>JAFEMH010000762.1:0-628596 GCA_022495995.1 Adenophora triphylla var. japonica
TAAAATAAATAGTCTCAATTTTTAGTGCAACTCCAAGATAGTCCAAGTAGTCAAAAAATTTTATTTTGGAAATCTTGAACCAATTAAATGTAAATTCCCATTAAAATTTATTTTAAAAATAATTAAAAGTTTTATCTTATTAATATTTATGAAGAAGTTATTATAGAACAGGAGGCTGCATGGTTATAGAATGCATTTATATGTTATAGAAAGTACACTGAATTAGAGAGAACTAAAAGAAAAGAGATTGATTTTTGGATGGGTTAAATATAAATATTACTCCGTCCTGAATTTTAGTCATTAACTTAATTGAAAGTTGATCAAAACTATATACACTTATAATTATCACCTTGAAATTCTAAATATTAATATGGTAATTAATAGTATATCATTTGTATTACATTAATAATAATTTTTAAAATTTCATCAGAATAATAAAAATGTCATAAAATTTAAACTTGAATTAGAGGATAAAGTTGAACATGATAATTGTAGTTTCATTTATCTTAAAGAAATGAAAATTTAGATACTTATTTTATAGTTATTTAATCAAATTTCATAAAAGAGAGTCTTTATCTTGTATGTCTCGAGAAAAATACGATAAGTTGTAAAAGTAATAATTTAACAAGATCACAAAGAGTTCAAATAGCCATTCTTGTTGTTTCATTGTGAACTTTAGTAAGGTGATCGATACAAGTATATCATATTGTAGTTTGTAGTTTATAATTTGTATTTTATTAGAGTTTATGGTTTTAAAAGAAACCATTTGCATCATTTACATTAACACATGGAGTATGTCGTATATTCTAAGTTTCTAACTAAAATTGCTTACTTAAACCCACCAATGAAGTAACTAAAATCTTTATATAAAAATGATATTAATAATGATATATTTTCTTTGCCCCAAAATAAATATCATAACTTGATTTTATTGGTCAATGTGATTAAATTGGCCAACAATTTATTTATCTTCATGAAATTTCATAAATAATTATTAATAGTGTTTTAATTGATGTATCAATAACTATTTATAAAGTAACGTGAAATAAAAATTCTCTTAACTTTGTATCAAATTTAAATAAAGTTGAAAATAAAAATTCACTTAACTTTGCATCAATAACTATTTTTTTTAGAGTAACATGAGTTTTATATTCTAACTGATGATTCTCAAATAGTATGATGGTTAAAAAAGTTGACTCTAAATTATTACTAAAAATCAAAGTTTTTTTTTTTATAAGAAAAAGAGTATCATACATGACTCAAAATTATTTCTCAAATACAATTGTATTGCTCTCAACCTGCAATTTTTTTTAATACTTAGAAAAAAAAAAGAAAAAAAATGATGAAAGGCGCCAAAGTTACTTCTAAGAAAATACCAATAACCAAATCAGCATATGTTGAGATTATTAGAGTTAATGTATATGCATTTCCTTCAATGCTTTAGGAATATAATATCACTTCCAAAAAAAAAAAAAACACACTTGGTAGATTAATATGTTATCTCTAAAAAATAATCCCTATAAATCCCTTCATTTTTGAAAAGTTTCCTAAATAAAGAAATATAGATGGAAGTGCTTGAGAAAACAATGATAAGTGTGCAAAAAGAGTACAAAACGAGTTATATTTGTACATGAAGTAAATGATGTGTGCATAAGAAACCCTAACAAGAATTCGGCTAGCTCAAAAACCTAATCGCATGCGGCACAAACGTGCCACTTTATCTTGGCACGTTCGTGAAAAAGGGACCAATGTTTCTTACTATGTGTCAATTTAACCCCGCACAATCGAGCATTTTGAATGGCTGTGCACAAAGTTTTATCTTCACAAAGTTTTATGTGACATTAATTAATAAATGATATTATTTTATAAATATTTATTGTGGTATTGTAGTGGGGTCGACTTGGTAGTTGCTTTATGGGAGAATTATGTTGATGAGCTTGCTGCATATATTAATCCAAGGGAAGAAGTTACAGATGAGCCTATAGTCTTGATCTTACAGTTTGTCATATTATCTAGCTATCAATGTGAGTGTTATTTTTTATTATTATTTTTATATTATTGCAATATTCAATTCAAAGCTAATATGAGTTTTCATTAAAATAAATATAGGCGTTCATCGTGTTACCACAATGGTCGGGGCTACAAAGATGTACATTAATCCTACATTTCCCGAACATGCCGAATTCCGTAAAAAGTTCGTGCTATACCCTACAATATAATTGATTGTGCTTGGTCGTGACGTGAGTAAATATTAATATCATTTATTTTTTCTATCGTGTTATTAGGCGAACACAGGGGAACTCAATGGGTAGCCGTACAATCACTGCTGCGACTAATGATAGTTTTAATACAAACTTTGACGACTATTTGCTTTTTTTGTAAGACAATTATTTGTGCTTCAAATTATATATATTTAATGTTTTCTATTTCGAATTTGTGAGTGACTTCTTTATAAGAAAATTACTCCAGAAAAGCGTGCAATTGATGTTCTCGATGGAGATGAGGATTACCAGCTTTCCACTACATCTATCAAGACTACTAAGAAAATTAAGACGGAAAAGTCTGATTAGAGATGTTTTCCTTGAAACAATTACTTTTTTGGAATCTTTTTTATGTTGGCTTTCTTAGACTATTTGGATTTTTTTATCATTAATTTTGCATCATGATTATTTGCAGTGACACTTTAATATTACTATGTTCAAAAGTTGAGTTTTTTTAACAGTAATATTGAATTGCATAATTTGTTACTACTTCCATTTCAAAAGTTTCCTTTTTTTCTAAAAATTAATGACTTTATTTAGTTGATATGAATCTCTTTATGATTTTTATTATTAGACGGAGTGAGCATAATATATGTAGTGTATTTGATGTGTTTTTCGATTATTGCTTTCTAAATTCGCAACATGAATTATGCTCGGGAAAAGGGGCGAGAATGAGCATGTTCTTTGTCCTTTTTTGGCGACGAAGACGATGGGTTTTGTCTGTTTTGCCCTTATACCCATTGTGTAATAATAAGCTCAACAAAGCATCACCATGGATGAAGCTTGAAGAATAACGAATTTTTGCAGCAAGGGAGGGTAAAAGTGATGGAAAACAAGCCACAAATCGGCAGAAAAAGCATTAGAAGCGGGAATTAAACGAGCGGCGGAGCAAACTCAAGAATGCGGCAGAAAATCGAAAAACACGGCGGCAAAATAGACTAGAATAGCACCGAAAATTTAAAGGCGTGATTGAAACAACTTGGAAAAGCAGTCCAAATTTATAGCAAACCCACGAGATCTGAACAAACAAACTTCGTAGCGGCGAGATATCTGAATAAAAATTTGGAAAGAGCAAATCTTAGAAAAGATTTGACAAACTTAGCTCAAGAACGAGTCCCAAACTTCAAAATGATGGCAGAAAAATGATTTGGAGAAGAAGCAATGCACTAAATCCAAGGCAAATAACATAAACAGCAAGCAAGAAAGCAAGTATTCAATCTTTTTCAAATCTTTAGGCACCATGGAGGCTAACAAGTTTGCCATGGGGAAACCATTTTAGAAATTTCGGCAATTAACGGTAAAAAGAATCATTTTTCGTGACTCTAATGAAGTGCTTGAATCTTGGCCTTTTTCATTTGTTCTTCGGAATGAGAGAGAGAGAGAGAGAGAGAGAGAGAGAAAACTCGGGTGTGAGATAGCGAGGTGTGAGAATAATGAATATGTCAATCTTCCTATTCTACCCCTGTTCTATTAGCTAACAGGAGGTTTCCATTCAAATCCTCTTTGACATATGTAAATATTCTATTCGTTGCACAAACAATGGTACAGTATTATGATAAAGAGGATCTTTACTCACATTATAGATGCATTTTCAAGTCATTATAGGAGATGGAAGAGATTATGTTGACACTTAGGCACACACTATTAAACTCACGCTATTGTAACAATACCTCTTCATCTTCCAAAGTTGTAACACTAAAATCTTAATAATGTTTTTTGGTTAGGCAGGGACCTAACCTCCCGTGGTTTTGTGCCGACGAGATAGTTGTCTCAAGGGCTTTCCACGTTACATCATGTGTCAACATCTTTTTTCTGTATTAATTATACTCCTAATATCCGCTACATTGATTATCAATTTCGATTTATATTGTTACTTAAAAATCAATTAAAACACATAAATAATTATTTACTTAATCAAAAAAAAAAATATTCACCGTCTGATACCGACGGGTTACTGACTTAAGTATAATGACAAAATATAATTCTTGCCTTTTAAATCAAGAAAAGTAGACTAATAACAACCATTATTATACCTTGTGTAATCATGGTGTTAGTCACCTTCCAAAGACTTTATGTGACAACAATGTCTTTGTAGAATAATTTTTTGTTGACTACGGTAATTTTGGAAACGTGTACGCGCTAACACGAAACTTCATCTAGCCCCGCAGGAGCTTCAAATCGTGCTGGAGTGATCCAACAGGGGAGTTGAATCTAAGCACAGATCCGGAGGCAGGTTCACGGGAACCGACCGAAAACCCGAACCGCTCTTTCAAGTGAAAGTTGCCGGAGAAGAAAATCAATTTATTGCATGTTTTTCCCCAAAGCAAGTTCGCCACCATCCTAAATTGACTCAATAACAATTTAAGTAACTAAATATTTTCTTTCCTTAAAAATATCTCACAATATCCTAACACATTGACTTCGTCAATAGGTGTTACCCGGTTAATTTTGGAGCTCAGTAATGAAACGTCTGAAAAAAAAAAGTGCGTACATTTGGAAGACCGGTGGCTGAAATAAGAGTGAAAGAAAAATGCCTACAGATTATAACCATGCTATAAAATGAAAATAATTATCAGAAATTACTAAGAGTTTGATGAGAAAATATTAAATGGGCTCTACTTTAAATAAATCCACCTCTAAAATTATTGTAATTGTAGTGCAGTTTTACAATGAACTCATTTTAAAACAAAGGAAGTGACAAAATAGGTACGGAGAATGAAGTAGGATAATTAATTTGATATTCCTTCTCCGCACCTTTTTTATTATGGTGCTCTACATGTCCAGTAACAACGGTTCACGATAAATTCTCTTTCCGCCACCCATGACAACTCGACTAACCAGTACACGTTTTAAGTCTTTGACAAAGCCCGACTACATGTGAGGCGCCGTGTAAGAGAGCAATATTCCACATCGGGAATAAACGATACTTGTCTGTAATATATATATAAGGATTCTATGCTAATTTCCTTAAATCAATTAATTTTAAGCTGGAAACTCATACTTTATAAATCTAGATCGAAGCACGTGTAGATGCACATTATATCTTCAAATAGTTAACACCATAAAGTTAATACAATATCTTCAAACTTATGAGTTATATTTAGAAAAAGTAAGCGGAAACACTTTAAATACTTTATTTCATTCATGTTTTTCACCAAAATAATCTGAAATTTTATCTCTTAAATAGATGTAATTTTACTTATTTATGAATTTGATCAAAATTATATAAAAAAAGGATTATATTCTTGAAATTCTAAACCAAATCTAGTTTCTTATGTTTCAATCGATAAATTCACGGAAAGCAATGAATCTATTTTCTTATGTTTTAATGATTTAAACCGAATTTCTTTAATGTTTGTCTTGATACACCAAGAAGGTATACGCAAGATATATATATTAGAGTTTTAATGTTATAATCGACTTCACGAAAGATATTAACATATTGACTCTATATTTTGTGAACAATCATTGAATGAGATTGAATCTCTTTTACGATTTCAATAACATAAAGAGATAATTGTTATTAGCCCCATGAATCCATTGCTTCATCAATTTCTTTGCTTGCTTTTATTTCTTGTTTTTTTTAGGTTAATAATTTCTCAAATCAAAGCCCCCATTTTTGGTTACTCTTCTACACTAATAAAATAGACTTGTTTCACTTTATTTCCTGTTGATTCGACCCTTTCAAATAAGCATATTACTATATTGATAAACTAGTGTACTCGTTAGATAATTTTAATAAAAGAGAGATTTCCTCCTTCAGAATTCTTGAATGTTTGTATCGAAATCACGGAAGATATTAACAAACACAAATATAATTAGGGTTTGAATGTTCATATTGACTTATCAGAATATATATTAACATTGAAATCCAAATTTTTTGCGAACGAAACATTGAATGAGATTATTCTTTTCCATGATATAAATAGCATAAAATGACAATTGTTATGATCCTCAATTCATGAATCCCTTGCGTTATCGATTTCTTTACTAGTTATTTATTTCTTGATTTCTTAGGATAACAATTGCTCAAACAATCAAAACCCTTTTTTGTTATTTTTGTACTAATAAAATATATTTGTTTCACACGAGTATCTGTGAATTCGACAATTGCATCGTGCATACTTCTACATTGATAAACTAGGGCACTTGCTAGTTAATTTTAATAAGAGAGAGATTTCTTCTATTAATCTCATACTCAGGTATCGATTCGGTTACCACTGAAAATGTTTCTCAAATCCCTATTTCGTATATTGGTCACTCTTCTTTCTCTACCCCGCATAAAACTTTCGTCTTTCTCTAATTCCAAAACAACAATTAAGATAGGTTTTTTTTTTTTCAATTTCAAGATCAAATTTGATTTATTTTCGATTATTTATTTTGAAACAGAGATATAGTAATTTCCTTATGCATAAATCGATAGAGTTACTAGGTATCTTGTGATATCAAATTTAAGACATGAATCAATCTAGAATTTCCAAACACACCCTCCTATAAATATAACAATATATAGCATTATATGCAAACTAGAAGTTTAGAAGTAAATGACAAAAATAATTAACTAAGGTGGCTTTTGTTTTTTTTAAGCGTTAAGTGCTGAAATCTGATTTCACCTCTGAAATCTGATTAAGTGTTAAGAGGCAGCGTCTGAAGACTGAATTCTGAATTAAGCAAGCTATTTGATTTTACATCTGAATTCGTTTTCTGAAATGTGTGTATTATATATATATAAATATATATATATAATATAATATATATAATATATATATAAATATATATAATATATATATAATATACTATATATTATAATATACATACTAATATATACATAGTATATATATAATATATATTATATATATTATATATATAATTATATATATATATATATATAATTATATATATGAGTGTCCTTGGAAGAATGATGTGAGTGTCCTTGGAAGAATGATGTGTGATACATTACAATCAAAGACCCAGGAGGTGAAGGTCGCATGAAACAAGAAATGAAGTTAAGAAAAAAGGCAAAAGCTGATGAGAGAGAAACATATTCAACATACTGTCTATTACACACTATTCCCAAGTCTTACAATCTAAACTCATGAAAATGAAAAGAGCAAGACCTCTGTTTATGGTGAGTTAATGACAAAACAAAAACTTTCATAAACTCCAATATAGATGTCATCCTAGTGACCCTTTGAGTATCATACGACAAGTGCCCGTATGTGGGGGCTAAAATTGTGTCTCTCAACACATAACGTTTGTGATCCATATGTCGGTCACTAAGATAAATGGCTTAGTGACTTTGTGCTAAAAATGTCAAGTCCTATAAAATTATGGAGATAGGCAATTTTTTCAGCTATCGTTTTAGCCACCAGTGATGATAAGATCAGCGGAACGTCGACATGGGTTTCATACTTGACATTTCAAATATGAACCCACCCAAAATTCATCTAATCTTTGTTTCACATTTCAGTCTATACGCAGTTTCCTCCCCAGGTTCCATCATAGCTTGCTAATCATTCTAAGAACATGATATAATATAATTATATATATATATATATTATATATATAAATATATATGATATAATATAAATATAAATATATATATATATATATATATTATATAATATAATATAAATATAAATATAAATATAAATATAAATATAAATATAAATATATATATATATATATATTATAATATAATATATTATATATTTTTATATATAATATATATTATATATATATATATTTATATATATATATAGGAGGTAATAAGAGGCAAATAAGAGGCAATAAGAGGCAACAAATATATATATATATATATTTGTTGTCACCAAAAGTCCTTTTACAGTATAATTCCACATCAAGTATGAGGCCCGGATCCTGTTCAATACTTGATTGGGGGAGCAAGAACTTGAAGTTAGTATTAAACTTGGGATTCGTTTCATTGACTTCGTCGACAGATGTATGCCATTGAGTTTTGCCTTTTCGAAGTGAAACTTCTGCATAAACTTTCATACGACCAAAGTTACGAACGTCCGGGAGACCGGTAGCTGAAATAAGAGTGAACGAGAAATGCCGACAACTCTTTGGTGCCATGCTTTGCTAGAAGAAAATAATTAGCTGAAAATATTAAGATCGTGATGAGAAAATATTGAATGATTTTAGCTTGCGGTGGAGTTTGATAATCCAAGTTTGTTAATTTGTGTATATTTAGCTCAAAAAAGTGACATATTTATAAGGCCTAGATAATTAAGATGTCATGCACCAGTTGTACTTCTATATATATATATATATATATATATATATATATATATATATATATATATATATATATATATATATATATATATATATATATATATATATATGTATATAGTATAGGAGGCAATAAGAGGCAAATAAGAGGCAAATCTATCATTTAAAAATAAGAGGCAAATAAGAGACAGTTAAGTCTTAATTAAAAAGAAAAACAAACGAACTTAATTACTTCACCTCTGAATGAATAAGCATTCGGAGGCAAATAAGAGAAAGAAGAAAAAAACAAACGCCACATAAAAATGTTCCTTAAATGAAAAAAATAGACATGACAAATTAATTATCCAATATTGCTTATAACTTCCATACCTCCTTCCACAATTGCTGTAGCAATTGTAGCCACCAAAATTCGCATACCAATACGCTTTACAAAAGATTGTTTTTTCTTACCAAAACTATACGAGAACTTAATCTCTCCTTGTGTACAAGTATGATCTCGTCCAACACATACAGGCCTGGTAAGCGTGTTGCTGAGTGAATCTTGGAAAAGCTCATTTAAGCTTATATTGACCTGGCCAATGTGCTTGTCACCAAGAAATCTTTGACAGTATAAATTCACATCAATTATATCAACTATGTGACCCGGACCCCCTTCGATACTTGATTGCGGGATCGAGACGATAAGATTCCATTTGGGATTCGTATCATTGGCTTGGTCAACAGTTGTTACCCATTTAGTTTTGGAGATCCGTAATGAAACCTCTGCATAAACTTTCATACGACCAAACCTGCGTTTGTCGGGAAGATCACTGGCTGAGATAAGAGTGAATGAGAAATCAGGGGAAGCCATTCTATGCTAGAAGGAAGAAAGAAATTAGCAAGATGAAATATTATTTTGGTTTTTGTTGATTTTTTTATATCTTCGTCAACAAAGAATTTCCACGAACTCAAACTGCAAAATCTGAGAAAATGAAAAGTCTTTGCCAACAAGTTGGCTTGCCAATTTTCTACACACTCGTTAATGTTGGACCCTACATTTTCAGTCAACTTGTTTTCAACTTGCACATAACATCTTGGTACTAACAACTTGAGTTCTCCTACTACATCTTGACCATCTTGCAGGTTGAATTATTGTTACATTAAACCCTACTTTTCAGGGAACGTGCCAATGGATGAGGAGACTGATTCAATTACGTTTCTTCATCAAAATATCCAGCAACGGACCACTATCTCCTTCATCAACAATGTGGCGAGAATATCTCAACAAGATCAACTTAATTCCGAGATTCTAGGCCTATTATTATCTTTGTATTTTAGCCGTTACTTGAGGTATAAAAGGGGGAGAACACCTGTATTTTACACACACAATCTCACTAGCATAAGCTCCCTCACATACGCTCTTAGTTTTGCACTCAAACTCAGTGATTAATACACCTCTTGGTCAAGGCAGGTTCCTAAACCTCCCGGGGTTTTGTGCCGACGAACAAGTTGTTCAAGGGCTTTCCCTTGTCAACAAATTCCTTGTGTTCATTTCTATGTTATCCAATAATCATTGTACCCTGATTCTTATCTCTTTTGTCATTTTTCTTGTCATTGGTTGTACTTGTTGAAATTTGACCAAAATAATTTGGCGCCGTCTGTGGGACTACTTTGATTATTTGCGTAAAAATGACCAATCCGTCGTCCGGCAGTCAAGGTGAGAGGAGTCAGCCGCTTCCTAATTCCGGCATCCAAGGCAATCCATATTCGAATTCGGAAGCTGTCAATTTGGAGCTAATGTCCAACATGGTCGATATGTTGAAGAAAGTAAATGACCGGTTAGATGCTCAGGAGCATACAAACACCATGATATTCAATGCCATTGATACCATGCGTAATGGGAAGCAAACTGAAACTCAAGTATCTACTCCATTTTCACCTTTGCATCCTAGATCTTTGTTTGGTGCAGGTACAGGACCAAGCCATTTTGAAGATATCCCTATGTCCAGTACCTTGCCAGCAGAAAGCACAATCATGACTTCCATTCCAATCACGCAACCAAGATTCAGCCTTACAGCTAGCCAACCAGTGTTGTCATCTTGCTATACCTATGCCACACCTTCGATGGGGCAAACAGGGAATTCCTTTAATGCTTTTGATACTTCTGCATCTCAATTTAATAATAATCCTCTTTTCGCAGAGAATCAACTTGTTAAAGAAATGCAGACTATAAAAGATTTGCTTCGAAGCGTGCACTGAGTCAACTTGCCTTATCACCAAGTTTCTCCAACTTGCTATAACGAATCTCGTTTTGTTCCAGCAATAGCTAATGTAGAGATCCCAAAGAAGTTTTCAGTCCCTCATATGAAGAAGTATGAAGGGAGCACCGATCCAGCAGAGCATGTGTTGCTGTATCAGGAATCGATGGACATTATAAGTATCCCCCCTGTTTTTAAAGAAGCATGTTTTCGTAGGGGTTTTGGCTCAACTTTGTCAGGCCAGCCTTAAAATGGCTAACAGGACTTCCTCTAAACTCTATTTCTTCTTATGCTCAACTTGTCAACATGTTTACTAATCAATTTTCGTGCAATAGAGCATTTGACAAGTTGACTAGTGACCTTTACAGAATTGTGCAATAGCCTAACGAGAGTCTTAAAGATTATTTGCACAGGTTTAACAAGGAGGCAGTGACCATACCCAGCTTGGATATGTCCACAACTACGGAAGCATTCCGTATAGGCTTGAGGAAGGGCTCTCCATTTTATAATGAGTTGGTAATGACTCATGCGAAACAACTTGAAGAAATCAGAACCAGAGCCTTGCGTTTTATCAGATTGGAGGATGACAGCCTGGCAATGGAGAAGTCAACTATGAGGACCCCTACTCCTCTATTTGAGCCCTCAGACAGAAAATCAGATTCCCATCATTATAAGTCTAACAGGGGAGTCCTTTGCGCCATGGAAAATCTTGGAGATAAAGCAAGATGGCCTAAGAAGAGTGACAAGCCCTCAACTTGGAAGTATAAGTCCAAGTGGTGCGCGTTTCATGAGGAGTTTGGGCATACCACTGAGAACTGTTTTGCCTTGAGGAAGGAGATTGCTCATCTATTGTCAAAAGGTCTTCTTAAGGATTTGTTGGGAAAGAAGAGGGTCAGAAATGAGTCCAAAGAGCCTGATTCTGGGGAGCAGTCCAGACCTGAGAAAGTTGCACCTCCTCCAGCCACCAAGGTAGTAAATGTTATTTCAGGTGGATCCCATATTTGTGGCACAACTTATTCTGCAGCCAAGCGTCATGCCAAGAGTTCTAAGGAGGATCAGTCAGAACTACCCTCAAGGTGCCGCGACTTCACGGATGGACAAGTTATCTCCTTCGAAGATGAGGATAAGGATAACACGTTGGACCCCCATCATGATGGTCTAGTTGTTCAGGTGCAGATTGCTAATTGTGTGGTCAAAAGAATTCTGATTGATGGCGGCAGCTCAGTTAACATAATCTTCACTCATGCTCTGGAAGAGATGGACATTCCTTTGTCCGAAGTTGTGAAGAATTCATCCGTACTGGTGGGGTTCAGTGGTGAAGTAAAGCAAACAGTCGGAGAAATCAAGTTGCCAATCTATTTGGAGGGTATGAATTCTATGGAAAGGTTCTGTGTGATTGAATGCTCCTCCTCGTACAATGTCATTTTGGGAAGACCTTGGATTCACAATATGAAGGCCGTGCCGTCAACCTATCACCAGTGCGTTAAATTTCCAACACCTTGGGGTGTAGCCAAGTTGAAGGGAAATCAGCAGGCTTCTAAAGAATGCTACAAGGTTAATATGAAAGCATGTTCAGTACCTCGTCAAGCATAGCAATTAAAGAAAAAGGCCTAGGATGTTCTTGAAGCAGTGGAGCATGAGACAAAAAGTATTTATGTTGATGAGTCAAACCCTGAGGCCCTAGTGCAAGTTGGTACAGATCTTCCATCCAAAATTGAGGAGGAGCTGATTGAGTTCCTGAAGAGTCGAAAATGTTGTTTTGCGTGGAAGCATGAGGATATGACGGGAATAAGCAAGGACATCATTACTCACAAGTTGAACATTGATCCAACCATCCGTCCTGTCCACCAGAAAAGAAGAAAGTTTCCCCAAGAGCGGAACCAGATTATAAAGGATGAAGTCGAGAGGCTTTTGAAGTTCAAGATGATCAGGGAAGTTCAATATCCAAGATGGTTAGCTAATGTCGTGGTGGTAGAGAAGAGAACGGCAAGTGGCGAGTATGCGTGGACTTCACAGACTTGAACAAGGCCTGCCCGAAAGATCCATTCCCTCTTCCTCATATTGATTCTCTAGTTGATGAGACAGCTGGCCACGATATCTTGACATTCATGGATGCGTCCTCAGGTTTTCAGCAAATTCAAATAGAGCCCTCAGATCAAGAGGATACGGCATTCATGACTCCGGAAGGTATATATTGTTATATTGCTATGCCATTTGATCTTAAAAATGCAGGGGCAACTTATCAGAGGCTGGTGAACAAGATGTTCAAAGATCAACTTGGCAAGACAATGGAAGTTTACATAGATGATATGGTAGTAAAATCCAAGCATATTGAAGATCACGTGGAGCATCTTGCTGAGGCATTCAACATCTTGAAAGCTTTCAACATGAAACTTAATCTAGCGAAGTGCAACTTTGGTGTCAAAGCAGGAAAGTTCTTGGGTTATATGGTGACTAAGAGAGGAATTGAAGCCAGTCCCGAACAGATCAAAGCTATTCTCAACTTGGAATCCCCCAAGAATATCAAAGACGTCCAAAGGTTAACAGGTAGAGTAGCTGCCCTAAATAGATTTATATCTAAATCATCTGATAAGTGCAGGTTATTCTACGAAGTGTTAAGAAAGAATAAGCTCTTCCAATGGACTGACCAACATGAGGCAGCTTTTAAACAACTTAAAGAATACTTGATGATGTCACCCCTACTTGCTAAACCAGAACGTGGTGAGCACCTTTATTTATATTTAGCTGTATCTGAGAATGCAGTTAGTGCAGTGTTGGTGAAAGAAATCCCATGTGAACAGCATCCTGTTTATTATATAAGTAAGTCTTTACTAGATGCTGAAATGAGGTACTCTCATCTTGAAAAGTTAATTTTAGCCTTAACTACTGCTGTTACTAAACTACGTCATTATTTTGAAACACATTCTATAACTGTTAGAACTAACTATCCTGTGAGAAATGTGTTGAGAACTCCCGAAGATGTCGAGCGAGATTGACCAAGTGGTCAGTCAAGTTGAGCACATATGACATTTCATATGAGCCAAGAACAGCTATCAAATCTCAAGCTCTAGCTGATTTTATAGCAGACTTTAGTCCAAGTTTGCAACCCAAGGTGGAACTGGAAGTACAACAGCTTGAAGGTAAAACAATTCCTAGATTTTGGACACTGTATACAGATGGAGCTTCAAATTCCAAAGGAATTGGCTTGGGAATAGTTATGAAATCCCCTCAAGGTGATATCATACCTCAAGCTGTATCTTGTGAATTCGATGCGACGAATAATGAAACTGAGTATGAGGCTTTAATCATGGGTTTAACTATGGCTTTAAGTTTAAATATTACTCATATAAATGTATATGTTGATTCTCAATTGCTCGCTAACCATTTCAATGGCAGTTATATGGCGAAGCATTCCAAGATGACTCTGTATCTCCAACATGTTAAAGCTTTGGCTTCAAAATTCCTGTCATTCTCTTTGGAACAGGTCCCTAGAGAAGAGAATACAGAAGCGGACGTGTTGGACAACTTGGGTTCAACTTGCAAGTCTATGTTGCATACTAATATTCCCATTATTTATGTTAAATACCCGGCAATAGACCAAGTAGAGGAAACTCAAGAAGTTACTCAATCTAATGGGGCACAAGATACCAGTTCATCTTGGACCCAACCTATAATTGAATTCCTTCTACTTGGAACTATTCCACCTGATATTAAGAATGCTAGATCTTTTAAAATGCGTACTTCAACTTTTGTTTTAATAGATAATGTCTTGTTCAAGAAATCTTTTGCAGGGCACTATTTGAGATGTATTGACAATAAGCAAGTTGAGCTCGTGCTAAGTGAGATCCATGAAGGAGCATGTGGAAATCATTACGGTGGGAAAGCGTTGGCATCGAAGGCCCTCAAGATCGGCTATTATTGGCCAACCATGTGTCAAGATGCCATGAGCTATGTGCGAAATGTGATGCACGCCGAGACACGGTAACATCTTGCATCAACTGCGTAACCTCTACACTCTATCGTCTCATCTTGGCCTTTCATGCAATGGGGCATGGATATCGTGGGCAAGTTGCCTAAGGCCCTGGAGGCAAAGTGTTCATGTTGGCAATGACCGATTATTTCTCAAAGTGGATTGAAGCAAAGGCCTATGTGCAAGTGAGAGACAAGGAGGTAGTTTCATTTTTAAAGAAAAATATTATTAGCAGGTTTGGTGTACCATCAGAGATCATATGTGATAATGGATCCCAATTCATAAGTAAGAAGACTAGAGATTTTTGTGCTCGTTGGGGCATCAAGCTGATCATGTCTACGCATGTCCACCCTCAAGCCAATGGTCAAGCTGAATCAAGTAACAAGTTGATTGTCAACAACTTGAAGAAACGCCTAGATCAAAAGAAAGGAAAATGGGCCGAAGAATTACCACTTGTACTTTGGGCAGACAGGACCACTACAAAAGGGGCCACAGGTAGAACTCCATATTCCTTGGTATTTGGAGCAGAAGCTGTAATTCCAGTAGAGGTGACAATCCCAACAGCAAGGTATGATTTATTAACTCAAGATGAAAATAATCTCTTGTTAACCCAAGATCTAGATACAATTGATGAGATCAGGGATTTAGCCAAGATAAGGATGGCATCCTATCAACAACGGATTGCTAGATCTTACAACAAGAATGTCAGAATAAGAAGATTACAGGTTGGTGATTTAGTTTTGAGAAAAGTATTTCAAAATACAAGAGAACTGAATGCAGGTAAATTAGCTCCCAAGTGGGAGGGACCATATCTTATTGATGCTGAAGCTAGCAAAGGGACATATTGGTTGTCAACCCCAAGTGGAGACAAGGTCCCTAGGAGTTGGAATGCCATTCATTTAAAGCTCTATTTTATGTAAGTCAAGTTGTTAACAACTAGACTTCTCAGGTATGATTTAACTTATGTCAAGTTCATTCATATGTTTCAATTCTCAATTTTATTGGAAATCCTTACTAACTTAAGCATCGGAGGGGTGTTAGCCACGCTAACACCCAATCCTAACATGAATTTGTTTTGCAAGGTATACGACTTGAACAAGCGGAGTAGGCTCAACATGTTAACACGCCAGTACGGCTCCGACATGTTGAGACCTAAATTGGGGTCGAACATGTTAACACGCCAGTACGGCTCCGACATGTTTAGACCTGAGATAAAGAAGTTCAACATGTTAACACGCCAGTACGGCTCCAACATGTTAAAACTTTAGCTGGAGAGGGATGGAACATGTTGACACGCCAGGACGGCTGAGACTTGTTCTATTTCTTCAAACGACTTACCTCTGATCAAAGGTACATTTTACTTATGGTTAAAAGATTTACATCTTTTCTAAAGAATTAAGGTTTTGACACCTTCGCCCGTGCGCACGATTTCACACTTATTCAAGTTGTGACTATTGGTTGTAACATTGACATGTTACCTGCTGTTTATAACATCAACATTTTATCTACTGAACAAGCAAGTATTTCTGAAGAGCCTAAAATACTTCAAAATATTCCCAAAAGATTTCACAACTAAAGGATAAGTTGGATAAGCCAAACAAATCCCTTAAAACCTACGAAAAGCTTGGAGTACTAGACCAACCTAGTGCCCCCAAATAAATTGTCTGGGCTCTTATGAGCCATTACATAACCAAATAAGCAAAAAAGAAATTGTTTTTTGTTGCCCTTCCTTCCAAAACTACTTAAAACTTTCAAATTGTTCAAACATCTTGGTCTGCTGCCGCTGGTGGTGCAGTTGTCTCCTTCTCTTGATTATTTTCTTCAACTTGAGTCACCACTATGGTACTCAAAACTTTGTTGGCATCATCAACCAGTTTGTCAATAGCTTCAAGTGAATTCACCTCCTCTCCATCCGCAGGTTCGCCAATGAAGTCTTCTAGAGTTCTTTTCTCTTCCTCCAAATCCCAATTTGGAGCCTGCCCATTCTTGAACTCCTCCATGAGTTGAATCCTGGCCTCCAACACTGTCTTGGTGACATTAAACTTGGAATCTTCCTTTGCTGCTTCAAGTTCCTTCACATGAGCCTCATTTTCCTTCACCTTCTCAGCACAAACATCTGCCAATTCCTTTCTCAAAGTCCCAATGTCTTTCTTCAGTTTCTCCACCTCACCAGCATATATTTTGGCTTCTTTCTTCAGTCTCTCAACTTCCCCAGCACTTGTTTTGTCTTCCTTCTTTGATTCCTCAGCCTCATAATTGCATCTAGCCGCTTTGATTTTCAAAACATTGACTTGGTCCATAATAGGACTCATTATCTCCGAAACCTGTGTAAAAGAAGTATTAATACTTTATAAATTCTTTGGTATAAGGTTCAAAATCTCCTCGTTTTACCTTGTCGACAAAATCTGTCATCACAGCACCAAACTTCTCTCTCGATTTCTCCACATCCAAAACATCACTCACGTCCGTGGCTTCAGCCTCCATCAGTTTCCTTTTCTTTGTTTCCTCCTTCTTCTTGGATGCATTCACTTCAGAACTGGATACCACAGATTGGGGAGTTGGGGGCTTGCTATCTTTCTTTACAGTCCTCTTTGATTTAGCATCAGCAAGTAGGTCCGTAACACTCACATTGGTCTTAGAACGAGTAGCTGCAATAAAGGACATAGAATTAGAACAACTTTAAGGATTAGAATAATTTGAAGATAGGCAAAAACTTTAAGATGTTAATCAAACCTGTAGACATCTTGATAGGACCTGGCAGAGACTCTTCTGGGTTAACTTCTTCTTCCAAACCCTCAACCTTTTCTGAGGAAAACAGGACAGGGAACGCTTTGAAAGACCTAACAAGTGGATCTAACTCGAAAATCTTCTTCACGTTTTCTTCTGTCTCTTCTTGTTCTGGAAAAAGCACGCACAATTTGGCAACTTCTACAGAGGAAAATTTAAGTTTGTTAAGATTAGGTGTGTAAAAATTTTAAGAATGTGTGAAATCAAAGGAAATTTCCCCTACCTTGGGACCTCCACTTCGAAATTACACCAGCCTCTTGACCTAGGCTATCTTTTCTAGCAAAGAAAAACTTGTTTCTCCATCCTCTATCGACAGGGTCATTGTTGGAATTCAAGATGGGATCACCACCACTCTTAACCCTAAAGCAATACCTCCCAAGGCCAAATCCCCTTATATCAATAGTATAAGAAAATTCTTCTAGACCCACATTCAAACCAGTTTTCTCTTTCAACCTAACTAGGGTTTGTAAACACCTCCAACCTTGAGGCATAATCTGGGCATAGTTCAGTTTAGCAGAGGAAAAGAACCTAGTAATTAAGTCCGGAAAAGGGAATTTCAGACCAATGATGAAGGGATATTCTGGGAAACATACCCATTCAGGGGAATAACACTCGAAGGTTGAGTCGGTATGGGTGAAGAAAACAGTTTCGGATGGCAGTGCGTGATTCTTCTTAATAATTTTCAGATCTGCCTCAGAAATCAGGCATTTTTCCTTATCAGGTTCTTTCAAGAGATTTTGGGTTACGAAACTCTCAGGAAGACCTTCATCACTCTCGATTATGCTTAACTTCTTTCTTCCCATTTTTACAACTTGAGAAAATTATCAACAAGAAATTGAGAAGGAAACGAGGAACTCACCGGAATTTTTACTTGTTTTTCTTCTTTTTGCGTTCCTCCTTGATTTCTCTCCAAAGAAAACCCTTTTTGTTAAAGATTCTGTGAAAGAGAGAGTTGGGGAAGGATTCTAACTTATTTAAAGAAAAGGTTGTAAGCGGTTAGAAGTTTAAAGAACCATCTTGACCTTTGCCTTGAAAATACCCAAAACCGTCCCATCAAACCTTTTTCATTAATAACCGCCGTACACTTTATCCATTTTTGGCAAACTTTTTAAATTTTTGTCTCTTTATATTCTTTATTTTAAAAATTCAAAAAGTTTGGGGGCAATTGTTGGGCCCTACATTTTCAGTCAACTTGTTTTCAACTTGCACATAACATCTTGGTACTAACAACCTGAGTTCTCCTACTACATCTTGACCATCTTGCAGGTTGAATTATTGTTACATTAAACCCTACTTTTCAGGGATCGTGCCAATGGATGAGGAGACTGATTCAATTACGTTTCTTCATCAAAATATCCAGCAACGGACCACTATCTCCTTCATCAACAATGTGGCGAGAAAATCTCAACAAGATCAACTTAATTCCGAGATTCTAGGCCTATTATTATCTTTGTATTTTAGCCGTTACTTGAGGTATAAAAGGGGGAGAACACCTGTATTTTACACACACAATCTCACTAGCATAAGCTCCCTCACATACGCTCTTAGTTTTGTACTCAAACTCAGTCATTAATACACCTTTTGGTCAAGGCAGGTTCCTAAACCTCCCGAGGTTTTGTGCCGGCGAACAAGTTGTTCAAGGGCTTTCCCTAGTCAACAAATTCCTTGTGTTCATTTCTATGTTATCCAATAATCATTGTACCCTGATTCTTATCTCTTTTGTCATTTTTCTTGTCATTGGTTGTATTTGTTGAAATTTGACCAAAACAATGAACAGTGCCGTGATACATGCATGTTGTACTTTCTTTTTTCTTTTTTTTTTTGTTTGTTTAAAAATAAATATCGCATTTCAAAATAAAAATATTCTCAATGCAATTATATGGTCATACAAGAAATGCATAAACAAGTTAATCTAGTTTTTTTAAAATCCTTAACACATCAAATGCAATACAGTATTTACCATGAAGTTTAATCTAAATAGATCTTTCCAAAATAAATATTATGTAAAACTATAAATCATTCGTGCCATTGACTTCGTCGACAGATGTTTGCCATTTTTTATTGGTGTTTCGTAATGAAGCTTCTGCATAAACTTTCATACGACCAAAGCTGCGTACGTCGGGAAGATCATTGGCTGAGATAAGAGTGAATGAGAAATCCCTCGAAGCCATTCTATGGTAGAAGGAAGAAAGAAATTAGCAAGATGAAATATTGAACTTATTTTGGTTTTTGTTGATTTGTGTAACTTATAGCCCTTGAAACTGAAACTATAGTTTCTAAAATTGCAAACTTCATATTTTCTAAAATTGCAAACTTCATATTTTCTAAAATTGCAAAATTTATTGGTATCACTTGTCATTCTCACTCACTAATTTACTCGGCCACTTAAATTGTTAGTCTCACTTGTTAATCACACTCATTCCCTCACACATTTAAACACGGGGCCTATTTGTTAATCGCACTCATTTATTCCACTTACAATACCTTTTTCACTCGCCCTTTTTCTTAATTTTGTGCTCCACGAAATGATAAAGATTAAACCGAGACGGATGGGAGAGAGTACGAACTAAAGGATGAAAGGTTAGGGTGTTGCAGTCGTTGAGGGGAGAAACATACAAGTCTTGGCATTGGCCAAAAAGAACTCAATATAAACAACGACGAGGGACAAAAGAAAGAGAAGAACAAATTTGAGAGCATAACCGCAGTGCCTCCCGTCGAGGTAGAAGAAGTGAGCACTCCGATCAAATAATTGGGTGTGCACCCCAAATTTCACAGAAACGGTCGTAGTTAAACCTTACATGAAAAAAACTAAATTCATTAATTGCTAAATATACCCTCAGTTTACATGTTCATGGATATATATAGCATTATTAGTTTGTAGTTTCTATTAAGTATTTAACTAAGCACCCAATACAGCTATAACACCTTCAACAGCTAGCACCACTGCTTCCTCAACAACAACGGCCAAAAAAGATTTTTCTTTCTCAATGTTGGCTGTCACCAAATCCCCAAAAGTGTACGAGAATTCAATCGTTCCTTGCGTAGTCGTAAAATCTCCAACCTTTACCGGCATAGTGAGTGTGTCGCTGAGTGAACCTTCAAAAAGTCGCTTTAAGTTTATATTGACCTGACCAACATATTTGTTGTCACCAAAAGTCCTTTTACAGTATAATTCCACATCAAGTATGCGGCCCGGATCCTGTTCAATACTTGATTGAGGGAGCAAGAACTTGAAGTTAGTATTAAACTTGGGATTCGTTTCATTGACTTCGTCGACAGATGTATGCCATTGAGTTTTGCCTTTTCGAATTGAAACTTCTGCATAAACTTTCATACGACCAAAGTTACGAACGTCCGGGAGACCGGTAGCTGAAATAAGAGTGAACGAGAAATGCCTACAACTCGTTGGCGCCATGCTATGCTAGAAGAAAATAATTAGCTGAAAATATTAAGATCGTGATGAGAAAATATTGAATGATTTTAGCTTGCGGTGGAGTTTGATAATGCAAGTTTGTTAATTTGTGTATATTTAGCTCAAAAAAGTGACATATTTATAAGGCCTAGATAATTAAGATGTCATGCACCAGTTGTACTTTTATATATATATATATATCCAATCAAAAGAAAGTCAAGTCTTTCGAACATGGTTATTTGACCAGGTCATCTTACGAATCATTTTTGATTCCATGCCAAAATGATAAGTTCATAAATTCCTTAATTAAAAATTTTGGTTGCATAAAGATACATTGTCCACTTGAACAAATAACTAATAACTAAACAAGGCAGCAGCAGGAGACGAACCTTCCCATATGGATCTGGCTCAAGATAGACTAATTCCGCCCTTTGATCATAAATCATTTGACAGATTTTTTTTTTAAAATATTCCTTTTTAAATTAATATTTACCTAAATGACATAAGGGAAAATTTATGTACCAAAATGACCACTTTGAGAGAAATCGGCATTGGTAGTACCGTTTTTAGCTTGAAGTTGGCACTACCAATGCCGTTTTTGGTCAGTCAAAAGTCAGCCATTGGTAAGGATTAATTGTCAAGGCGTTAATGGTTAATTTGGATTAAGAGAAGTCGGCATTGGCAATACCGACTTCAATTGAAGTCGGCATTGGCAATGCCGATTTCAGGCCAACATATATTCCCTCACAGCCTCTTCTTTCTCCCTCACAACCTCTTCTTTCTCATTCTTTCATAACTATTTCTCCGTCCATTTCAATTTCAGAGCTCAACATTCTTCAATATTTTGTGAATCATTATTCAAGGTACATTTTATTTTATTTTATATATTTTTATTTGTATAATGTGATTTTAAACAAGAGTTATTTGTTGCTTTTTTATATATTTTGATATTTGAATTAATTTGTTTAGGAAAAAATATGAGTGGACTTCCACTTATTTTCATGTGCTACTGGGGAGGAGATGATGAACACCCGTTTGGAGATAGTAATCTTGAACAGGGGCCGAAATTTCCCCTTAGGGCAAAAACTCGTTGGAGATACAAAAAATTGATTAGGAAGTTATATAAGAAAATTGATATAGATCCAAGGGATATTAAGTTGAAAGTTATTTGTAGATATCCTCATATTATGGGCAATGGGTTTGCAAATTACATTTCGCTTGAAGTCGAAGATGATATGTGTGTGAAAGTCATGTTTGATGTTTCTGCTCAATTAGGTGGGATTGGTAGCTTGCAGTTGTATATTATCATGGATTTTAGACTTGATAATAATGTGCGTTCTGATGAGGTTGAAACACGTGAGGAGCCGATACAAAATGATAACTACCTTGAGAGAGATGCTTTTGGTTTTGAAACACATTGGGAAGAGGAAAGGGAAGTGGAACCGGAAGTGGAAGCAGAAGTGGAAGTGGAAGGGGAAGCGGAAGAGGTAGAGGAACGTGAAAACGATGATGATTCGGATTATGAAAGTCATATCCTTGCGGTAAGTTCGATGCGATTCTGGATATGAAGATTGTTCGAGTGCAAGCGATAACGAGAATGAGGGTGATGATGGGGAAGGTGGTGATGTAGGAGCACGGATGATTACTTTTCAAGGTGAACCGCAAAATCAAATGTATGGGAGAGGAGACTATCAATTTTACCGTGATATTGGTGAAGGGTCGAGAATTATGATAATACCGAATACAAGTTTGTCGAATGGAATGCGGAGAAGGATGGAATCGCTAAAGGTATTCGCTTCTCGAGACAAGATTGATGTGCGTACCGAGATAAAGAAGTACCATATTAAGAAGAATCTGAGGTTCAAGGTGAGAAAGAGCACACCGCAAAAGTGGACTATTGAGTGTTTGGTGAAACAGTTCCCCTGCAACTTCTATGTCAATGTGAGTCTGAAGAAGGGTGGGTACTGGGAAGTAACTAAGTACAAGGGTCCACATTCTTGCTTGGCTTCAGATGTTAGCGGCGATCATCCTAATTTAGATGCTAAGTTTATAGGACGAGAAGTTTTCGATCTTGTCAAGGCTGATCCAGAGTACAAGATTAAGCTTATCATGATAAATATAAAATCAGATTACGGTAAGGATGTTTCATCTATGTATCAGAGAATCCATATGATGCAAAACCTAAATTTGGAAGGGGAGTTGGAGTATAATCCATCTGTGTATCAGAGAATCCATAGTTTCCTGCCTGGGAGAAAGCGTCATTCGCTGCCTCCTCACTCGCGTCCTCCTCATTCCGTTCCTCCTCATTCCCTTCCTCGCCATTGTCCCCCTCATTCGCTGCCTCCTCAAAATGTACCTCCGGATCATCCTGCACATGATAAATTATAATTCAGTAAAAAGACCCTTCTCGTTAAATATTTAACAGATCCACGAAAAAAATAAACATATTACCTCTGGATCATCCTGCACATGTTGAGCACGTCTACGAACCCGATTTCGTCTCTGTGGCACCCCTACAACACGATCTACTGGTGGTGGGGGAGTTTGGAGGGCATCCAGTCGTCTCAGCTGTCTAATAGACGATAACGATTGTCTGATGACACCACGGGTAACATATAGGTGTTGTGAGCGTAAGCCGTATCCCTCAACCTCAAGTATGGCATTCTCATTGGATATGTACGCGCGCTGAAGGTTTTGAATCTGTTGAAAATAATAAAGAAGGAATAAATAATAACGATAAGATAAAATGGTAAAAAAATAAAAATGAACTAAAGTAAATATGTACTATTTAACTTACCAAACCCTCATAACGACTAGCATGCGCCCTGTACCCCTCGTCCTCTACATCATTTGGATTCTGGATCAATAACCGTGTGATTCTAGAGTACCATAACATATAGGGATGTGCTAAATCTACATCCTCGATCCCATATTGCCCATCCACCACCAAATTAGCCCATTGATTCCGCATTCCTATGTAAGATATGTGGAAATTGAGCCAATTAACTTCTGTTCGACCTCGTCGGTCAAGTCCATGCAGGTACTCACTCGTGTCATGTGGGTCAGGGATACCATGTAACATCCCGAACTGCCTCATTACTCGATCAGGAAGGTGCCACTCAACCCTATCAAAGCAAATGAGGGGCACCTTCGCTCTCCATATAGGCTGTCCCTGGAAGCAATATGCTGGACCCTGGACACTTAAGTACGGCTGCCACTCAACCTGATCCTCAGTCAAATACGCTAGCTGATCTCGATATCCACGCAAGTTGTGGCCGGTAAGATGCATATATGATAAGGCTACATATGGAGCAATTAGACATACAAATTAATGTGTAATAATCAAAATCAAGTACATAAAATATTATGTGATTTTAAAATGAATTTATTTTAAAATACCTGCAACCATATGGCAGTAATGCATCCTGAAGAATGACATCTCCACGTGTTCTTACGGATCGTAGACACAACAACCGTTCCCAAGCCCAAAGCTAAAAAAAAAACATAAAGAAAAATATTTAGTGTCACGTACAAAACATATTTTCTTCAATAGAATAATATAAGCAAATATAATTGACATACCTGCACAATTGTTAAGAATCCAGTACAACCTTTCACATCGGACTTTGTCGCTACACACAAGTCCCGATATAAAAAGGCTAACGTAGCACTACCCCAACTGTAGTTCCCAATCGCGTCAACGTTCCTAAGCGGTGGAAGGTACATCAGTTTCACCAAGATATTACTCGTGTCCGGCATCAATAATGACCCTAAGGATATCAAAATATAGGCCCGAGTATACTGATTAATCAATTCGGCATGCGCATTTGCAGGAAGCTCCTCCCACTGAGTCAGTTGGTCTATAATCCACTTAATAGACAATCTACCACCCTTCAAGTCTGATTCAAGTGGTTGAATCCCTAATAACTCGTGGCATAAGTGACACCATTCCAACTTATGCATATTGGCTCGGGAACTAAAAACAGCATCCCCGTCTATAGGAAGGCCACATAATATGCCAACATCCTGAAGGGTGATGGTCATCTCCCCAACTGGCAAATGGAATGTGTGCGTCTCTGGACGCCATCTCTCAACTAAAGCCTCTATCAAATGCCAGTCATATTTGAAATGACCTAGCTTATAAACACCGTAGAATCCTACGTCTAAAAGTTTGCTCTGTATCCTAACATCCAAGTTTCTAGGAAGTTCCGGACCGCGCCTAAATCTAATAGTCTCAACTTCCTGTCTAGCCCAAATATAATTTGAACGGTGTTTATCTTGTAATCTTAATACGGAGGGGTCTAACGGCCCTGGATCAACAAATGCTTGGGTTTGGTCCATCTGAAACAAACAACAAAACTATTAAACTAAAATTCAGTGAAAAAAAGGCTGCCCCGTTAAATATTTAACGGAAAAAGGACAATTTTTTTGACAAAAAGACACAACTGTTAATTATTAAACTATAATTCAGTAAAAAGCCCATTCTCGTTAAATATTTAACTGAACAACGAAAAACTCGTTAAATTTCTGACAATACAGTTAAGTTTCTGACAGAAACTTAACATTTTCGTTAAATTTCTAACAAAATTTGAATAAATTAAAAATCAAGTTTCATTAGATCTTAATAAATAACCTAACATGTATTAAGGAAACTCAACAAAAATTAACACAAATTATAAAAATAAATATAATTAAAACACAAAATATAGAAATAAAAATCAACAAATACTAATCTTATATTTTAAAAACGTGAGTATGAATAACGTTTTTAGGATTTTGATTAAATCTTGGTTGGCTTGATGAGATCTTGGTTGGTTGGTTGGCAATGGCTGAGAGATAGAGAGAAGATGAGAGAAGAGAAGATAGGAATGAAGGGATGAAGGGAAGGGGGAGGGGGTCTGCGCGCATGGGAATCAGTAAAGAAGAAGTCGGCATTGGCATTACCGACTTCACCACACTTTTTCAGAAAACGGCATTGGTAATGCCGACTTCACTAACCCTAATTGAAGTCGGTATTATCAATGCCGACTTTACTTAAAATTAATTAAAACTTCCTAATTAATGCAATTAATTCTCCCAATTAATCCTCCAATGGCTGACTTTTGACTGACCAAAAACGGCATTGGTAGTGCCGACTTCAGGCCAAAAACGGTACTACCAATGCCGATTTCTCTCAAAGTGGTCATTTTGGTACATAAATTTTCCCTTATGTCATTTAGGTAAATATGAATTTAAAAAAGAATATTTAAAAAAAAAAATCCATTTGACATGTTGGGAGAATAATACGCTCAGTTCCGAAAAAATAGCCCCATCTTATAGTGGTTATTTATTTCAATAAAATTTTAAATTTTTTCTTGGTACACCATTAAAATACTATCAATCAATATTTTACATTTTTTCTTTAAAATAATTATATTAATACATATTATTGATCAAAGTTCAATAAATTTCACTAAAAATTGGACTATTTTAATGGCACGGAGACAATGTGAGTTATATAATTGCTATTTCTATTGAGTATAGATCTCAAATTCTTTATGATAAATATTTAGGGTATATAGGTAATAAAAACTATTTATTAAAGATCTCACAAATACATAACTTAAATGTCAAAAGATCTCACAAATACATAACTTAAATGTAGATAATAATAAATTTAATGCAAGTTTAAATTGAAAATACTAAAAATAAAATTTGTATGCGGGGGCCTAGGCGAATTTGAAGTAAACCGCGGCGTTTTAATGTAGATTAAGTGCAAATATTATCGTAATATCTGGTGTAAGCGAATTTAAAACTAGTTGCGGCATTTTATGGCCACTTAGCACCTTGGCGGGGCGGGACCTAAGTGGACGATATTTAAAACAGAGCTTTATTTTTTATACGACTCTTGAAGATGCTTTAAAAGAGAAGAGCCAGTCATTGACTCCTTTCGGATTCCAGAGTTGACCAGAGAGATCAATCAAATTTTTCTCAAGAGTCCTTTAAAATATCTTGTGTTCTAAGTTTTAAATGAGTTTTAGTCTTTGTAACTTGTTACGGGCATTTTTAGCATGGTGAGATCCTCAGTTTTTTCTGTATGTCAAGATGATATTCCACTGTAAGTATTGTATAATATTTACTGTGTTTATTTAAATATTATTTATTAATATTTTACAGCAAATCAAAGGAGTTAAATCCGGAATATGATCAAGCATATCTGAGTCTTCTTCAACGTTAAAGGAGGACTAAGTCGTTTGGACGTTGAAGGGATAAGGGAGCATGCCGAGATTTTAGGAACTCGTTATTATCTTTTTAAGTCTTTTGTTATTTATAGGGGACATGGAGATTAATACACACACACGATCACCCTACGTATACACTGCTTGTAATCCCTCCATTGTCTTCCAGCTTGTAATTTCGAGATTCATAGTGAAACATTTAAGGTTGGAGACCTAACTCCCGGGGTTTTTTTCGAAGATATTGTCATCTCTAAGGTTTTCCTCGTTAACAAAATCCTTGTGTCCATCTTTATTTTTCATGCATACATTTGTTCCATTTGATCGAATTCCTCCTTATTATTAAATCCATACACTTTCATAGTTAAGATTCGACATTATTGTTTTTTCTACCAAAACAGTTTGACACCCACCGAGGGGCCACTTGGTCTATTGATTATTTGGATCATTTCCTAAAAGGTTCATCATGTCCAACCCTAATGTTTTCGCCGCCGGCAAGGGTATCAATGTCGCTCCATCATCCGGGGACAGAACCACCTCATTGCCGCCACCTCCTCAGTCGGGACCTCAACAGACGCAACCTTTACGGACCCAGCAAAAGGAAGGGTCCTCTTCCAATGTGGATACTGAAATCCAGAGTGTCTTGACCAAACTGAATCAAAGGCTGGATAACCAAGATAGCAACTCAAAGCTACTGGCCAATGCTATGATCAAGATGCAAAAGAATCAACAGCTCATCGCTTCCCAACTTGGTAACAGATCGCCATTGCGCCCAAGGAATATCAACTTTGAAGCCAGCGGGGGATCTCCGTTTTAGAGCGAGTTCATTCCGATGGGCGGTCCATCTCAAACCCATCAGACGACACCTTTGATGATGTCGCCATCCTTGCCCGGCGACACTTTGTTGACGCCACCCTCAGCAGGATTCGCCCCATTCATTCCATTCATTGACAACACCACTGTCACTACCACCGCGAACAACACTGGTTTACTTAATAATCTTTTTAATAATAATACTTTCAATCATATTCCTGTGGCTGACCCTTTTGCAGGAAATCCGTTAGCCAAGCAGATGCAGGATCTTAGAGAGCTGATAATGAATGTACCGGGCATAACCCCTCCAATCAAGCCAGTGTTGCGATAATCAGTCTCGGTTTGTCCCAGCCATTGCAAATGTTGACATCCCGAAGCGTTTCAGTGTTCCATCCATGAAGTTATATGACGGCAGCACGGATCCAGAGGAGCATGTCGCCCATTATCAAGAGAAGATGGACATAGTGCATATCCCGTTGCAGTTCAGAGAGGCTTGTTTGTGCAGAGGATTTGGATCGACCTTGGTTGGACCAACTCTAAAGTGGTTGATTAGGCAGCCTCTAGGCTCAATTGGTTCCTTCGCCCAACTTATCAACATGTTTTATAATCAGTTCTCATGCAGTCGACAATTTGAAAAGTTGACAAGTGACCTCTACAATGTGACCCAGCAGCCTACTGAGACCCTGAAAGAATATGTCCACCGGTTCAATAGAGAAGTTTTGGAGATTCCCAATCTTGACATGTCGACAGCCACAGAAGCATTCAAGATGGGGCTGAATAAAGATTCCCAATATTATCAAGATTTGGTGATGACTCCTTGTAAGCGGTTGGAAGAGGTCAGAAGCAGGGCTCTAAGGTTCATAAGGTTGGAGGAAGATGAGTTGCGGAGGTCAAAGTCTTCAGGCAAGGTGTCGACATATGACAACCCGGACAGGAAGACCGAATCATCTCACCGCAGAAACAACCGATCCAATCCTTATCCGAGAATTGACAACAACAAAATTAATTCAATCGAGGGTGAGGACGAAGATAATGATAATGTGCCTAATATTTCTGATTATTGCTTTTCTGTTGACATTTCAGGTGTACTTTGTGCAATGGGCAACTTGGGAGACAAAGCGAGATGGCCAAAGAAGACAGAAAAATCCACGGGATAGCGTGACAAGTCAAAATGGTGTGCCTACCATGAAGACTTTGGGCATATCACAGAGGATTGCATTGCGCTAAGAAAGGAGATCAGCTACTTGCTCTCGAAGGGACATCTCAAGGAGTTGCTTGGTTCCAGAAAGAAGAAGGCCGAGAATGCGGAGGCTCCACATGAAGTCGAGCGACCAGTTTCTCCTCCAGCATCAACAAAAGTCATCAATTTCATTAGTGGCAGGTCAGAAATTTGTGGCACTTCCTATTCTGCTGCAAAGCGACACGCCAAGGAGTCAAAGGAGGAGAAGCCAGAAAGACCATCCAGGATGTCGACATCCTGCCAGAAGCCAATCACCTTTGATGAGAGTGATCGAGACAATTTGCTTGAACCTCACCATGATGGCCTACTCATTTCCTTGCAGATTTCCAATTGCACCATCAGGCGCATCTTGGTAGATGGGGGTAGCTCCGTCAATCTCATTATGTTAAGCACCCTAAAAGAGATGAATATCCCAGAATCGGAGATCGTCAAGAAATCATCAGTGTTGGTAGGCTTCAGTGGCGAAGTCAAAGAAACAGTGGGAGAGATAAAGCTTCCCATCTACTCAAAAGGACTCAACACAATGGAGCGGTTCTGTGTAATTGATTGTGAGACTTCTTACAACGTGATTCTTGAAGGGCCGTGGATTCATGGAATAAAGTTGTACCTTCCACTTACCATCAGTGCGTGAAGTTCCCTACACCTTGGGGAGTCGCTAAGATATATAGTGATCAGCAAGTGGCTAAGGAGTGTTATAAGACATCAATGAAGACGTCGACATCTCCAAAGCAAGCATAGCAATTACAAAAAAAAAGCCCATGAGGTCCTTCACCGACTTGAACAAAGCCTGTCCCAAGGATCCTTTCCCATTGCCTCACATCGACTCGTTGGTGGATGCTACTTCAGATCATGAGCTTCTCACTTTTATGGACGCATCTTCAGGATTCCAACAAATCCAGATGGAGCCATCTGATCAAGAGGACACCGCCTTCATAACACCCACAGGTATCTATTGTTATATTGCTATGCCTTTTGGACTAAAAAATGCAGGTGCAACGTATCAAAGGCTCGTGAATAAAATGTTCAAGGACCAGATTGGGGACACAATGGAGGTGTATATTGACGATATGGTCGTAAAATTCAAGAAAGCTGAAGATCATATAAGCCATATGTCCCAAGCCTTCGACATCTTGGATTGTTTCAACATGAAACTTAATCCTGCAAAATGCAATTTTGGAATGAAGGCAGGAAAATTTTTGGGCTATATGGTGACTAAAAGGGGCATTGAAGCCAGTCCAGAGCAGATTCGTGCCATCATTAACCTGTCGTCACTTCAATCTGTCAAAGACGTCCAGAGATTGACAGGGAAGATTGTAGCACTCACCAGGTTCATTTCCAAATTGTCTGATCGATGCAAGCCTTTTTACGACATCTTAAGAAAGAATAATAAGTTTCAGTGGAAATATCAGCATGAACAAGCTTTTCAAGACCTCAAAAATTACCTGTCAACACCTCCATTATTGGCCAAACCTCAGGAGTGCGAACACCTATTCATCTACCTAGCAGTATCAGAAAGCGCTGTAAGTGCGATCCTGGTGACAGAACGAGATGGTATTCAACAACCCATCTATTATATAAGTAAGACACTCTTAGAAGCAGAGACCAGGTATTCTCATTTACAAAAATTAATTTTAGCTTTGATAACTGCATCTATTAAATTGAGACACTATTTTGAAACACATACTATAATTGTGCGTACTAACTACCCTATTAAGAATGTTATGAGAAAATCAGAGATGTCAGGTAGGATGGCCAAATGGTCCGTACAGTTAAGCACATACGACATCAAGTATGAGCCCAGAACAGTAATAAAGTCTCAGGCTCTAGCTGATTTTGTTGCTGACTTTAGTCCAACTATGCAACCAGAAGTAGAATTGGAAGTTCAGCAACTGCAAGATGATGACATCTTGAAGATGTGGACGCTTTATAAAGATGGTTCTTCCAACATGAGAGGCATAGGACTTGGAGTTGTACTAAAGTCTCCACAAGGGGACATAATACCACAATCCATCAGCTACAGTTTTAAGGCCACTAATAACGAAGCACAATATGAGGCATTAATTGCAGGTTTAACAGTGGCTCAGGACCTGGACATCAAGCACATCCAGGTGTTTATGGATTCATTGCTAATTATCAATCACTACAGCAGGTCCTACATAGCGAAGAATGCAAAGATGATGACATACTTGGAGATAGTAAAAATCCTGGCGGCCAAATTCAAAACTTTCACTTTGGAACAGGTGCCGCGAGAAGAAAACTCACAAGCAGATGCTCTGGCAAACCTAGGCTCAGCCTTCAAAAGTATTTCGCAGACAAGTATCCCAATTGTGCATGTCGACATCCCAGCATTTTACCATCTCGAGCTGTTCGTCATAGATGATGACATCCTTCCCAGTCCAGCAATGACCTCTTGGACAGCTCCTATTATAAAATACCTCCAAGATGATACAATCCCACCTGAGGATAAGAACGCTCGAGCTTTTAGGGTAAGATCATCTAAGTATTTACTTATTGATAACTTCTTGTTTAGGAAATCTGCTGCAGGTCACTACTTAAGGTGTCTAGAAGCAGACCGCGCACAACAGGTCTTAAGAGAGCTGCATGAAGGGCAATGTGGCAATCATACCGGGGGCAGAAGCCTATATTCCAAGGCTTTAAATATGGGCTATTTCTGGCCTACGATGCGAAGAGATGCTGCAGAGTATGCCAAAAAGTGTGATTCCTGCCAACGGCACGACGACATCCTACATCAACCAGCCGAATTGCTGCATCATATCATGTCGCCATAGCCATTTATGATATGGGGAATGGACATCGTAGGAAATCTGCCCAGGGCTCCAGGAGGAAAAGTGTTTCTACTAGCCATGACAGACTATTTTTCCAAATGGGTAGAAGCTGAAGCGTACGTGCAAGTCCGAGACAGAGAAGTAATCTTTTTCAAGATGGTGACATCTTCACCTGTTCACCCTCAAGCAAATGGACAAGCAGAATCTAGCAACAAGATTATTATAAGCAATCTAAAGAGAAGACTGGACCAAAAGAAAGGAAGATGGGCAGAAGAGTTACCACTGGTTTTATGGGCTGATAGGACGACATCTAAGAATGCCACTGGTCAAACACCCTATTCTCTAGTGTTTGGGACAGAATCAGTAATCCCTGCAGAAGTTTTGGTACCTACGGCTAGATATGGTTTGTTGACACCTGAGCATAATAGTGACATCTTAACACATGATTTAGATACTGTGGACGAGCTAAGAGATATGGCTAAAATAAGGATGGCAGTATATCAGCAAAGAGTGGCCAGGTCTTAATACAAAAATGTGAGGGTCAGAAGGTTTCAAGTAGGTGACTTAGTCCTACGAAAAGCGTTTCAGAATACAAAGGAGCTCAATGCAGGCAAACTTGCCCCAAAGTGGGAAGGCCCCTATTTGATTGATGCACAGGCCGGAAAGGAGCATATCGCTTGTCAACTTTGGATGGCCAAATGATCCCAAGAAGTTGGAATGCCATTCACCTTAAAAGGTACTATATTTAGACAACATCCTCTTAAAGCCAGGTATGAATAATCTTTTCTTATATTTTCACTTACAAGGTACGAATAATCCTGTATGTCTTTTCATTTCTTTTTACTTTCCGTTACAAATTATTTCTAAATAAAACGTCACTAACACGACCTGCGGGGCGGCGTCAGCATCGATGACGCCCATCTCTAACACTTATATGTCTTGCAAGATATTAACATATACGAATGGGAACATCCAAGTGCTTATGGCAGAATTCCAACGAGTTATCATCCGATAGAGACTGGCCATCTCTTCTAAAGTGAAGGTACATAATCCCTTCTAAGGTTTAAAGAGTTAATTACCTCTTTCTAGGAATGTTAGGTTACTACACCTTCGCCTGGAGCCCACGTTATCTCTTTGATTGAGGTGTGGGATGGGCCTATATGAGTAAAATTATATAGCTTACCAATTTCCACTCAATTAAATGATTGATCTTAAGTTTTATACAAATTGGTTATGACATGTTCGTGTCATCATATGATGTCTACAGTTAATGACATTACCATGTCATCCTACGAACTTAACATATGATCATTTCTTGAAAATAACTTTTAATGCATGCAATACTATGATACTTTAAATGCTAAAACCCATAGACAAAGCTTTCCAAAAAGCAAATACTAAGTACTATTAAATACTACCCTAAAACATTTCCAAATTCAGTTGGCCCGCACCAACATCACATCCAAACAACATAAGACTAAAAGCAAAGTGTTGAACCAACCCAACACTTGAAACAAATTGTCTTCGGTCCTTATGGACCTATTACATACCAACAAAATAAAATTGTTTTTGGGTCACCACCCACAAATTCAACAAAACAAAATAACTGTTTTTAAACATCCTTACTTGGCTGCTGCCTCAGGTGTTCCTTTTGGAGTCCCCTCTCCAGCCTCTGTTTCTTCTCCTACCATTGCATCCTTGGGGCTAGATGACACCTCGCCTTCGTCCACTGGTTCACCTGTTATCTTGGCTAGATTGGCATACTCCTTGCTAATGTTCCAATCTTGGGATTTCCCCGCTAAATGATCCTTCATCATCTGTATTTTGACCTGTATCACAGTCTTTGCAGCGGCAATCTTGCAGGAGTTCCTTACAGCTTCAACCTCCTTAAGATGATCCTCTTCAATCTTAGCAAGATTGTCCAGCAGCCCCTTCAAATCCTTTGCTTGATCATCAAATTTTTTCTCCCATATAGCGGACTCTTTCTTGGCCAGGGCGACATCTGCTCTTGCTTTCTTTTTTGTACTCTCAACATCTTTGGCCCACTCTTCCTTCTGATTTTCCAAATACCCCACTACCTGTAGAGATAATGACAGTGAAATGCCAAAAAACCTATGACAAAGCTATAATACAACCAAAGATAAATAGCAATATCTTACCCCAGATACAAAGCTCATACACTTTTTCTTTACCTCGGCAACTGGCAAACCATCAAATGTATCCCCAATTTCGATTACCTCCTTGGGCAGCCTTTCTTTTCTTCGCCCTTGATCCGATTCCAACATTCTCTACCTTTTCGACAGCCTTCTTTGGAGCAGCAGGAGGCCTTGTCACCACCTTAGGAGGGGAACCTCCAATCAAAGCATTAATGTCGTCCAGATCAAAGTCTGAGCCCGAAGTAATTGGTTTGGAAACTGTACCAAATAAGCAGAATGTCAAGAAAAAGTATGCACTAACCAAGATCAGGGTACAAGCATATTTACCTATGGACATGTTGACAGATGGAGACGCCTTATCTTCTTCTTGGGCAACAAAAGGTGTTTCAACCTGACCTCTAGGTGACCTCTTGTTTAGGGGCAATTTGAAAAATTCCTCAATCTTTGCTAATGTGTCTTCCTCTGGTGGAAAGAGCTCTTCCCAGTCAATATCTGCAAGAAAATAGAGAAAATTACAATTTCAGTCTAACTCAGAATTGGGAAAATCACAAGTCAGAAATCAAAATACCTCCCCTATTCCATCTGCTAGGTATTTCGTCTCCTCCAATTGATTCTCTGTCAACAAAGAAAAATCTACCCTTCCATCCTCTGTCATTCGAAGATGTCTCGAAGATGTCGTCGTCATTAAGGAATTTCTGCCTGACCTTTTCTTAAAGAGATACCGTTTTGATCCAAACGGCTGGAAATCATACGAATAAGCTATCTCACTAAGCCCTAGATTTAAGCCATTTTTACTATTAACCTTTACTACAAAAGCAAAAATCCTCCATGCCATTGGCATTAACTGAGCATAAGCAAGCTGTGTCCTTTGGAAAAATTCGATAGCTAGAGAAGGAAAAGGGGTAGCTAAACCCTAGGAGGAAAGGATATTCAAGGAAGCAAATCCATTTTGGGGAAACTAGGTCAGACCTAAGATTGACAAAGAAGGGGTGGAAGATAGCACCTTCTGGAAAACAGCATTGTCATTTCAACGACTCAATTTGGGTGTCGTTAAACAAATATATTTCTTCATCTGGCTTGGAGAGCAGGTTTTCACATTCGAAATCACCAAAATCGACGCCTTTGGGTTCTTTGGGAGCAGGCACGCTTTTCACCTTTGAAGAACTCCACCGAGTCTTACCCATGGTGACAACAAACGAGAATCAAAAACTATGGAAGCAAGAGAGAGAGAGAGAGAGAGAGAGAGAGAACGAAAAAATTACCTTCCAAAAGATGCCGTCGTGAGAAGAAGTAACTGGAAGGGTTTGGAAGCTTTTAAATCAACAAAGCGGTTATTAAAACAAAAGAGCCCTTTTTCCCAAAAACCTCTTTTCCAAATTAAACTCCCTAACCGCTCAATAACTCCTCCACGTTTAATACGGTTGTCAAATCATGCAGACGCCAGTTGTTTCCTTTGAGAAATATTTACCCCTTCGATTTCCGTGAAAGGCAAATATTTTTGGGGACAAATTGTTATGGGCATTTTCAGCATGGTGACATACTCAGTTGTTCCTGCATGTCAAGATGATATTCCACTGTAAGTATTGCATAATATTTACTGTGTTTATTTAAATATCATTTATTAATATTTTACAGCAAATCAAAAGAGTTAAATCCGGAATATGACCAAGCACATCTGAGTCTTCTTCAACGTTAAAGGAGGACTAAGTCGTTTGGACGTTGAAGGGATAAGAGAGCATGCCGAGATTTTAGGAACTAGTTATTATCTTTTTAAGTCTTTTGTTATTTATAGAGGACATGGAGATTAATACACACACACAATCACCCTACGTATACACTGCTTGTAATCCCTCCATTGTCTTCCAGCTTGTAATTTCGAGATTCATAGTGAAACATTTAAGGTTGGAGACCTAACTCCCAGGGTTTTTTTCGAAGAGGTTGTCATCTCTAAGGTTTTCCTCGTTAACAAAATCCTTGTGTCCATCTTTATTTCTGATGCTACACAGAAAAATGTGTTGCAAAGGAGCTGAACCCACAGCTACAATGGAGGATACTCCGGCTGAACTTCTTGGGATGGTTTGACTTGATCCCTACACACAAGTAAACAAGGCAAACTAAACCGGGGGGTGGCTCCGATAAAACCCCTCCGGCGTGAGAGTAAGTAACTGATTTTGAGGTATAAGAGGATATCAATGAAAGTTATATTCAAAGAGAGAGAGTTTTGAGAGAGATTATATCACTTACCCAAATTATGTTGCTTCTCACATTTTTATACCCTCATTCAATCATAGGCCATACTCTTAGGGACACGTGTCACTCATCCATGCTTTTTGGGTCAACTACCCCCAACGTTGGTAGGGGAATACTGCTCATGATGTCACATCACACTGTTGACCGTTATGGGGGGAGTGTCCACATGGCAACGCCACAATCACTTATTACCTATCAGTCACGCTTGTCGCCTGGTGACAATCCTTCCAAGAGAGCAATATCAATATAATCGCCTAGTCTAACCCCTACACTTGTTGCCCAAAGGCTAAAAACACCAAGTCACTTCTCGTCACGGATGTTTCCCGCATATCGCCTATTCTCGCTCCCAGCCATGCTCTTGTCGCAAATTACAAATCCCGCCATTTAAGGAAGAATACCATTTATCATTTACTTTATTATTATTTACCCTCCTTAACACGTGTAGCCCATCCTAGATTACTTGGCCTACCAAGCCCATTAAGCCCATTGTACTGTTCAAGTCCAATCCTTATCTCATAATCACTTCAATTTCCATGCATACATTTGTTCCATTTGATCGAATTCCAAAGTTTCTGTTGGGGACGGATTTTTCACTGGCATCTTAAGCAGGTCAACATGTCAAGACACCTCAGCACCCTGATCTCAGCAACTTGACCTCCACAAGTTGACTTTTTACAAGTTGATTTTACATGTTGAGTTCACATCTTGGACCGACATCTTGGCTCGACGTCTTCATCAACATCTTGAAGCTGGAACAACTTGGGAGCAGTTTTACGGTTCCTATTTTTCAGGAGATACTTGTGCACTCATAGAAGACCAATTCAACCATGATTCTTCACCAACCACCATCAGCAGTCATGCCCAAAATTTTCTCCTCAGTAACTCCATTATGCCGAGTTTTTAGGGATTTTGGTTATTATCCTTTTATTTTACCTTTATTATAAATAGGGGTATGGAGATTATAAGAAACACATGTATTCACTCACTCACAATCACTCTTGTAATCCTCTCCATACTTCCAAGCTTGTAGCTCACTGATCATAGTAAAACTTTGGTCAAGGTAGGTCCCAAATCCTCCCGAGGTTTTATGCCGGCGAACAATTTGTTCAAGGGCTTTCCTCGTCAAAATTCCTTTATTCATTGATTATCACATACACAAATCTATATTCCATTGCACCCAATTCTTTCCTTGAAATATTTGGTTATTTACTATCGCTTGTCGAAAAATGGCCAAAACAATTTGGCGCCGTCTGTGGGAACTTTGGTTTTTTAGATTTGTTTAGAACATCAAAATGACCAATCCAACTTCCGGTCAGGTAACCTCAGTAACCTCCGCGGCTGGGGGCATGCCCCAGGTAGTTTCTGTATGTTGATAATAAATTGCACATTTCTTCAGACGGATGGCATGCCCCAGGTAGTTTCTTGACCAGAAGATATTGAAATCAAGCTGAGGCCGTGCAAACTGAAGATAATAGATAATGTGCATTGATTGACTAATTCTTGGTGCATCGTTAATATAGCCCCCTGCTTTTCTATTGATCATCTGATTCTCAAATTTGTTTATGTGCGGTCTGTTCTCAAATTCTCCTTCCGTCCCACTAAAAGTTACACTTTTGTTTTGAACATGGGAATTAAAAAAAAAATTAAATAGTGTAAGTATGCTATGGCGCTATATAACTTGTATCTGCGCTGCTATTTGTTCGCCTACATGTTTATGTCATTAATCTTTGACACACCATCTGTTACTTTTTTATTTTTATTTTTAGACAATTACATTGGAATGGCTCTCCCTTATGCACGCCTACTCCTTAATCTTTTCATCCCGATTTAAGGTTTTTATTTTCTTTTTTGATCCGTTTCAGTTTAAGGTTATTAGTTGCTTTATTATCTAAAATGTATAATGAGACCCACCTGTTATTCTCAAAACAAAAACTTTTATACTCACAATATTAACTTTTTATATTAACAACATTTAATTTTTCTTAATCTCTGTACAAAGTTAAATTAAGAATTTTAAATTGAGACGGAGGGAGTATGAGCCAATTGTTTAATTAAAGCATGGGTGTTAGGTAGGCATCATTGAATGAAATAATTTGAATAGTATTTTGGTGATGATAGTTTAGGGCTGTCGTGTTGCTATTTTGCATACAACACATTACTCAAGTTTAATCAAACTACAGAAAATGGAAATCATAGCCATGCTATTTTTCTTATATATCTCTTCCTTATGCATGAACCGACGGTGTGAACCTTCTGTCTCTTGTGTATATGTATGCTCATTGCTATTTTGTTATGCTTTGCTGCACTTAATGTCTGACTGCTACAAATCAATTATGCATTTGCTGTGTATTGTGACAACAACAAATCGTTATGTCATATATGCTTGTTTTAATTTGCTGTGTCACCTCTTATCAATGCGCGCCTTTTTTACATCTGTCTTTATGTGTTCTCTATAAACTGTGATTTCATTACTCTGTGCTGTTTTTCTGCTCGTATAGCCAGTTGACTGTTATTATCCATCATCGATACATTAATTGTTGTCTGTCATATGCTTTGTGTAACGTTTGCTTTTTGTCACTTTTCTTGTTGTTCAGCTACTTTGTTGTAATGTCACGTCTAAAGGTTTTTATGTATTGCAGCCTTAAAACGTCTGTTAGTTGTCCATTGTAATGTTCTATGTCTTGTGTTTTACGTTCTTTCTTATTGTTTATGCTTGTGTATAAGATGCACCTCGAGAGATGACCTCGTCTGAAATCAATCTTGGTTTCATGACTAATATGGCAACCATGTTGAATGAACTGAATAAGCGAATGGATGCTCAGCAGGATACCAATACTATGATTTTCAACGCAATTGAGAATCTGCGAAAAAGGAATCAAGTTGAACCTCAAGTTGTAACTCCATTATCGCCTTTATTTCCTAGAACTCTTTTGGGTGCAGGTACTGGGGGCAATCTTGGAGACATCCCCATGGCGAGTGCAAGATGCATCGATAGTGCAACTGTGATAACTAGTCAAGTTGCCCAACATGGTCACACCTTCCCATTCAGCCGACCTGTGCCAACATCTTGCTATACTTATGCCACTCCGTCTTCAGGACAAACAGGAAGTTTTTACAATGCATTTGATCACTCTGCTTCTCAATTTTATGCTAACACTTTTGCAGAAAGTCAAGTTGCTAGAGAGTTGCAGCAGATCAAAGAGATGATTAGGAATGTGTCTGGAGTTACCTTGCCTTATCATCAAGCTTCTCCAACTTGTTATAATGAGTCTCGCTTTGTTCCAGCAATAGCCAACATGGAGATCTTGAAGAGATTTGCAGTGCCCCACATGAAGAAGTACGATGGGAGCACAGATCCAGTAGAGCATGTGTTGCTATGCCAAGAATTAATGGACATTATCAGCATTCCTTCTATCTTCAAAGAAGCCTGTCTTTGTAAGGGCTTTGGTTTCACCTTGTCTGGACTAGCTTTGAAATGGCTAACCGGCCTATCTCTAAACTCTATATCATCTTATTCTCAATAAGTCAATATGTTTGTGAATCAATTTTCATGTAATAGAGCTTTTGAGAAACTAACTAGTGATCTCTACAGGGTGGTGCGACGACCTGACGAAAGCTTGAAAGACTATTTGAACAGGTTCAACAAAGAGGCAGTGACTATCCCCAACTTGAACATGTCCACAGCCACCGAGGCATTCAGATTGGGCTTGAAGAAGGGATCACCTTATTATGACGAATTGGTCATGACTCCATGCAAGAGACTTGAAGGTGTCAGGACGAGAGCTGTTAAATTCATCAGACTGGAAGAAGATAAGCTCATAGTCCTAAAATAACCACAATGAGGCTGACAAAATAGGAAAAGATGACCACCTATCTTCAACATGTCAAAATGTTAGCAAAACAGTACCTCAAGTTGTATTCCATGTAAGTTGTCATTTTTTCATAAAAGCAAACTCCAAAAACAGGTATGTTTTAAATTTTGTCAAGTCATTTATTTATGTTTGTCGATTCTTTTGTTATGCTAAAAATCCTTACTGACTTAAGCATCGGAGGGGTGTTCGCTAAGCTAACACTCAATCCTAACATGAATTTGTCTTGCAAGGTATACGACTTGAACAAACGGAGTAGGCTCAACAAGTTGACAAGCCAGTACGGCTGATACATGTTGAGACCTAAGCTGGAGCAGGTCAAACATGTTGACACGCCAGGACGGCTGATACATGTTTGAACCTGAGGAAGAAAAGTCCCAACATGTTGACACGCCAGTACGGCTGATACTTGTTGGGACCCAAAGTTGGAGTAGGTTTAAGCATGTTAACACGCCAGCACGGCTCCAACATGTTTAGACCTAGGAAGGAGAATTTCAACATGTTGACACGCCAGTACGGCTGATACATGTTGAAACTTTAGCTGGAGAGGGATAGAACATGTTGACACGCCAGGACGGCTGATACTTGTTCTATTTCTTCAAACGATTTCACACTTATTCAAGTTGTGACCATTGGTTGTAACATTAACATGTTACCAAACGAATTAAGGTTTCGACACCTTCGCCTGGGCGCACGATTTCACACTTATTCAAGTTGTGACTATTGGTTGTAACATTATCATGTTATCAATATGAACACCCGAAAAAGATGAAGTCATCTTCCAATCAACTAAGGAATGAAGATTAACATCTTCGCCGAAAATCAAGTTCAACACACAAAAGTAAGTCATGTCAAAACAAACATGACTCACACGATCCAAAGTAAACATGTCAAACAAAGACATGCCAAATCAAATATAAAAATTTTGAGGACCAACCCTCATCTAACATTTCAAAACACCTTACCTAATGTTTCTTAAAGCTTTATCTTGGTTTCTATCAAGCTTCGTTTATAAGTTCTCAATGCGTTGGACAACTCTTTGGCGTGGTCAACCGCTTCCTTAATGTCGATGAGGAGAGTAGCAGTTTTAAAATTCCTTGAATCTCCAAGTTTTTCCAATTCAATAAATTTTGGGGGCAATTGTTGGGGACGGATTTTTCACTGGCATCTTAAGCAGGTCAACATGTCAAGACACCTCAGCACCCTGATCTCAGCAACTTGACCTCCACAAGTTGACTTTTTACAAGTTGATTTTACATGTTGAGTTCACATCTTGGACCGACATCTTGGCTCGATGTCTTCATCAACATCTTGAAGCTGGAACAACTTGGGAGCAGTTTTACGGTTCCTATTTTTCAGGAGATGCTTGTGCACTCATAGAAGACCAATTCAACCATGATTCTTCACCAACCACCATCAACAGTCATGCCCAAAATTTTCTCCTCAGTAACTCCATTATGCCGAGTTTTTAGGGATTTTGGTTATTATCCTTTTATTTTACCTTTATTATAAATAGTGGTATGGAGATTATAAGAAACACATGTATTCACTCACTCACAATCACTCTTGTAATCCTCTCCATACTTCCAAGCTTGTAGCTCACTGATCATAGTAAAACTTTGGTCAAGATAGGTCCCAAATCCTCCCGAGGTTTTATGCCGGCGAACAATTTGTTCAATGGCTTTCCTCGTCAAAATTCCTTTATTCATTGATTATCACATACACAAATCTATATTCCATTGCACCCAATTCTTTCCTTGAAATATTTGGTTATTTACAATCGCTTGTCGAAAAATGGCCAAAACAGTTTCCTCCTTATTATTAAATCCATACACTTTTATAATTAAGATTCGACATTATTGTTTTTTCTATCAAAACATAACTGTTCTTGTGTTAAGAACATATTGCATACTCCCTCCGTCCCGGCCGATTTAGGATTTATTTCCATTTTGAGCGTCCCACCCGAATTAGGACGGCCCAAAATGGAAACCTTAAATCACTATTCTCTCCACTCATTCTCTCTCCTACATTATTTTAATACTCACAACACCATTATAATTTACTATTCCCTCCACTCATTCTCTCTCCTATTTTTAAATTACACTCACAACATTTACCTTTTCCTTAATCCCCGTGCCGGCCCAAAAAATCCTAAATCGACCGGGACGGAGGGAGTATTTTCTTTCTTTTACTGTAACAACGTTTTCTTACTTGTACTATACAATTTTTATAGTGAAAGTATTTTTCCAGCAAGCGTTTTCTTGTCGAAGTATTTAATTATTTTTTATTTCTGTTTATTTTGATGTGTTTAGTGTACGTATGCGTTTTCTTATTCTGGGACCTAACAAAAAGGAAAGTGTGAATTTTACACCACTGAAGAAGAGGACGAATAAGGTGAAGAACTTGAACCCTTAGTAAATATGAACAAGCTAATAATTCCTTATGAAATACTCTCTCCGACTCTAAAAAATTGTTCTGTTGCACATTTTATAATTATTAAGGAAGAGCTTCACCTTCTAGTACCTTAGTCGATTTACACTAACATTCATGCCTAAGTTTAGAAATAGAACATACTTTTTAGGTCAAATCAAAATGACAAATGAAACAATGTTCTGTTGCACATTTTACAATTATTAAGGAAGAGCTTCACCTTTTAGTACCTTAGTCGATTTGCACTAACATTCATGCCTAAGTTTAGAAATAGAACATACTTTTTAGATCAAATCAAAATGACAAATGAAACAATCTTTCAGGGTCGGAGGGAGTATTTATCTCTTTAGTTTGTTGAGCTCTTCAAAGAGTTTTATTCGTTGCAACTGTTCTTGTGTTAAGAACAATATTTGTGTATTTTGTTTCTTTCATTGTAACCACCTTTTCTTTTCTTACTGACAAAAATTTGGGTGAGAACATGAAAACCCGTCTCACCCATGAGACGGGTCGGATTCTGACCCATCACCCGCCCAACAAAGCCAACCCGCGCCTCCGCCCAAGCTTTTTGCATATGGGCGGTCGCCCAAGCTGGAATGGGCGGTCGCCCAAGCCCACATTTGCCTTAAGCCCAATCCTTCAGCCAACATAAAGTAATAGTTTGTATACGTTAAAGTAATAGTTTGTATACATTAAAGTAATAGTTTGTATACATTAAAGTAATACATATATACAGAAAAGTAATAATGTTTTTTCCTATGTTTTCTTCGTTTGGCAAAAGTAATACTTATTATAACTAAAATGTAACAAACGTGTTATTTATATATAATAGTATTTGTACATAATTGTAACACATATGTATAGGTATATATGTTTTCATGTAAAAGTATTACATTATCTATAGAAATATGTTACAATTTCATCTATCAAAGTGTTACATTTACTTGTATAAACTATTACATTCATATACATGAGTTAGGGAAAAACTATTACTTAAAGTAATACATAGAAAACTTAGGAAAAAACACTATTACTTTTCTGTATATATGTATTACTTTAATGTATACAAACTATTACTTTAATGTATACAAACTATTACTTTAAGAGATGGTAACTATTACTTTTTCTCAGAAAAAAAAAATTTTTTTTTAAAAAAAAAAAAAAATAAATAAAAAAAAAAAATTGGCCTATAAAAGGCTGCCACGTGGCGGGTCATGGCCCATGAATCATGGGTCGACCCGTCTCACCCATGAGACGGATCATACCCGTCTCACAGGAGACCAGCTCTTTCTTACTTGTACTTTGCAAGATTTTATAGTGAGAGTTTTTTTCATCAAGCATTGTCTTGCTAAATTATTTATTTACTTTTTAATTTTGCTTATTTCGCTGTGTTTAGTGTTCACGTGCGTTAGTTTGTATGAACATTTGTGTGCTTGTTTGTGCACATATATCTGAATTATGATATATTTTAGCTAAAATTCTTTTAGAATGTGCTAATATACAACATAAAATATTTTAATCCTATAATTTTTCACATTTTTTTTCTTAATATTTATCATCACATGTCAAACTGTTGGTCACAGAGGGGCAAAAATGATATGAAAAATAGCTCAAGGATGAGTAGAATAGCTATTTTAAAACTTTTTCAAATTTTTTTACAAAACAAAGACAAATGTTTACTAACTATTAATTTGTTATGAGAGACGCCTCAAATGAGTAAAATGCACAACAGTATAAGTTAGAGGCGCTCTAAAATAAAGAGGGGCGCACACACACATAAAGAGAACACTAGTTTGGCTTTAAAATAGTTAGACTTAAAATGGGAAGCTAAGACAACTTTAATACAAACACGATGTAACACATATCATCATTTCTATTAAGATCAAACAAACAAATATAATAAGAACAAATAAAAATTTCAAAGGAAATTGCAGAAAGTAAGACAAATAATTTGGAGAGGTTCAATAGTTAAAGATTTATGCCCTCTACAAAGATGGTTAGTCTTGATTTCTAACTAGTTTGTATTAGATTCTTGCTGACATAAATTTCAAAGTATCTTGCTCTTAAATCAAAAAAAAAAAATCATAAATAACAAATCCTATACTATAACCGGTGTATATCTTGGAGATGATCAATGTAATCAATTTTCTAGAGGTGAGAGTGTGAATCAAGAAACCAAGAGCTCTTTTATAAATCTTTATGATTGGGTGTTACTGATAAGCATAAAACAGATACTGAAGATCCGTCTCAATCTTCCCCCTGATTTGAATACAATCTGTACATATCATTAGGAGATTTCATATCTTGTAATTATAGATAGTTAATATTCTTTTATTTATCTCCTCATTTGTACTGTGTATAAAACTCTCTGATGTGAATAATAAAATTTATTCTTCTACAAATTACTTTATGGTATCAGAGCATAATTGATCCTCTCCTCTCTCAAAACTCTCGTACCCTGCAAACCCTAGCAATGGCAGCCGCCACCACCTCCATCCCTAACTCCACCCGGCCCAACCCCATCCTCCTCGTAAATCTCTCAAACTGCCGCACCCTCACACCCCTCACATACCTTACTTGGGCCTCCCAAGTTACCTCCATTCTCTTCGGACTCGACCTCCTCAAGTTCGTCGATGGCACCCACTCCCCACCCGACAATACCACCAAGTCTGACAAAGCCGACAATGCTGAAACACCCAACCCAACCGACACACCCAATCCCGCTGCCATTACATGGCACCGACAGGATAGGCTCATCCTTGGTGCCTTACTCGGAACACTTGATCCCTCTGTTGCTCCCCTAGTGCACCAAGCCAAAACATCTCACGAAGCTTGGTCCATCCTTAAAACCACCTACGCAAACCCATCTCGCGGTCACATTCTTCAAGTGAAAGACCAACTTGACTCACTCACCAAACAAACCCAAACCGTCTCCGACTACATGCATTCTATTAAAAACTGCACCGACAAACTTGCACTACTTGGAAAACCCATCGATCCCGAGGATGTCATAGCCAAAGTTCTCAAAGGCCTCGACTATGACACCTACAAACCCGTTATTGACTCCACCCGTGCTCGCGACACCCCTATCACTTTCGAAGCCCTCCATGAGAAATTAATTAATCATGAACTAACCCTTAAGCAACAACCTTCACCATCCACTATCAACCTAACACCACCCGCCCCACACCTAGGCCCAACAACAGCCCTGCCCTACTCCCCACCCCCCCCCCTCCTCCAACACCAATACCTTCAAAGGTAAATGTCAGTATTGCCGTCAAGTTGGTCATGTTATTTCCCAGTGCACTCCCTTCAGACAAGCCTACCCATCTGTTGTCTTTCCTCCACCCCCCACCCGGTCAAACCGTCCCACCTTCAGCAACAACAACAACCGCCGCCCCCAAGCCCACATCAAGTACAATGGCCCAGTTCCTCCTCCTCCTTCTTGGCTCATGGATAGTGGCTCTACACACCACATCACCAACGATCTCAACAACCTCTCACTACACCGCCCTTATGATGGAAGTGATGAAGTTGTCATCGGTGATGGCTCCTCCATCCCTATTGCTAATATAGGTTCATTTACTATCTCCTCCTCTTCTTCTCCTCTCCACTTTACTAATGTTCTTCATGTTCCTCGTATCTCGAAAAATATTCTCTCTATTTCTCAATTTTGTAAAGATAATGATGCTCTTGTTGAGTTCTCACAATCTTCCTTTCTTATCAAGGCTCGGTTGACCAACCACATCCTACTCCATGGGACAATTGATCGTGGAGTCTATCTTTGGCATCCGTCATCCACTCAAGCGCATCCCAGCACCTCCGTATCTCTTCCTTCTTGGCACCACCGGCTTGGCCATCCAGCAGCCCCAATAATTTCCTTTTTACAAAAACAATTTGATTTATCTATTCCGTCTAGTCGTTTATCAAGTTGTACTGCTTGCAATATTAATAAGAGTCACAAACTTCCCTTCTCTGTTTCATCTCTTACTTCCCATGCACCTCTTGATATCATATTTTCTGATGTTTGGACCTCTCCTGTCTTATCATATGACAATTTCAAATACTATGTAATATTTGTCGATCACTTTACAAAATACACATGGCTTTACCCACTCAAACAAAAATCCGACACCTTTGCAATCTTCCATCGTTTTAAAGCCTTAGTTGAAAAATACTTCCAAAAAGATATCATTCAATTCTACTCCGATAACGGGGGTGAATACATAAAACTAACCCCGTCCCTCCTTCAAAATGGCATATCTCATCTCACCTCCCCCCCACATACTCCTGAACACAATGGTTTTTCTGAAAGAAGGCACCGTCATATTGTTGAAACCGGGCTAGCCCTACTCTCTCATGCCCACCTACCCCTTACCTTTTGGCCACACGCCTTCTCCACAGCCACATATCTCATAAACCGTCTTCCTACCTCCACTCTCTCTAATGACTCTCCCTTCCTCCGTCTCTTTAAACAACCTCCCAACTACAACAAACTCCGTAGCTTCGGTTGCTTATGTTACCCGTGGCTCCGTCCCTACACCAAACACAAGCTTGAACCAAAATCTACCCCGTGCATCTTTGTAGGCTACTCACCCTCTCAAAGTGCCTACTATTGCTTAGACCCAACCACTCTCCGTCTATACACCTCCCGCCATGTCAAATTCTTTGAATCCGAATTCCCTTATCCCTCTCTCACAAACACTACACCCTCTCTCAACTCTCTCACACCTGACCAATGGTCTCCTCTCAATGTCTCTATCCTACTGCCCACACCATCCGCCCCACCCTCACCATCCATTGCTCCTAACCCCGCCACTGAACCCATCTCACCTACCTCAACCACCAACCCACTGCCCACCAACCAGCTGCCCACCGCCACCCCTATGCCCACCTCTCCTCCAAACCCCACTCCAGACCCATCACCACACCATTCTCCCGATCCCTCCCAACTTACAACCATTCCCCACCAATCTCCTCCTCCTACTCGCACCATAGTTACTCGTCTCACCAATAAAATCACCAAACCTAACCCTAAATATGCTCATCTTGTCACTCTCCCTTCCCCTACAAGCCTTCCCACTACCACTAAACAGGCCCTCTCCTCTCCCCAATGGCATGCCGCAATGCAGGATGAATTTACAGCCCTTACCCGAAATGATACCTGGACCCTTGTTCCATCTACTGAGGCTCATAATGTTGTTGGCTGCAAGTGGGTCTTTCGAATTAAATACAACCCTGATAACACCATTCAAAAGTATAAAGCCCGCCTCGTTGCAAAAGGCTTTCATCAACAACCTGGCATTGACTACTCTGACACCTTCAGTCCGGTAGTCAAACCCGTCACCATCCGCCTTCTCCTCTCCCTCGCCCTCAGTCAAGGTTGGTCCCTTCGCCAACTCGACATCAACAATGCTTTTCTTCAAGGTACACTTCAAGAAACAGTCTTTATGAAACAACCACCTGGCTTCATTGATGACTCATTTCCCACTCATGTTTGTCGACTCACTAAGGCCATTTACGGTCTCAAGCAAGCCCCCCGGGCCTGGTACAACGAGTTAAAGTCTTATCTCCTTTCCTATGGCTTCCGCTCCTCTTCTGCTGACCCCTCTCTGTTTCTCTACACTCATAACTCTCATCACTTATACCTTCTTGTTTATGTGGATGACATAATCCTCACAGGATCATCCCCCTCCCTCCTCTCCTCCTTTCTCACTAATATTGCAAAACGCTTCTCACTTAAAGATCTTGGTCAACTGTCCTACTTTCTCGGTGTTGAAGTCACTCCCAACAAAAATGGTCTTCTGCTCTCTCAATCTAAGTACATTCATGATCTTCTTAGTCGTCACAACATGGCCAACTCAAAACCCTGTCCCACTCCCATGGCCGTATACCCTCCTCTTCTATCTGACCCTTCTTCGCCTCCCTGCAATGCCACTGAATATCGTGTCATTGTTGGCAGTCTCCAATACTTATCCCTCACTAGACCCGACATCTCCTACTCTGTCAACAAACTTGCCCAATTTCTTCATCACCCTCAAGAAAGTCATTGGCAGGCCCTCAAACGCCTTCTTCGATTTCTACATGGTACCATCCACACAGGTCTTCAACTTTTCCGTGACACTCCCGCAACCCTCCATGCCTTTTGTGATGCGGATTGGGCCGGTGACAAAAATGATTATGTCTCCACCTCCGGCTTCCTAGTATATCTTGGCCGCAACCCCATTGCATGGTCCTCTAAAAAACAGCGTACTCTAGCCCGGTCCTCCACTGAAGCTGAATTTCGTGCCGTTGCTGATGCCACGGCTGAACTACTATGGATTCACAATCTTCTTTCTGATCTTCGGATCACTCTCCTACAACCACCAGTTATCTACTGTGACAATCTTGGTGCTACTCACTACTCTGCTAATTCAATCTTTCACTCTCGGATGAAGCATGTTGCCCTCTCCTTTCATTTTGTTCGCAAACAAGTACAACTGGGAGCTCTTCGAGTTCAACACATATCCAGCGGTGATCAACTGGCAGACGCCTTAACAAAACCTCTTCCCCGTACCCGGTTTCATTTTCTTCTTTCCAAGATCGGACTTCTCCAGCGACCGTCCGTCTTGCAGGGGCGTGATAAGCATAAAACAGATACTGAAGATCCGTCTCAATCTTCCCCCTGATTTGAATACAATCTGTACATATCATTAGGAGATTTCATATCTTGTAATTATAGATAGTTAATATTCTTTTATTTATCTCCTCATTTGTACTGTGTATAAAACTCTCTGATGTGAATAATAAAATTTATTCTTCTGCAAATTACTTTAGTTACAAGGCTATATTTAGAATCTAGGCTTGAATGTATGAAGGCACGAAGATGTTCTTAAATTTCTGGAAATTTAGTAAGCAATCTTCAAATCTTAAATAAAGCTATCTTACTGAATATCTCAAGCAACTTCAAATGGTTGAAGTTTTGGTGTATTTATAGTGAGCTTCAGAAATTAGCCGTTTGTGAACTTTGTGGATAAGCTTCGAGGTTAATGCGTTGTTGATCGTTGAATGGAGCATGTGTCCAATATAGCCGTTAAACATAAAGCATTTGGATAAGAGTACTAGCTGTCTTGAGATAGGTGTCATCATCCAATAACATCCTTATGCCAAAAAAAAATATTTTGCTATTGACATCATTCAAACAAATTTAAATTTTTTGGTCACGTATAGTAGTCCATTTAAAAAGAAAAAAAAAATGTTTAAAAAATGTACAAATTTACTCTTGATTAGTATCAAAATTAAATACTGGACATTCATTTTTGGAATGGAGAGATTAATTTCTTCATATAATCAATAAGCCAATTCATTTCTTAAATAATTAGAATCTTCTAATTTTCATCTCAAAATGAGAATGGTTTAGAAAAAAACTATATTATATAAATTACTTAGGCTCCGTTTGTTTCAACGTAAAAAATTTTTCGAAAAATGTTTTCCTGTAAAATGTTTTACGGAGGTAGGGCGTAAAATGTTTTACGGAGGAAGGGTGTAAAATGTTTTCGGGTGTTTGGTAAAATTTTTTTTTTTGAAAAGGACGTAAAATGTTTTATTAAAAAAAATGTTTTAATCATTATTTGTAACTACCCCACCAACCCCCTGACTACCCCCCCACCCCCCACCCCACCCACCCACCCACCCCCCCACCCAAAAAAAAAAAATTTAATCATTTTTTGTAACTACCCCACCCACCCACCCCCCACCCAAAAAAAAAAAAATTTAATCATTTTTTGTAACTACCCCACCCACCCCCTGCCTACCCCACCCCACCCTCCACCCAAAAAAAAAAAATTTAAATCATTTTTTGTAACTACCCCATCCACCCCCTGCCTACCCCACCCCCCACCCACCCACCCCCCCACCCCACCCACCCAAAAAAATGATTAAAAAAATTATTAAATTTTTTTTTGGGTGGGAGGGGGGTGGGTGGGGTAGTTACAAAAAATGATTTAAATTTTTTTTTTTTTGGGTGAGGGGGGCGGGGTAGTTACAAAAAATGATTAAAATTTTGTTTTGGATAGGGTGGGGGTGGGGGTGGGTGGGAGGGGTGGGGTAGGCAGGGGGTAGGTGGGGTAGTTACAAAAAATGATTAAAAAAAGTGACTACATAGGACTCAAACACAATACGAAAATCATGCTTTATCAAAAGTGATCCGGACACTAAGTCCTTCCGAATATCGGGCACATAAAGCACGTTGTTGAGAGTCAACTCCTTCCCGGATGTCTTCTTCAAGACCACTTTCCTTTCACCTTTGATTTCTAAAGTGGCCAAATTTCCCATGAATAGCTTCTCGCCATCTTTAGCAACAAAGGTACTAAACATGTTTTTGTTGGAGCACACATGTCTAGTAGCACCGGTGTCAATCCACCATTGATTTGGGTTTGAACCCACCAAATTCACTTCGGAAATCACAGTTGCGAGATGCATCTCAGACATGTTCCTAGAAATGCCTTCCACCATGTTTGCCTCACGAGCCTTCCTGGGCAACTTGCAACCACGAGCCTTGTGGTCTTCACCACCACAATTGTAACAAGTTCCTAAGAACTTCTTCTTGAAAACACCACCTTTTGGTCCCAAGTGAGAACGTTTGGAGGTTGACACAACCTTCCCTTTTCCCTTACCATGGTCTTTGCCTCTAGAGCTTTGACCATGCTCCACCACATTGGCCTTAGCCACACAAGAAACAAACTTTTTCTCAGCGGCTCTATTGTTCTCTTCAATACTCAATCGAAGGATTATTCCTTCAACATCCATTTCCTTTCGCTTATGCTTAAGGTAGTTTTTGAAATCATTCCAAGATGGAGGAAATTTCTCAATGATTGCAGCCACTTGGAAGCTTTCACTTATGACCATACCCTCGACATGAATCTCGTGCAAAATGGTTTGAAACTCATCAACTTGAGATTTCACACTTTTGTTATCCACCATCTTAAAATCAAGGAAATGGGCAACAATGAACTTCTTTGTTCCCGCATCCTCAATCTTATATTTGTGTTTCAAAGAATCCCATAATTCCTTTGCAGATTTCTTTTCATTGAACACATTGTAAAGAGAATCTGAAAGCGAATTTAGGACATAATTTATGCACAAGTATTCCCCATGCTTATATGTTTCAATCGCAGCCAAGGTTGTAACATCCGTTTCATTCTCACTCACCTTTGGCATATCCTCTTTTAGATATTTAGCCAAATTCAAGGTAGTGAGATAGAAATGCATCTTTTGTTGCCAACGCTTAAAATCGTGGCCAACAAACTTCTCAGGCTTTTCAGCATGAGGGGTCGGGATATGGATCATTGGAGGGTTAGTCATAATAGGCGAGTCAATTCTGTTTTCAGTTTGGGGTCTAGTTTGGGTCTCCATAGTGTTGATATCAGTCGCCATCTGAAACATAACAACTTAGTTAGTATCAACAGTTTAAAATGATCTGTAATTGACTCCCTCGATTAGGGAATATGTCTTAAGATTGTTACAAGGTTGCAGAGGAAAGGATTACAGAAATAATGTAAAATACATAAATTAATAAACTGAAAATACAAATAAAGGATAGTTGTTGTTGTTGCACGAGCCCAATGAAATTCACTGTCTCCTTAAGACATATTCGTCCCCTCACCGAGTGTGCTTGTGCTTTGTTGGGACGCTTGTCTCCCAGGATAGAACGTGCAGATCGGGGGCACTTTGCACCTAAGTATCCCGGCGAGCTGAATCGAGCTTGGACAGTATCACCTCTTGTTACTATAGATGCTAGGAGGCCAAAGAAGAAATATCAATATGCACCAAGAGGAATATGGAGGAGAATTGTAGAAGCAAGTGTTTTTGTATTCTGCTGTGTTGTATCTCTTCTTGTTCTTGGTTGTTGTCAACAACAATTTCAATACTCCCTTATAAAGCCATAATTCAAGAATCAAAACTGAAACGAAACATTAATCCAAGATTATTACAAATAATTTCGGTCATTAATTCGAAATATTAAGCACCATTAATATTCGGTTTTAGTTTTGATACTAATTACTTGGCTGTTACATTTTCGAAATCAATACAGATATAATTGCTCGGTCGAGAAAGGCAAGCATGCTTGTCCAGAAACAACTTGCTTGGCCGAGCATATCAAGGCTTTATTTTTTATTTAAAAATCAAAAATATTGGCAAAAGGTGGGCTTGTTTGCGTAGGCATTTTCGGTGCTACATCGTACCCGCATGACACGCACATGCACGCACCTCGCAAGCCAAATTGGAACTTGATTTGCACCCCCTGCGCACCTGTGGGCGGGAGAGAGTCTCTATGCTACATAATCTTGAACACTACTCTAATGTTCAAGTATTTATACTAGCACCAAGTTCATTTCTTTTCCAATGTGTGATAACCCCACTTTCCTTTCACTTTGAGCATTTATATCTCAACTAAAGTGAGATAACTTCATTTTCTTAGCAATGTGGGATAACTCAAGTTTTCCCTTTCCAACCCACTTACTTTGAGCGTTCATGTCTTATTCATTCAAAAACCATTTTGGACAAATAAATATTTGATTTCTTGTTCTCATGGAATAGAATACAAACACATAAACAATTAAGTAATTTGATGAAATTACCCTTTAGAAAATAATCCATAATTTCCTTCAAATCCAAGACATAAATTTGAAATTGCTAAATATACCCTCAGTTTACATGTTCATGGATATATAGTATTATTAGTTTGTAGTTTCTATTAAGTATTTAACTAATCACCCAATACAGCCATAACAACTTCAACAGCTACCTCCAGTACCACAACAACAACGTCCATAACAGACTTTTCTTTCTCTTTCTCAATGTTGGCTGTAACCAAATCCCCAAAAGTGTACGAGAATTCAATCGTTCCTTGCGTAGTCGTAAAATCTCCAACCTTTACCGGCATAGTAAGTGTGTCGCTGAGTGAACCTTCAAAAAGTCGCTTTATGTTTATATTGACCTGACCAACATATTTATTGTCACCAAAAGTCCTTTTACAGTATAATTCCACATCAAGTATGTGCCCCGGATCCTGTTCAATTCTTGATTGGGGGAGCAAGAACTTGAAGTTAGTATTAAACTTGGGATTCGTTTCATTGACTTCGTCGACAGATGTATGCCATTGAGTTTTGCCTTTTCGAAGTGAAACTTCTGCATAAACTTTCATACGACCAAAGTTACGAACGTCCGGGAGACCGGTAGCTGAAATAAGAGTGAACGAGAAATGCCTACAACTCGTTGGCGCCATGCTATGCTAGAAGAAAATAATTAGCTGAAAATATTAAGATCGTGATGAGAAAATATTGAATGATTTTAGCTTGCGGTGGAGTTTGATAATGCAAGTTTGTTAATTTGTGTATATTTAGCTCTAAAAAGTGACATATTTATAAGGCCTAGATAATTAAGATGTCATGCACCAGTTGTACTTTTATATATATAGGAGTATATATATATATCCAATCAAAAGAAAGTCAAGTCTTTCGAACATGGTTATTTGACCAGGTCATCTTACGAATCATTTTTGATTCCATGCCAAAATGATAAGTTCATAAATTCCTTAATTAAAAATTTTGGTTGCATAAAGATACATTGTCCACTTGAAGAAATAACTAATAACTAAACAAGGCAGCAGCAGGAGACGAACCTTCCCATATGGATCTGGCTCAAGATGGACAAATTCCGCCCTTTGATCATAAATCAATTGACATGTTGGGAGAAAGATGGAATTATTCGAAATAATCATTGACTCCTTACGGATTCCAGAGTTGACCAGAGAGAGCAATCGATTTTTTCTCAGGAGTCCTTTAAAATATCGTGTGTTCTATATTTTAAATGAGTTTTAGTCTTTGTAACTGTTCTTGTGTTAAGAACATATTGTGTATTTTCTTTCCTTTTCTTACTTGTACTTTGCAAGATTTTATAGTGAGAGTTTTTTTCATCAAGCATTGTCTTGCTAAATCATTTATTTACTTTATAATTTTGTATGAACATTTTGTTAAGAATCAAAATACTGCTCAACCAAGCGAGGCGCCCGCCTCACCAAAGGCCAGGCGCCCGCCTCACCTTGCTCAAACCAATGCTGAAGCTACTGCCTTGGAGGCGCCCGCCTCGTCCCACACCATGCGCCCGCCTCAACTGTCGTTGCACAAGACTGGTGTTTCTGTTGCTCAAGCGGCCGCCTCTTCCCATGGCATGCGCCCGCCTCAAGATACAAACCAACAGACATCCAGTTGTCGTTCCACTTCAGATTAGCTTAGGATTTTGTGCTTTTGGTTTATCTGTATATATGTTCCTTGGGAACTAGAAAAGACACAAACCTTGTATATATATCTCCCTTGAATCAATGGAAAAACTATCATTTGCCACATAAAGTTTACATGGTATCAGAGCCTTGTGATCAATAAAACCAATTCCTTCCTCTCAGTTGCCATCTTCTTCACCCGCCATGGCTGGCCAAACCTCCAACGTCATCCCTAACACCGATGAACCCAATCGCCCCATCCTCTTGGTTAATCTCTCCCAATGCAAGACCCTAACACCTCTCACCTACCTAGTTTGGTCATCCCAAGTGACGTCCCTTCTTTTTGGCCTAGATCTCCTGCAATATGTAGATGGCACCCACCCCGCACCCACCGAAATCGTCACAATTGACGGCAAAGAGACACCAAACCCAGCCTTCAAAACCTGGAATAGACAGGATCGGCTCATTCTTAGTGCCCTTCTTGGAACCTTGGACAACTCTGTCGCTCCCCTTGTTTATCAAGCCAAAACCTCCAACGAGGCTTGGACAATCCTCAAGACAACCTACGCCAATCCCTCCAGAGGTCACATACTTCAACTCAAAGACAATCTTTCGTCTATCACCAAATCTTCCCTCTCTATCTCAGATTACATGCAAGCTATCAAAGCTTGCACCGACAAACTAGCCATTTTGGGAAAACCCCTAGATTAGAAGACATTGTTGCCACCGTTCTCAAGGGTCTCGACTATGACACCTACAAACCCATAGTCGATTCCGTTCGTGCCCGTGATGACCCCATCACCTTTGAAGCCCTTCATGAGAAGCTCATTCATCATGAGCTTACTCTTAAGCAACAAACTTCCTCATCTCCCTTCCCTATCTCAGCTCATGTTGCCCAGACCAAAACCATTTTTCCCACACACCCACCCGTCCTTACCCAAACCATCCTATACTGCCAACACCCCCACAAAACCGAACCACTACTTCACCCAATCCATTCAAGGGAAAATGTCAATATTGCAGGTATGTTGGCCATGTCATATCCAGTCTTAACGGTTCAAACGCGATTACCCCACGCTCAACTTTCCTCCTCCACCTTCCTCAACCCGCACCAATCGCCCAAACACATCCCATTCCCAGCCACAAGCCCACACCGTGTCAGCCCCTCCCTCGAACCATGCTGTTTCTTGGCTTGTGGATAGTGGTGCAACTCATCACTTAACCAATGATTTCTCCACTCTTGCTCTTCATCACCCTTACGATGGGAGTGATGACGTTATCATCGGTGATGGCTCTTCACTCCCCATCGCAAATATAGGTTCTTTCGTTATTCCCACCTCTAACTCTACTCTACAATTTCATAATGTTCTGCATGTTCCTCTAATTTCCAAAAATATTATCTCTCGTCTCTCAATTCTGCAAAGATAACAATGCTTCTATAGAATTCTCACAATCTTCCTTTCTTTTTAAGGAACTCTCGACCCAACAAATCCTTCTTCAAGGAACAATTGACCATGGAGTATACGTTTGGCATCCCAACGGACCTCAAGCTCTCATTGGCACCGCCTCAACATCCCTTCAAACTTGGCATCATAGACTAGGGCACCCCTCCTCCCCCATTATATCCCATTTAAATAAGTCCTTCTCTTTAAGCATTCCTTTCAATAAAACCATGTCTCATTGTAATCCCTGTCTCACCAATAAAAGTCACAAACTTCCCTTTTCTACTTCATCCTTACAAACAAATGCTCCCCTTGAACTTGTATTTTCCGACGTATGGACCTCCCCGCTTTACTCTTACGACAACTACAAATACTATGTGATTTTTGTTGACCACTTTACAAAATATACATGGCTCTATCCCCTTAAACAAAAATCTGACACCTTCCCCACATTCGCTCGCTTCAAAGCTCTTGTAGAAAAAAATTTCGCTCGCCCCATTGTTCAATTTTTCTCAGACAATGGCGGTGAGTATCTCAAACTCACTCCCTCTCTTCTTCAAAATGGCATCTCTCACTTAACCTCTCCACCACATACTCCGGAACACAACGGCTTTGCCGAACGTCGTCACCGACACTTAGTCGAAACAGCCCTCTCACTTCTATCCCATGCAAAGCTTCCGCTCATTTTCTCGGTCTCATGCCCTCACAACCGGCAGCCTCTACCTAATCAATAGACTTCCCACCCCCACCCTACAAAATGACTCTCCATACCTAAGACTATTTCAAAAATCACCCAACTACTCTAAACTACGTAGCTTTGGGTGTTTGTGCTACCCATGGCTCAAACCATACTCACCTCACAAACTTGCACCAAAATCTACACCATGTATTTTTGTTGGGTACTCCTCCTCTCAAAGTGCATACCACTGTCTCGACCCAACCACTAACAAAGTCTATACCTCTCGCCATGTTCGATTTGTTGAAACAATATTTCCCTACTCAACTCTCACCACAAACTCTACCGCATCTCCTACTCTCTCCCCAGATGAATGGTGTTCCATCTCCATTCCAATCCTCCAAAACACATCCACTACAGCCAATAACCAAACAATACCTACAACATCTCCCACCCCACCAAACACAAACACTCACCCGCAACCTACTCCTCATACTCAGCCCGAACCAGCCCCACAAAATACTAACCCAAACACCTCGCCCATTACTGACCCAAACAACCCAACATCAGTTCCACCCAACCCTCCACCCACCCGCACTATAGAAACCAGATTATCCCATGGCATCCGAAAACCCAATCCCAAATATGCCAATCTTGCTACCCTTCCTTCCCCTTCCTCACTTCCAACCTCAACCAAGCAAGCCCTTTCCACACCTCATTGGCGTGCCGCCATGCAAGAAGAATACGATGCTCTCATGCGTAATACTACATGGTCTCTTGTTCCGTCCCATGAAGCCCCAAACATAGTCGGGTGCAAATGGGTGTTCCGCATAAAATACAACCCCGACAACACTATACACAAATACAAAGCTCGCCTTGTCGCCAAGGGCTTCCATCAACGCCCTGGTCTTGACTACTCCGACACATTCAGTCCCGTAGTCAAACCCGTAACAATACGTCTTGTTCTCTCTCTTGCCATCACCCGTGGTTGGTCCCTTCGCCAACTAGACATCAACAACGCCTTCCTTCAAGGCAATCTTCCCGAAACAGCTTTTATGTCTCAACCTCCGGGTTTTCAAAATACTCTTCTTCCCTCTCATGTGTGTCGCCTCTCAAAAGCCATCTACGGCTTAAAGCAAGCACCTCGTGCTTGGTACACCGCTCTAAAACAATTTCTTCTCTCCTTTGGCTTTCATTCATCTCTCGTCTCGATCCCTCTCTTTTCATTTACTCTCATAACTCCAACTATCTTCTTCTTCTTGTCTACGTTGACGACATAGTCATCACAGTCCATCAAACTCCTTTCTATCTACATTCATTACAAGTCTCTCAACTCGTTTCTCCCTAAAAGATCTAGGCCCACTCTCATATTTTCTAGGAATAGAAGTCACACCAAATTCGGATGGTCTCATACTCACTCAGTCTAAATATATAAGTGATATCCTCCACAAGCACAGCATGGATAACTCCAAACCCTCTCCCACCCCCATGGCTACCTATCCTTCTCTCTCGGCTCTTCCCCGCACACCCATCTCGCAACCCAACCGAATTTCGAGCCATTATTGGTAGCCTTCAATATCTCTCCTCACTCGACCCGATATTGCCTTTTCGTAAACAAATTAGCCCAATTTCTTCATCACCCCCAAGAAGTTCACCGGTATCCCTCAAAAGGTTGCTACGCTACCTACATGGTACCTTACACTTGGGACTACAACTTTTCAGACACACCCCACCTATTCTTCATGCCTTCTGTGATGCGGATTGGGCAGAGACAAGGACGATTTCATGTCCACCACAGTTTCATTGTCTACCTAGGCCGCAACCCCGTCACATGGTCTTCAAAGAAACAACGAGCTTTAGCTCGCTCTTCTACCGAAGCCGAGTTCCGAGTCAAGCCGCTGCCACTACCGCTGAGCTCATTTGGATTAAAAACCTCTTGTCCGAGCTTAGTATTAACCTCACTACAACTCCGGCCATTTACTGCGACAACCTAGGTGCAGTATCTTACTCTGCCAATCCAGTATTCCACTCACGGATGAAGCATCTCGCCCTAGCCTTTCACTTTGTGCGAGAACAAGTCAACCTTGGCACCCTGCGTGTCCAGCACATTTCAGGCCGTGACCAGCTCGCAGATGCTCTTACAAAAGCCCTCTCCCGAGCTCGGTTTCAATCGCTTGTTTCCAAGATTGGACTCACACAAGGATCGTCCATCTTGCGGGGGCGTGTTAAGAATCAAAATACTGCTCAACCAAGCGAGGCGCCCGCCTCACCAAAGGCCAGGCGCCCGCCTCACCTTGCTCAAACCAATGCTGAAGCTACTGCCTTGGAGGCGCCCGCCTCGTCCCACACCATGCGCCCGCCTCAACTGTCGTTGCACAAGACTGGTGTTTCTGTTGCTCAAGCGGCCGCCTCTTCCCATGGCATGCGCCCGCCTCAAGATACAAACCAACAGACATCCAGTTGTCGTTCCACTTCAGATTAGCTTAGGATTTTGTGCTTTTGGTTTATCTGTATATATGTTCCTTGGGAACTAGAAAAGACACAAACCTTGTATATATGTCTCCCTTGAATCAATGGAAAAATTATCATTTGCCACATAAAGTTTACACATTTGTGTACTTGTTTGTGCACAAATATCTTAATTGAATTATGATATATTTTAGCTAAAATTCTTTTAGAATGTGCTAATATACAACATAAAAAATTACTAATATACCCATACATAAAATATTTTAATCGTATAATTTTTCACAATTTTTTTTCATAATATTTCTCCTCACATGTCAAACTGTTGGTCCCAGAGGGGCAACAAGAGTATGAAAAATAGCTGGAAGGGGGTGAATAACTTTTAATTTGTTACAAGAGGCGCATTAAGTGAATAAAATGCACAATATAATAAGTTAGAGGCGCTCTAAAATCAAGAGGGGCGCACACACAAATAAGGGAAACACTAGTTTGAATTAAAATTAGTTAGAATTAAAATTAGTTAGAATTAAAATGAGGAGCTAAGATAATTTTAATACAAACACGATGTAACACATATCATAATTTCTATTAATATCAAACAAACAAATATAATAAGAACAAATAAGAATTTCAAAGTAAAGACAAACAATTTGTAGAGGTTCAATCGTTAAAGATATACGTTATCTACTAAGATGGTTAGTCTTGATTTCTAACTAGTTTGTATTAGATTATAGCTGATATAAATTACATAGTATCTTGCTCTTAAATCTAAAAACAAATTTCTATGAATAACAATTTATATACTATAATCGGTGTATCTCTTGAATATTATTTATGTAATCAATTTTCTAGAGATGAGAGTGTGAATCAAGAAACCAAGAGCTCTTTATAAATCTTTATGATTGGGTGTTACAAGGCTATGTTTAGAATTTGGGCTTGAATGTATGAAGGTATGAAGGTGTTGTTGAATTTCTGAAAATTTAGTAAGCAATCTTCAAATCTTAAAGAAAGGTATCTTACTGAATATCTTAATCAACTTCAAATAGTTGAAGTTTTGATGTATTTATAGTAAGCTTCATAAAATAGCCGTTTGTGAACTTTGTGGATAAGCTTCGAGAATAATGTGTTGTTGATCGTTGAATGGAGCATGTGTCTAATATAGCCGTTAAACATAAAGCATTTAGATAAGAGAACGAGCTGAGACAGGTGTCATCATCCAATAACATCTTTATGCCAAAAAATATATTTTGCTATTGACATCATTCAAACAAATTTAAATTTATTGGTCACGTATAGTTGTCCATGTATAAAAGAAAAAAAAATGTTTAAAAATGAACAAGTTTACTCTTGATTAGTATCAAAGATTCAAAATTGAATACTGGACATCATTTTTTTTTAGGATGGAGTGATTAATTTCTTCATATTTTTAATCAATAAGTCAACTCATTACTTAAATAATTAGAATCTTCTAATTTTCATTCTCAAAATGAGAATGGTTAAGAAAAAAACTATATTATATAAATTAGACTTAGTTTTCAAACCTGTATTCCCTACATCTCAACGGAATACAGGTTTGCGGAATAGTACAGTTTAAGGAGTACTTGTTAGCAGAATAGCAATGCCAATGTCAACGGAACCTGCCAAGTTAATGTCTAGCTTTGCGGAATAGTACAGTTTAAGGACTTCTAAATCCTAAAGTTTTGTGCAGACCGAAAATACTCTTCTGTAAAACCCAAATCATAATCAGCCTTGTTAGGAGATCGGGCCGAGTTTCTGAAGTGATCAGGGCCTTTTTAGACTTTTGTGGGCCCCAGACGAAATTAGATGAAGAGACCCCTAATTAATCGGACATTTTTATGATACTCAAATGCTATATATTTTTACCTAGATAAAACAGAAGTAAAGTTACTAGGTTTATATCAAAAACAACATGATCATTAAAAGAACAAGAAAAAAAATCATTTGTGCAACAATTAAGCATCCCAAAATCTGAAGAAGATCTTTGTTTTTGATAGCTGAACCATGTTGAACTCCAATAAAATCAAACCTTTATGCAAAACTCGTATGGGACCTTTTTCAACTAAAATATCTCTCGCCTTATTGTCAATATTATCCCAATTTCTCGGATCAAAAATATCTAATGTAAGGTTTTGAGAATCATCAATTTCTGCATTTTCTATGTTGGATACATGGGATATATCACACTCATTTAAATTAGCCACGTCCTCATGAATATGATTGTCTTCACCTAGGTTTTCATTATGTTGCTCAAGGTCATTACCCACACCCAATTCATCAGAATTATTTTCTTCATCTATAATTTCAGCGTAAAATCTAGGGAGAAACGCGTTTCTCCATAAGTTATGGAGAAACGGGTTACGGGTATCCAGAACCTTTTGAAAGGATATCCAGAAACTTTTTGTATTGGCCATGACCTTGTCCCATGGTTACTTCTGGATATCGCCTCAAAGGTTCTCGATATCCGTAACCCTTTGAAAGGATATCCGTAAGCTTATGAAAGTGATATCCGTAAACCTTCAAAATGATATCCGAAACTTTCAAAATGTTTCGGATATTCATTTGATGGTTTCGGATATACATTTGAAGGTTTCTGGATATCCAGAAACCTTCAATAAGCAATTTCTGGTTTTGGCCTTGGATTTGGCTTCAAATCTATTTTTTCTGGATATCCGTCCAAAGGCTTCTGGATATCCGTTCCAAAGCTTCTGGATATCCAGAACCCTTTGAGACTGATATCCAGAAATTTTCTTCTGGTTATCAAATGTATAGCTTCTGGCTATTAAAAACGCGTTTCTCCATAGTTATGGAGAAACGCGTTTCTCAGCAGACCTACTCTAATTTCAGGTTGTTCAATGTTACTAATACCCAATCCATTAGAATTTTTATGACCCGAGTCTCTTTTAAAAACAAATTTATCAATAGCCCCCTTTTGTGAAGCATTAAACATGATAAATAAACAATCAGACAAAAAATACAAAGAAAAAAATTCCTAAATAAGCAAAATTCAGAGTAAAGAACAAAAAGACAAATCCTAATCTTTCTTTTTTTACATTACCAGTTAATTTAACCCTTCGGCGAAAGAGGGAAGTGCTAAAAGAAAGCCGAATTGATTCACCGTTCACGGCCGAAAAAAGCGATCAAGGAGTAGGAGCAGGACCGATCGAAAAGAGCATTCCAAGGAAGAAATTAAGAGATGGTGGGAGGAGGAGATCAGCTGAAGATTGAAGGGCTTGATTAATTATGATAGACTTAGGGGCTTTGTGTGCAAAATACAAGGAAAAAAATTAAGAGACCTACGCAGAATACTAACAGACTTACAGACAATTATTTTCCCAAATTATGTGTAATTAGCAAACAAATAAATATTTATTATAATTATAAAAAAAAAAACATATACATACCTGATGCCGCAAGAAAAGTGCTTATCAATCTTCCTCCACGTGGCAGGACTGATCACCTGACTCCTTGACCTGAAAACAGAAGCCACGACTAGCCGGATGTGTCTTCGGCTTAGACCCTCGGGCGTGAGAGTAAGTATTTGATGATTGGAGAGCCAAAATGTATTGAATAATAGAATTCTGATAACAAAATAGCAGTTACTTTTGCACCGTTGGCAGTGGTAAAGTATTTATAGTTGATGAGAGCGGTTATTTTTGGTGGGCTACATGAGCTCTGTAATTCTTGGGACAGTTACATATCATGGGACGTGTCCTGATATGGCTCATGGTTTGTAGGGAACCGGTTATGAAAAGAGTTACACCCACGTCTTGTTTGATTAGGTCGACACTGGTTAGGTCGGGGTTGCTTATTGGGATAGGTTGACCTGACTGACGGGTAGAGCTGAATCGTACCCGAATGAGAGCATGAATCGTATAGTCGGACCAGCTAGATCGGGATCTTGAGATCGGACAATGAGCATAGGTCGACTCATCCGGTTGCTGGGCCTTGGGCCTTATGGTTATTGGGCCAGACTCATTAAGAATGCGGAGGCCACGGCAGCATATGATTGGGCTTTACTCGCTTGGCCCAACTCGAAACTTTTGATATGTTCAGTGGCCCCCAACTTTCGAGTTGACTTTGTCGACTAGGAAGTTAAGGAAATTTTCAACAAAGATTGTTGTAACCCGCAGGTCGATATTCGCTCTTGACTTTTAGTCGACTAATGGTGACGTGGCACAATCCTGGACGTTGGCGATGAACGGTCAGATCGAAAGGAGCGCCGTATTTTGTAATGATTACTTATTAGACGTTTGATAATCCGTCTTGGGAACCGTTTTCCCAATTAATTAGAAAATTAATTTCAAATTTTCCTTATTCCTTTCCAATTTCGGAAAATATAAATAACAGAATCCCTTTTCCTTTTGAACTTTTACCGTTCTTGAACTCTGATATACTCCGGCGAAGGTAGCAAGGAAGCAACTGGTTTAAATTCGATCTTCGTCTTCCACAACAACTCTTTTTTAGCAACTGATTAAGGTATTCCTCTTGTTTCTTTGCATTAGGGCTTGATTTTCTGTTTTGTACTTGATTCCGCCATGGCTAGGACCTTCAGTAGCGAGCCTGGAGCCTGGTATGGATACTGCACAGTTAACCGTAGGGTGTGCAAGCATGTAAATGGTGAGTGGAGAGAGATGTCTCTGGATGGATGTGCCTCCATCTTGACAAGGTGGGGGCTGAATTTTAGTGAAATAGGGTTGCCTGTTGGAGAGGATGTAGGTAATTTAGTAATTGATGAATCGAACACTGTCACCTTTCATCTCTTTCACGAATTACTTGATCACATTGCACTGTTTTATGTTAGGGATGTCAAAAAAACTTCGTTCCTTAGGAATAGGAAGAGTTTCCCGGGGGAGTCTAGGTCGCCCTTAGTTAGGTCCACTGAAATTGTTCAAAGGCCTGACTCCCCTGTTTCTCCTTCTTCTTGTACAGATATGGCTTCTCAAGGTGGAGCTACTGCATCTACCTCTTCGGGTCCCAGAATTGTGGATGCATTTGGGTCTTCTGTGGTGCCGGGGAAGAATGAGAGGGGCTACGTTCCTCACGGGCCGTTGCGTGGGAAAAAGAATCTGCCCTCTAGGTATAGCATGATCTATGGTTTTTGTGAAGTGAGTAAGGATGATTATAGAGTGACCATCTATAGCAAGAAGGAATTCATGGCTAAGTTTAGGTCGACCTTTACCAAGGATGCCACTAGGGTAGCTTTCTTCTATGGCCAATTCGTGGCTGGCTTCAGGTTGCCACTTGACCCCTTTATTAACGAGTTCTTGGAGTGTGATAATGCCTTACCCCTTCAGTTAGGAGCCAACACCTGTAGGGTCTTAGTGTGCTTCACTATGGTGTGTAGGTTCTTAGGATACGAACCCTGTATGAGGGTGTTTAAGGAATTCTTTTGTATCAAGTACAGTGGAGAGGACCTGAGTGTCAGTACCCCCTCTAAACCCAATTCTCGCAAGCTTTTCACGAACCTTCCCAGCAAAGCAAGCGGGTGGAACTCCCATGTGGTGGTAGTAGAGAGTAGATTAGGATGGGAATTTCCCTTGCCAACCACTGATACAGAGAACATAGAGGAGAGGGACTATTGGGAGCCAGTCTGGCATTTTGATTTATACCAGAAGTTGTGTAGATTAGCTGATAAGGGACCCATCAGTTGGGAGTCTTTAGGTACCACCAAGTTTAACTATATCCAGGCCGAGATGATGGCTGGAGAAGGAGATGTGCATCCTCTGGTGCCCGTTGGTAGGGGCACTATATATCCTGATTGGGTTACCCATGCTTTGGGAAAGTTCGAGGATATGTGTCAACTATGCAAACGGACTGCTAATTATTGTAAAGATAATGGAGATCATGCTGGTGGTAAGATCTCTTTATTCTGTAATCATTTACTCGCCCTTCATCCGTTAGATTGTTGTACTAATAGCTTGCATGTATGAACACTTTGATTGCACATCATCCTATTTTGAATTGTCTGTATATCTCTTAGCTCGTCAATTGTTAACTCGCACATAAGACAGTTAGCTCGTATATAGCTTGCTCGTACATAGAACTTCTGCTCGTATGTAGAACTTTCATATGTCGAGCTAATACTCTGCTATTTTGGCTTTGTTGCAGATTTGACCCCAGAACAAGAAGCTAACATGGGCCGTATTATCGCTGTGTCTGATAGAAAGAAAGCTAAGAAAGCCCACGGGGCGGCCAATGCTCGAGCCAACAATGAGAGAGAAGCTGCTGCGAGGACTAACTTATTGTCCAAAGACAATGCTGGGATGGTTCCCATGGAGGAAGTTGAGTCGGAGGACCCCTTGGAGAGCAGCAGTCGAGCTCAGGGGACATCTGACGGGGAGAATGCATCCAACAGGTCAACTAGACCAAGCTTGAGCTCTGACCCCATCCCAGATACCAATATGGCGACCTCTGGCGCAGGGACTGGTGGGACTAGTCCCTTGATTGTGGTGAACGTGGATGATGATGAGGTGATGGATGATGATGACCTACCCCTGAACTCAAAGAAGAGAATGAGAACTGATAAGGGGAAATCCGTTCTCTCGAGCCAACTTCCTCCTCCTGGCCCCCAAGAGTCCCTCGAAGATCAGATGAGGAGACTGAGTGATGTACACCCTCTCATTGGGGTCAATAGCTTGAGTCGTCGCTATCCAGATATGAGCTTGGGCCAGGTCGTTGTTAGGAGGGCCATCGACTTCGACCTTCTTGCCCATTTTGCTGATAAGGGGATTACCCCTGAGGAGTTCTCAGCTCGCTCTGGGATGGTGCACAGTGAGGTAAACTTTCATTTTTCCTTTCTGCCTTGTCGCTTATTCCTTTAGCTTGTCAACTTGATTTCCGAGCTAACTCTTCCCTGATTTCCTTTAATGCAGAATCTCACCATGGTTGAACAAGTTAAATGCTCTTGGAGGGCCTCCATTGAGAGGGAGAGGCAGGCTCTGAAGGATTATTCCAAGAAGTCCCAAGAGTTAACTGAGCTAAGAGAAAAGTATAATGACCTCGACAACTCTTTTGATGCTCAGGAGTTGGTGAAGAAGAAAGCCCTGGAGGACGTGGATAAAGCCTTGGAGGATCTGAAAGCTTCTGACGCCAAGGTGGTCGAGGTGACCAAGGAGAGGGATGCCGATCGCTCGGAGCTTGAGAAGACCAAAACGGAGCTGGCAACAGTTTCCAAACTTTTGAAGAAGAAAGACACCTTCTTGATCGAGTTGAATGAGGAGCATCGGCTTACACGGATGAAATGGCAAGAGGACCTCCAGGCCGCTTCCAAGAAGGCAGTTGATATATTCAAGGAAGGAGATGAGTATCATGACACCATCGTGGACAAGGCAAAGGGCTTCTTGGATCTGGGCAAGCGCCATATGGCTCGCAGGGCTCTAGTCGACCCGGACTCCGACATTTCCTTGGAGCAATTAGCTCGCTGGGCCTCTGCTCCCCAATATGATATGGTTGCTCGTGGGGGTCACTCGGTCGTGCCCTACTCTGAAAATGACTTGGCCTTCATTGCCCAAGAAGACAAAGAAGATGGTAACGAGCCGTGGGAACCTCCAGTCTTAGCCCCCAGGACCTTTGATGTTGTTTTACAGGAGATCGAAGATGCTGAAGCCATGGAAGAAGATGAAGAACCCGAGCAGCGGGTCTATTCAGAGTCGGGTAAACCTTTGGGCCCCCAGCAACGAGAAGGAGATGGAAAGGGTCAAGCTTTCGTTGATGATCAGGCCGATGTTGGTCAAGACTCTTAGCTTTATTGTGGATGGTGTTGTAATGAACAAGCTTCAAACAATTTTCATTTTTTGTCTTGTAACCACTTGAATGCCTTAGCCCAGTTTTTTGGGAGGTACTAAACTTCATAACTTCTATTTTGCACAAGTCTTAGCCCGCTTTTGGGAGACTTATTTATATGCAATCGTAGCTGACCTTATATCCTTGCTTGTTGTTTGCTTCTAATTTCTGCATGTTTATGTCGAGCTAGATGCAATAAAACGAATAAGTTGCTTTGAGACTTTGGTCGAGTTATCTTTTGATGAGTAGGCGACCTTGTTAGGTCAAAGTCGACTGAGAGTCGGCCTTGCGAAGAAACAAAACTGATTACGAATCGAGTTTATTAAAACGGAGCTGACTAAGAGTCGAGCTCATTGAAGTTAGTGTAACACAATGTTTGGTCGAGTAGAACTGCATTTTTGTTGAAGTAGGAAAACGTTTACATCAATGGAAAGCTAGAACTATGACAAATTCCAATCTTGTAGATTGCCTTAGCTTACTAACTGGACTAGGAGTCGAACTTGAAGTAATACTTGATGAGGTGAGTAGCATGCCATGGATGCTTCAATTCTTCACCGTCTGGATGAGCTATCATGTAAGTCCCCTCTTTGATGACTCGAGTAACGATGTAGGGACCTTCCCAGTTGGGAGAAAGTTTATTTTGTTGGGGGTCCTCCTTCCAGTTTCTTCAATCTTTCTTAACACATGTTCCCCAACTTGGAATGATCTAGTCTTTACTTTTTTGTCGTGGTAACTCTTGGTTCGCAGCTTGTAGTTGACCATTCGGAGGTAATCCGTATCTCGCTTTTCGTCGATCAGATCCAGGTCAATCAATCTGTTGATATCATTTTGCTCTTGATCAAAGAATGTTACTCTGGCTGTAGGAAACCTCAACTCAGCTGGAGCCATGGCCTCTGACCCGTATGCTAGAGCAAATGGGGTTTCCCCCGTAGGCCCCCGAGTGGTTGTGCGGACTGCCCAGAGAGCAAGGGGGAGTTCGTCCAACCAATTGTTACGTCGACCAACCAAGCCTGTCTTTAGTGCAGATTGGACAAGCTTATTTGCTACTTCAGCTTGCCCATTTCCTTGAGGATAGGCTACAGACGACTGCCAATGCTTTATCCCTACTCGAGTCATTTCTGCTTCGAAAGCCTTTGAGAATTGTAAGCCGTTGTCGGATACTATAGCTCGAGGAAATTCAAATCTACACCAGATGAAGTCATGAATGAAGTTGATTGCATTTTCCTCTGTTATGCGAGCTAGTGGCTTAGCTTCGACCCACTTGGTGAAGTAGTCGATTGCAACGATCACATACTTTCAATTTCCTCTGGCGGGGGGAAGGGTCCGATTAAGTCGACGCCCCACATATCAAACGGCCAAGCTGCGATCACTGGGGTTTGCTCAGTCGTGGGCAGATGAGGTAGGTTGGCGAATCTTTGACATTGGTCACATTGTTGAACGAAGTCATGAGTGTCAGCTCTCATGTGTGGCCAATAATACCCCAAAGTGATCAGTTTGTCGGCTAGAGTCCTGGCCCCCGGGTGTCCACCACAAATTCCACTGTGAATCGCATGCATCAACTGAGTGATTTCTTGAGGATGAATGCACTTCAACAAAGGCCTAGTGTATGATCTTCTGAACAGCGCTCCTAGGATAACATACCTCGGAGCTTTCTTTTTGATAGCTCGAGCTTTCTTCTCATCATCAGGCAGCTCGCCACTTTCTAGGTACGCCCTCATTTCTTCGATCCAGCACTTCTCATAAACCCAATCTCTCGAGGAGTCTTCTATGCATTAAATTTTGACCCTTTCATAAGCTGGGCTCTCAAGGTAAGAGATGGGCTCTTCATGTGGCTCGTCTGATGTAGCTAGCTTTGAGAGTAAGTCGGCTAATTCATTATCTTCTCGACCAATCCTTTGGATCCCCCAAAACTCCAAGTCTTTCACCAGCTCCTTCACCAGGTTGCAGTACTTGACTAAAGTGGAGTTTAACACCTCATACTCGCCTCTGACCTGGTTGACTACTAATTGGGAATCACAGTACGCCATGATTTTAGTCGCTCCAAAGCACTTAGCGTATTTAATGGTCGCAACTAAGGCTTCATACTCCGCCTGGTTATTGGAGGCGTCAAATTTGAACCTCAATGATTCTTCATATACTGTCCCAGACTCTGGCTCAATCAAAACTATCTCAGCTCCACTGACACTCTTTGTAGCTGACCCATCCGAGTAGACCTTCCAGCAATCGTCGGGTAGAGTAGTGACGAGCTGGGACTCTTGCTCTTTTCCCTTGGCTTTCTCCTTCTGAACTCGCACTTCGCTATCTTCCTTGGTGAACATAAGCTCGACCAAGAAGTCTGCCAAGGCTTGAGCCTTCAACGCCTTTCGAGGTCGATACTCGATGTCGAATTCCGTGAGGGAAATTGACCAATTGAGTAAGCGACCTGAACTTTCGGGTTTATGCAAAATTTTCCTCAAGGGCGCATTCGTAAGAACCACTATAGGGTGAGCCAGGAAATAAGCTCGCAGCTTCCTCGAAGCTACACCTAAGGCATAAGCGACCTTTTCTGCATTGTAATATCTGCCCTCTACATCTGATAGGGCCTTGCTAACATAGTAAACTGGCTTTTGAAGCCCTTCTTCCTCTCGAACCAAAACTGCTGCCACTGCCTTGTCTCCCATGCATGTGTACACGAACAAAGTTTCTCCAGTGGTCGAGCTACTCAGAAGAGGTGGAGTAGCGAGATAATCTTTGAGTTGTTGGAACGACGAATGACATTCGGCCGTCCACTCAAAAATTTTCGTCCCCCTCAAAGCCTTGAAAAACGGGAGAGACCTTTCAGCCGACTTGGCTATAAAATGACCTAGGGCTGCCACCCTGCCGTTATGTTGCTGCATCTCCTTTACACTTGTAGGCTCCTTCATGTCGACTAGAGCCTTGATCTTCTCCGGGTTAGCTTCTATACCTCGTTGGGACACCATAAATCCAAGGAACTTGTCAGCTGCTACTCCAAAGACACACTTGCTAGGGTTGAGCTTCATGTCGTTTGCTCTCAAGTTGGCGAACGTTTCCTTTAGGTCGACCACGTGACGTCCGGTCTTTGTTTTGATGACCATATCGTCGACGTAGGCCTCCATGTTTCGGCCAATCTGTGAGGCAAAGACCTTATTGACCATACGTTGATAGGTCGCCCCTGCATTCTTCAGTCCAAATGGCATCATGTTGTAGCAGTAGATGCCTCCAGTCGCTTGAAATGTTGTCTTCACTATGTCATCCTCATGCATCTTGATCTGGTGGTAACCTGAGTAAGCATCTAGGAAGCTGAGGGTAGAGTGGCCAGCAATGGAATCAACAAGTTTGTCGATTCTAGGAAGAGGATAGCTGTCCTTCGGGCAAGCAAGGTTTAGAGTGGTGAAGTCGACGCACATTCTCCATTTGCCATTTGACTTCTTCACCATGACCACGTTGGCCAACCAGATTGTATGAGTGGCCTCTTTAATTATTCCTGCACTTAAAAGTTTTTGTACCTCAGCTTTTATGGCCTCTTCCTTATCACGAGCAAAGCTTCTCAATTTCTGGGGTCTGGGCTTTATAGTCGGGTTGACCTCAAGCCTATGAACGGCGACCTCTTCCTTGATTCCCCTCATGTCCTCTACTCGTCATGCAAAGACATCATTACTGCCTTTCAGTAGCTCGATGATCTCTGCTCGCTCCTCGTCTGATAGTTGTTTTCCAATCTGAATCTTTTGCTTAGGGTAGAAAGGGTTGGTGATTACTGATTCTAGCTCGTCAACAACCTCTAGCTCTGAACCATCTCTGAACTGTAGGGTCTCAATGATGATCTCCCTAACCCTTTGTCTCTCTTCGGCCCCAAAGTGTGGAGCTTCCTCAGCTATCATGTCATCTAAATTGTTAGCGATCTCATCGGTGGTGGCCCCCGAGTTATTGTCGACCTGGAGGCATAGGTTGCCTATGATGAATTGGTCAACCATAACTACATCTGGATCGACCGCTGTGACTTCGGAGTGACGTGTCGACTCAATCATGACCTCGTCGTTTGAGCGATAGGTTGACTCCTCCACATTGGTGATAGTTGACAGTCGAGTGGTTTTGGTGACTGACTGGGACAGCTTTAGGTATCCTTCCGCCGTTTCAATCTCCAGCTCTCTCTCTTCTTTCTTTCTCGTAGGACATGATCCAGATATGCTCGAGCCGTGCCTTGTACACAACCGACTCCAGCAGGGGTAGGAAATTTGACTCGCTGATGGGGGATCGACGCCACCATTCCCAGTGCGACCTGACCAGGAATACTAAGGATAGCAGCATAGTCACTGTTCACATCTATTACAATAAATTTTACCTTTGATACGACCCTGTAAGGGTGTTGGCCAAGGTCGACGTCTAGCTCGATCTGTCCCTTAGCGTCGACTCGATGATTGGTGAAGCCTTCTAACCTGCCATCGTACCTTTCAAGCTGCTCATTAGAGAGTCCCATCTCTTGGAATGTCTTATAGAACAGAATATCCTTACAGGCCCCCGTGTCGACTAGGAGTCTGGTCGTCGTACATCCATCAATGAGTCCCGAGATGACGAGAACTTGCTCTCTAGCTGCCATATTAGTTGGTAGCTCGTGAGGGTAGAAGCTGATCACCTCATCCCTGACGTCTCTCCTTGGAGGCACATGTGGGGCTTTGCTGAGTTGAAAAATTTTATGCTTGATGGCTGTGTTACTGGCTTGCTCTGTGATGACTCCCAAGTTCAATCTGGGTTGCCTAGGTCCTTGCTGTCCACCTGCTGGCTGCTCGCCTCCACCTGCTTGAGGCCTTTTCACTTATGCGTCGAGCCTTTCCTGGTCGACCATTCTCTGGATGATACGCTTCAAGCCTAAGCAATCCTCTGTGAGATGACCTGTATCCTTATGATACTCATAAAATTTCGTGTTGTCCCTCCTGAACTTATTGGCCGGGTTCATAGGGACTGGTGGGGCCAGCTCCACTGCATTCATTATTTATGTTCGACTCACCATTAGGGGAGTGAAAGCCTCAGGCGCCTTCTCTGTCGCCCTGGTCCTGTTCTTGCCATTTTTATTGTTTCCCCCATTTTTAGTGAAGTCTTTTTTGTCATCAGCGACCTCAGTCTTGGAGCCTTTCCCGCTCTTCTTTTCTTTCCTCTCCTCGGCTAATGCCACATTATAAGCCTTCTCAAACAACTCCTGTCGAGTAGTGATTGTACGAATCGTCAGCTCGTAATCCAGGTCTGCCGAGGAAATGCCATTTCGGAAGCAATTGATCACCTCCCTGTCAGTGAGATCCTCCTCAATCTTGTCCACCATTTCTTTAAACTTGGTATAGTAGCTCATGGAGCTTTCATTTTTCCCCTGTACCAAGTTGTTTAGGTCGGTGACAGTCACTTTCCGAGCTCCAGCAGTTGAGAAGCGATCTAGGAATTTTGTCCTCAAACTCATCCAGGTGGAGATGCTACCGGCTGCCAAACCATTGAACCATGTTAGGGCTGCCCCCGTGAGTGTGCTTATGAGGGCTTTGCACATATTGTCATCTTCATTGGCGACAAAGCATATTGTGGCTTCTAGGTGCTGCACGTGGCTTTTTGAATTGGTTGCCCCTGAGTACTTCTCTAGGAGGGGCAATCTGAAACCAGCAGGAGGTCAACTGTCAATCAAATCCTTGGATAAGGGTCGAAGAGCAAAGTCAATTCGTTCGACCTTTCCAGTATCATTTTTCTTTTCAGCCTCCCATTGCTCAAACTTCCTTTTCCACAGCAGCCACTCCCTAGCATCAGGTCTGTCTTCTCCAGCAGGGGGGACAGCATTCGACCTTTGACCCTCACTCCTGGGGGGAGTTACTTGCCTGCTTCTCCTATCTTTGTGGGAAGGTGACCTTACTGAGCGAACTGGTGACCTGTGCCTGTCATCTCTTGGTGGCGACCTGCGCCTTTCATCCCTGGGTGGCGACCTGCGCCTATCATCTCTGGGTGGCGACCTGCGCCTTCCCTCTCTTATAGGCGACCTGTGCCCGTTCCTGTCCCTATGAGACTGCGACCTTTGCGTTCTGGCAGGCGATCCACGTCGGGTTCTATTGGCCTCTAACTGCGTCCTCAAGTCTGACTGTGCCTCTTGCTCCCTGTTCCTAGTGAGACTAGCCCTTAGGTCGTCACTGGGAACGTGAATGGGTGATTGAGGTCGCACCACCATTCTATGATCAACATTTTGTCCCACAGTTTCGTTTGGTCTAGTACTCCTGGCACGCTCCCTATTAGAAACTTGAGATGGGGCCACTCTCTCAGACCTTCTATCAGCTTGCTCAGCCTCCTCCATTGCTAACAGCTCGGCCAATATTTGAGCTCGCTCCATCAGCATTTCCTTTCTACTCAGTGGGTTGGATGAGGGACCTGCCCTATTTCCAACATTTATCTGTCCAGTTGGACGTTTTGGAGGAGGTGGAGCTTCTTGTCCCTCCATAGGTCGCTTCTCTCTCCTTGCGTCTGGCAATTCTCTGCCATCAGCAATACTGTTAGAGCGCGTCGCTCTAACATGATGGCGAGTTGGAGGGGGAGGAGGCAGATTTGTGTTTCCAACGTTGGTGTTGAGATTTCCAACGTTTGCATTATTGTTTCCTTCTTCGTGCCCGAGTGAGGCTTCAAATACATGTCCGTCTGAAGTCACCATTGCTGCATGTTGATAGAACTTTCGAGGTCAAGCTTAAGCACGTTTTCCGGCAATGGAACCAAACTGATGCCGCAAGAAAAGTGCTTATCAATCTTCCTCCACGTGGCAGGACTGATCACCTGGCTCCTTGACCTGAAAACAGAACCCACGACTAGCCAGATGTGTCTCCGGCTTAGACCCTCGGGCGTGAGAGTAAGTATTTGATGATTGAAGAACTAAAATGTATTGAATAATAGAATTCTGATAACAAAATAGCAGTTACATTTACACCGTTGGCAGTGGTGAAGTATTTATAGTTGATGAGAGCGGTTATTTTTGGTGGGCTACATGAGCTCCGTAATTCTTGGGACAGTTACATATCATGGGAACGTGTCCTGATATGGCTCCTGATTTGTAGGGAACCGGTTATGAAAAGAGTTACACCCACGTCTTGTTTGATTAGGTCGACACTGGTTAGGTCGGGGTTGCTTATTGGGATAGGTTGACCTGACTGACGGGTAGAGCTGGATCGTACCCGAATGAGAGCATGGATCGTATAGTCGGACCAAGCTAGGTCGGGATCTTGAGATCGGACAATGAGCTTAGGTCGACTGATCCGGTTGCTGGGCCTTGGGCCTTATGGTTATTGGGCCAGACTCATTAAGAATGCGGAGGCCACGGCAGCATATGATTGGGCTTTACTCGCTTGGCCCAACTCGAAACTTTTGGTATGTTCAATACCATATACACTATAGCCTATTTAAGAATAGGCCCCTTACCACTAAGGGCCCCGGGTGGTTGCCCTCACTGACCCCCCCCCCTTGGGCCGGCCCTGAAAGTGATATGCAGATTGATATGTACACATGGCTTGATAAAATATCTATCAATTCATGAGTTATTTGCGAGCTGCTCTGGATCTTGTTTGCGAGCCACTAATTCGGCCACAGCCCGTGTTGATTTTTAAACTAATAAAAAAATATTTAATGTCAAAATATATTTTAGTACAATATAGACTTGAATCAACCCGACTTGTCCCATATTAACGAGCTCGATACCAGTCCACACTTGGACATTCACAATATAAAAATGGGTGACCTCAGCCCTATAGGCGAGCTGATAGGACTCTCATGCAATATAGGACTCTTAACGTATAAGAACTTTATTCCTATAAACTCGGATCATATTCCTACAAATCCGGTTGATATCTTTATCTAAAACGAGGGGTTGACCTCCCCCTATTTCGAGATACCTTCTCTAAGGAATCAAGTTTCAATTCTTACTCAGCTCCTTCAGAGTCATTATGGATGACCAAAACCGGTTTCGGGCCCGGTTTCGGTTCGAAACCGCCGATTTCGGTTCGGAAAATGTATGAACCTTAACCGGCCCGGATTGTTCACGGTTCCGGTTAATCCGGTTTCGGTTTTCTCCCCGGTTCGTCCGGTTCCGGGCTTTTTCCGGTCCGGTTCTGGTCCGGTTCTATTGAAAAACAATGAATTTCGTCCGGTTCACGGTTCCGGTTCCGGTCCGGTTCACCATTTTTGTGACCCTTAACCGGCCCTTATCCAAACCGGTTCCGGTTATCCCGGTTCCGGTTTTCGTGACGGTTCATGGCGGTTCCGGGCTTTTCCGGTCCGGTTCCGGTCCGGTTTTCCGGTTCCGGTCCGGTTCCGGTCCGGTTTGGCCATCCCTAAGAGTCATGATGTAAGAGTCATGATGATGTCACGACTCGAGTTCAAAGCCCAACCCGCTATGCAGACACCACACACTGACCTACTAAGCATCTCCTCAATTGTGTCAACCACGGCCCATCACAGGCCTTCAAAAGTTCAATAAATGATTTGATGCTTAGTAGTAGTGCATGAGCCTTCTATATATCACACTAAATTTTCACATATTTCCGATATGGGATGAGAGATATCACAATATCCCCTACTCAAACCCTTGCCGTCCCTAGCAAGGTCAATCAATACCCGAATCGTACCCCCGGACTAACTCGCAAGCATTAAGGCCGGGGTTTCGCTTGTTAGCAAACTTGCAATTACAGAAGAAAATAAATTACAAATAAAATTACAGAACATAAATTATAAACTGGAACAGAACTATAAACGGGAAATAAAGAAATAAGATGGCAGCAACAAATCGGTTGTGCACGAGCCCTGATGAATCAGTCTCCTTAAGACTTATTCGTCCCCTCACCAATAGTGCTTGAGGCTGCCTTGGACGCGAGTCTTCCATGATAGAACGTGCGGACCGGGGGCACTTTTCACCTAAAGTTTCCGGCGAATTGGCAGTGTGCCTAGACAGTATCACCACGATGCAGGATGCAAGGAGGCCAAATGAAGATTGAACAATATGCAGCAAAGAGAGAGTGAGAGAAGTTGCAGGAAAAATTGATATCTAAAATGGTTTGTGAAGACTCCATTTTATAGCTGTCTTGAATCGAAAACTGTCAATCCAACATAATCACAAAATTATTACAGTCATGATTTCGCATTTGTTTCTGATATGGCTGTTACAAGGAAGAAATCAAAATCGATATTAACTCAGTTTCAGTTACACTGGGTAAATGGGAGTAAATTTTGAAATCAAAAATTCAAAATTTTAGCAAAAGGTGGGCTTGCGTGGATAGGCCATTTCGGAGCTACATTCGTGTCCGCAGGACGAGTACGCACATGAGTTCGGTAGCCCCAAGCCTATTTTGGACCATGATTTGCACCCCCCCTGCGCACCCGTGCGCGAGAGAGAGCCTCTATGCCACACACAATTACTCCTTACATAAAGTGTAGTAGTATTTAAACTATCTAACTTTCACATTCCCATTCAATGTGGAATAACTTCTTTTTCCCACTTCCAACCCATCATCTTTGAGCCTTAATATTTCATTCATCGATCAACCATCTTGGACAAATAAATATTCGATTTTAATGTTCTCATGGAGTAGAATACAAATCCATAATCAATTTGGTCATTTAACAAATAACCCATTTAGGAAATAATCTCAAATTTCCTTCACACCCACTATTTTTTCCAACAATCCCCCACATGAAGGAAATAATGAGGAAATGGTGATAAAGTCCGACAGTTGACACCTGCATAGGATAGGTAGGGGTTTGCCCTTTGAACCTTCCCTTGTAAAATATATTTACTCTACTCGCTAATCAGTAGACACGATATCCTTGAACTGTTCAGCTTTTTGTGTAGCCGATCATATACTTTACATAGGTATCTCCCTAACACACTTCAATTCTCATGACTATGTTCATTCACGGCCCTGAACATAATGCCTGTTTCTGTGACAGGGTCTAAGAATTGAGCCTCACGCAATTCTCCTCGAAACGGCCACACTTCTATCTCACATGGGTGATTCTTATAATTAACCCGTATTATCCCGCTCGACATTTTTGAAGCGTAAGAATCATTAAAAGCTAGATGCTTAACCTTTTCCTTTCGGGATGTCACTTAAGGAATGGGTTTGGGGATGATTCCCCCACAATGACACTACAAGTCTTTTAACAGTTAGGTTGTTCCTTTGAAAATCTAGATCTTGGGATCTCCAGTCAACTAGGTGGGATTTTCCGCTGTGTTTAACTTCTAAAGAGGCTTTAGTCCCATTCCTAATGTCAAACGTTCAAGTACCACTTTTGTTAACCCTTTCGTTAACGGATCCGCTAAATTATCCTTTGACTTCACATAGTCAATAGATATGGTACCAGTTGAGAGTATTTGTCTTATGATATTATGTCTACGACGTATATGTCTAGACTTACCATTATACATATGACTTTGTGTCCTACCAATTGCAGATTGGCTATCGCAATGTATACAAATTGCTGGCACAGGCTTTGTCCACTTTGAAATATCTTCTAAAAATTGGCGTAGCCATTTGACTTCTTCACCACACTTGTCTAATGCTATAAACTCAGATTCCATGGTAGATCTGGCTATAACAGTCTGCTTAGAAGACTTCCATGATATAGCAGCACCGGCTAATGTGAATATATATCCGCTCGTAGACTTAGAGTCTTTGATATCTGATATCCAATTAGCATCGCTATATCCTTCAATTACAGCTGGATGTCTAGTATAGTGTAATTCATAATTACGAGTACATCTTAAGTACCTTAGCACTCTCACTATACCCTTCCAATGGTCCTTCCCAGGATTACTTGTATACCGACTCAGTTTGCTTACAACATATGCAATATCTGATCTTGTACAACTCATTAAGTACATTAGACTTCCAATGACCCTCGAATACTCTAATTGAGACACAGGTTCGCCTCGATTTTTCGTTAAATGTAGGCTTGTGTCAATTGGAGTATTTGCCGTTCTATCGTCATCCTTGTTAAATTTCTCAAGAATTTTATCCACATAATGTGATTGACTTAGTACAAGTCCATCGGATATTCTAGAAATTTTCACACTAAGGATCACATCCGCTACACCCATATCCTTCATGTCAAACTTTGAGTTCAACATATTCTTTATGGATTTAATCATTTTATCACATCTTCCTATGATAAGAATGTCATCTACGTAAAAACACAAAATAACATAGCCATTTTCAGTGTTTTTAACATAGACACATTTGTCACATTCATTGATTTTAAATCCACTTTCAATCATGGCTTGATCAAACTTTTGATGCCATTGTTTTGTTGCTTGTTTGAGGCCATACAATGACTTCACTAACTTGCACACTTTATTTTCTTGCCCTGGAGCAGAGAATCCCTCTAGTTGTTCCATGTAAATCTCCTCTTCTGAATCTCCATTTAGAAAGGCAGTTTTTACTTCCATTTGATGTACTTCAAGATTTCGCAAAGCGGCAATTGCAAGTACAATCCTAATAGACGTAATTCTCGTAACAGGAGAATACGTGTCAAAGTAATCAAGACCTTCCTTTTGTCTGTAACCTTTTATTACAAGTCTGGCCTTATACTTATCAATGGTTTCATCAGTCTTCATTTTCCTTTTAAAAATCCACCTATATCCTAGTGTTTTACTTCCCGAAGGAAGATCCACTAGTTCCCAAGTGTGATTTTGTAAAATGGAATCAATCTCACTTTTGATAGCCTCTTTCCACAAAGGTCCTTCCGAAGAGCTCACGGCCTCTTTATAACTTTGTGGTTTACTTTCGAGTAGAGTAAATATATTTTACAAGGGAAGGTTAAAAGGGCAAACCCCTACCTATCCTATGCATGTGTCAACTGTCGGACTTTATCACAATTTCCTCATTATTTTCTTCATGTGGGGGATTGTTGAAAAAAATAGTGGGTGTGAAGGAAATTTGAGATTATTTCCTAAATGAGTTATTTGTTAAATGACCAAATTGATTATGGATTTGTATTCTACTCCATGAGAACATTAAAATCGAATATTTATTTTTCCAAGATGGTTGATGGATGAATGAAATATTAAGATTCAAAGATGATGGGTTGGAAGTGGGAAAAAGAAGTTATCCCACATTGAATGGGAATGTGAAAGTTAGATAGTTTAAATACTACTACACTTTATGTAAGGAGTAATTGTGTGTGGCATAGAGGCTCTCTCTCGCGCACGGGTGCGCAGGGGGGGTGCAAATCATGGTCCAAAATAGGCTTGGGGCTACCGAACTCATGTGCGTACGCGTCCTGCGGACACGAATGTAGCTCCAAAATGGCCTATCCACGCAAGCCCACTTTTTGCTAAAATTTTGAATTTTTGATTTCAAAATTTACTCCCATTTACCCAGTGTAACTGAAACTGAGTTAATATCGATTTTCATTTCTTCCTTGTAACAGCCATATCAGAAACAAATGCGAAATTATGACTGTAATAATTTCGTGATTATGTTGGATTGGCAGTTTTCGATTCAAGGCAGCTATAAAATGGAGTCTTCACAAACTACAATTTTTCCTGCAACTTCTCTCACTCTCTCTTTGCTGCATATTTTTCAATCTTCATTTGTCCCCCTTGCATACTGCATCGTGGTGATACTGTCTAGGCACACTGCCAATTCGCCGGGAACTTTAGGTGCAAAGTGCCCCCGGTCCGCACGTTCTATCCTGGGAGACTCGCGTCCAAGGCAGCCTCAAGCACTATTGGTGAGGGAAGACTCCATTTTATAGCTGCCTTGAATCGAAACTGCCAATCCAACATAATCACGAAATTATTACAGTCATAATTTCGCATTTGTTTCTGATGTGCCCCCGGTCCGCACGTTCTATCCTGGGAGACTCGCGTCCAAGGCAGCCTCAAGCACTATTGGTGAGGGAAGACTCCATTTTATAGCTGCCTTGAATCGAAACTGCCAATCCAACATAATCACGAAATTATTACAGTCATAATTTTGCATTTGTTTCTGATATGGCTATTACAAGGAAGAAATCAAAATCGACATTAACTCAGTTTCAGTTACAATGGGTAAATGGGAGTAAATTTTGAAAAATTCAAAATTTTAGCAACAGGTGGGCTTGCGCGGATAGGCCATTTCAGAGCTACATTCGTGTCCGCAGGACGCGTACGCACATGAGTTCGGTAGCCCCAAGCCTATTTTGGACCATGATTTGCACCCCCCTGCGCACCCGTGCGCGAGAGAGAGCCTCTATGCCACACACAGTTACTCCTTACATAAAGTGTAGTAGTATTTAAACTATCTAACTTTCACATTCCCATTCAATGTGGGATAACTTCTTTTTCCCAATTCCAATCCATCATCTTTGAGCCTTAATATTTCATTCATCCATCAACCATCTTGGACAAATAAATATTCCATTTTAATGTTCTTATGGAGTAGAATAAAAATCCATAATCAATTTGGTCATTTAACAAATAACCCATTTAGGAAATAATCTCAAATTTCATTCACACCCACTATTTGGGGTGTATAAGGTGTCGTGGTTACATGTTTAATTCTGTATTGAGCACAAATTACCTCAAATGGAGACTCATATTCCCCACCACGATCACTTCTTAGCACCTTAATTTTCCGATTTAATTGATTCTCAACTTCATTTTTATAGAGAATAAACTTCTCTATAGCTTCATCTTTACTTTTGATAAGATACACATAGCAATATTTTGTGCTATCATCAATAAAGGTTATAAAGTACTTATTGCCACCACGTGATTGTATTGATTTAAAGTCGCATAAGTCCGTGTTAACTAACTCGAGTGGTTCACTATTTCTTGTTATTGAATGGAATGAAGGTTTTGTAAATTTTGCTTCAACACAAGGTTCACATTTGTGTTTGCAATCAACTTTAAACTTTGATATGTAGTTCAAGTTAATTAATCTACGAATAAAATCATAATTAACATGTCCTAATCTACCATGCCACAAATGGGAAGACTCAAGCAAGTAAACGGAAGAATTATTCATTTCATTAACTTTGGGCTTAGTGCCATTACATTCGGTTTCACTACCATAACACTAAGCTTAAACATCCCATCATTCACATAACATTTTCCTACAAACATTCCATTCTTAGACAAAGTGACAACATCAGACTCGAACACAATATTAAAACCATGCTTAATTAAAAGCGAGCCGGACACCAAGTTCTTCCGGATATTGGGCACAAAAATTACATTATTGAGAGTCAATTCCTTGCCGGATGTCATCTTCAAAACCACCTTCCCTTGACCTTTGATGTCGGAAGTGGCCGAATTCCCCATAAACAACTTTTCGCCATTTTTCATAGCTTCAAAAGTACTAAATATGTCTTTGTTGGAGCACACATGTTTAGTAGCATCGGTGACAATCCACCACTGATTTGGATTCGAACCCACCATATTCACCTCGGAAACTACCGCCGCAAGGTGCATATCGGACACATCTCTAGCAATGTCTTCCACCATGTTCACTTCACGAGCCCTCCTAGGAGCCTTACATGTTGACGCCTTGTGGCCTTCACCACCACAATTATAACAAGTTCCTGTGAACCTATTCTTGAAAACCCCACCTTGAGGCTTCAAGTTGAACGACCTTCTAGTTGTTTCAACCTTAGCTTTACCCTTGCCTTTGCCTTTGCCTTTGGAGCTTTGGCCACGCTCCACCACATTAGCTTTGGCCACACTTGGGTTAAACTTTTTCTCGGCAACTCTATTGCCTTCCTCAATGCTAAGCCGAAGAATGAGCCCTTCAAGATTCATCTCCTTTCGCTTATGCTTCAAGTAGTTCTTAAAATCATTTCAAGCTGGAGGCAACTTTTCAATCATTGCAGCTACTTGAAAACTCTCACTAAGAACCATGCCATCGGTATCAATCTCATGATAAATTGTTTGCAACTCGTCAACTTGAGTATTCACGGTCTTAGAAAATAAATTACAAATAAAATTACAGAACAGAAATTATAAACAGGAACAGAACTATAAACTGGAAATAAAGAAATAAGATGGTAGCAACAAATCGGTTGTGCACGAGCCCTGATGAATCAGTCTCCTTAAGACTTATTCGTCCCCTCACCAATAGTATTTGAGACTGCCTTGGACGCGAGTCTCCCAGGATAGAACGTGCGGACCGGGGGCACTTTGCACCTAAAGTTCCTGGCGAATTGGCAGTGTGCCTAGACAGTATCACCACGATGCAGTATGCAAGGAGGCCAAATGAAGATTGAACAATATGCAGCAAAGAGAGAGTGAGAGAAGTTGCAGGAAAAATTGGTGTCTAAAATGGTTTGTGAAGACTCCATTTTATAGCTGCCTTGAATCGAAAACTGCCAATCCAACATAATCACGAAATTATTACAGTCATAATTTCGCATTTGTTTCTGATATGGCTGTTACAAGGAAGAAATGAAAATCGATATTAACTCAGTTTCAGTTACACTGGGTAAATGGGAGCTACATTCGTGTCCGCAGGACGCGTACGCACATGAGTTCGATAGCCCCAAGCCTATTTTGGATCATGATTTTCACCCCCCCTGCGCACCCGTGTGCGAGAGAGAGCCTCTATGCCATACACAATTACTCCTTACAAAAAGTGTAGTAGTATTTAAACTATCTAACTTTCACATTCCCATTCAATGTGGGATAACTTCTTTTTTCCCACTTCCAACCCATCATCTTTGAGCCTTAATATTTCATTCATTCATCAACCATCTTGGACAAATAAATATTCGATTTTAATGTTCTCATGGAGTAGAATACAAATCTATAATCAATTTGGTCATTTAACTAATAACCCATTTAGGAAATAATCTCAAATTTTCTTCACACCCACTATTTTTTCCAACATCGCTCTGATACCATTTGTAACGACCCGAGCCCGAAGCCCGACCCGCTACGCAGGCACCACACACTAGCCTACTAAGCACCTCCTCAATTGGATCAACCACAGCCTATCACAGGCCTCCAAAAGTTCAATGGATAATTTGATGCTTAGTAGTAGTGCATGAGCCTTCTATATATCACACTAAATTTTCATATATTTCCGATGTGAGATGGGAGATATCACACATGACGAGCTCGCTGAAAATGATCCTTAGTATATTAACATGGATCTTGAGGACTCCCTCTTCATTCCATCCTGTGTATCTCAGTGGCATGGGAATAATGAGGTTCCACCCTTCTGTCATGTGTTACTAGATGAGCAAGATCCTAATCTAGAGCTGCCCATTAATTTAATCTGGAGCTGCCCATTAATTAGGATCCAGCTCATCAGGAGGAGCAGGCTCGCCTAGAGCTCGCGCATTCAGATCTTCCCCAGCTCGCGAAGTTTTAGGGAGGAATTTTGTGGCTCACGGCTCTTCCCGATAGCTCGGAGGACAGAACGGGAATGGAAAAGCTCGGCCAAGAAGAGATCAGCCTGAAGTGAACTCACTCAATCACGTCACCCAGGGAGATCTCTCTCCTTACACTGAGAACGCGTAAAGGAGAATGCAGTAAAGAATGAGCAATGTTAAGGATGCAAAGAAGGCTAAGGCGAAGGACACAAGTGTTGCGTGTCCGTTCGCATCCTGTTTCATTAACAAGCCTCCTGATACGCATGGGCGGAGGCATGTAGGGGCAAGGAGGGGTCTGCCCCTCCTTGACAATTTTTTTTTTTTTGGTACTATATGTAATACAATTTTCTTTAAAAAAATAATTATATGTATTTTGACTATACTTTCTCCGTCTCACTAAAATTATATTTTTATTTTAAATACAGAAATTAAATGAAGGTGTACTTCCTCCGTCTCACTAACAATTTTATTTTTATTTTAAACACAAAGATTAAATGTAATTGGGTTGTGAGTATAAAAAGTGAGGTATGAGAGAGAAAATTGGCAGAAAAATGTAATTTTTAATGACATTTGATAAAGAATTTAACTTTTAGTGGAATGGAGGAAGTATATTTTGAAAAAAAATGTTTTATATTTATAATTTTTGACGCAGCACGGAAGCACAATAGATTCGTGTTTAGCGCACTAAACACAAGAATTCTTCAAGCGAAGGACCCTAAAACACGATAACTGGAATCCACCGGAAAATTAAAGATAAAACACTTCAAAGTTTATTAATCAAAAGCTAATTTTTGGATTACACCCCTAGGCCTAATTTATAGTGCCCATAAAACTTGAAAAACAATCCTAAACTTTCTAGAATTACTCCTAACCTATATGGTAACTAAATAGGACTCATAAACTAGTAAATCTCCTCAAAATCTACTCTAAAATCATCTCTAATCAACCTATTAAAATTAATAACGAAAATAAGAAATAAAATATAAACTAAAACAAATTAAGTCCTAAGATAGTAATTAAAATACAAAAATAATTGATATATTTGACTTCGTCAAATATCCTTCCTTGGTGCAGATTCCTTCCTCGGTTCCTCCTACATCAGTCACCCATTCTTCAAAAGAACTCGACCTCGAGTTCTCATCCGATGTTTGGCAAGATCCGCCCCAGAAGAACAAATATTTTGAATAAATCAATGCCCTTCTCGTCCTCGAAAAGAAAATTATTACTTTTTCGTCCCAATGAAACAAATATTTAGAATAAATTTGTTCCCTAAGCCCGAACCAACGTAATTTGTGTTCTTCCAAAAATAAAAATATACTAGCAATGTCCACACTCATCCGTCGATCGTCCTTCTCAACCTCCCCATGATCAACAATAAAAATTTCATCGTATTTAAATTCTTCTGTCTCATCAATAACACCCACAACATAATCAAAAATTGATGATGTAGACCAAGTAATACCACCCACGTTTTCATTCATGGGCTCAACAATCTTGTCCTCAGCTACCGTCTTTTCTTCCTCGTCAGTGATTTTTGGTTCTTCAATTTGTGACAGCTCAATTTCCTTGTCTGCAGTTTTCTCTTCTAGTTCAGCCAAAGGGGCTGCTGAAATCGGCAAATCCTCAACTTTTGATGGTTCTCCATCTGACTTTATATCCTCAAGAACAGGAGATTCAACTTCCGTAACCTCAATCCTTTCTTCAGATTCCTCACTTGCAGGCAACTCACTTGGATTATCTTCTACTATTTTTACTTCGTCCTGCACCTCTTCCTTGACTTGCTGAATGACTTCCTCCCCCTTGAAATCTTCTTTCAACATGTTTAGATCTGAAGTTGATTTGGTTTCACCTATACGCCTAATCGCAGCCGATTTTTTTGCCTCCAATCTCGAAATAATTACTTCTATCAAGTAATCAAGTTTGTCCGCATTAAGATCAATCTGCCTCCTATACTTTTGCTTAGCCGTTTGTTCGACCTCTGCGTCTTTCAAATCAAGCAATTGATATGCCCTTTGAAGACGTTGATTTTCCTCTTGTCGAGCTCGATCAAGATTATAATTAATTTTAACAAGAAGAGCATGGGTGTCAGCAGTATTACCTCCATTAACGACCATATTCTTCGTTAGAGTAATATGTGTAGGAAGACGAACCGGTTCAACCTCCCTGTCTCTCTCGCCCCTACGATTTCGATTAGCACAAACGTTTGGACCCTGTTGAGCAGCCACGAACGCCGCCACCCGTATTGTCAACGTAGCAATAGCGGTGGTTAGCCCATCGATATCTTCTCTCACAAGATCACCATCAAATAATTGATATATTTGATGAAGTCAAATATATCAATTATTTTTGTATTTTAATTACTATCTTAGGACTTAATTTGTTTTAGTTTATATTTTATTTTTTATTTTCGTCATTAATTTTAATAGGTTGATTAGAGATAATTTTAGAGTAGATTTTGAGGAGATTTACTAGTTTTTGAGTCCTATTTAGTTACCATATGGGTTAGGAGTAAACAACAATACATTATCCTTACCCCGATAGGTAATATCATGATCAAATTGTCAAGGGCGACCAAACAGTATATGACACACGTCCATACTCAGCACATCACAAACGACCTCCTCCCTATAATGTTTGCCAATGGAAATAGGGACCCTACAAGTTCGGGTTACTCGGAGTTCTGAACCTTTATTCTCCCACCCCAAACTATACGGACTATCATGAGGTTCAGTCGTTAAACCTAAAAATTCAACCAACTTCTGCGAAACAAGATTTTCAGTACATCAATTATCAATGATCATATTACATACCTTGTTCTTCACAGAACAGTGTGCTCGCATCAGATTCTTTCGCTGACCCTCGTCCTTGGAAGAAAGTAACATCTGTTGTAGCACGCATCTAACCCTCTCACCTGACTCCTCTTTCGCAAATATATCTGCACCAAGAAAGGATATTTGATGAAGTCAAACATATCAATTATTTTTGTATTTTAATTACTATCTTAGGACTTAATTTGTTTTAGTTTATATTTTATTTCTTATTTTTGTCATAAATTTTAATAGGTTGATTAGAGATGATTTTAGAGTAGATTTTGAGGAGATTTACTAGTTTTTGAGTCCTATTTAATTACCATATGGGTTAGGAGTAATTCTAGAAGGTTTAGAATTGTTTTTCAAGTTTTATGGGCACTATAAAATAGGCCTAGTGGTGTAATCGGAAAATTAGCTTTTGATTAATTGAATTTCGAAGAGTTTTCTCTCTTTTCTGGTGAAATCCAGTCCATTGTGTTTGAGGATTCTTCGCTTGAAGAGTTCTTGTGATTAGTGCGCTAATCACGATGTAGGAGGAACCGAGGAAGAAATCTGCACCAAGAAAGGATATTTAATGAAGTCAAATATATCAATTAATTTTGTATTTTAATTACTATCTTAGGACTTAATTTGTTTTAGTTTATATTTTATTGCTTATTTTCGTCATTAATTTTAATAGGTTGATTAGGGATGATTTTAGAGTAGATTTTGAGGAGATTTACTAGTTTTTGAGTCCTATTTAATTACAATAGGCTAGGAGTAATTCTAGAAGTTTCGTCATTAATTTTAATAGGTCGATTAGGGATAATTTTAGAGTAGATTTTGAGGAGATTTACTAGTTTTTGAGTCCTATTTAGTTACCATATAGGTTAGGAGTAATTTCAGAAGGTTTAGGATTGTTTTTCAAATTTTATGGGCACTATAAAATAGGCCTAAGATTGTAATCCGAAAATTAGCTTTTGATTAATTGAATTTCAAAGAGTTTTTCTCTTTTCTGGTGGAATCCAGTTCATTGCGTTTGAGGATTCTTCGCTTGAAGAGTTCAAGCGAAGAATCCTCAAACACAATGGACTGGATTCCACCAGAAAATATACTAAATAGGACTCAAAAACTAGTAAATCTCCTCAAAATCTACTCTAAAATCATCTCTAATCAACCTATTAAAATTGAAGAGTTCATTGCGTTTGAGAAAATATCCTTCCTTGGTGCAGATATATTTCCCGTTGGTACTTACAAGAAGTTGCAGCCCCGCAAATATGGACCTTTCAAGGTGACCCGAAAGATTAATGATAATGCTTATGTGGTATCTCTCCCCAATGATTTGAACATCTCCAACACGTTCAATGTTGCTGACATCTATGAGTTCCATGCGGATGGAGTCCTTTATCCAGATGTGAACTCGGGGTCGAGTTCTTTGGAGGTGGGAGAGACTGATACAGGAAACGGTTCTGGAGACGAGGCTTCTGGAGACGAGGCGGCCGCCTCATCCATTCCCAGGCGCGCACCTCAAGCCCTTCCCACGGAGGTGTTTTCTTCTGCTGTCGATGCGGTCGCCCCAGCTGAAGTGATGCGGACGCCTCAAGCCAAGACCACCATGAGCAATGTTTCGGCCTTCCAGGCGGGCGCCTGGCCCTAGTCCAGGCGGGTGCCTCGCGACGTCGTGGGTTTCCTAATTTCAATCAATTCCGTTCCTTTTTGCTGAGTATTTTGACATTAAACTTGGGTATTTTGTTTATTGTTTTATTATTATGTCTTAGGGTTTGGGGAAGTATTTAAACAACTTTTGGATATGTTTAAACCTAGCTTTTGATTAATTTAATTTCAAAGAGTTTTCTCTCTTTTCTGGTGGAATCCAGTTCATTGCGTTTGAGGATTCTTAGCTTGAAGAGTTCTTGTGATTAGTGCGCTAATCACGAAATTTATCGTGCTTTCGTGCTGCGTCAATTTTCTTTTAATAGATGTGATTTATAGACGTTAAATAAATATACATGTTAGAACTTTTTGATACGTGCAATTATGTTATATGTGTGTCGAATTGTATAAGACACCAGTGAATGAATTATTGGCACAATTAAAGCAGATAATTTACTATGTCTAAAATTGTATTCGATATGAAAAAAATACACCAATTTTTTTTTTGCGAACCCCCATTCATCATTGTTGGAATATTTTATGGACTTTACATATACTAGTATAATAAATAAAGTCTTTGGGCACATAGACGTATGTGCACTATAAGTAATTGTATATGTCACATTAAATATTAAAGTATTTGGACCTAATAAAGTGATCTACTAAAGTTAAAGGAGGTCCAAGTTATCTTTTATAATTATGGGATCTACAGTTAATATGTGTAGACACCTAAGAGGCCTAGTTGTTAATCTATGATGGGTTGGCTAACATACTAGGTCATTATAAATATAGGGTTATGGTCCCCAATTGACCTACCTAGGTTTTATTCTCTTGATTCTCATTATCATCTGAATTCTAAGAACCCTAAGGATCAATTGGAAGGCAATAATCGTTCATCAAGTCTTCATCAAGTATTCTCCAAATATTGCTATGGATTCAGGTTTGTCTATCATTCCATAATCTTTGATAACTTAAAGCATGATTGTCCTAGAATAAATATTCCGCATTATTCTAGGGTTTATGTATAATTTATTCCATCGAGTGGTATCAGAGCCATAATCTTGCTTTGTTGTTGGGATTATTTGGATCGAACTGATTTTGCTGTTTATGATTTAATTCAACCAAAACCCTTATGTCGGCCGCACCATCTCCCTTTGTGACCAAATCAATTTTGAAGCCTTTGGATCGCTTCCGTTCCAACGTTTGCTTACAAATTTTTTGATAGGTTGTTTGAATTTATTGGGTACTCAAACCCTGTAATTGTTCAATACGTTTTTGCTTTGGTAAAGCAATCTTCGTCACCTCGGGATATCGCGGCAAACCTTGGTGAATGTTGTTCTGAATTGTCTGTTGGAATACTACCACAGTAAAATTATCTTCCATGAATTTAAGGGAGAGAGATAGAGAAAGTAGGGAGTATAAAAGAGAAAAACATTAATTAAAGTGTGGATTTGGGTGAAGTTTAACAATGACGGGTGGTGGGGAAGAAGAAGGTGTGACGTTGGAGTTTACACCCACATGGGTTGTCGCCGCCGTTTGTACGGTCATCGTCGTTCTTCCCCAATTGTTTACTCACAGCACGCGTTTTTTGCCTGCCCTCGAACTTTGTGTTTTGTTTATTTGGTTTGTAATAATTATGTATTATTTGGATTAAGTAAATATTATTTATTGAAATTATTATTATGGACTTAATAATTTTAAATTTCAATAATAATGTTTAATTTATGCCCATGTTTGAAATTACTTTGGGTTCGTTCATTCGAACACATCTTGTATTTTATGTTATTAAATTTTTGTAGAAGTTACCAAAGTAACCTCTCCCATGAAATTTTTAATTTAAAATACATGATTATTTGAAGTTCTTTTGCGTGTTTGTTTTTCATGCGGGTAATGGTCGGCCCAAAGAAAGGCTATTATTTGGCAGAAATTCAAATTCGTTTGTGGAGATAAATATGTAACAGTTATTAAGTGTCCATGTGAATATTGAGTCGATCCAAAGAAAGGCTTGGTATTTGACAGGATTTTACTGTTAATATTTGATTTCTACATCAAGAAAATCACTTGCAAGTTAATTTTCTATCCAAAGATTAAAATTAATGTTGCGTCGATTTTCTTGTAATGGGATAATTTTAATTTCAAACATTTATCTGCTTAAAGTTATATGTGAGCTTATTTGTTTTATTTTTGTTCTCTATTCAGTTAATTCATCAGCTTCTAATGTATCTGCTAACATCAACTCGATTCCCATGCTGAATGGGATGAATTTTAAGAGCTGGAAAGAAAATGTGATGATTATTCTGGGAGTTATGGATCTAGACCTTGCACTCAGGGAGTCAAAACCTGCTGACCTGACTAGCACGAGTACATCTCAAGCTAAGAAGGATATGGAAAAGTGGGAACGCTCAAATCGCATGTGTCTTATGATCATGAAGAAAAGCATCCCAGAATCATTCAGAGGCGATATAGATGATGAGAAAGTTGCAATGACGTTCCTTACAGAGCTTGAAAAGCGTTTTGCTAAGAATGAAAGGGCAGAAACAAGCACGCTTTTGCGTAATCTTGTTGCCATGAGGTATAAAGGTAAAGGGAACGTGTGTGAGTACATTATGGAGATGGCCAATTTGGCATCTAAACTTAAGGCTCTCAAGTTCGAGCTGTCGGATGACATGCTTGTTCATATGGTTATGATCTCTCTTCCACCACAGTTTGGGCAATTTGAAGTAACATTCAATTACCAGAAGGAAAAGTGGACTCTTAATGAGTTCATTTTATTGTGTGTGCAAGAGGAATCAAGGTTAAAGTCTGAAAAGACTGAGAGTGCTCACTTTGCGGCTTCCTCTTCGGACTATAACAAGAAAAGGAAGGCTAAAGAAACTGCGGTCAATGAGCCAAAGAAAAAGCAACATAAAGTATCAAAGGGACAAGCTAAGGATTTAGCAACGTCAACGTTCAAGGAACAAGATAAGGATTCAGGCTGATTTTTCTGTAAGGAAATGGATCATATGAAGAGAGATTGCCCTAAATACCACGCATGGCGTGTAAAGAAAGGTATATCTCTTGCTTTTGTTTGTTCTGAGGTTAATTTGGTTTCAGTGCCTAGACATACTTGGTGGGTAGATTCTGGTTCTTCTACTCACATTAGTGTGTCTATGCAGGGTTGCCTGAACTGTCGAAAGCCAAGTGATGCTGAAAGATTCATCTATGTGGGGAACGAAAATTCTATTGAAGTTGAAGCAATCGAAACTTTTAGATTATTATTAAAGTCTGGATTTTATTTAGATTTGTATGAGACACATGTGGTACCGTCTTTTAGACGGAATTTGGTTTCCATTTCAGTTTTGGACAAAGAAGGATTTACTTGTTCATTTGCAAATGGTGAATGTCGTTTCTCGTACAATTCTAAGTTTATTAGATCTAGTACTTTATCGGTTTATGATAATCTTTATATGTTGGATACTGTTGCTTCATATCATGAAAACCTGCATGTGAAAACATGTGGTACTAAACGCAAATTTACTAATAATAATTCCATGTCATTATGGCACAAGCGATTAGGACATATATCAAAACAGAGAATGCAAAGGCTTGTGTCAGACGGAATTATTGAAACACTTGACAAATCAGATTATGAAATATGTGTTGAGTGTATTAAGGGAAAACAAACAGACAAAAGCAAATTAAAAGCTGAGAGAGCTATGAATGTTTTGGAATTAATTCATACGGATATATGTGGACCATTTCCTACACCCTCGTGGAATGGTCAAGAATATTTCATTACATTCATAGACGATTACTCTCGTTATGGTTACCTATATTTGATCCATGAAAAATCACAGGCATTGGATATGTTCAAAAAGTTTAAGGTCAAGGTTGAAAATCAACATGGCAAAACAATAAAGAAAGTCAAATCTGACCGTGGTGGTGAATACTATGGCAGAAATGACGGATCAGGTGAACAACGTCCTGGGCCTTTTGCTAAATACCTAGAGGAGTGCGGTATCGTCCTCGGTACACCATGCCGAGCAAACCTAGCATGAATGGTGTTCTTTGAAAGACGAAATCGAACTTTACAGAAATGGTGAGAAGTATGGTTAGTCATACTACTTTACCGAGACTCACTGCAGGGAGAGGCATTAAAGGCTGCGGTTTATCTCCTTAGCAGGTACCCACAAAGGCCGCTAACAAAACTCCTTATGAACTATGGACGGGCAAGAAACTGTATTAAGGCATTTACACATTTGGGGATGTCCAGAAATTTGAGGCTAGGCCTTACAGGCCTAGTGAAAAGAAGTTGGACTCAAGGACTGTTAGTAGTTACTTTGTTGGTTACTCTGAAAGGTCAAGGGGCTTTAAGTTTTACGATCCCAAATCCAGAAACTTTTTTGACACGGGAAATGCTCAATTCTTTGAGGATATTGAGCTTGTGGGGGGACAAGTTAGAGATGATTTTGTCTTTGAAGAGGTTTCGGTTATCATTCCTCTTCCTACAATTGTCCTTGACCATGATTTGGATCTCAATCCTGATGTGATTCAAGAACAAAATTTGGATCAAGAAGACATTGTCAATATCCCTCTAGTTGTCTATGAGGAACAAGCTCAACAACCTCAAGAACAAGTGCCTTTAAGAAGATCCACTAGAGAGAGACGAAGTGCCATTTCAGATGATTACTTGGTATTTCTAAATGAACAAGAGGTAGACATTGGTCAATTGGAAGATGATCCAATCAACTTTCATGAGGCCATTGGTAGTTCTAACTCTCAAAAGTGGATAGACGCTATGGATGATAAGATTAAATCAATGAAAGACAATGATGTATGGGATCTTGTCCCATTGCCAGAAGGAGTGAAACCTATTGGTTGCAAATGGATATTTAAAACCAAAAGGGATTCACAGGGCAATGCGGAAAGACATAAGGCACGTCTTGTCGCTAAGGGATTTACTCAGAAAGAAGGAATAGATTATAAAGAGACTTTCTCTCCGGTTTCTTCGAAAGACTCTTTTAGAATCATTATGGCATTAGTGGCACATTATGACCTAGAGTTACATCAGATGGATGTTAAGACTGCGTTTCTTAATGGAGACATTGAAGAAACAATTTATATGGTGCAACTAGAAACCTTGGTTTCAAAAGATTCAAAGGATATGGTATGCAAACTCAAGAAATCCATCTATGGACTCAAACAAGCATCCCGTCAGTGGTATTACAAATTTCATCAAGTTGTATTTTCATTTGGTTTCACGACAAATACAGTTGATGATTGTGTCTACCACAAGTTCAGTGGGAGTAAATATATTTTTTTGGTTTATATGTGGATGACATCTTACTAGCCACAAATGATACGAACTTACTGCATGAAACTAAGAGATTTCTCTCAAAGAAATTTGAGATGAAAGATCTGGGAGATGCATCTTTTGTATTAGGAATTCAAATACACAGAGATCGGTCTCAGGGTATTCTTGAATTATCACAAAAGAGTTACATCGATAAGGTACTTAAGAGATTTGGCATGCAGGATTGTAAAATGGGTGGCACCCCAGTGGCTAAAGGTGACAAATTCAATCTTGCTCAGTGCCCCAAGAATGAGATTGAATCTAAGAAAATGAATAGCATCCCTTATGCTTCGGCTATAGGAAGCTTGATGTATGCTCAGGTTTGCACTCGCCCAGACCTAGCATTCATAGTTGGTGTTTTAGGCAGATACCTTAGCAATCCTGAAAAGGATCATTGGATAGCAGCCAAGAGGGTCATGCGTTATTTACAGAGAACAAAGGATTATATGCTCACTTACAGAAAGTCGGATAGACTTGAGATCATTGGATATTCGGATTCCGACTTTGCTGGATGCCAAGATAGTCGTAAGTCTACTTCGGGCTACGTTTATCCACTTCGTGGAGGAGCAGTTTCTTGGAAGAGTGTTAAGCAGACACTTGTTGCTACTTCTAAGATGGAGGCAGAGTTTGTGGCGTGTTATGAGGCATCAAATCACGCAATTTGGTTGCAAAATTTTATCACTGGGCTGTGCATATTAGGTGGCGTTGAAAGGCCATTAAAGTTATTTTGTGATAATAAGTCGGCAGTTATGTATTCTAATAACAACAAGAGCTCGTCTAAGTCTAAGCACATAGACATTAAGTATCTTGCTGTTAAGGAACGGATTCAGAGTTGACAGATTTGTATTGAGCATATTGGGACTAACTCCATGGTCGCGAATCAACTTACTAAGGGTGTAACACCGAAGGTTTTTCACGAACACACTGCTTGTATGGGTGTTGTATCACTAGAGTATGCTTAGATTGAGTGGGAGTTTTGTATTTTGCTCTTACATTTATTGTTATAAGTATATTTGATTTTTCAGTTTTGGTTAATAAAGTTATTTTGCACTCTGAATATTTGGTTGATCTCAAAATAATGTTGGACTAGTTGAGAATAGACATGTGAAGATCACATTACATGTTATTCCATGCTACACATCCATACTTGATTCATGTCATTTAGTTGAGTTAATATATGTGACCACTGATGGGTCTAGTTGCGCTAAAAGTGACGAAAACCTCTTTGATCCTTATGTTGATTTGACTAATGGACCGAATTGGTTTAAGATGACACAATTTGGTAAAGCATTGCTGTTAAGGTTTATAATGTGATATGCAATTAAACTAAGATATTATACTATGTACATGTGTAAGTCCAAGTGGTAGATTGTTGAAATATTTTATGGACTTTACATATACTAGTATAATAAATAAAGTCTTTGGGCACATAGACGTATGTGCACTATAAGTAATTGTATATGTCACATTAAATATTAAAGTATTTGGGCCTAATAAAGTGATCTACTAAAGTTAAAGGAGGTTCAAGTCATCTTTTATAAGTATGGGATCTATAGTTAATATGTGTAGACACCTAAGGGGCCTAGTTGTTAATCTATGATGGGCTGGCTAACATACTAGGTCATTATAAATATAGGGTTATGATCCCCAATTGACCTACCTAGGTTTTATTCTCTTGATTCCTATTATCATCTGAATTCTAAGAACCCTAAGGATCAATTGGAAGGCAATAATCGTTCATCAAGTCTTCATCAAGTATTCTCCAAATATTGCTATGGATTCAGGTTTGTCTATCGTTTCATAATCTTTGATAACTTAAAGCATGATTGTCCTAAAATAAATATTCCGCATTATTCTAGGATTTATGTATAATTTATTCCATCAATCATTCTTTCACTCCAAAATTTCTTGCCCCCTTTACTAAATTTCTGGCTCCGCCACTGTTGATACGTCCTTTAAATTGCCGACTCTGGCTAAGTATACTGACGAGGATGCAAAAGATAATGTACATAACTTTGAGGCCATAACGTCACTCCTCTACCCTTGAGGACGATTTGCTCTGCAAAGCTATGGTGAGCACACTGAATGGGCCAACTTTAATTTGCCTGGTGAGCATACGGGTGTTTTATAAGAGTTTCTCAAGGAAATGGAACATTCTGACTGTATTATGGTTCTAGATTTGAATAGTCACTACGACGCGTGCGCCTAGCCTTGTAAAGCTAGGCCACATAGTTAACGTTTTTAGGGCTTAATTTATTCCATGACATATATTTGCATGTACTCTACTTCTATTTTGTTTTTTTTTGAAATTGCAAAAAAATATCAGACTTTAAAAGGTACTCCCTCCATTCCAAACCTAGATATTCATTTTGTCATTTTGGGCGTCCTAAACTAACATACCCATTTCCTAAAGTGACAAAAAATCTTTAACATTTCCTCCACTCATTCTCTCTCCTATTTTACTTTTATACTCACAACACCAATCAACTTTACTATTCCCTCCACTCATGCTCTCTCCTATTTTATTTTTATACTCACAACACTTTCTCAATTACCCACTTTCCTTAATTTTTACGTCGAACAGTAAACGGGTATCTAGATTTGGGACGGAGGGAGTATTTTATAATATTAATGTATTGTGAGTATGGATATTGGGATAGATGAGAGAAAATGAGGTAGAAAATAATAAGTAGATAGTTGTTGTGAGTATGACAAGTAAGCGATGCGCCATAACAAAATATTTGCCCCATAAATGTTTACCCGGTTCAAGTCCAAATATGGTCTATATGGACCCATATGTCGTAAGGATCTCGTCAAAATTTGGTTCTCGTATGATTGGTCTAGTCATGTTTATAGTTATGATTCTAGCTGATATTCTCGCATATATGCTGATATTCCCGCATGTATGATATTCTCGCTAATATTCCCGCATGTCTGATGTTGATTCTCACAGTAAGTTGATGTCTCCAAGGAGGGAACATGCCACATATCAAGTTTCTGGCCTTGACCTTATCCAAAGAAAATCTTTTGTTAAATTTCCCCCATCGTATGCGTGACATGTGTAAAGTGACCCCCGTTGCATGTGTGACACGCGTCAATAAAGATAAAGATAATAATGATGATGTCACTATGAGATATATATACTCCCTCCATTGCCATTTATAATGGTATGTTACAAGTTTAAGCTTTTCTCTCTCCTCTCTCTCTAGATATATTAAAGATTATGTCAATATATGTTATGAATGAGATTAATGTTTCTCACGACGGAGAGTTTTTGGGGGAAAGGCCCCCCACCCCTAACGGTGATTTGTCTTGTAAGTCTCACATTAAATCGGACCCCGAGGAGCGTTCTTCCGAATCGGACGCTGTTGCTACCCCCGATCAGTTCCTGTGCAATCCGTTTTTCGATGTAGCATCAGTAAGCTCCATTATTTAAAAAATATTAATAATTTGTCATTTCGAGATTTTACAATTTTAATTAGAACATCCAAAATAATAAATTTTGTAATTTCAAATGGGTTATATCATGCCACGCCACTATATCACACCACACCAAGCTAAAACTCTCTTCGCGATGATATGAAGCCGCATAGTCTCTTTGTTTTCTAACACCTTAGTATACCACACCACTATAAACCCATTTTATTATATTACAGTATATACTTAAAAGGCAAAATTATAAAATTTGTCAGCATATTTTGGGGTTTATCTACAAATTTATCATCATACTTTATTTTCGTAAACTTTGCTAATGTAATATGAGTTTTGCCATCATTTTCTTCCTTTATCCAAAGGGATGTTAGAAACTTACAAAAATGTAAATTTTTAACGTAGTTATAAACCATAATGAAATTGTTAATTTTTAACAAAGACACTGAAAATCATAAAGATTTTTTTAATTAAAATTATTTCTTGAAAATAATTATTTAAAAATAATTATTTTCAATATCATTTTTTAAAATTAAGATCTTTATTTTTTTAGTTATTATGAAATATTTTATATATCTATTGTTCAATACAAAAAATTAAAAAATAATTGTTAAAAATAATTTTATGTTCGGCTCCCTCCGCGAGTAAATGGAGAACATGTGTTACCATATACTCCCTCCGTTCCAAAATGTTTGTTCCATTTGACTTTTTTATTGAACTTTGACCACAAATTTATGAGAGATTAATCATGTTCATGAAATTCTAAAAGTTGTTGTTGATAATATTATATTAATGGTGAATCAATAGAAAATTTTAAAATTTCATGAACATAACTAAATTGTCGTATATTTATGGTCAAAGTTCAACAAAAAAAAGTCAAATGGGACAAATATTTTGAGACGGAGGGAGTATACCCCATAGGGGTTAGTTTGTGGACTCCATAGAGGTCTGTGTAGCAATTCTATCGTATCTATCGAATGATACCAAACTTTCTAAAAAAAAGGTAAGAGGATAGATAAAAGAGAACGAAAGAAAAGGACTTTTTACCAAAAATTCATTCAAAAATATGCTATTTACAAAAAAAAATATGTAAGTTGTGATTTTACAAAAAACTATTTAGCTAAATATGAATATTACAAAAAACTATTTTTGCACACAAAACACACATCCATCTCTCTTTACCCTCTTTATCTTTACCCAACCCAACTCCGGTGACAAGCTTCCCTCCGGCGACCACCTTCCCCACCTCCAACTTTGCTGGAGATTGATCTCTAAACTTGCTAGAAACTGGTCTGCAAACTCGTGAACTTCCTAATCCAATCTTTCTATTGGTACACTTCATTCTACTGTGCGTAAATAATACGCTTTCCTTAACATAATTTTTTTCTTCGATTATCGGTCCAAAAAGGTTGATGTGAATCGTTAATTTCTAGTTTACAACGAAGCCCTGTTTTGCACATTATATTCTCCAGTAGGAATTGAAGAGAAAATGTCATTGTAGAAAGATGATTAGAAGGAATTTTTTAAAAGAAAAATTAATTAGTGTGTTCTAAGAATGTAAATGATTTATAGTATAACAGATTTATAGTTAACTCTTGAAAAGTCACAAATGAGATTCAAAAGATGTCGTGTTCAACTGTAGCAACACTTAACTGTTTTTCGAAATTTATTAAATAACACACTTTTTTCTCTCCACTTTCTCTCTCTACCCAAACCCACCTCCGACAACTACCTTCTTCACCTCCGGCCGGCGACCACCTTCCCCATCTCCGTTCACAAATCCGGCAATAGATCCATCGGGTTGAACGACAATAGATCCAGCAACTTTAAAATCGCCGTGATACTACTCCCGAAAATAATTAACAGGAAGCCTGGAACAAATTCAATGCAGAGGAACTTAAGAAAAGATGAGTTTCTGGTACAGGTTTTGATTGAACATCAAGTTGTCTTTTTTGAGTGGAAGCTGTACAAGTATTGTTTGTTTGATGTTCTCCCCTGAGATGTATTTAAAATTACCAAGCAAATATGAGGTCAACCTATATATACACATATTTTATTGTAAAGGTTAGTTGTACATTAATATATTTTCTGTATTAAGTAATTTTAGACATTGTTTGTATAATTGCATTCGTTCTTGTTGTTCCTTTCTTGTTGTTTATCATGTTTATCAGTTGTTTATCAGTTATTTATCATGTTTATAGTTGTTTATCAGTTGTTTATCATGTTTGTCAATTGTTTATTAGTTGTTTATCAGTTGTTTATCAGTTGTTTATCAGTTGTTTATCATGTTTATCAGTTGTTTATCATGTTTATCAGTTGTTTATCAGTTGTTTATCAGTTGTTTATCAGTTGTTTTATCAGGTTTATCAGTTGTTATCATTTGTTTATCAGTTGTTATCAGTTTTTTATCATGTTTATCAGTTGTTTATCAGTTATTTATCAGTTGTTTATCAGTTGTTTATCAGTTGTTTATCATGTTTATCAGTTGTTTATCAGTTGTTTATCAGTTGTTTATCATGTTTATCAGTTGTTTATCAGTTGTTTATCAGTTGTTTATCATGTTTATCAGTTATTTATTTATCAGTTGTTTATCATGTTTATCGGTTAATTTGGGGTTCTATATTCAAGGCTCTTTTGATCGAAGAGCAGACCAAAAAAGGCCTAACTTGGCCCTATGATGTATTCTCTTTTGTAATTTTATAAAATTTATAAGCAATTGAGCAGAGTGAGCTATTTAGTGATGAGTGTGCTTAGCAGCCACATGGGAATTTCATTTTGTTTTTTGTTTTGATTTGGCTCAGCATCATTTACATTTTTTATTAATTCATAAGTATCTTATTGTAACTGAATGTTTTAAATTTTATGTTTATTTATGTTTTTTTTCTTTCTTTTTCTTTCTTTTTTTTTACGAAAATAGTGCTTTCAATTTACAAAAGTAGTTTTTTGTAATTTTTATAGAAGTTTTTTGTAATTTTCATCTTGTGTGTATTTTTTTGTAATTTCCATCTTTTAAAATGAGTTTTTTGTAAATGCCCCGAAAGAAAATGAGTTCAAATTCATTAACATAATTTTTTATTTACCAACTTCTATTTTTTTTGTTGTTGATTTCTTATAAGAATTATAATTGATTACTAAAATGTAATTATTCTTTTATTAGAAATATTAATATCTTAATAGTGTCTCATAATTAAATTTTCTTTATTCTTTGTCATAGTAAGTTTTCCAAAATAATCAATAAAACACTATTAATTTTTTGCACGTAATATTTTATTATCAATGATATAATTTATTCATTTTGAAGAAATAAGACTATTTGTTTGAAATTAAACTAAAAGAAATCAAGTGAGAAGAAATCAAACTATCTCTCTTCATCTCCGTAAATTACAAAAATTAAACTATGTTACAAACTCATTTCAAGTTGTAAATGTTAAGTTTTGGTATTGACTTTAATTATATATAAACAAATTAATAATTAGTTATTGTGCTAACAAGTGAGAAAAATAAAAAAATATAATTTAATTATAATAATGGTGGTGTACATGTAAATGATGATTTTATTTTACTACACAATCATTGAGATTATTCAAATAATTCTTTAATTGAACTGAAATTTTGATTAAATTCAGATATATGTAATTTAGTGACGTAGCGAAAGCCAACCAAGATAAACAATAACTTACCGAAGAGGTAATCGATCTAAACCAATCCAGGAAATTAGGGTTTGAGCAAGCAAAAGCTTAAGAAAATTCACCCAATAATAGTTGCAGAGAAATCTTTAATAAAAAACTTAATAATAATTAAGATGTGTTTCCCAAAATTCTACAAAAGTATTTATACTCGCAATTCCAAATAAATAAAGGAAAAGAAAATAATAAAACCTAATAAATAAAGGAAAAGAAATAACGATAATAATAATACAAGACGAGTCATAATTAAATAAAACTACTAAATCTTCCTGCCCCTCCGAGCACATGCTGTGCTGCCCAAACTCTTCTGATGCTTGGAATTCTGACCTTTTCGCTCCCTATCTTCCTCATTGTCGTCGAGACTTGGCCCATCGACCAATGTGCTACATCATTCTCCTCTTGTTTAAAAGAACTCGTCCCCGAGTTCACGTTCGAGGTCTGAAAACGGCCATGCCAGAAAAAAAGATACTTCGAACATAATTGCATGACATACTAGAATTTGGGATAATTTGAACGGCTCCGTCCCGTTTAAAGAAATATTTTGAGTAGATCCATCTTTGAAGCAAAATTGGACTTAGGACGGTTTCTTCCAAATAAAGAATCATCCCTTCTTGCGATGTTTGAATTGAATCTTGAACGGCTTCGACAACGTCATCAAGAAATAATCCATATATTAGATCTGATTTTTCCATAACCATCGTGTATAGGTCCGTTCCATCTTCACCATCCTTATTTTCTTCAACAACGCTCAAGTCTTTCCCTATTACACCAATAACCTTCTCCTCCATCAAGGCCACAGTTTTATTATTATGCACTAAAATTGTTTCCTTTAGAGCTGAATCTCCAACCACGGAAAGAAAATTTTTACTAACCTCCTCTCCTTTGAAACCTTGATTCTGAATGTCTTGGTCCTGATCCACGGATCCAACTGCAACAACAGCTTCTTCGTTTGAATCAGAATCCATTCCTTTTGCCGGCGGACCACGACGGATATTATTGGTGCCACGTCTTACAGGATCCCTTTGAGGGTCTGCCCTCTGCCCAAGGTTGTTGATACTAGCTTGCGATCCCTCCATCGCTGCAATCAATCGTTCCTCGCGTATTGCGCTCTTCTGCCGCATCTGAGTTAAAATTGCTGCGAGAATTGCGAAGCCATCAATGTTGCCTTCGTTACCACCGGCTATCATCCAAGGATCGCGCCTTTTCTGATACCAATTGACGTAGCGGAAGCCAACCAAGATAAACAATAACCTACCGAAGAGGTTATCGACCTAAACCAATCCATGAAATTAGTGATTGAGCAAGCAAAAGCTTAAGGGAATCCACTCAATAAAAGTTGCAGAGCTAACTTTAATAAAACAATTAATAATAATCAAGATGTGTTTTTCAAAACCCTACAAGAGTATTTATACTCGCAACTTCAAATAAATAAAGGAAAAGAAAATAATAAAACCTAATAAATAAAGGAAAAGAAATAATGATAATAATAATACGAGACAAGTCCTAATTAAATAAAACTACTAAATCTTCCTGTCCCTTCACGGATCTACCTTGCTCGGTCGTGCCCCTAACTACGCTCGGCCGCGCCAGACTGCTTGCTCGGCCGCGACCTTCTCGCTACTCGGCCGTGTCAGACTGGTTGCTGATGTGAAGCTTCTATTTCGCCACGCTCGGCCGAGTCTTGGCCATGCTCGGCCGAGCACATGCTGTGCTGCCCGAACTCTTCTGATGCTTGGAATTCTGACCTTTTCGCTCCACATCTTCCTCATTGTCGTCGAGACTTGACCCATCGACTCATGTGCTACATCATTTAGTTGAATAAATTTTTTACCCAAAATAATTGTCGCTTTTAGGTAAAAAATATTGAAATTACTTTTCTATCCTTACATTGAAACTGTAGCAATTTATTAATTGTTTCATTGTAAAGAGGTAATGTAGGTAAGAGAGATAATTAATGAGGATATCATTAAACGATAGTAATAATTGTTTTTTTCTTAAAACTTGTGAAAAGTGTCAAAGTGACAGTTATTTTAGAACAAAGGTAGTATTAGGCATATAAACAAAACATTAAAAATGAGTAAACATTTGCAATTGGAATGAGTACCTAATTGTTTAAAATCATATTAACGATTTATGTGGATAAAAAGTAGGATAATAAGTAGTTATTTTCTTATAATTCGATAAAAGGAAGAGCATATAAATATCCAAACGGAGTATTCATTAGTACATATGTAAATATTAATTCAAAATATGGTCAAAATAACTAGATATTCATTTAAAATGGAAAGTTATTAGGTGGGTGGAAATAAAATGACCAACTATGGGGGACTAAATATATCAATTTCTCCAAACTTTTGAGTTGTGAAAGACACCTTTGAATAAGAGTGTGTAGGTTTTGTATCCTGGAGGTGAAATTCGTTGAGAACCATTACATCATAGTGGGACGAATTAAATAACTTAAAGATAACATCTTTTAATGTGCCTAACCTACTGATTCCTTACCCACAATCCGAGTCATATACAACAGTTTTAAGGTATTTAAATTCTTGAAGATGGAGTCAGTTTTGTTGAAGGGACAACTTCCTGAAGCAGATAAGTTGGAGAGGCTGAATGGCCTGAATTACAAGCGTTGGAGCTTGAAAATGAAATACCTTCTCACGATTGCAGGGACGGTAATTGCCGTCCCTGCAATCGTGACACCCACTTATTGAGACCCCTATTTGTCCCTGTTTTATTCTAATGGTCCCTGTTTTAACATATAATATTTATGTCAGGGACGGTAATTGCCGTCTCTAAAATATTTGTGACACCCACTTATTGAGACCCCTATTTGTCCCTGTTTTATTCTATTTCAAACAGGGACGGTACTAGATCCTATTTTAGGCAACTTAATGAGACCCTTTCCCGTCTCAATAAATATGATTTTTAGTAGGAGCACACAAGAAGAGAGACAGATGACAGGCAAGAGGACAGGGGGCGGGGGAGAGAGCTCTTAAAATTGATGATCAAGTAGTTCAGACAAATCATCTTACCTTTACAGAACTCACTGAACATTCCAACATCTAACCAACCTACACCATAAATTCAATTATGGAACCACACATATGGAGACCTCAACTAAAAGAAGGCTCCAGTTACACTCGTAAGTTTCCGTACAGCATAGAAATGATCAGAAACTGACTTCAAAAAGATGAATCCTGATTCTTCTATTACCAGCAATGTTTACCCTCAAGGTTTGAAGGTCCGCCTCTTCCAGCAAGTGCTGCCAATTGAGGTTTAATCACTGCAATTCAAAATTTCGCCTAATTCTAGTTAGAGAATTACACTACTTATATGAAGTTACATTTTTTTATTTATGACCTAAATTATGTTCTTATGCATTTTTTACATTGACTTAGTTATGTTAATACTCGCTTCGTCCCAAAATGAATTCCATGAGTTCTCCTGCAATCAGACTCTAGCTGAATAAAAACAATTGTTATCCAAGTAACAAACCATGTGTGTATAGTTGAATGATGTCTGAATGGAAAGACAAGGTAGGCAGAGCAACTACTAGATAAAATGATAGCCTATTATTGCACGGTATCTTGGGAAGATATGCACATAAAGAACAACATAAAATTCAGTTGATATTATCTTAAAGGGTGAGTATTCAGAGAAAACATTATGTGAAGTAATCAGATCTTGTTGCAAAGTGTCAGATGCATTATTGTTCAATTGGCTATCTACACAGCCCACTGTAGAGGACTTAAGCATGTGACCAATGTCATTAGAGGCAAAACTATTTTAGAAATAGGACTTGAGGGGCGTAATCTAGAAAACAAATCAGTGTTCATTAAAGCTGGTTGAACCCCACTCGTGTGCATTTTTGTATGTGCAATAGGAGTTAATGCACTCACAAGAGTTTCCAGTGCCCCATGAACCTTCAAGTACACATTGACAAATTGAAGCATTAAATAATTAATGTATATAGTCATTATTAGAGCATGAAAGCGCTAAGCATCCTCTTATAGCAAAAACAATTATCAATTACATGAAAAGTATTACTCTCATCCAGAAATAACTGCATAACCCTTTCTTGAACTATACCAATTCATGTCTTAGAGGACCCAAATGTAATTGAAAGAAGGTTAAATCACTAGCCTAAATAGGAAAGTTTGGATACCATAAGAATTGGTACACAATGTAAGCTATTGGGCCATGTCATATAGCATGCACCAATCTCTTGCCATGTTGGAGGAGGCCAGCAAGCAGCCCCTAACATGGACAAATGATCCCACAATAGCAATACAAGTTCTTTGTGCTATTAACACTATGAACTGTTTTTTGCTAAAAACCTAAATTATATTGTTCAGTTAAAGTTGGAGAAAAAGCTAAACTACAACGGGAACTGCTTCAACTTAAAGACCAGTGATAATCTCTTATGAAGTAAGTACATTGGATGTCAATATCTCAAGATTGAAGAAGAGTACAATAAAATGAGCTATAAATTGATAAGATTGTTGGTAGCAATACCATTTCAACATCATCACGTTCTTCTCTTAACACGCTCAGAAGCACCGGAAAGCCTGCAATAGAAGTTAATTGTATTTGTTATTCATTGAAATCAAGATTTACACATTGTACTGTGAAAATGAGTTACTCACCCATTGCCCCAAAAGCTAGCTGTGCAGCCTGACTTTCTGCAACAACAACTTGAAGTTCAGCCATAGCATTTCTTCTATCCTCTGCAAGTTCACCATTGCTTATACAGTCGAGCAAGCGTTCGACATAGCTTTTCATACAGGCACAAGAAAGCGTTCGACATAGCTTTTCATACAGGCACAACGCAATCTATCAACAGCCTCAACAAATTGTGGAACATAGAAGTCAGAAGTTGATATAATCTATGGATTTCTTCCATAGTTGTGAGGATTAATTCTAGAACAAAACACCAAAATGCTAGACAATCCAATGCAGAATGATCCACAACACACTTATAATTTGCATTTTTCATAATGACCCAACAATGTAAAGCGAATGAAGGAATTCAATTCAAACCACTTCAAAAACGCTAATAAAAACATACCTATCTTCACTTGAACAAACTAAAATTCAAGAAAAACATCCATTCCAAATAAACTCAATTGCCCTCTCCTCGCCCCCTTGCACGCGAACATGAAAAAGTGGATTTCATCAAAAGCAAGTCAGCAACAGAACATAATTGGCTTCCACTCCAGATTCACCCTAAATTTGAAATTGAAACTAAACCCTAAAATTAGGGAGGGGTAGATGCGATTACTAACCTCGTTAATGGCAGAAAGTAAATTAATCGGCTTCTACTCCAGATTCAACCACGCTTGTTATTGCACCACCAGGTCCACGGCGGAGATAGCGACGACGGAGTAAGAACGACGAAGGCAAAAGAGCGACGGGTAGTCTGTACTCGCTCAAACCATTGACCCCGTTAAATCGACGAGCGATGAAGCCAAAAGACCGATGGGTAGTCCGGCTGCGCCTCTCGCGACCTTGATGATGGAGATTGCGATGGAGTCGAGTTGAGAGAGAGAGAGAGAGAGAGAGAGAGGGGAGGGGATAAATGCGTTTAAAGAGAGAGAGAGAGAGAGTACGTGTGTTTGATGCGTTTATACACCTAAATAACCTTACGAAGCGTGTTTAGTAACATAGCGCTTCTGTTAAGCGCTATTTAATCTTCCACTAAGTTAGCGTTTTTCAAAATATGCGCTATCTTAGTTATTATTTTTTTATTTTTTATTATTTTTGCTTTGATTATTAAATTTAAAAATTTGGATGCGCTATGTAAGTTTACACCTTAGATAGCGCTTTTTAAAAGCGCTATATCTAAGGTGCGTTTTCTAAGATCCAATCTGTACTAGTGTATGTAAATATTAATTCAAAATATGGTCAAAATAACTAGATATTCATTTAAAATGGAAAGTTATTAGGTGGGTGGAAATAAAATGACCAACTATGGGGGACTAAATATATCAATTTCTCCAAACTTTTGAGTTGTGGAAGACACCTTTGAAGAGTGTGTAGGTTTTGTATCCTGGAGGTGAAATTCGTTGAGAACCATTACATCATAGTGGGACGAATTAAATAACTTAAAGATAACATCTTTTGGTGTGCCTAACCTACTGATTCCTTTCCCACAATCCGAGTCATATACAACAGTTTTAAGGTATTTAAATTCTTGAAGATGGAGTCAGTTTTGTTGAAGGGACAACTTCCTGAAGCAGATAAGTTGGAGAGGCTGAATGGCCTGAATTACAAGCGTTGGAGCTTGAAAATGGAATACATTCTCACGATTGCAAAGGTATTCTATGTGCTATCTGATCTTTGTCCAAAGGAGAATGAAGTGCAAAAGCAACTGAAGCACAGAAAATCGAGGCTGCTAAAAAAGTGAAGAAATGGAAGGCGGATGACTTTATTTGCCGATTCACTATTCTGCAAGCATTGAACAACACCTTGTTCAACGTATTCCAAATACACAAGACCGTCGCGAAAGTTTGGTTTGCAATCAAACGAAGGTATGTCAATGAAGATGTTGGTAATAAATCTTTTTGGTCAATAAATTTGTTATATACAAGAAGGTAGATTCGAGGCCTGTCATTGATCAATGTAATGAACTCAATGACATAGACATCGAATGTGTCGATGCGGGCGAACTCATTTACGAGACATTCCAAGTTTCAACCATCATTGGTAAACTTTCACCTTCTTGAAAAGATTACCAAAAGAAATTGAAGCATAAGAAAAAGGCCATCTCTTTAGATGAACTTCTTCAAGGCATTCAAATAGAGACTGAAAGTCTCAAACATGATGGCTCAATTTCTGAGAGGATTGATGGTATAAACTATGTGGAAAATAAAAGTGTTGCCGGAACTTCCAAGGGAAACCAATGGAAATTCAAAAGGAAAAACAACTTTAAAAATGATGGAAATGATAAAGCTAAGAAAAAGCAGAAGGGTCCTTGTTATGTTTATGGCAAAATAAACCATTTGGCTAAGGACTGCTATCACCGCAAAAGGCAACAGAAAAATGAACAAGCAAATGTAGTTGAGAGCAACTTAATTAGCATGCTTTCAGAAATCTGACTAGTCAGTAATGTCGATTCAGATTGGTGGATTGATTCAGGGGCTACATGTCATGTAACTCCAAATCGAAGCTTGTTCAAAACATATGAAGAAGTGAAAGAGCTGAAAGCTGTTTATATGGAAAATGCTTCTACAAGCGAGGTCTTGGACATAGGGACCATTATTCTTCCCCTCACTTTGGGAAAGACTCTTACTTTGAAAAATGTGTATCATATTTTCTCTATGAGAAAAAAATCTTATATCAGTATATAAAATACACGAAAATAGCTTTAAGGTAACCTTTCGCGCCCAACAAGTATGTCACTAAAAATGGACGTTTGTTGGAAAGGGCTACATTAAAGACAACATGTATTTATTGAGCATTGATAATAAAATTACCTGTTTTGCTTACTTTGTTGATTCTTATTTTAATATTGAAAAGCATGATTTCTGGCATTCTAGATTAGGACATATTGGTATGAATGCAATGAGTCGTATGATTAAATATGAATATATTCCAAAATCTTCAACTATTTATTCTATGAATAATTGTAAATGTTGCGCTCAATCTAAGTTGACTAAAACATCTTTTAAAAGTGTAGTAAGATCAACTAGGTTACTTGAGTTAATTCATACCGATATTTGTGACAACAAAGATAATTTGATAAGAGGTGGAAAACGTTATTTTATTACGTTCATTGATGACTTGCATATGTGTATCTACTTAGAACAAAAGATGAAGCTTTTGATAAGTTTAAAATTTTCAAAACCGAAGTTGAAAATAAAACCAATTTAAGGATAAAACGATTAAGATCGGATAGAGGTGGTGAATATTTTCCAAACGAGTTAATTTCATTTTGTCAACAAAATTGAATTGTTAGAGAATCTTTAGCACCTAATACTCCACCACAAAATGGAGTAGCCGAGAGGAAAAATCGATTTTTAATGGAGATGGTTAGTGCCATGATAATACATTCAAAATTACCAATGAGCTACTGGGGAGAGGCACTATTAAGTTCTATTTACGTTTGTAATAGATTTGTGAATAAACATATGAAAACTCCATACGAATTATTTATTGGGCGTAAGCCTAACATTTCACATTTAAAAGTATGGGGTTGTATTGCATATGTTTTAGATGCAACTTTGAAAAGAAATAAACTTGGGAGCAAAGCTGTGAAATCTATATTTATTGGTTATTCTTCAATAAGCAAAGCATATAGATTTATGAGAATTAATGACAATCGTGTGTTTGAAGCTACGCATGCTATTTTTTATGAACATTTAAACATAAAAAACGTAGACAGGTTAGATATAAACCATGAATTGTTAAATGAACTTGAAGTAGAAAATGCATCAAGTTCACATGATAATGGTGATGCCATCAGAAATGAAGGAAATTTAGTCAACAATGAAAATGATAAAATAATTGAGTTAAGGAGAAGCAAAAGACAAATAATTGAAAATAACCTTGGTCCTGGCATGTTCACATATATGTTAGAAGAGGATCCTAAGACTTTTCAAGAAGCTATATCTACGTCCAGACTTGTGAAAAAGAGCCATGGATGATGAAATTAAATATATAATTGATAAGAAAACATGGACTCTAGTAAATCCTCCTCCTAATACTAACCCTATTGGCTGTAAGTGGGTTTTGAAAAAGAAATTACTCAAAACTGATGGTACTATTGATAAGTAAAAGGCAAGATTGGTAGCCAAAGGTTATAGTCAAAAAGAAGAAACTGACTATTTCGAAACATTTTCACCGGTCACTAAATTTACATCAATTAGAACTATGTTTGCTATAGCATCCGCCTATGGACTAGAGGTTCATTAAATGGATGTTAAAATAGCATTCTTAAATGAAGATTTAGATGAAGAGATTTACATACAACAACCCGATGGTTATGTCACTAAAGGAGAAAAACATAAAGTATGTAAATTAAAGAAATCTCTATGTGGACTTAAACAAGTACCAATACAATGGTACAAGAAGTTTAAGCAAGAAATTTGAAAGTTTGGTTTTAAGAGTAGTAAAGTAAAAAATTGTGTTTTTACTAAAGTTACTCTTAATTATAATGTTGTTATAACTTTATATGTTGATGACTTGCTAATATTTGGTTCTGATATTAATTGTATAAATGAAACAAAGAACTATTTAAAGCAAATATTTGGCATAAAGGACTTAGGTCCAGTAGATGTCATTTTAGGGGGTTAAGCCGTTAAGGTGATTAAAAAGGACAAAACTTACATATTAACTTAATCTCATTACATTGGGAAAATATTAAAGAAGTTTAATTATTTTGATTGCAAAATAAGTAAAAATCTTATTGACCCTCAAATGAAGTTAGTTTCAAATAAAGGCGAGGCCGTAAATCAAGAAGAATATGCCAAAATAATTGATAGCATAATGTATGTGGTTAATCATAAAAGACCTGATCTTGCATGTTCAATTAGCATACTTAGTAGATTTACAAGTAGTCCAAGTGAAGAACATTGGACGGGACTAAAAAGAGTATTAAGGTACTTAAAATTTACAGTAAACTATGGCTTGCATTACAAGTGTAATTCAAAATCGTTAATAGACTTATAGCTCTCGTAGAATGCGTTGTGGACATTCTCGATAAATCTACCTATACAAGTAAAGAAATGAGAGGCCGCTTCTTATGGATTACTCCGATAAAATTCTCAGAGTACTTGTGAAAACCAGGATTAAGCACAAGGCCCAACTACAAGGTGCTACCAAGATCAAAAGGAACAAGAAATCATATATGACGAGGATATGTCACCCTAAAGGTTTCACATTCAACCATAAAGTTTAAGGCTCGTCCACTTAATGACTATTCATTATGTAAAGAAGCTGTAATTGTATTGTGTTATTATATGTAAATAAGTGGGGGATTGTTATATGTAGTAGTATTCACATATAATTACTCTTCTCCCATATTGAGTTTGTATAGAAACTTTCTTCATACATGGTACAATAGCTTTATTGTCTTCTTCATTTTGTCTTCTTTATTCCACATGAGATTCCTAATAAAATTTTTGGAGCTAAACTTGTTATATCATAGCTAAGTTTGAGGAGTTCCTATGAGCTTGCTTGAGCTTCCCTTTATTATGAAAAAATGTCAAGTTTGGCTTAAAGTTTTGAGTATGTATATATAAGAAATTAATTAATTAATTAATTAATTAAATAGTTAATTAGTTAGTCTAAATTTGGTAAAGACTGATTTAGGCGAGAGGGAGTGTATCAGTTTATACGTTTCGGGGTGTGACTTTTCGAATGGGCATTTGGTAAGAGTATGACTGTTCGTAGAGGCACACCAGTTCGGCTTTGTTGTGTCTTTTCAAGACAAAAACACGAACCCTATAAATTGGGTTGACCTCTTTCGAAAATACTCACCGAAAACAATTAATTCCTGAGTCTTTCTTCTTATCAATTATGTCCTTCAAGTTAAACAATTAAATCTTCGATTATTGTTCCATAATTATTCAAGGAATTGTACCTTTGAATAAGAGTGCGTAGGTTTTGTATCCTGGAGGTGAAATTCGTTAAGAACCCTTACACCATAGTGGGATGAATAAATACCTTAAAGATGATATCTTTTAGTGTCCCTAACCTACTGATTCTTTACCCACAATTCGAGTCATATACAACAAAATGAGCCATATCAAACTGTTGGAATTTGATCCTAATATCGGAAACAAGGCGGCAACACAATAAATGAATTGCAAAAAACAACAATTTGGAGACTATGCGCGTGGGGCGAATAGCGCTTGCAAACTGTTTTCCATTTTGCTCGAAAATCCTTTTGGTTTGGGCTTAGGGTTTAGGGCTTATTATTGGAACTTGATGCTGTCCAAAAATAATGGTTGGGCCTAATCCAAGTCCATAAGCGAGAATTTATTAAGTAGGCCCAAAACGAGATAAGGCCCAAGAAGAAGATAAGAGTAAAGGGAGCCCAGGTGCGATTCGCGAGAAAGTGAATCAGGGAATATCCCGCTAAGTTCAATAAAAAGGGGAATTCAAGGTGGTGAAGGCGAGATAAACGTGAGGAATAACGACGAGATAATGAGGCAGGCCGGCGAGATATTGGTATGAGATGAAAGGCGAGATACTGTAGGAGGCGACACTACCCTCGGTTAACCGCATTCAGCAATAGATGGATTCTATTAAGCGTGACTCGTAAGAGGCGACATATAAATATCTACGAAGTGGGACCCAAAAAACGGTTGGGCATTGGGAAAAGTGATCACGTGAATTGATTTTAATCTAGTAATTGGCCAGTAGAGTGATGCCACGTGGAAATAGGCAAGAAACATGAGGTAGTCATGTGCAAGTGAAATTACCCGGGATTTCGCGCGGACGCGAAACGCGGTTGTCTTTCGCGGAGGGTTGGTGTCTGAGACCTCGCTTCGTGGGAAGGAACAAAATGAGGAGTCGCCACGCGGTTTTTGTATTTTGAGCCCAAACGTTGAGAAACGGCTATTGTGAAAAGGTGTCGTTTTTATTGGTAGCAAAAACATAGGAAAAGGCTTTTTTGAAAAAGGGGATCATTTTTATTGGCAGCAAAAACGAGTAAAAAGCTTTTTTGTACCAGAGATTGTTAGGTTCGGAGGTCAAGTTACGTTTCGGGTAGAGTATGACGAGATCGCCCGAAACGCCTCGCATGACGAGTCTTTCTACCTTTCTCGAAATCGTGTGGTGTGTGTGTGTGTGTTTTGAAATGGGGGCTTGAATGACAAGCTTAATCTTGGTTTGAATGACAAACGTTGATTAGGTGACTTTGTTTGAAAAGACGAGCGTTTGAATGACAAACGTCCGTTTTGAGTTTGAAATGAGCGTTTGCGTGGCAAACGTCGATTTTGAGTTTGAAATGAGCGTTTGCGTGGCAAACGTCGATTTTGAACCGTGCGAGTCATTGTTAACGATTTTTACGGGAAAAATGCGTATTAAATGATTTTAAGTGTCAAATGGCGGCTTTGAGTTTGAAGATGAGCATTCGGAGGCCGAACGTCATTTCGCGCGTTTTGAAAGAGAGTTCGACGGACGAACTCCGGTTTTGAACCGGGCATTACATTGTTAACGATTTTTACGGGAAAAATACGTATTAAATGACATGCGATCAACGAATCGGGTTGCGACTCGGACTTTGAAAAGTAAATACTATCACAATCCAAACGGATCGGACTTGTAAATGACAGTATTTAAAGCGGTGTCAACGGAATCAAACGATCCGGATTCGTAAATGACGATCAACGAGGCCAAACGGCTCGGAATTGTAAAGGACGATCAACGAGGCCAAACGGCTCGGAATTGTAAATGACGATCAACGAGGCCAAACGGCTCGGAATTGTAAATGACGATCAACGAGGCCAAACGGCTCGGAATTGTAAATGACATGAAAGTAAACAGGAACGGGTCGGAACGCCGTTTTAACCGTGATTACTTCTCTTACGGAAAGAGAAGAGGATCGAGGGCTAAAACGTATCGGACCCCGATTAGACGGGCGTCTATATTTTGATAACGGACGTTCGAAACGATTATAGCGGCGGCGCGTAAACCGAGACGGAACGGAAGATTCGAGAGAGAGGGAGTTATACCTATGGCTAGGGTCGACTCCTTTGGCTCGGGAGGTGTGTACGGGACACGGAAAGTGATTCGAAAGGTTGTTTCGAAGTTGTAGGGTGCGTATTTGATCGAAATACGAAGGTTTCACGCGAATCGAGACAAAACGGGAGCTCGGGAAGGGTGAAAACCAGTTTGGACCGTGGGGTGGTGATTTTTGGTGTGAAAAATCCTCCTCTTGCCTTTGTGACAACTTCTATTTATAGGGTGAAAATTGCGGTAGGAGTCCGGCCGGACTTGGGTGAATTTCGGGGTTTTGGGAATTTTGGAAATATGGGGGACTTGTTGGCAATTTCGGGAAAAGTGCACGGTGAGTCCGTAGGACTTGGCTTGCAAACCGGGGGCATTTTGGTCTTTTCCCTCTGAAATTGATTGAAGGGTGACTAGAGGGAGGTGGCATGGCTGCCACGTGCCCTGCAGTCACCAGTGAGGTGGGATTTTGTCCCTCGGTCCGGTTTTGTCCGTTTTTAAAATAACGGTCAGGAAATGTCCAAACGCCCGGAAAGTGTCGGAAAATGCGTTTTCGGGGAAAGCCATACTTTTACGTGAGATGTCACGTGCTAAGTACGGTTCGACGTCGGGATGCAGGCAATCCGGGGCGTCTCGTTGGCACGGCACAACGGGGAGTTTAACGAGTTAGGTTAACTGGAGCGGGCCGGTTAACGGATTTCGGTTAACTTTCGACGGATTTGGACGATCCGGATTTGGGTACTTACAGTTAGCCCCTCGGCGACGTCTCCTCCGAAGGAGGTGGGGTCGATTGAAAAGATAAGGATCCAAATCGGGATGCCTTACTTTGAAGGAGACACAGGCGGTCGGTGGTGGACCCATAGCGAAAAGGATTCCTACGTATCCCGAGCGGGAATCAAGCCGATCGTAGTTCGAAAAGGGGCGAGGCCGCGCGTGGGGACCTTGACACAGCGAAGGCTGTTAGGAGGCGTCTAAAGCACTGGATGAGACCATTCGCGAGGTACACATGCACGAATGGAAGCTGTTGGGAGCGTCTGAACACAGGACTTCGAAACCTTCGAGGCGTGTGGCGCCTCAAACCGGAGTTGCGATGCGACGAGGGCGTTCGTGCCTTGGGTCTTGGGCTTATTCTTTGTTGCCGGTTTTATCCTGCAGGGATGAGCGTTCGGGCTTACTGGATGGCCGAAGAGGGATTGTTGCAAGGCGTTCGTACCTTGGGGTTCGGGCTTATTCTTTGCCGGAGAGATGACTATTTGCAAGGCGTTCGTACCTTGGGGTTCGGGCTTATTCTTTGCTTAGGAGATGACTATTTGCAAGGCGTTCGTACCTTGGGGTTCGGGCTTATTCTTTGTTCTTAGGAGATGACCATTTGCAAGGCGTTCGTACCTTGGGGTTCGGGCTTATTCTTTGTTGCCGGAGATGACTATTTGCAAGGCGTTCGTACCTTGGGGTTCGGGCTTATTCTTTGTTGCCGGAGATGACTATTTGCAAGGCGTTCGTACCTTGGGGTTCGGGCTTATTGCTTTGCCGGAGATGACTATTTGCAAGGCGTTCGTACCTTGGGGTTCGGGCTTATTGCATTCATTGCCGGAGATGACTATTTGCAAGGCGTTCGTACCTTGGGGTTCGGGCTTATTCTTTGTTGCCGGAGATGTGACTGGCGAAGGTCTCGATAAGAGAGTGGAGGTCGGACCGCGAAGGTCGGGATTAACTGTTTGAGATCGGACCGTGAAAGGTCGCGATTGAGAATTGGAATCGGACCGTGAAAGGTCGCGATTGAGAATTGGAATCGGACCGTGAAAGGTCGCGATTGAGAATTGAAATCGGACCGTGAAAGGTCGCGATTGAGAATTGAAATCGGACCGTGAAAGGTCGCGATTGAGAATTGGAATCGGACCGTGAAAGGTCGCGATTGAGAATTGAAATCGGACCGTGAAAGGTCGCGATTGAGAATTGGAATCGGACCGTGAAAGGTCGCGATTGAGAATTTAATGGTGAGGACCATTATTAAATTTTAACGTCGGGAGACGGCATCGTGCTTGAAATGTCCGGAGACATGGTTGAACGTTTGGATGTCAAATGTCAAGCTGGGTGAATTTAACGTCGGGGAGACGGCGTTAGTGAGAACTAGCTGAGAATTTAACGTGCGGGAGACGAACGTTAGTGATGACTAGCGAGAATTTAACGTGCGGAGACGACGTTAGTGATGACTAGCGAGAATTTAACGTGCGGAGACGAGCGTTAGTGATGACTAGCGAGAATTTAACGTGCGGAGACGAGCGTTAGTGAAAACTAACTTTGATTTATCCTCGGGGATAGGGTGTTAGAAATGTCTAGCGGGGAAATTTTACACTTTTGGGGGCCAAAAGTGGTAAAATTGGAATTGCCAAAAGCGAGGGCAAAAGGGGCAAAAATTTTCAGTGCGGTAAGAGTCCGGTCGGACTTTTCTTGTTTTCAGAAACTTTTTAAATGCCGAGGAAATTTGGGGAAGAAAATGGCCATTTTCTTCCATTGTTGCCGAGAGAGGAGAAAAGAGAGAGAAATCCAACCCAAATTGCAAGGTTTGCTCGAATTTGTGAGGGAAAATCGCTATGGAGGGTGAAGGAGGACCAATGGCTCGCCACGGAAGGACCGACGACGAAAGAACTCGATTGGTTCGGACCATTCGAACCACCACTCTTCCATTGAATCCGGCGGAGTTTTATCCGGCGAGGGACCGCCACAACTCCAAGGGAGGGATCGAAAGACACGTAAGTTCCCTACAAATTCCATTAATTTCAAGAATGTGCATTCTTTAAATGTTAGAAATTTGTTAGGAATTTACTTAGGGATTTTGGTGCCCGATTTGGGGCTTTGACTTTGCTATGAATCGTTGTCGAAATTGACTAGGACGTAGTTCAATTGACATCATGGGTAGATGACATAAAAATTTTGGTTGCAAAATTCCATGTCTAAATGCATTTTCCAAAATTAAAGTAGCTTTAATTCGGGACGGAGCGAAATTTTCGAAAAATTCGAAAGAATTTGAAAGTTCCGGATTCGACGGAGTTTTCGAAAGATTTTGAAAGTTCCGGATTCGACGGAGTTTTCGAAAGATTTTGAAAGTTCCGGATTCGACGGAGTTTTCGAAATGATTTAAATATACGTAGGAAATGAATGAGAACCGTATACGTATGTGCATCCTTTTGACATGCGTTGTTGCATTTTGTTGACGTTGCTTTTGTCTTGTTTGTCTGCGGGGACGGGGATGGTTGATACCCACAACCGAGAAGAGTCGGGGTGCTTTTGAGGCGGTGCGAGCATTGTGGGGCCTTATCCGGACGTAGCTCGAGAGGGAGAGAGGAGTCCACGGCAGTGGTGATTGACTCAGGGTTGGCTGGGTTTATCGGTCTTTGTGGCGGCGGCAGTGATACGCCGAGGGCGAGTCCATGTATGTCGCGCGGCGAGTGCGAGTGGGATACGACCCACACTTTCCATTTCGAGATGGGGGAGGCGACGGTGACTCCCACGGATTTTGCCGCTATCATTTGGGTTGCCGACTTATGGCAACTGGCTGGTGTGGGTTGATGGTTACACCCGGAGCGGTTATGCAGGCTTTGGGTTTCGATATTACCGATGCCGGGGGCTTAGGCATTCGGTACAGGCCGATGGAGCATCACTTGAGGGAGGGTGTCGCCGATTATCTGGCTGGGTCCTTGAGGATGACCGCGGAGCGTCTGGCTCGAGGTTCCTTTGGTTTGCGGCGTCGGCGACCTTGTTCCCGACTTCCGACACGTCTTGTCACTTCCCTACTGCTCGGGTCATTTGGTAGACTTGGATGCCGTGAGGGGTTTGCGTGGGGGAGGCTGGGTGGCCGAGCTCTACCACTCTTTGGACGGAGTTCTCGCGGGGAGAGGAGCACACATTTAGGCCCTTCACGCTTTGTCTTGGATGTAAGTTTACGTGCTTTTTCTCTTCCTTGCCCCTTTTATGTACTCGTATGTATACGCTTTGTAGGCGACATAACTTTCCATTCTCTTGGCGGAGTGCAGTGCTACGAGGTATTCGGTCCGCGGAGCTTGGGACATAAAGGAGCCGTAGTCCCTGTTCCACTGCCTTCTTTGGTTTGGCGAGAAAGAAGGCGAAGAGGGCGGTCTCTTCGAGGTTGGCACTCGAGTGTCGTACGAGGAGATATCTCTGGCGCTGAACTTGGAGTTCTCGAGAGGATCCAGTGACACAGTGGAAGCGGGTTTGATCATGTCGCGGTGCGGGTGCCGGCGAGACTACACGGCGGCGGAAGCTCTGGTGGGACTTCAACGTGACGCCATGTATTTGGGGAGAGGGTGACCCGTCGGCATAGGCGGGGTCTCTTCCATTGGTGCCGGTGGATCCTCCTGCTGTACATGCGGCATCCCGGGAGATGCCGATTGACGATGTGGAGGGGTACCTTCGGGGTGTGTACTTCACCGAGTACATCATAGCGGGGCCGCTTATGATGTTTTCTTGAGATGAGGTGAGGAGCCCGCGGGTGCGGCATAGGGAGGCGAGGTCCACTGGAGGTCCTCGACATTTTCTGTCCGCGAGCTAGGCTAGCGTACGAGGCTGGGCCGGTTCGCGCGAGCGACTTGTGATCCCGCTCCGGCGGGCCGAGACCACGATACGGGCGGACCCCAATGCTTCGGTGAGCATCTTTTACGATTTTACGCATTTGATAGTAGCATTACGCACATGATGCATACGTACTTTTGTTCGCTTTCGATGATTTTCTGGTTCGCGGTATCGGCCGTACGTACAATGAGGCCATGAAATTTGGTGGACGGGTGGTCGCCCTACGCCCGGGAGGCTCGTGGAGTTCATGCGGTGCGGTTCCGGAGGAGCGTGGACGTCCGCGATCGGGGGCCGTCTAGGCCGAGGTTCGCTTTGCTCCCGCGGTGGTGGGGAGGACTTCACGCGGGGTTTGGCCGGTTCGCGGGCGGAACGGCTGGATTTGGAGCTCCTTCTTACGCGCACTCGGGCGCGAGAGGGGGAGTCCTCGAGTTCGCGTACTCAGGAGGCCCTTTGCCTATTCATTTGGAGGAGTTCGGCGAGTTCTGTTTGCGACGAGTCCGGCGGCGGCGGAGCGGTACGTCGAGTGTACGGATGACGAGCGGGACTCGAGTAGTCCCCTTTTTTCTTGCTTTTTTTTTTTTTTTTACTATTTTGTTTAGACAAAATGCATGTATTTGTCGGGAACAAATTTTGATTTGAAATATATTTGCAAAAAGGCGCCCGTGAGGCGGGAACACATGCTTCGCATATTTATTACGTGATCACCTTGATTATTTTCGGCAAATAAGCAAATAGGTTAATCAAAAATAAATAAAAAGGAGAAATGCATTAAAAATTGAACGGGTCAAAAATTAAGCATGTATGCACTAATTTTTAATTATTTTGCTTGTTGCACGAGCTCGGGGCGGAAGGGATATTGACATTGGTTGAATGAAATCGAGGGCGAGCACGCGAGATTTCATAAGAGTGAACGAGGGCATGGTTTGGAAATGTTTCCAACTTTAAGGCGGTAGGCTGCGAGTTGACCAAGTCAAGCTGCGAGAGGGAGTCCGTAGGACTAGGATTGAATTTCAGATTCTTTAAATTGCGGTTTCAACTTTGCAATTTGTAAGAAGCTAACGCATTGCTTTTGCTCATTACATTTGAGTTCTTTTCCATTTCTTAAGGTTTTCTTCACCTTCGACATGGCTCCTTTTCCCAAGTTATCGTCTCGGATGCAAGAGCGATATTTGGACAACTTTCGATCGTGGGTACGGAACCACACGAGGCGAGAACAAAAGGTTTTCGAAGGTTGTTACGGGATTAAATCTGTTTGGGCTTTGAAGGAGCTCATGCAGATTGGGATCTTTTGAGAGCCGCGTCTCGGTTACAGGACGTAAGGAGGAATGTGTACGGCTTTTCGTACAACGAAGTCACTCCTACGTTTGAAGATTTCGGGCCGTGCAGGAGGACTGAGGCAGGAACGACTAGTTCTTAGTATCTTTGGTGGCATGGCCCTTTGTTGAGAAGCTAGTGTCTTTGTTGGGTATCTCGTTTGGAGAAGCATACGGGATGCTTGTCTGAGGATTCCGATTACGTTGACATTTCGGGGCTTGCCCGAAAGATTTGCCGGAGGCGAGGAGCGTCTTTGCGTGGGGACGCGTTTGCTGTGCGTGATTGCTACTCTGTTCACATTCACGTCTCTGGGTGTGTGCCATCACGGTGTCTTGGACACTGGTGAGGCGATGCGGAGTGGAGGAGACATCGTGCCATTGGTCTTGGGCGAGACGTTCACAGGCATAGGCCGGATGGCGGCCGTGGCCGATACATGTGGGGAGGGAGTCCCGCTATGCGGCCGTGTGGTTGAGGAGAGGCTGCGAGATGATGCACGAGGTGCCAATGTCTTGTGACGCTTGGTCTTTCTCGCGGCGTCCTCTGGTGATAGGGGGTAATCGAGTGTGGAGCTACTGGATGGCCGAGACTTTGCACGCATCACTTGCGATGGTGGGTTCCCCATTGGAGATTCTGAGACTTGTAGGACCGCTCGGGAGGGTGCATTGATCGTCGAGTGCGGGGCATCTCGAGACGTCTTTCTATATTCCATCATTGGTTACTGCGGCGATGCAGTGGAAGCGGATGCCAGCTGGAGATACGAGTTATCTTTGCTACCTTTGAGGTGGGATCTCTGCGGATGGAGGATCCTTCGACGCTATTCTTGGTCACCGGTGGTGGCAATACACGTCCTTTCTGCCCGGGGTTCTCTTTCACCGGAGAGAGGGCAGCTTTGCATCGGCTTGATATACGGGTAGTACGAAGAGTGTATGGGGGAGACACGAGATGGCTATCTTGTGGAGACGGAGTGAGTGTTGGGTGCGATCACACAGACGGCTCGACATTGAGGAGGACGAAGCGAGGGCTAACCACAGGAATCGTGCTTGGCGATGCCATGGCCGATTATGTGGCAAGTGCTTGATCGGGAGGCCAATCAAAGCCTTTGCGATGATGGCTCGAAGCGAGGCGGCTCGAGACGAGCGAGAGAAAGGAGCTGTGTTGACGGCCGCGAGGGCTTGACGGAGGCGTCGGGAAGGGTCCACGAGCCGGGTAGAAGGCCTAGGAATATTTCTGCGAAGGTGAAGAACACTCGCCGGGGAAAAGGGAAGGGGAAGAAGGATGAAGGACCTAGTACGGGAAACTAGGTTGACCTTCTTTGTCCAGTATCCACCCATTGTCATTGCGGACACATTAATTGATTAATGTTTTATTGTAGTTTTGCCAGCGTGTAGCGAGTCAAGAGTTGACCGTGCTTGAACTCATCAAAGAATGTTTTAACCGTTATGAATTTGTAGGTTAAATGAAAAGAGTTTTTGGAAACACAAGCAATTGATGCTTATTGTATTTTTTTGTTTTTTTAGACCGAACCAATGACGGCTGCCTACGTTCCCCTTTTACAATTGGACTAAGGGGCTCAGGTCACCGTAGTTCGACACTTTAGGTGAATTTGAGAAAAACAAAGACAAAAGAAGTGCGACCACTGTTTTTACGGATCATTAGCGGGAATGTATCCGGTTGGGTATTACTCTTTTAGCACTTTAATTTCTTGAGGGGACGGTGTATGGGGAAGGTGAGTTGACTCGTGCTCTTCCTCAAACGAAGTATCTGCGGAGCTTGCTTCCGTTCACAGGGTTAACGAAAGGGTTTCCGTCCAAGTCTGCTAGCTTCATGGCTCCTCCGGAGAAGATTCTTTGTACCACGAACGGTCCTATCCAAGTAGGCTCCCACTTTCCGAGGGGATTGGTCTGCGTAGGAGGCTTTTCCTTTAGCACCAAGTCACCTTCTTTGATGTCTCGGATCTTGACTTTCTTGTCGAATGCTCGTGCCATTCTGCTCTGGTAGGCTCGAGTGTGTTCCATGGCTTTCAATCTGCGCTCGTCGAGTAGAGCAAGTTCGTCGTGGCGGCTCTGTAGCCATTCGACTTCATTGATCCCGTTTTCCAAGAGGACTCGGAGGGATGGAATTTCCAATTCCACGGGTAACATTGCTTCCATTCCGTAGGTAAGTGCGAACGGAGTCTCCCCTGTGGCGGTTCGGCGATGTTCGGTATCCCCGAGAGGGCTAGATGTAGCTTTTCGGGCCGAGTCCGGCCTGCAGTGGTCATCTTTACGATTATCATGGCGAGAGTCTTGTTGGCTTCCTCTCTTGCACCATTGGTTTGTGGTACGTAAGGAGAAGACTGTGACGTGTGACTACGGGTCGGTCGGTAGTTGGTCACAATCTCCTTGAAGTGAGTCCCATTGTCGGAGATGATCTCGTTGGGCACTCCATATCGGCACATGATGTTCTCTCGGATGAACTCGGCCACCTTCCTAGAATTCGGTACCTTGTACGATCGGCTTCTACCCATTTGGTGAAGTAGTCGGCTGCGACTAAAATGAACTCGTGACCATTGCTCCTGGAGGAGTGATCTTGCCGATGACGTCGATTCCCCATGTGGCGAAAGGCCGTGGCGTAGTCATGCGGTAGAGTTCGTGAGGAGGGATGTGATTGAGGTTGGAAAACCGTTGACATTTGTCGCGGCTTCGGACGGCTGGATGCGATCTGTTTCCATTGATATCGATAGTATCCCATACGGAGAATGATGCGTGTCAATGCTCGGGCGTTCATGTGCGGACCGCGAGGTTCCGTTGTGAACTTCGTTCATTAGCTCGGCGCTTTTTCTTTGTTTACACACCGAAGGAGTGGCCCTTGGTGGCGCTTCTTGTACAACATACCCCCGAATGACGAAATGGGATGCCGGGCGTTTTAATGCCATCATGTTTTGGCTTTGATCCCTTCTTTGTATTTTCCATCTTCATTTGTGAAGGAAGCTTCTCCGCTTTGGAGTGCTTGGTAAATTTGATTATACCGGGGTTCGTCGATCGTTTCTTTTTCTTTTTCGATCTCACGGCAATAGGCGGGTGTTTCCCGTCTGCCTATTACGAGGGGTTTCTTGCTTTCCCTTCGGGAATTTCGACAAGAGAGGCGAGGTTGCCGGGCGTACGCGAAGCGGTTCTGTCTCTTGGCAAATAGTGAAAAGAGATGTCCTTGGGCGAGCAATGAGCTCCTCCATGTACGCGTGGTACTTCGAAGGCCGGAATCTACCGTCTTCCATTTGTTGGATACTTGATTGATGATCAATCTTTGAGTCTCCATATACATCCGGCTCTAAGATGTTGCGCTCGAGGGCGGCTTCCAAACTGCTTTGCACGAGCTTCGTATTCTGCTTTGCATTGTTGGTTGCTTCAAAATTGACTTGATGGCTATGGGAGTATGCTCGTCCTTGGGATCGACAAGGAGCATTCCAATGCCATTCCCCTTCTTGTTGGCTGCCCCATCGAAGAAGAGTTGCCGGCGGTTTGCCTTTGTCAAGTGAAAAGATTCCGTCGTCCGGAAATTGCGGATCGGGACCCTTAGGTTCCTTTGCTCGGGAAGTCGGCAAGCGTGCGCCATTACTCTGCCCTTTGTTGATTTTCGACCATGTACTTGATGTCGAACTCGGCAGGGAAGAATGACCACTTGGCTAGCCGCATTGACGGGGATGGCTTGTCAAAGAGATATCGGACGGGGTCCACTTTGGAGACCCGGGAGCACGAATGCGGCTGCATGTAGTGTTTCGGTTTCCCGACTACCCATACAGGCGGTACGAGGTTTTCTACGATCTTTGAGTAGGCGAGTTCACTTCCTTGAAGCTTTCGGCTTACGAAGTAGATTGCATGCTCAACCTTGGAATCTTTACGTTCTTGTGCCGGCATTGCTCAGATAGACGTGTACATTCTTGTCGAGATACGGGAGTAGTGGCTTGTCTTCATGTGGCGGGCACGAGTGGGGGATTAACCAAGTAGGTCTTGATCTTCTCGAAAATTTGTTTGGCACTCGGAGTCCCATTTGATGTCGGCATTCTTTTTCATCGGTTTGAACATGGGCTCGCGAGAAGATGTCAAGCGGTTGATGAAGCGGCCCGATGTGCTTGAAGTCTTCCCATGAAGCTCTTCACTTACGTCGGGGTTTGAGGCGGCTTCATGTCGATGATGGCCTTGATTTTCACAGGATCGGCTTCGATACCTCTTTACGTAACCATGTACCCCGATTACCTTGCCGCGCTTGGCCCGAAGGTGCACTTTGCCGGGTTCAACCTCATGGAGTGTTTTACGAGTCTGTTAAAGAACTTCCTCGGAATCTGTCATGTCTTTGCATGTACGATCCCTTGGAGTGGATGATCATGTCGTCGACATATACTTGATTTCTTTGTGAATCATGTCATGGAAGAGGGCATTGCGGCCCCGTGGTAAGTAGCCCCGGCGTTCTTTAGACCGAACGGCATGGCCAGGTGTAGCAGTATGTCCCCATGGAGTGGTGAAGGCGATCTTGGCACGATCCTCCTCGGACATCTTGATACGGTTGTATCCGGCAAACCCGTCCACGAAGGACTTTACTTCGAAATTTGCCGTGGTGTCGACCGGCATGTCGATGTTAGGCGATGGGAAATCATCCTTAGGGCTGGCCTTGTTGAGATCCCGGAAATCCACGCGGCATCGACCTTTCCATTGGCCTTGGTGACCGTCACGATGTTGGAGAGCCAAGTCGGGTACTCAATCACTCTGATGAAACCAACTCGGAGCATTTTCTCAATTTCTTCTTTAACTTGCAAGGACCACTCTGGCTTGATCTTGCGCGGCTTACATTTGACGAGGCTTGGATTCGGGATCGGGGAATTGTGCTCCACGATTGAGGATCGAGTCTGGCATGTCTGGTATGACCGGGCGAACACGTCAACATACTCCCGGAGGAGGTTTATCGGGGCTTCCTTTTACGCATCGGCGAAGCGCCCTTGTGTCTCTTTAGGCTCTTGCAGCGACCCGGAGTTCACTTTGGTCATAACCTCTTCGGCGGCTTGGGCCCGGTTGTCCTCTTGGTCAACTACACGCTCGAGAACTTCTCTAATGTATTGTTCGTTTAATGTGTACGCTTCTTTATCAATTGAATTATTAACGTCTTTTAAGTTGTTTGTTAACTTATCGGTTGTTAAAGTGGCAATGAGAGGATACTCAGAAAGGTCGAGACTTTTCATTACACAAGAACGGGAATACATGATTGGCTACAACATTATAGTCCTCAGGCGTAAGGCCGTTGGATGACTCGGAAGGGCTGGACTCGACAGGAGGCGGCTCGAGAGGGTTTGAGACCGGGTTTAGGGAGATGTGGGTGCGGGCCCGGCTTGTCTTCCAATTACTGCACGGCTTGCCCTTGGTCGGTGAAAGTTACCCAATTCTTCGGTGGCATTCTTTGGATGCTTGAGGAGGGTGCGGGGATCGAGAGGCTTGGCTCCTGCTTGTCCCTATCATGGCGATCATGCTTTGTTGTCGGAGCCCAGTCGATCAAATTGGGCAACTCCATGACTTCTTCAAACGGACTACGTAAATTTGGTCAGCGAGAGCGTTTTCTATGAATTACGGTTCCTTCCGCTTTGGATTCTTGTCTCGAATGTGGCCTCGGCGGCTGATCCGAACAACTTGTTTCCCATGGAGAGTACCTTGAGTTGCTCCTCCAAGTGCAGGATTCCCTTGAATGTGTACTCATCTTTGGACCGTGGTGGCGGTTGGTCCGAGGTAGAGTGTGATGTCGAGAACGCTCCCTTATCGGATTAGCTTTGAGTCCTACTGAAACGCTTGAGGTCCGTGCTATTTGTTCCATTCTTTACGTAGTCTTGGCGTTGACTATCCTGCTTCTTTTTCATCTTCATCGGTTCCCTTTGTCGGTCCCCTCGGTTCTGCTTTGTCGGTTCATTGTCGGTCCCCTCGGTTCTGCTTTCGGTTCCCTTGTCGGTCCCCTCGGTTACGCATCGGTTCCCTTGGTGAAGTAATGAGCGAGTCAAAGGCATGGAGTCGGAGATTGGGTGTGCCGTCGGAGGTTCCCCTTTTGCGAGGCTGCTTGCCTTGGTGCGGGCGAGCCTTTTGTCTTCCTTGATGTCGGCGGTGTTGGCACGTAGCGAAGCCCTGGACCGTGGTGTGGTCCTTGACTTCAATAACTTGGTGCTTGGCCTTGCGGCCTTTTGCGAGCCCCGATCTGGGATGAAGTTCATGAGTTTCATCATCCTCATGGCGGGAGGAATCGATCGTGAGACAGTGGAAGGTCCACGTTGCATATTTGGATCTTGGAGGTCTCGAGTGAATCCGATTAATGGCATGTCATCATTATGCTTGATTTCCAATCTTTGGAATGTCGTTGGTCTTTGGTCCCCTCGGTGGTGACAACGTCGCCGTAGGCGTGGTTAGCTTCGTTGCCTTGCATGAACTTGAGAGCCTTTGGTGAAGGGTGGATGCCACGCCATTGATTTGATGCGGCCGGGGACGCCCCGGGATGGGCTGTGAAAGTGATTGGAATGTCAAACACTTGGAATTCGGTGGGGATCACCCGCTTGCCGAACCGGATGTTGAAGTAGCAACCCCAGAGGCATGTACGGGAAGTAGAGTCATAGGCCTTGACGGTGTGGGTGAAGGCTTAAGATCTGTGGGCTTGATGTCAAGCGGAGTCCATCATCTTGGCGGGCAAGACATTCATTCCGGAACCTCCGTCTACCAACACGCGGGGAAGGCGACGCTCGTCCAGTGAATTTGTGATGTAGAGCGGCTCATTGTGATCGGCCCCAAATTTTGGAAGGTCCAAATGCGTGAAGGTGATAATGTTGCCATAGTGGATGTTACCAATCATCGAATGACTTCATGCAGGGTTGCGTCCACGGGGACCATGGTACGGGCCGAGGCTTTCCTCTAGCTTGAGCTTGTGAGGATAAGAGGAGGTGAGCGAGACGAAAGGGAAATGTTTGCACAGTGCGCTTGGTGAGTGAGGATCGGGTCCTCTTTCAAGGAACTTGTGTCTTCGGGCTGGCCGGGGCAATTACGCTCCGTCGGCTTTGGTGGCCTTAGGTGGTAATGCATGGATTTGACCCGATCGGGTTAGAACAGCGACATCGGAGTTTGGTCCCTTACGAGCAGTGCTCTGAGTTGAGCCATAGTTAGAGGAGGATTCCTCGTAGCATAGGGCCATATGTCTTCCCTCAACTCATTGATTGTGGATGAATTCCGGGAGCTTCGGCGGCTTGACGGATCTGTCCCGGGATACGGGCTTAGGTGCCTCTGCGGGGAGGTAGCCTACGGTTTGACGTAGGCTGTTCGAATGTAAGTGCACAACGGTGATTGCACAGGCGAAGCGTGCGTTGCGACCCTCCGGGGAGGTTGGAGAGTTCTCGGCTCAAGCGAGCGGTCTCCTTGATCTCTTCACGGTATATCGCGTTCCTTTCCTTCTTCTTGAGCATACTCGGGCGATGCAGGTTGGGTGCAGCGATACTCGTGGTTGGCTAGTTTTCCTCCACTGCAGGCCCCGGATCAACCTTCTTGCGGCGGAGCTGCGTCGAAGTTAATGCTGCGTTTCTTCCCATGTGAGAATAGCCGGTGCTTCTTTGAGCTGCGTGCGGCAATCTAGGTAAACCTCCGTCGGGGAGAGTTTTCTTCTACTGCTTTATACGAGTGGCGGGTATGTCGGAAGGTGAGTACACGGCTTCCCGAACATCTGCCCATGTATTGGTTCTTTGTCCCAGTTGATCGTTTACGTAAATGAAGGCTGTAGGCGTGGAATTTCCACTGAGTAGTTGCTCGAGGCAATTTCCATCCTCCTCCTGTTTTTAAATAGACCTTCCTCCACTGAGTTGGCCTTTCAATTTGAGTGCGGTAATGATCCGTTCCCATCCTCCCAGGACCCTTGGGAGTCCGGTTTTGTTGACTTCATGCCCGGCTTGGAAGAGAATGGTTTCATCATCTTCGTCGTCGTTTTCACAGAGAACTTGCTTTCCTCGGGAAGGTAAGCGCTGGGATCCGTTCCGCCGTGTCGTTCCATCTCCTAGGTCATCGGGACCGTTGACCACCCTTGCACAGCGAGAGGGGTTGGATGAGAACAGACGGTAGTCGGGAAGTTGCCATGGGCAAAACTCTGAGGTCGAGCGAGTGCAGAGTGGCCTCTAGCTTTACGTGCTGCTGTGACACTTTAAGGGCTTGGTCCACTGTAGGTCTTTCGAGCTTGGTCTTCGTCCCAAAGACGACTTTCTTGAGCGGCTAGTTCCATGAGAGCTTTCCTTGCGAGACCTGGCGATCTCCGTAGGTGCGCATCGTCGGCTAGTGTCCGAGCCGTGATTACATTCAAATCGCCGAATGGCGGAACACTGGATTATATTGACGAAGGAAGTCGGGCCAGGACATTCCATGCGGCCTTCCTTAATCTCGGTCGCCAAGAAGTTTGCCCATATCTGCTTGATTGACCCCACGGGGGTATTGAATTCTGCAATGTTGACGGTCTCGTGATCTCGTTCGATCGCCAAGTCTATCGAGCTAGCGATCGGCGCGGGATGTACGAATCGGGGCCGTGACGGCGGGAGTAGAATCGGGCGAAGCATGTTGATGCTTTGAGGTGGTCATTTCTGTGTCGGAAGGCGGCTACGCCTTGCGGGGAAAACTTTCACGAGATGTTTTCGGGGTAGGCTGTCGGAAGCGTTCCCGAGGTTGATCGACTTGTAGCGGGGTGAGGAGCTTGGTCTCCTTTCTTTGTTGCCCTTGGCCTTGGCGGCGTTTGAGGGTATAAGCTTGGCGACGGCACGGGCCGGTTGCCGGCCCAGGGTGGTACTCGGAAGTAGTGATGAGCTCACGAGCTCGCTTGGCCGGAGCCTCGTTTACCGTGAGCGGCGATCATCGAGGTGACCTTGGTGTTGCGAGAATCGATAACAAGGACGGGATCCTTGGCTTCATCAGGATACCTGGAATAGATGATATTGACGAAGTCGTCGTCCTTTACTTGATCAGAGGGATTCCTCGTTGCGTGAATCACGTGCTTCCAATTATCGGATAGTTATGCATGCTGGACGTTGAGCTTGACAATTTCCATGGTATTGGAACCTTGGTCGTAAGTGACACGATCGGAAGGAGTTCCGTCCTCAAAGCGAGCATGTGAATGCGGAGGTGCGCTTGCGAGTGCCGCGTCCTCGACTCCGGAGAGTCCAGATTCATCGTCATACGGATCGCTCAATCCGGGTGTAGGGACGTATTGCGTCGGGTTGCGTTCTTTGGGCGGCTAGGAAAACATCATGCTCTTCGTTGGAGAAGAGGGGTGCAGCGGGTAGTTCCTCGTGGAGGACATCCCATACAACTTCCATGCATTCATCCCGAGAATGACGGTGCTTGTTGACCTTTATCACAAAAACCTCTTCGCCTGGCGGGGCCAGAGAGTTTGTTTGGAGAATGATGAATCTCCGATTGGAGGCTGGGGTTTATGTGCCCGTATCATGGCGATGTTCAGCGTTTCCTTCCAATCGCCTCCAAATGTTGGAAACGACGGTTGAACTTGATGTATCGGGGCCGAGTGCACTGCTCGAGTACGTTTACATAGTTAGCATCTCCGGACTACGAGGGATTCGATGAGATTTGCCCGGTAGTCCCTTGGTTGATTCGAAGGAGGTAACCCGGTGCACAGTGCGGACACGCTTGGCTCTGTCTCGGCTTCGTTTCCTATGAGGAAACTATCCCCTCGGATGACTTCAAGATCTCCCTGTAGGTTAATGAACTTGACACACGATGGAGAGTGGAAGCTATGGCTTTCATGTGGTGTAGCCAAGGGCGTCCCAAAGAGGCTGTGAACTCGGATGGAATGTCCATCACATGGAATTTTCTTTGGCACCTATTTGGGTTTCGAACCAAAGTTCGAGTCACTGTCCCGGGATGGGGCGAGACGAGTTGTCGTAGGCCTTGATAGTCGAGCGACGGAATCAAATGGCTTTCATGGATGCGGAGAGCTCGCATCATCTTTGAGAGGGAGGACATTAACGGCTGACCCGTTATCTACCAATACTCAGGGGAGTGATATGGTGTTGAGTTTGAGAGTGATGTCTGAGCTTCGTTGTGCCCCGAGGTGTCTCTCGGTAAGTCTTCATCACGAACGTGATCATGCTTTGCCATACGGGGCGGGAGTCGTAGATCTCGTCTCTATCCCAGTAGAAGGAGAGTCATCCGGCCATCCGTTTCTGTCTTCCTCTTGCGAGGTAAGGCCTTTCTTTGGAACCTCGGGAGTGCGTTGAGGCTTCTGTGGCGGTTGCCGCCCTTGGTTAGCACATTGATCGAGTGCGATTGCCAAGTGACCTTGATCTTCCTTTTGCCGGTCCGAGCTCGGAAAGTGGACAAATTGAATCTTGGGCGATCCGCGGAGGGTTAGGCTTCGACCGGCAATAAGACTACCAAGATCCGAGGTATTCCCGGTGTCCCGAGTGCAGTGAATTCTGGTTTTGGTTTGGGCTTTTCGGCTTTCCCACCCCTGTCGCTCTGAGCTGCAGCTCGGAGGCAAAGAGGGTAGGCTGGAGTACGATGCGTAGTAGTCGAACCTCCGGAGGGTTCTCCAAGTGTACCTACTGGCTTGGTATCTCCGCTTCGTATCTTCTCTCGATTCTTGTTGAGAGGATTTCTTCTTGTTTTCTCGGAGGATTGCTCCAGGACAATTTCTCGAGACTCGTACTCCGGGCGAGCGGAAGCAATCACAAACATCGTAGGCGATGTGGACATTAGAGGAGGGTCCAGAAAGAGGCGGGCGGTTACGTGGCACGCTTCTTGGGCACCCACTCAATGGAATTCACGCTGTTATTGTTCGGAAAGGGATTCCCGATCGTATTGGGCCACGGGGCGCTCTAACTTGCCTTCTTCTATCAAGTTACGGATTTCGTATCGTAACCCCAAACGGTTGTCGGTGGTATGGCCGTGATGCGATGGAAGGCGCGATTTGCTCTTGTCCGCATTGGCTACGGGAACTTTGGGTTTGTAATTGGCCACGGGTTTAAGGAGACCCTCCTTGATTAACCCTTCCGGCATCTTGCTCGGTGGCATGTCCAACTTGTCGAAGTGTACGACAGTACATTCGAGTAGAATTGTTGCTTGGCGGGATTGGGTTTTACGTTACCCGACCGTTGTCCACGATGGACGTAGTTGACGAGACGTATCTTTCCCTTTGCCGGGGGCCGGTGCGGGGATTGAATGCGGTGTTGAGCGGTATCTGTATGGGCGTGCGGTAGCCAACTTCTCCTTGAGATCCTTCTCGAAGCGTGAGCCGGCATTGACCATGGCTGGAGATGCAGGAAGAAATTGTGATGATGAGAGTTCGATGGACGGTCTCGAGCAAGACTTGAAGATCCGCATACATTCGTCTTTGGAGAGTGGCTCCATGATCTCGGAGAGTTTCCGGCTCCATCTCTTGTAGAATTCCCCAACACTTTCATCCGCTTTACGCTCGGTGGTGATTAAGTCCTCGCGACTTGTTTCCCACTCTAAGTTGGATCTGTACTGCCCAGGGAAGATGTTGCGATCTGTTCCCAGTGTGTGGCGATCCGCGAGCTTGACCCTCGAAACCATCGTAACGCCGAACTTTTGAGCGTATCTTTGGAAGTGGTCGTCCATTTCTTTGGAGGGTTGCTCCTTTTGCTCTCATGCCGAGAACGTAAGTGTCGACGTGCGTTTGAGGACATTCGGTTCCATCGAATCGGTCCATCTCAGCATTACGAACTTGGCGAGGAGAGGCGTGACCATTCCGGATACGTGGATTTGAGCGTTTCTGCTTTGAGCTGCTCATGGTGGCTTTCATGTCTTTCATACGCTCGACCATCCGAGGCTAAGGTTGGGTCCGGTGGTGGGTGTGAGGCTCGGCGCCGGGTGCTACCACGTGAGCGGTAGTGATTGGAGGTGGAAGGCTTGGTATATGAGAATATACGGGAGCCTTTTACGAGCTGTATCGGGGTTTGTCCCGGTGTTTAGAGATTCGATGTATAGGCAACGGGACGAACCGGGAGGGTATTGAGGATATTGGCATCTGAGATGGTCGGCGGTGCGTGGTGATATTGAGTGATGGGTGTAGCAGGGGGCGACCAAAATTGACGGGGTTGCCACGAGAGGTGGCAACATGGAGCCTAGGTCATTTGTTTCCTTGGTTGGAAGGCATCCGTAAGTTGGCGGGGGAGGAACTGATTGAAGGTTTGGTGAGCTGGTTTTCGGGAATCGTCATCCTCGACCCGGGACAAAGTATGCCGTACGAATGGGGGATAGCCGCTATACCACGCTCATTCGAAAGGCTGTACCACGAAATTCTGCGATCTTCTTTACGCCTCTTGTGAACCTCACAAGCCGGATGGCTTCTTCCGGTGTCATATACATTACCGGTGGCGGGGGTCATTCCCATCACGATTTCTCGGTGAGATAGACATGTCGGAAATTACAGTGAGGAGCGAGGGAACCGAAGAAGCGTACGGCCAGGCCGTTGCGTGATCTGGCAAGGCGGCGGCCGGAAATCTGAACCACTTTACGCTCGGTTGCAAGGAACGAAAGGAAGGGTTTAGGCTTCGGAAAAGGGTATTTGGCTCAAGGTTTTCGGGCTTGTGCAATGTGCAGTTACCGATTAAAGTTTACTTAAAGCGCGTTTTCTCAGAGTCCTAATTGGTTGGAAAAGAGCGTGTCTTCTTTTTCGCAACTAATCCTAGAGCTCTAATCAGTGGATCTCGTCACTACACTTATAAGCCCCTCGTTTCCATTGTAGATCATCTTTCTCAGGACGGACTATCCCGAGCGAGGTCTGATAAGGCAAGCGAGTTCCACCGACAAAGGAAAAAGTGAACTTAAGGCTAGCTGATCACGCAAACTTTCGACGTGTGCGGCGTACGGGCCACGATCGAGGTCAACGTCCTTAAGTTAAGGCGGGAGTCGTGCCAAAATTTCGGCATGACCTCTCCTGACTCGCTTGTGCGAGAGACCTTTAGCTTTTTAGCGTTGGCCAAGTTGTGGCTGGCACGGTGCATACGGCGAGGTTTGGTGACACGGTGTCACATTGAACCTTCGGGTATATTTTTCGGCAGAGCTCCGCGTCAAAGTCAAGGCTGAAAAGCTCAAGACTTCGGGTCGGGAACGACCTTCGGTCTAAAACTCTCGAGCTTGACTCGGAGCGGGGCCCGGCGTGAAAAACATACACTTAGGCTTTATGACACGAGCTAAGCCAAAAACCAACCGGGGTCTTGGACAAAGTGTGACACAAAGAGTGCATGGCTTACACGGGCTAGGATGGGATGTTTGGGACGACCCCGTGCGCCCCCGAAAGGTGTACAGCGAGACCAATCGGAGTGCAGCGATAAGGCCATCCCGGGTTAGGGGTTGTAGTGTGCGGTGTACCGAGGCGGCAAGTGCACGTGAAGTGCGGTGTTCCGAGGCGGCAAGTGCGCGTAGTGTGCGGTCACTAAAATTCTTTTTACGAGTAAAACAGAGATTTTTCAGAATGTGTCTTAAAGAATTTATGATGCACAGTTCAAAAGACAGCATGAAAATCAAACATGAATGGGGATGCACAAACATGGTACGATTTTGGAAAGTTGACAATGTAATGCCTTTTGAAAAAAACCTTTCGAGGTTTAAAGGAACTCACACACACGAAAACGAGGAAGGGTAAACGAAAGTTTGACCCACGGAAGGCTTTTTTTGAAAACATCGGCAGTTTTGAAAAAAGTATCTTGTCCCAGTAGTCGCCAAGCGAAATTACCCGGATTTCGCGCGCGGCGAAAGCGGTTGTCTTTCGCGGAGGGTTGGTGTCTGAGACCTCGCTTCATGGGAAGGAAAAAAATGAGGAGTCGCCACGCGGTTTTTGTATTTTGAGCCCAAACGTTGAGAAACGGCTTTTGAAAATGGTGTCGTTTTTATTGGTAGCAAAAACTTAGGAAAAGGCTTTGAAAACAGGGGATCATTTTTATTGGCAGCAAAAACGAGTAAAAAGATTTTAGTACCAGAGATTGTTAGGTTCGGAGGTCACGTTACGTTTCGGGTAGAGTATTACGAGATCGCCCGAAACGCCTCGCATGACGAGTCTTTCTGTCTTTCTCGAAATCGTGTGTGTGTGTGTGTGTGTTTTGAAATGGGGGCTTGAATGACAAGCTTAATCTTGGTTTGAATGTCAAACGTTGATTAGGTGACTTTTGAAAAGACGAGCATTTGAATGACAAACGTCGGTTTGAGTTTGAAATGAGCGTTTGCGTGGCAAACGTCGATTTTGAGCCATACGAGTCATTGTTAACGATTTTTACATAAAAAATGCGTATTAAATGATTTTAAGTGTCAAATGGCGGCTTTGAGTTTGAAGATGAGCATTCGGAGGCCGAACGTCATTTCACGCGTTTTGAAAGAGAGTTCGACGGACGAACTCCGGTTTTGAACCGGGCATTACATTGTTAACGATTTTTACGGGAAAAATACGTATTAAATGACATGCGATCAACGAATCGGGTTGCGACTCGGACTTTTGAAAAGTAAATACTATCACAATCCAAACGGATCGGACTTGTAAATGACAGTATTTAAAGCGGTGTCAACGGAATCAAACGATCCGGATTCGTAAATGACGATCAACGAGGCCAAACGGCTCGGAATTGTAAAGGACGATCAACGAGGCCAAACGGCTCGGAATTGTAAATGACGATCAACGAGGCCAAACGGCTCGGAATTGTAAATGACGTGAAAGTAAACGGAACGGGGTCGGAACGCCGTTTTAACCCGTGATTACTTCTCTTACGGAAAGAGAAGAGGATCGAAGGGCTAAAACGTATCGGACCCCGTTAGACGGAGGCGTCTACATTTTGATAACGACGTTCGAAACAGTTATAGCGACTGGCGCATAAACCGAGACGGAACGGAAGATTCAGAGAGAGGGAGTTATACCTATGGCTAGGGTCGACTCCTTTGGCTCGGGAGGTGTGTACGGGACACAGAAAGTGATTCGAAAGGTTGTTTCGAAGTTGTAGGGTGCGTATTTGATCGAAATACGAAGGTTTCACGCGAATCGAGACAAAACGGGAGCTCATGAGGGGTGAAAACCAGTTTGGACCGTGGGGGGTGGTGATTTTTGGTGTGAAAAATCCTCCCTTTGCCTTTGACAGCAACTTCTATTTATAGGGTGAAAATTGCAGTAGGAGTCCGGCCGGACTTGGACTGAATTTCAGGGGGTTTTGGGGATTTTGGAAATCTGGGGGACTTGCTGGCAATTTCAGAAAAAGTGCACAGTGAGTCCGGCCAGACTAGGCTTGCAAACCAGGGGTATTTTGGTCTTTTGGCCTTGATTTGTGATTGACGAGTGACTAGAGGGAGGTGGCATGCAGGACACGTGTCCTGTGACTCACCAGAAGTGTGGGAGTTCGTTCCCCGGTCCCGGTTTTGTCCGTTTTTAAAATAACGATCAGGAAATGTCAGAAACGCCCACGGAAAGTGCTTAGGAAAATGCGTTTTTCGGGAAAGCCATACTTTTACGTGAGATGTCACGTGCTAAGTACGGTTCGATGTCGGGATGCACGGGCGATCCGGACGTCTCGTTGGCACAGCAACGGGGAGTTTAACGAGTTCCGGTTAACCTGGAGCGGGCCAGTTAACGGATTTCGGTTAACTTTCTGACGGATTTGGACGATCCGGATTTGGGTACTTACACCAAGCGATGATTCTTTTGACACTTCTACGGGTTCGAAGGACGTGTTGGAGGTGCCTTTGTTCCTCTTTGTTGTACGCCTACTTGAACTTCTCTTTTTGGTGAGTTGAGTCGTGGGTTTGGAGGAGGAAATAGCTTTCCTTTTTGGCTTCTTGGTTGGAGGAATCGGTGGTAAAGATGGCAGTACAACCATAATGGGAGTGGGTTATGCCATTGTTGCAACCAGAGGAGGATCATCCACAGACATCGCCATACCAGGAGACACATTGAGCACAGGCGAAGTGTCCATGTGGCTGGCAGCATTCGAGCCAACACCCAGAGAAACTTCCAATGGTACGACTTGGTTTTTGGATGGAGTAGCCATGGTTAGGGTTTTATGGAAGAGGGTTTTAGGAAGGTTTTGAGTTAGGAAAGGTTGAGAGAGAGACGGTTGATGCTGCAGGAAAGGTGCTTATCAATCTTCATCCACGTGGCAGGACCAATCACCTGACTCTTTAACCTGAAATCAGAACCCACGACTAGCCGGATGGTCTTCGGCTTAGACCCTCGGGCGTGAGAGTAAGTATGGTGTTTCGAAGAGCAAATATTGTATTGAACAAAAGAGATTCAAATGACAAAATTGCAGTTACCTTAAAACCGTTGTGGTTGTCATGTATATATAGTTGTTTGATGAGGGTGGTATATTTGGTAGGACTGCATGAATCCCGTAATTTGTGGGACAGTTACGTGTCTGTGAGTCGTGTCCGTGAGTGGCTCCTAATTTATAGGGAACCAGTTATGGAAAGAGTGGTACGCACGCCTGGACCCAATAGGTCAACGCTTGCTTGGCAGGTCGAGGTCGCCTGTTGGGATTAGGTCGACCTGACTGATGGGTATGGTTGTACCGCACCAGAAATAGAATCTGGATCGTAGAGTCGGACTAAGCTAGGTCGGGACCTTGTAGGTCGGACAATGAACTTAAGTCGACTGATCATGAAGATGGGCCTTGGTACTTGTAATAATTGGGCCTATCCCACTGAGAACATGGTGACAATAATTGATTGAGGATTGGGCTTTACTCGCTTGGCCCAGCTCGATACTTTTGGTATGTTCAGTGGCCCCCAACTTTCTGAGTTGACTTTGTCAACCAGGAAGTTGCAGAAATTTTGATGAAGCTTGTCGTGACTCGCAGGTCAATGCTCGCGCTGATATTTAGTCGACCAAAGGTGACGTGGCTCAATCCTGAACGTTTACAACGAACGGTCAAATCTAGAAGAGCGCCATTTTTCCGTAATCATTGTAATTTTGACATTTGGGAACTGCCTTGGGAAATGTTTTCCACATTTAATTAGGAAAATAACTTTTGAATTTTTACTTTTTCCTTCTCAATTTCAGAAAATATAAATACCCAAATCCTTTTCCTTTTCAAATTTTTACTTTCTTCAATCCTTCGTATCTCTTTGGCGACGGCATTGAAGCAGCAACTGGATTTATTGGGGCTCTCGTCTTCTGCAATAACCCTTCCTCATTCGCACTAATTAAGGTATTCCTCTAGCCCTTTCGTACTAGGGTTTAATTTCTGCTTTTTTCTTGATTTCCCCATGGCTAGAACTTTTAGTAGTGAGCCAGGAGCTTGGTATGGGTATTGCACCGTTAACCATCGAGTATACAAACATATAAGTGGAGTGTGGAGAGAGATGTCCTTGGATGAGTGTGCCTCCATCTTGACAAGGTGGGGGCTGACTTTTGATGAGATAGGATTGCCTATAGGAGAAGACGTAGCAGATTTGGGAATTGACGACTCAAATGTTGTCTCTTTTCATCTCTTCCATGAGTTGCTTGATAATGTTATGCTTCATTGTTGCTTGAATCCGTCTCTAGAATCTATTCCCCATATCCTACTTGATGGTGATATTGCTACTCGTGTTTGGCATTTTTTGGTCCTATGATTGGTTTTGTTATTTCAGGTGCTTCCCTTGGCCAGCGGTTGGTATCTTGGCATTCTAATAAATCTGGAAAGTTAAGTCGGTTTGAAGATTGGTTAGGAGATATGCTCTCGGGTTTGATTTGCTGGGAGCTTTGGAAGCATCGTAATAAATGTCGCTTTGATGGGATTTCTCCTAGCAGTGATCGGGTCATTCGCAATATAAGGCAGCATGTTTTAGATATTTTCCATGCCTTTAATCTCTCTTTTGTGACTACTCCTAATGACAAGTTTATTCTTGATTTCTTTCACTTTCCAAAGGCTGCTCCTCTAGTGAAAAAGTTGAAGCTTATTGTTTGGGTTCCTCCTCAAGATGGTCAGATTAAGCTAAATACAGATGGGACTTCTCGTGGGAATCCGGGCATTTCTTCGGGAGGTGGTATTTTTCGAAACCACGAGTGGAATTTTATTTTTGGTTTCTCTCGGTTTTATGGCCAAGGTTCTAATATGATGGTGGAGGCTAGAGCAGCTTTATATGGCCTTATTTATGCTCACTCGGCTTGTTTTCATAATATTTGGTTGGAGGCAGATTCAGAAACCCTTGAAAAAATCTTGTCTCATTCTTATGCTATTCCTTGGGATATTTGGTATCACGTTCAGGCCATTTTCAGATTTATGGAGTTGAAGAAAGTTAAGGTTTCGCACATTTACAGAGAAGGAAACAAAGTGGCAGGTTGTCTTGCAAACCTTGCGGCTGATTCTCAAATTGATTCGGATTTTGTCTCAATTCAAGATTGCCCACGTCCCTAAAGTCTTGTTTATTTTGATAAATTTTCTTACCCTCATGTTCGGGTTTAGTTTTTTGATAGGAGTTTTTTCTTTTTGCTTAAAGTTAGTTTTTCTTGTTTATTTTGTTGGCTTTAAGCCCCATGTATTTACTTTCCGGTGGTTGAGGTTGTCATGCCCCCCACCATGTTTTGTAATTTTTGATTATTTTAATAAAATCTAGGGAGTACCGTCTCCTTTCGCCAAAAAAAATGCTAATAAACCCTCCTTTCTTAGGAATAGGAAAGGTTTCCCAGGGGAGTCTAGGTCGCCCTTAGTTAGGTCGCCCTTAGGTAGGTCTCCTGAATATGATTACAGGTCTGACTCCCCTGCTTCCTCTTCTTCTTGTACAGATATGGCAGCTCAGGAGGGAGCTACGGCATCTAATTCCTCAAGCCCAGCCCACGGATAGTGGATGCATTCGATTCCTTGGCCGTACCGGGGAGAAATGAAAGGGGCTATATGCCTCAGAGACCACTTCGAGGGAAGAAGAACCTGGAATCTCAATATGCCATAGTCTATGACTTCTGTGAGGTAGATAGGGAGGAATTTAAGGTGACCATCTATAGTAAGAAGGAGTTCATGTCGCGGTTTCGTGCTACCTTTAGTACAGATACCACTAGAGTAGCTTTCTTCTACGGCCAATTTGAGGCTGGTTTGAGGTTGCCACTAGATCCCTTCATAAATGAATTTTTGGAGTGCATGGATGATATGCCTCTTCAACTGGGAGCTAACACATGTAGAGTCCTGGTATGTTTTATCATGGTATGTAGGTTCTTAGGCTATGAACCTTGTATGAGAGTGTTCAAGGAGTTTTTTAGTGTTAAGTTTGATAAGAATGATATGGGAATCAGTACCCCTTCTAAGCCAAACTCCCCCAAGTTATTTATCAACCTTCCAAGTAAAGTGAGTGGGTGGAACTCCCATGTTGTAGTGGTGGAGAGTAGGTTAGGATGGGAATTCCCCTTGCCCCATAATGCTTCTAAGGTTATGAAAGAGGGGGATTACTGGGAGCCACATTGGCACTTTGATATGTGTTAGTGTAAACTGCAGGTGATATCGTAGATGATTTCCCAAATTCCAGGTGATATCACAGATGAATTCATGTACTGGAATTTATATAGTTGTATATTTCTTGTTTATTATTTAATGGACTAATGTGCTAATATAATCTGTATAGTCTATGGTTTATGTTCATATTTCAGACTGCAATAGGATCGAAGAAAGAGCTAGACACGTGTGGAATTTGGAAGGAAATGATTTATGCATAAATAACATTTCATGCATAAAATCGTAACTTTGGCAACAACAAATTAAAACACGTGGAGACTTGGTCAAGGAGTTGTTGCTGAATAAAAGAAGAGTACAAGGTTGATAAAGCTTGGGAGTACAAGGCATTGAAGCTTGGACTTGGAGATAAATCAACTCGGTTGCTATTTTTGAGGAAGTGGGTGCTTAAATCAAGGAACAACCTCAACCTCTTCCCCACTCTTCCTCAACGTGCAAATACAGCCCCAAGGCTGTTTATTGAGTAGCCTTCAAGTAAATTGAAGACTATAAATAAGCTTGGAAGGTTTCATTTGAAGATGAGCCAAGAAAAATCATTTTATACACACCTTCGAAAAGCTTAGAGATAGAGTTCTTTGTTTGGTTCTTTTAATCCTTCCTCCCTTGTAATTTCGCACTTGATTACTTTGGTATCAAGTTATATGAAGGCTATGATAGGATTCCGTTCTTTATCTCTTGTTCCATAGAGCTCAAATTGTTATAGCCATAGGGAACATTTTCGGCTTTGTAAATTCATTATAGTGATTATAAAGTCTTGCCTAAGAGGCACTCTCAAGTTATATTTATATAACTTGAGAAAAACAATTTTGGTGTTATTATTCTGTTGCAATCTCTTTTACAAAATTGTTTTATTTTCGAAGTATGTGTGTGCTATCCCAAGTGCTATCATTGGTGCTGTTATCACCTTGGATATCACTTGTGATTCTGGCCGTGACAATTTCAATTGGTATCAGAGCAGGTCACTTGACGATACCAAGTGCTTGGTCTATGTGTCATGACTTATGATCCTGCAAATCCAAACCAAAAACGTCTTCCTGTTTTAGATGGTTCGAATTATGCATATTGGAAGATCCGTCTTCGCTCGCATATCAAATCAATTGATCTTCGAGCATGGCGATCTATAGTTAATGGGTACTCTCTTCCACTTTTACCTCCTGGTGAGGATGGTGATATCCAGGTTAAACCTGACATCGAGTGGACTAATGAAGAGATCACCCTAGCTAACTATAAAGAGAAAGCTCTTAATGCTATTTTTGAGTGGGTTGACATGCACATTTTTAAACTTGTTCAAAATAGTTCCACAGCTAAAGAAGCTTGGGATATTTTACAAAGGTTTTGTGGAGGTGATTCTAGTGTGCGTGAAAACAAACTTAGAGGTCTTACTAGCAAATTTGAAAGGTTGAGAATGGGTTAAAATGATACCATTTCCTCGTATTTTGAAAAATTGTTTGATATTGCTAATGAGTGTCAACTTTTGGGTGAACCTTTTACAAATAAACAATTGGTTTCAAAGGCTATTAGAACTCTCTCTGAGCGTTTTAATATAAATGTTTCATCTATAGAAGAGGCTCACAACCTTTCTACTATGGACATCAATTTCTTAATGAGCATTTTAAAAAAAATTTGAGTCAAACCTTCCTGAGCAAAGTGAAGCTTCTAAAGGCAAGAGTGTTGCTTTAAAAGTTCAATCCTCTAGTTTTTCAACTGATGAGGAGGACGAAATTTTTGAGGAATTAGGTGAAGATGCTAGTGTTGCCTTGCTTGCTAGGAAATATAACTCTATGTTACGAAAATTTAACAAAGAAAATGTGCAGGTGTAGGCTAAAGAGCAACAAAACAAGGTGTACAATCCAATGCCAAAGAGGACATTTTCATCTACTCAGAAAGGTGGTCCCATAAGGAGAGCATTATCAGATCAATCTAGATCTAATCCGAAATACATTGAATCAATCCAATGTCATGCATGCTCTGGATGGGGTCATTAATCAAATGAGTGTGCTAACACTCTAAGGAAGATGGGAAAGAACCTATGGGTTTCACTCAGTGACAATGAGGATGAGGAGACCAATCAATCTGAAGATTCAGATCAAACAGCAATGGTGGTCACAAATTGTGACTCGGATTCTGTCAGTGATACCTCATGTGATATCCAAAGTGGGATAGAACCTGAGATATCATCCAACAGGTATACATATTTTAATTTGATAAATGTTGTTTGTTTTGTGGGTTCTGTTAACATGGATGCGGGTAGTTCACAAGAGGGTGAACAAAGTAAGGAGTTCAGCAAGGATGAACTCATTTGTGGTCTTAAGAACCTTTGCAAAGAATTAGTGGACGAATGGAAGAAAGAAAACAAGAAGGTCATTTCTTTGTCAAACGAGGTTCAAGATCTGACTGATGGCTTGACTAGATTGGAAGTCCAACTCACAAAGAAGGATGTGGAGCTAGACAAAGTCAAAGCCAAGCTTACTCTAGCCGAGGCCACATTTAAGAAACTCAACACGAGTTCTTCCAAGTTAGATGCAATTCTTGGGTTGAGAAAACCACTCAAGGCAGGTATGGGTTTTCAAGAGTCCTTAAATGCTATTACATCTACTTTGGCTAATAAGGAAGATAAGTTAGTTTTTGTTAAAGAAAGAGACCAAGTCGAACTAATATCTTCTGATAAGTCTTCTGACAAGGTGAAAATATATAACTACTGTTACTCTACTGGACATTTGAAAAATGATTGTAAAACTCTTTTAAAGAAACAGTCCAGTTCCTATGTGATACCTGAAGTGTTGCCTAGCACGTCAGATATCACTGGCAGTCAGAAGAAAAATTATCAAAGTAGGAAAGTGTGGAAACCTAAATTTAACCTGATATGTGATGTTGTGTACACTGCCTTAAAAACTAATGTTGAAGGTTCATGGTATTTTGATAGTGGTTGTTCACGTCACATGACAGGAACAAAAATGTTTTTGAAAGAATATGAACCTATTCAAGGTGGTAGTGTAACATATGGTGGTGGTGGCAAGAGTAATATAGTAGGAAAAGGGATTTTAAATGTACCTGGATTTCGTGCTTTGAAAAATGTTTTGCATGTTGATGGACTTGTAACTAATTTAATTAGTATTAGCCAACTTTGTGATGACAATCTTGAAGTGAAATTCAATAAAAACACTTGTGAAGTTTTTTATTGTACCAATAAATGTGTTATGACTGGTACTAGGTCAAGTAATAACTGTTATCTTGTTGAGGATAAACAAGTGTGTCATTTTGTGAGAGTTGATGATGCTACCTTGTGGCATCAAAAGTTGGGTCATGTTCATTTTCGAAACATTGTGAAACTCATTAAGGCTGAAGCTATAAGAGGTATACCTAGTATGGACATAAGTATGAAAATCATATGTGAAGCTTGTCTCAAAGGTAAACAGACACGTGCTGCCCATAGTGCTACCCAACATAATGAGGAATATTCTGGGACAACTCAATGTTTCCAATTGATGCATATGGATTTAATGGGTCCATTTGAGATAGACAGTTTAGGAGGTAAAGATATACTTTTGTCATAGTTGATGATTTTTCTAAATTTACTTGGGTATATTTTTTGAAAGAAAAATCAGAAACTTTTGAAAAGTTTAAGATCTTACATGCTAAAATTAAAAACATGTTTTGTGTTCTTATCATGCGAATAAGGTCTGATCATGGAACGGAGTTTGATAATTCATTGTTTTTTACTTTTTGTGAATTAAAAGGAATTAAACATGAGTTTTCTGCTCCTAAAACACCTCAATAAAATGGGGTGGCTGAAAGGAAAAATAGGACCTTACTTGAAATGGCACGTGTGATGTTGTTTTCAAAAAGAATTTCAAAAAGATTTTGGGCTGAGGCCTTAAACACGGCTTGTAACACGGCCAATAGAGTTTTTCTAAGACCTGGTACTAGAATGACACCTTATGAAATTTTGAATGGTAGGATACCAAAAGTTCATTATTTTCATACATTTGGATGTGTTTGTTTTGTTCTAAATGATCGGGATTACTTAGCTAAATTTGACTCTAAAAGTGATAAGGCTATATTTCTTGGGTATGCTCAGGATAGTCGAGCATATAGGGTTTATAACCTTAGGTTAAAAACCATTCAGGAATCAGTTAACGTTGTTTTTGATGACTTAGCAAGTGTTACAGGTGATGGAGTGCAGGAATCTCCATTGATATTGCTGGAAGAACTTGAGGATCAAAATCAAGCAAGTGATACCCCAAGTGCTGACCAGAGTGTTGCCACTGAAGGGATAGCATCTCCGGTATCACCTAAGACCAGTCCAGCAACTGAAAAGGATGAACATTCTGATGATGATCATGTGCATGAAGATTTGAGAAGGGATCCACCAGCTAGGATCAGAAGAGATCATCCTTCGTCTCAAATTATTGGAGAAGCAAGTGAAGGGGTACGAACAAGGAATAATGAGCCCTTTAGTAATCGTGAAATGATGAGGTATGTGTACATGTCCACCACATACAATAAGGTAAAATATTCCTGTTTTGTTTCTGTAGCGATGCGTGAATTATTTAACATCTCAGAGTCGCCACTTATCATTTATTTAGGAAAACAATAAGAAAAAACCTTTTTTGATTTAAAAGAGATTTAAGGGTTCGGGGGTTAAGTTATGAAATGGGAAGGTCGAGGAGCACCCATTCCACCCAATCCGGAGATCGGTCTTGCCAATTGAGTATTATCAATCTTTTTAATAAAATAATTAAATAAAGAACAAGAAAACCCTAATCAATTTCTTGATTAGGAATGTCGGATTATATGCTTTGAGGTCGCCTTCATCGATTGAAGGGACTCTAGGCTAATCCTTTTGATCGGATTACACTACTCTAAAAGTCAATAGAGAGAGATTGAGAAGAAGAAAGTAAAAGTATAGGATTTTACCTAGCGTTTAGGTAGTATTTGATTTAGAACGTGGTTCTAAGATGTCTTCTCGATCGAGAAGTGATTTGGGCAGAGTTTCGACTCAATATGAGAGTCAAATCTTGATGCGGACAGAGGTTCGCCTCAATCCTTGATTCGGGTTTTGATGTTTGTTGATCAACAAGGTTGATGAACAAACTTTAGGTGATTTTTGGGTGATTTTAGGGTGATTTGAAGGAATCTTTCGTGGAGAGAAACCAACAAAATGTGTGTGAATTGTGAAATTGTGGACCTCTTGAACCTTGGAAGTCACCAAGTATTTATAGGGGTTGGAGAAGTGTTGAAGATAAGATCAAACACTTCAAGAAGGTTCCAGAACTCAATTGTGACTGGATGACCGGATGGGATAAAATTTTATCAAGAAAAGAGTTTGAAACGGAGAAGGATTGTGATTCTGCACATCCTGTCGAGGGGTTGTCCCGCGCGAGATAACTAGTCATTTGACTATTTTGTCCTCTTCAGTTTATTCCGTTAGTCAGTTAGGTCCAAATCTAACGAGGTTAGTTAGAAACTTAATAAAACATGACGAAACTGATATGCTTTCATCAAAACATAAAAGAGAGACGAAGAGTAGTGTAATCATGAATTATTGGTTCAGAATGGGGTGTCTACAGTTTCCTCTTTAGAACCCAAAAATATTTCTGAAGCTTTAAAAGATAATTTTTGGATACATGCCATGCAAGAGGAACTTGAACAATTTGCTCGTAAAGAAGTTTGGTGTTTGGTACCACGTCCCATTAACACTAATGTAATTGGTATAAAATGGATTTTCAAAAATAAATCTGACGAGCAAGGAAATATTGTAAGGAACAAAGCTCGTCTCGTAGCTCAAGGTTACACCCAAATTGAAGTTGTTGACTTTAATGAGACCTTTGCTCCCGTTGCTAGAATAGAATCCATAAGACTCCTCTTGGCTATAGCTTGTTATCTAAAAATTACCTTATTTCAAATGGATGTTAAAGCTGCCTTTTTAAATGGTTATTTAAAAGAAGAAATTTTTGTTGAACAACCAAAAGGATTTGAAGATCCTCATCTACCAAAACATGTATATAGACTTGATAAAGCCTTATATGGCTTGAAACAAGCTCCACGTGCATGGTATGGTCGCTTAACCTCTTTCTTACTTGAATATGGTTTTACAAGAGGTAAAGCAGATAGGACCTTATTTATCCTAAGGAATGGCAAAGAAACAGTCATTGTTCAAATCTATGTTGATGACATAGTCTATGGCTCTACTTCTCAAACATGTTTAAAAGATTTTGTAGAGGCTATGACATCAACATTTGAAATGAGCATGATTGGTGAGTTAACATTCTTTCTAGGCTTGCAGGTGAAACAATCAAATAAAGGGATATTCATTTCACAAAGCAAGCATGCTAAGAGCCTAGTGAAACGGTTTGGGTTGGAATGAGCAAAAAGTTCAAAAATCCCTATGTGTTCTTCTCTTAAACTTGGTAGAGACCAAGTAGGTGAGGATGTTGATCCTACTCTATATCGTTCTATGATAGGTAGCCTTCTCTATCTCACTTCTAGTCATCCTGATATCATGTTTAGTGTGTGCGTTTGTGCACGTTATCAAGCCAATCCTAAAGTCTCCCACCTTAATTCTGTCAAAAAGATACTTAAATATGTTTCAGGAACAAGTGAATTAGGGATTTGGTTTAGTAAGGACACTAATACCAATTTGGTAGGCTTTAGCGACTCGGATTGGGCGGGGGATATGGATGCTAGGAAGAGTACTAGTGGGAGGTGTTTTTACTTGGGTAACAATTTAGTTTCATGGTATAGTCGTAAACAAAATTGTGTCTCTCTTTCCACGGCTGAATCTGAGTATGTTGCAGCTGGTAGTTGTTGCTCACAACTTATTTGGCTAAAACATATGCTAGATGATTATGGCCTAGAGAGTAATTCTTTGACTATGTACTGTGATAACCTAAGTGCTATCAATATTTCAAAAAATCCTGTTCAACATTCCCGTACTAAGCACATAGATATACGTCATCATTTTCTTAGAGATATGGTAGATAAAGGCCTAATTAAAATTGATCATATTGATACTAAGTATCAACTGGCTGACATCTTTACCAAGGCCTTAGACCACGAGAGATTTTCTAGTTTGAAAAGATCTCTTGGTCTTTGTAATCTCTGAGTCTGTTTGTCTGTGCTACCCCATGTGATGTTATCATCAGGGTAACACTTGTATATTAGAGTATTTTTTTCTGTTTATTTAAAAAAATGCTTTCATATTCTTTTAATCTGGTTAACTTAGTTCTAACCGTGACACATGCTGACCTTTTTGTTATGGTAGGTTATTACTTAGGTTAGCATGTTTGATATCATTCCCCTTCATATGCTTAAAAGTGACAAAGTCACTAATTTTTTCTTTTTGATAAATATAAGGCAAAGGCATTTTATTGCCATACTATTCTCTCGAGCTCGGGGCACAGTGTTCGCTGCAACGATGTACTCTTGCCAATGAGAATGTATGAGGTGGTTTATACTAAGTATTAGGGACATGGAGTTCGCTACTACAGTGTACCCTACTTGAAAGGCATAAATCACTTTATCTTTACACTTGAAATATAACTCGAAGCACGGAGCTCGTTACTACGATGCTTTCTTGACTAAAGAAGTGTATTGATTTTTTATAACAAGCAATGTACTTAAAAAAAAGTATAGGCTTATAATGCCTAAAGTGCATGAAAAATGCTCAGCTTGTTATGCCTGAAGTGCTTGAAAAATGCTCAGCTTGTTGTGCTTGAAAAATGCTCAGCTTGTTATGCTTGAAGTGCTTGAAAATGAAAATATTTATCAAGGGGATTTATATCACATGTGTTATCCTTCGTGTTACCATCATTGCCTTAACACATTAGTATGTGCTATATTAGTTTTTTTTATTTCTTATTTTTGAAATATTGTTGATTAATTTTTCAAAATATGAAAGTCTTTTTAATTAAAGAGTTTACGAGTTTGAAAACGTCTTCAACAAGATTCCTTTATTGTTGGTAAACATTGTTGAGTAACTAACCTTAATTTATTTTGACTGTGTCCTCATAAATTTCGGATGTAGTTAACAAATATTTTGTTTACTTAATTTTTATTTTTTTTCATTTTACTTAAAAAAATATACTCCCTCCGTCCCAGTAGAAGCTTCCCATTTTGCCATTTTGGGTGTCCCGTTAAAAGCTTTCACTTTCCTTTTTTGGCAAAGAATTTTTACTATTTCCTTCACTCATTCTCTCTCCTACATTATTTTAATTCTCACAACACCATTATAATTTACTATTCCCTCCACTCATTCTCTCTCCTATTTTCAAATTACACTCACAACATTTTTTCTTTTCACCCATTTTCTTAATTTGCGTGCAATAAAAAAAATGGGTAGCTTATGCTGGGACGGAGGGAGTATATATATATATATATTTTTTTTTTTTTTTTCAACCGTGTATGCTGGTTTGTTGGGGTTTTTAAAAGTGAGTGGTTAGTTTAATTAAAAATGTGTGGTTAGGGTTTAATTCAAATATGTGGATAGGGATAATAGTGAGGGTTTTTAGGGTTTTAGATGGGATGGGATTTTAACTTGTCAAATCAATTAAATTATATGTTCCCTATCTAATCTCTCTCTCTCCTATTTTCACTCCAACTCTCCACTTATCCCTCTAACTGTTACCCTCTCTCTCCATTTAATCCCCTTTCTAGCGTCTTCTTCATCTCTCCAAATCCTAGGTCAAATTCATTCCAAAAAATTTCCACAAAATTCTCCATGGCTTCTCCGTCCAAAGACAATGTCGAACCCTCACACACAGACCAAATGGACATCTCCCCAAGCATTGCCCCATCCGTTGCTTCTCGTGTAGCCATGGAAACCTCTCCCATGATTACACCAAGTTCTTCTCCTCCTAAAATGTCTATTGTTCCAGCCTCTGTCCCCATAGCCTCATTCGAACATGGAATTCCCAAGGTCACTCTCATTCCAGGCAAATCAAAAGAGAAGAGGAAGAGGAAAGCTCCAACATCCAAGCTATCTCCTCAAGTTGCAAAGAGGAGGTCCTCCAACCGTATAAGATCAATCAGGTACAAGGCTACATCAAATACCACCTCTGATCCGGTTGAAGTCTCAGAAAGCTCCTTAGATGTGTCCTCACCTCATGTGAGTGATGAGAATTTCGATGCCAACAAAGAGTAGGAACCTTCTGTGGACTCTTTTGATGCCTGGGTGGATGGTGATAAGGAGATAACTCTATCTGATTTTCAGAAGAAGAAGGGCAAGGGCAAAGCTTCTGTGAGTGCTACCAAAGGTGCTACCAAGAAGAGGATATCATCTGAGGTAACACCTGCCCCCTCCTCTGTTCCTACTCATTCTTCTAGTGATAATTCTGGTGATGAACTTAGTCGAAATGAAGAGGATAAGGCTTTTCCAAAACCATTTCTTACTTTGGAATTTTATAAGAAAGAAAATATGGAGTTTTGGTTGAATAATTCGAGTAAGAAATTGTTAAAAGAAAAGCACATTGATGAGGGTCAGTTAGAAAAGGAAGGAATGGTTCAGTTTTTGAAGGACAGGAATTTTCTTAAAGCTAATAATCATGCTTCTGTGTTTGTTGAAAGTGTTGTGAGAAATTTCTTTGCTAACCTGCATGCTCATTTGGATAATGAAGGTTCTGAAAAATTTGGGAAAGTTTTTGTAAGGGGAAAAGTTTATTCATTTACTCCAGCCCTAATTAAGAAGGTTTTAGGCCTCCCAAATTTAGATGATGAGAGCATTAGGGTTAATAGGGATGAAATGGTCAAACTGCTCACACACAACAAATTTCAGACCTGGCCTTTAAAGGAAAAACTTCATGCTTCTAGGCTTACTTCTCTGTTTTCTGTGCTTCACAAGCTTTGCATCTTCAATTGGCTCCCTACAACGAATGAACCTATTGTTACATTGGAGCATGCGAATGTTTTGTACAGATTGGGTAAGAACCTAAGGATTAACTTTGGAAGATTAGTGTTTAAACACTTAGCCTCTTGGGGTAGAAAGAAAGAAGTGAACATTAGATTTTTCCCTTATCCTTCTTTAATCTTCAAAGTTTTAGTTTTTCAATCCTTGCCCATTGAAGCCTCTGATGTTTTCACCTCTGAACCTGAGTATTATACCATTGATCAACAACTGAAAAAGGGTAAAAGGTATACAAAGGATCTTCCTTGGAACAAATCTGAGGAAAAAGCCTCTGTTCTTCCTAGTGCTATCTCACGTGATATCCCAAGTACTTCCCCAGGTGCTGCCCCAAATACTTTTGCAGGAACTGATGCTGCAAGTATTCTGTCCAACATGATAAATCTTCTAGGCAACACTGGTCCATCAATCCCAAAGTCAACAGTGCTCAACTTTTTGCACAAACAGTCAAGTACAATGGGAGGACTTGTTGAGGGATGGGCTAAGCATAAGCAGGCTACTGATGCTTTCATTGATGAAATTTCTTCCCAAACAGGGGGAGGATCTGCTGCTGCTACAACTTCTGGAGCTGGTGCTACTACAGGTGCTACCACCAGTGTTGGCCCAAGTGATGGTGGAAGTGATAGGGAAGGAGATCAGGAGGAAGATGAAGAAGAAGAGGAGTTTGAAGAAGAAGAAAGCTGAAACCTGAAGGTTATTGAACCTGAAGGTTGATGTTGCCACTATCTTTTTGGTGACTGGGTTTGTGGTGTCCTAAAACAATTTCTTTTTATTTTGGTGATGTGATGTGGTTCCCTAAACAATTTTCTTTTATTTATGTTGGTTGCAAAACACTTTAGTTGGTCTGTTTAAAACTTTAACTGTTAGGATGTTTTGCTAGTTTGGATGATATTTTGCTACAATGGTTTATGATTTTTATGTTAACTTAGTTTATTTCGAAAACTTTTTAAAGTTTGAAATAAATTAGTTTATAGTGATAAATCATTGTTTAGGATTAGCTCCTTGATTAAGGGGGAGTTAATTTTTATGGAGATATAATAATGTGTTTCTATGCTCTGTATATTTGTTTATGGACTAACATTGCAGGAGAGCAGCACATTTGGTTTGAGAAGAAATATCCAACTAAGGGGGAGATTGTTAGTGTAAACTGCAGGTGATATCGTAGATGATTTCCCAAATTTCAGGTGATATCGCAGATGATTTCCTGTACTGGAATTTATATAGTTGTATATTTCTTGTTTATTATTTAATGGACTAATGTGCTAATATAATCTGTATAGTCTATGGTTTATGTTCATATTTCAGACTGCAATAGGATCGAAGAAAGAGCTAGACACGTGTGGAATTTGGAAGGAAATGATTTATGCATAAATAACATTTCATGCATAAAATCGTAACTTTGGCAACAACAAATTAAAACACGTGGAGACTTGGTCAAGGAGTTTTTGCTGAATAAAAGAAGAGTACAAGTTTGATAAAGCTTGAGAGTACAAGGCGTTGAAGCTTGAACTTGGAGATAAATCAACTCGGTTGCTATTTTTGAGGAAGTGGGTGCTTAAATCAAGGAACAACCTCAACCTCTTCCCCACTCTTCTTCAACATGCAAATACAGCCCTAAGGCTGTTTATTGAGTAGCCTTCAAGTAAATTGAAGACTATAAATAAGCTTGGAAGGTTTCATTTGAAGATGAGCCAAGAAAAATCATTTTATACACACCTTCGAAAATCTTAGAGATAGAGTTCTTTGTTTGGTTCTTTTAATCCTTCCTCCCTTGTAATTTCGCACTTGATTACTTTGGTATCAAGTTGTGTGAAGGCTAGGATAGGATTCCGTTCTTTATCTCTTGTTCCATAGATCTCAAATTGTTATAGCCATAGGGAACATTTTCGGCTTTGTAAATTCATTATAGTGATTATAAAGTCTTGCCTAAGAGGCACTCTCAAGTTATATTTATATAACTTGAGAAAAACAATTTTGGTGTTATTATTCCGCTGCAATCTCTTTTACAAAATTGTTTTATTTTTGAAGTGTGTGTGTGCTATCCCAAGTTCTATCGTTGGTGCTGTTATCACCTTGGATATCACTTGTGATTTTGGCCGTGACAATTTCAATATGTATAAGAGACTGACCCAGTTGGCTGATAGGGGACCTATTAGCTGGGAAACCCTGGGGACCACTAAGTATAATTACATCCAAGCTGGGATGATGGCTGGTGAGGGGGAGGTGTTGCCTCTGGTCCCCATTGTTAGATGCCAGATATATCCTGATTGGGTTACCCACACCTTGGGAAGATTTGAGGAGAAGTGCCAATTCTGCCAGAGGATGCCCAATTACTGTAAAGATAATGGGGAGCATGTTGGTGGTAAGAGTTTACTCGTCTTTATTTCTTAACTCGTCTATTAATTGCTCGTATGTAGAACTTGTAGCTCGTACATAGAACTAGTTTGACTTGTATGTGCAACTCTTAACTCGTCAATTGTTAGCTCGCATATATAACTCGTAGCTCGTGCATATCTAGCTCGTACATAGAACTTATAGCTCGTATGTAGAACTCTCATTTGTCGATCTAACCCTTAGTTATCTTGTCCTTGTGTAGTTCTCACCCTTGAACAGGAAGACAACATGGGTCGCATAGTGGGAGTGTCCGACAAGAAGAAAGCCAAGAAATCTCATGGTGCTGCTAATGCCCGAGCCAACAGAGAGAGAGAGGCCGAGAAAAGGAATGACTTGCTGTCAAAAGACAATGCTGGGATGGTTCCAATGGAGGAGTTTGAATCGGAAGAGCCCTTGGAAAGCGGTAGTCGAGCTAGGGGAGCAACTGAAGAGGGTGACGAGGTCAATAGGTCGATTAGGCCAAGCCCGAGCTCCGATCAAACCCTTGAGAATACTGCAGCGACCTCTAGACAAGGGACTGGTGGGGCTAGCCCTTTAAATGTGGTGAATGTTGATGATGACACCCTCGACGAAGAGGATGATCGTCCCTTGAACTCGAAGAAGAGGTCGAGGGTTGATAAGGGAAAAACCGTCTCTTCAAGCCAACTTCCTCCCCTAATCTCCTCTCCTCCTAGCCAAGAGTCCATTGAGGCTCAAATAAAGAAGCTGAGTGATGTGCCCCCCTTTTAGTGGGGTTAATAGTATGAGCCGCCGTTACCCAGAGCTAAGCCTTGGCCAAGTTGATGGATAAAAATCCACTGTAATAAAACCTTGCAAGTGTACAAGTCACCGAAGTAGCAATGTACAATAGTAAGGGTCGAACCACAGAGACTTGTGTGAATACAAGTGAATTTAATTAGTGTAAAAAGTAATAAAGGGGGGTTTTGGTTTTGATTGATCAAACTAAAATAACAAATAAATTAAACTAATGAAAATAAAACAGATATTAAAATCAAGATTGACAAGAATTCACGGATTGGGTTTCACAACTATCTCCTTCCTATGCCAATTTACAAAATACAATTACTAATCTCGTTCAAGAAATCGTTCACTTTAATAAGAGTTGTGACGGTTAGATGGCCGGATTGCAACCCTATTATTACCTCTATGTATTGTTTTCCGCTAGGTCTACAAAACATACAAGTAATACATTAAAATCCAAAGAACAATTGATTTTAGATTCGTTTGATTTTCGCTAGGTCTTCGATTATCTATTCAATGAAATCAAGGTCAATGTAAAAACTATCCACGCTAGTGCAATAATTTAAATCCAAATAATTTAAAGACCAACAATATCTATCTATATTGTTGAAATCTAAAAACAAATTAATCCAATTCCATTGAACAAGAACAAGAAAAGTATGGAAGAATTAAAACATTATTAGCATAGGAATTTAATAATTGTTACATCCAATCCGTGAAAAAAATAATTTAGCTACTCATAATAATTACAAAAATAAAATAAAAATCATAAACCTGAATCGAAACGGGACAAAGGAATTATGTTTTCCTTTCTTTTCTGTACTGTACCACGGCTCCTCTCCATGAACAGTACTCGGCAGCCATTTCATTTTTTTCCAAAGAATTGTGTTTCCTAGGATTAGTACCCCCTTTCCAAAAAAACCAATATTTTTATATTTAAATACCCTAGGCTACATTGTGGAACGTGGAACAGCTGGCCAAATAAGGCCCATATCAAGCCCACTTTCAAGCCTAACCTTAAGAATCCGGCCTGGTATTTCAATTTGTGCGGCCGCCCAAGTTGTGCAGCGCGGTCGCCCATGAGAACAGCAACATTTTGGTTTAATCTTTCAAGTTTTTATCCACAGTTATACTTTGGTCACTGTACTTTTCATCTTTGCACTTTGGTCACTTAACTTTAAAACACACTTTTTCACCTCTTTTCTGCTTAATTTCACTTCAGCCCCTGTACTAATAAAACACTAAAAAAACACATTAAATTCTCAAAGTTTCGAACAGAAAATAAGCTTGGAACATATATTTTGGATGGGTAAAACCACATCCATCAAATACCCCCAAAACTTACCTTTTGCTCGTCCTCGAGTAAAACAAAAGAACTAAACAAAAACAAAACTACCTGTAAGTACCCAAATCCGGATCATCAAAATCCGTCAAAAAGTTAACCGAAATCCGTTAACTGGCCCGCTCCAGGTTAACCGGAACTCGTTAAACTCCCCGTTGCCATGCCAACGAGACGTCCCGGGACTGCCCCGTGCATCCCGACGTCGAAGCGTACTTAACACGTGTCATCTCACGTAAAAGTATGGCTTTCCCTGAAAAACGCACTTTCCGGGGGCATTTCGGACATTTTCCGGACTGTTATTTTAAAAAAGGGACAAAATGGGGACCGGGAAACGAACTCCCACGCATTTGGTGAGTCATGGGACACGTGGCAACCATGCCACAGCCCACACATCACCTTTCAATCAGAAATCAAAGGGAAAAGACTAAAATACCCCTGGTATATAGTCAAAGTCCAGTCGGACTCACTGTGCACATTTTCTGAAATTGCCAGCAAGCCCCTCAAAATTCCAAAATACCAAAAAACCCCTGGAAAACAGTCTAAGTTCGGCCGGACTCTTACTGCATTTTTCACCTATAAATAGGAGGGCTGTCAAAGCCATTTAATAACACAAAAATTACCCCAAAAAAACTCACTACCCCACGGCCCTTACCAGTTTCACCCCTCCCGAGCTCCCGTTTTGCCTCGATTCGCGTGAAACCTCCGTATTTCGATCAAATACGTCCCTCACCACTACGAAACACCGTTTCAAACCTCTTTTTGTGTCCCGTACACACCTTCCGAGCCAAAGGAGTCGACCCTAGCCATAGGTATAACTCCCTCTCTCTAATCTCTCGTCTCGTCTCGGTTTACGCGCCAGTCGCTATAACCGTTTCGAACACCGTTACTGAAATGTAGACGCCTCCGTCTAACGGGGTCCGATACGTTTTAGCCCCTCGATCCTCTTCTCTTTCCGTAAGAGAAGTAATCACGGGTTAAAACGGCGTTCCGACCCCGTTCCATTTACTTTTTCTGTCATTTACCATTCCGGATCGATCGATCCGTTGATCATCATTTACTTTCTGTCACTTACAATTCCGAGCCGTTTTGGCTCGTTGATCGTCATTTACAACTCCGAGCCGTTTGGCTCGTCGATCGTCATTTACGATTCCAGATCATTTGATTCCGTTGATACTGCTTTAAATACTGTCATTTACAAAGTCCGACCCGTTTGGATCGTGATAGTATTTACCTTTCAAAGTCCGAGTCGCAACCCGATTCGTTGATTGCATGTCATTTAATACGTATTTTTCCCGTAAAAATCGTTAACAATGTAATGCCCGGTTCAAAACCGGAGTTCGTCATTCGAACTCTCTCTCAAAATGCGCGAAATGACGTTTGGCCTCCGAACGCTCATCTTTCAAACTAAAAGCCGCTATTTGACATTCAAAATCATTTAATACGTTTTTTCCCGTAAAAATCGTTAACAATGACTCGCCCGGTTCAAAACCGGAGTTCGTCATTCGAACTCCTTTTCAAAAAGCTCAAAATCGACGTTTGCCACGCAAACGCTCATTTCAAACTCAAATCGACGTTTGCCACGCAAACGCTCATTTCCGTCTCAAAACCGACGTTTGTCAGTCAAACGCTCGTCTTTTCAAACAAAAGTCACCTAATCAACGTTTGACATTCAAACCAAGATTAAGCTTGTCATTCAAGCCCCCTTTTCAAAAACACACACACACACACACACACACACGATTTCGAGAAAGGTAGAAAGACTCGTCATGCGAGGCGTTTCGGGTGATCTCAATATACTCTTCCCGAAACGTAACGTGACCTCCGAACCTAACAATCTCTGGTACTAAAAAAGCTTTTTACTCGTTTTTGCTACCAATAAAAATGACCCCCATTTTCAAAGCCTTTTCCTAAGTTTTTGCTACCAATAAAAACGACACCATTTTCACAAAAGCCGTTTCTCAACGTTTTGGGCTCAAAATACAAAAACCGCGTGGCGACTCCTCATTTTTTCCCTTCCCATGAAGCGAGGTCTCAGACACCAACCCTCCGCGAAAGACAATCGCGTTTCGCGCCGCCCGCGCGAAATCCCGAGTAATTTCAGTTGGCGACTCCGCTGGGGACAAGATACTTTTTTCAAAACTGCCGTTGTTTTCAAAAAAGCATTCCGTGGGTCAAACTTTCGTTTACCCTTCCTCGTTTTCGTGTGCGTGTGTTACTTTAAACCTCGAACGGTTTTTTTTCAAAGGCATTACATTGACATTTTCCAAAATCATACCATGTTTATGCATTCCCATTCATGTTTGATTTTCATGCTGTCTTTTGAGCTAGCATCATAATGCTTTAAGACACATTACGAAAAATCTCTGTTTTTACTCAGAAAAAAAGAATTTTAGTGACCGCACACTACGCGCACTTGCTGCCTCGGAACACCGCACTTCACGTGCACTTGCTGCCTCAGTACACTGCACACTACAACCCGTAACCCGGGATGGCCTTATCAGTTGCACCCCAATTGTTCTGCCAGACACCTTTCGGGGGCACACGGGGTCGTCCCAAACATCCCATCCTAGCCCGTGTAAGCCATGCACTCTTTGTGTCACACTTTGTCCAAGACCCCGGTTGGTTTTTGGCTTAGCTCGTGTCATAAAGCCTAAGTGTATGTTTTTTATGCTGGGCCCCGCTCCGAGTCAAGCTTGAGAGGTTGAGACCGAAGGTCGTTCCTGACCCGAAGTCTTGAGCTTTTCAGCCTTGACTTTGACGCGGAGCTCTGCCGAAAAATATACCCGAAGGTTCAATGTGACGTCGTGTCACCAAACCTCACCGTATCCACTGTGCCAGCCACAACTTGGCCAACGCCAAAAGCTAAGGTCCCTCGCGCAAGCGAGTCAGGAGAGGTCATGCCAAAATTTTGGCACGATCCCCCACCTTAACTTAAGGACGTTGACTTCGACTGTGGCCCGTGCGTCACATACGTTGAAAGTTTGCGTGATCAGCTAGCCTTAAGTTCACTTTTTCCTTTGTCGGTGGAACTCGCTTGCCTTATAAGACCTCGCTCGGGATAGTCCGTCTCGAGAAAGATGATCTACAATGGAAACGAGGGGCTTATAAGCGTAGTGACGAGATCCACTGATTAGAGCTCTAGGATTAGTTGCGAAAAAGAAGACTCGCTCTTTTCCAACCGATTAGGACTCTGAGAAAACACGCTTTAAGTAAACATTAATCGGTAACTGCACATTGCACAAGCCCGAAACCTTGAGCCAAATACCCTTTTCCGAAGCCTAAACCCTTCCTTTCGTTCCCTGCAGCGAGCAGAAAGTGGTTCAGATTTCCGGGTCAGCGCCTTGCCAGAATCACAGTAACGGCAGCGTCAGACAGTTCTTCGGTTCCCTCAGTTCCCTCAGCCAGAATTTCCGACATGTCTAGTTCACCGAGAAATCGTGACGGGGAAGGACCCCCGCCACCGGCAACAGATATGACATTGGAAGAAGCCATCCGGGCTTGTGAGGTTCACAAGAGGCGAAAGAAGATCGGCGAAATTTTGTGGTACGGCTTACGAATGAGCGTGGTATAGCAGCTATCCCCCAGTCAGACGGTACTTTTGTCCTGGTCGAGGATGACGATTCCCCAAAACCAGTTCACCAAACCTTCAATCAGGTTCCTCCCCCGCCAACTTACGGGATGCCTTCGAATCAAGGAAACAGCCGACCTAGGCTTCACGTTGCCACCTCCCAGGGCAACCCTGTCATATTTGGCCAGCCCAGTGCTACTCCTATCACTCAATACCACCAGCGCACCGCTGGACCATCTCAGGATGCCAATATCCTTCAATACCCTCCCGGGTTCGTCCCATTGCCTATACACGAATCCCAAAACACCGGGGACAAACCCCGATACAGTTCAGAAAAGGTCTCCTTAAACCCGTTGCAAATTACAAACCCAAGAATCCCGTAGCCAATGCGGACAAGAACAAATACTGCGCCTTCCATCAGTATCACGGCCATACCACAGACAACTGTTTGGGGTTACGATACGAAATCCAGAACTTGTAGAAGAAGGCAAATTGGAGCATCCCTGTGGGCCCAATACAGTCGGAAACCCCTTTCCGAACAATAACAGTGTGAATTCCATTGAGTGGGTGCCCAAGAAGATTGTCGCAGAGCCAGTTCCTCCGATTCTTCCTGTCGGGTCCTCATCTAATGTCCACATCGGCTACGATGTTTATGAGTCGCTCCGCCTTTGCACGGAGTACGAGTCCCAAGAGATGGTCCGGAGCAATCCTGCGAGAAAACGAGAAGAAGAAGTCCTCTCAGCAGAATCGAGAGAAAGATACGAAGGCTGGAGACACCGAGTGTGGAGTACACTCGGAGAGCCATCGGAGGTTCGACTCTACTCGTACTACTGCTCTACTCGAGTCCCTTCCTCCCAGCCATGCGGCTTTAGAGCGGACAAGGGTGGAAAAGCCGAAAAGTTGGCCCGCCCCGGGGCTCAGGAATACCTCGGACCTTGGCCATTGATCGCGCCCGCGGGATCGGCTAAGATTCAATTTGTCCAGCTTTCGGAGCTCGGACCAAAGGAAGATCAAAGTCGGCTTGGCACTCGCACTCGATCAACGTGCTAACAGGCGGCTTAACCGCCACAAGGGAGCCTCAACGCAATCCCGAGGTTCCCGCAAGGCTTTACCTCACAAAAGAAAGACAGGTGAAACGGGTGGTGGATGACTCTCCTTCTACGGATAGAGATGAGATCTACGATTCCCGATTGTATGGCGGTTATGATGATCGAACGTTGATAGAAGAAGGCAAATTCGCGAGATGCCTCGGGGCACAATGAAGCTATGTACATCACTCTCAAGCTCAACACCATATCACTCCCCGGGTAGATTCCGGGTCGGCGTAGAAGATCTCTCAGCCGGTTCTCAGGCCCTCCGCTCATCGAAATGTCCATCACATCAACCGGGACTACGACAGGGACGAGTAAAACGTGTGCCAAGAAGAATTCCATGTGATGGACATTCCATCCGAGTTCTGACCCTCTGGAGACGCCTAGCCTTCGGACCTTGGAGTCGGCTTCATCAAGTTCAACGTGCTCCAACATTTGGAGGCGTGGAAGCTTGGCCCGAACGCTCGCCATGATAGCGGCACATAAACCCGTATCCAATCCGGAGAGGTTCTCTTCGTGATAGAGATGAGATCTACGATTCACACTATGGCGGTATGATCATTACATGCATGGAAGTCGATGGGATGTCCTCCACGAGGAATTACCTCCTCTGCACCCCTCTTCTCCAATGAAGGGCATGATGTTCTCCCTCTCGGCATGATGCGAGCCTCCGCATCAACGCAGCCATCTCGATTCCATCAACGTCCTATCGGGGATGACGAGACGTCTCATCCCATGCACGGGGACGGTGACTCGGAACTACGGTTTCGAGACCCGGAAATGGTGCATTCAAAATTCCATGTGATGGACGGCATTCCATCGAGTTCACAGGTCCCTCTTGGGACGCCCTTGGCTACATCACATGAAAGCCATAGCCTCCACTCTCCATCGGTGTGTTAAGTTCATTAACCGGCGAGGAGATATTGAAGTCATCGAGGACGGGCTCAAGGAAACGACTTCGAGACATCATAGCGCGTGCCGTGATCCCGGGGCTACCTCCTTCAAATCAACCGAGGGACTATCGGGGCAAATCTCATCGAATCCCTCGAGTTCGGAGATGCTAATTATGTAAACGTACTCGACTGGCGGACCACAGAGTCTCAGATACATCAAGTTCCTGTCGTTTCCAGTACATTTGGAGCGGTTGGAAAGAAACGTCTCGAACATCGCCGCGATGCTGCACATAAACCCCAGGTAGGCCAATCGGAGGTCGTCGGTATTCTTCAAGCTCCTCTGTCACCCGAATCGAGATCTTCGTGATAAAGGTCAACAAGCAGCTCCAACACTCGATGAAGGTGCATGGAAGTCGTATGGGGATGTCCTCACAGTCGAGGAATTACCACCGCACCCTCTTCTCCAGATGAAGGGCATGATGTTTTCCTAGCGGCTCCGACCACCCACCCCGGACGCAATACGTCCCTACGTTTGGATTGAACCGTCAGATGACGGCAGTCGGGACTCTCGGAGTCGAGGATGCGGCGAACCGCAGGCGTACTCTCGCATTCACGTACTCGCGTGAGGACGGCACCTTCCGAGTCGTGTCACCTACGACCAAGGCTCCAATACCATGGAAATTGTCAAGCTCAACGTCCAAGATGCACATCCGACAATTGGAAGTTACCGGTCGACACGACAAAGAATCCTCTCGATCAAGTGACGACGACTTCGTCAACATCATCTATTCCGGATATCCAGATGATACGAGGATCCTGGTCTCATTGTCAAGTCTGCAATGCCAAAGTCACCCTCGACGCATTTCTCATGGTAAACGAGGCCACTGGCAACCGAGCTCGTAACTCATCGCACTTCCGAGTACTAAACGGCCCAGCCTGCAACCGCCCGTGCTGCCGGTGAAGCTTATACCCTCAGCGCCCAAGGCCAAGGGTCAATGAAGGAGACCAAGCTCCTCACCGTCATCGAATCGATCGACACCTCGGGAATGCCTGCAATTTACCACATCCAGGAAGGTCTTCCCCGCAAGACAGTCGGCTTCCGACGTGGAAATGGCCACCTCGGCATCAACATGCTCCGGTTCGATTCCGCTCCTGGTCGTGCGGCCGGATTCGGACATCCTGCTAGGCTGCTAGCTCGATAGACTTGGCGATCGAGCGAGATCACGGAAGACCGTCAACATCGCGAGTTCAACACCCCGTGGGTTCAATCAAGCAAAATTGGGCAAACTTCTTGGTAATCGAGATCAAGGAAGGCCGCATGGAATGTCCCAGTCCGACTTCCTTCAACGTAATCTAAGTGTTCCCGCCATTCGGCGATTTGGATGCGATCACGAGTTCTAGACACTAGCCAGACGGCGCGCACCTACGGAGAATGTTTAGCTCTCGCAAGGAAAGCCCTCATTGAACTAGCTGCTCAAGAAAGCCGTCTTTGGGACGAAGACCAAGCTCGAAAGACCTATAGGGACCAAGCCCTTAAAGTGTCACAGTGCAAACTTTCGAGACGAAAGCTAGAGGCCACTCTAGACCCAGTTCGACCTCGGGGTTTTGCTCACGGCAACTTCCTCGACTACCGTCTCTGTTCTCATCCAACCCCCTCTGCCACATGAGGGTGGTCAACGGTCCCGATGACCTAGGAGATGGAACGACACAGCAGAATGAATCCCAGCGCTTACCTCCCCGAGGAAAGCAAGTTCTCTGTGAAAGCGACGATGAAGGCGATGAAACTATTCTCTTCCAAGACGGGCATGAAGTCAACAAAACCGGACTCCAGAGGGTCCCGGGAGGATGGAAACGGATCATTTCCACACTCAAATTGAAAGGCCAACTCAGTGGAGGAAGGTCTATTTAAAAACAAGAGGAGGATGGAAATTCTGCCTCGAGCAACTACTCGTGGAGATTCCGCAGCCTACGGCATTCGTTTACGAGACGATCGACCGGGTCGCCCCCGGTTCGATGGCGAGATGTTCGGGAAGCCGCCGTACTCACCTTCCGACATACCCACTACTCAGATAAAGCAGAAAAGAAAGCTCTCCGGGTGGAAGTTTATCTAGGATCGCCGCATGTAGTTCAAAGAAGCCACCTGGCTATTCTCACATGGGAAGAAATGCGAGTCATTAACTCTCGACGCAGTTTCGCCGTAAGAAAGTTAATCTCGGGGCCAAGAGTGGAGGAAGCTTAGCAAACCATGAGTATCGCGACCCAACTCCTGCACGCCTTGAGTATGCTCGGCAAGAAGGAAAGGAGCGCGGTATACCGTGAAGAGATCAAGGAGACCTCGCCCGAACCTAGAACTCTCCAACCTCCCTCGGAGGTCGGCGGCACGCTCAGCTCCGACGACCACTGTTGTGCACTGACATTCGAACAGCTGCGTCAAACCGTAGGCTACCTCCCCGCAGAGGCACCTAAGCCAGTATCCTGGGACAGAATCCGTCAAGCTGCCGAAGCTTCAGGGAATACATCCACAGTCAATGAGTTGAGGGAAGACATATGGCCCTATGCTACGAGGAATCCTCCTCTAACTATGGCTCAACTCGGAAGCGGCCTGTTCGAAGGGACCAAACCCCTGATGTCGGCGTTCTAACCCGATCGGGTCAAATCCACGCATTACCATCCAAGGCCACTAAAAGCCTGCGGAGCCTGCGAACCCCGGCCCGAAGACGCAAGTTCCCTGAAAGAGGACCCGATCCTCACTCAGCTCAAGCAGACTCAGGCGAACATTTCCCTTTGGTCTCTGCTCACCTCCTCTTATCCTCACAAGCTCAAGCTAGAGGAAAGCCTGGCCCGTACCATGGTCCCCGTGGATGCAACCCCAGACGAAGTCATTCAGATGATCGGCAACATCCACTATGGAAACATTATCACCTTCACAGATTTGGACCTTCCAAAATTTGGGGCTGATCACAATGAGCCGCTCTACATCACAATCCAGCTGGACGACCATCGCCTTCCCCGTGTGTTGGTAGACGGAGGTTCTGGAATGAATGTCTTGCCCGCGAAGATGATGGACCTGCTTGACATCAAGCCCACAGATCTGAAGCCTTCAGTCCACACTGTCAAGGCCTATGACTCTACTTCCCGTACGGTTCTCGGGGTTGCTACTCTTAATATATGGTTCGACAAGCGGATGATCCCCACCGAATTTCCAGTGTTGGACATTCCAATCACTTTTACAGCCATCCTGGGGCGTCCCTGGCTGCATCAAATCAATGGCGTGGCATCCACCCTTCATCAGTGCCTCAAGTTCATGCAAGGCAACGAGCTAACCACGCCTACGGCGACAAAGTGTCACCACCGAGGGGACCAAAGCACCAACGACATTCCGGTGTTAGAAATCAAGCATAATGACAACATGGCATTAACCTGGATTCACTCGGAGACCTCCAAGATCCAAATATGCAACGTGGACCTTCCACTATATCACGACCAGATTCCTCCCGCCATGAAGATGATGAAACTCATGAACTTCATCCCAGGACTAGGGCTCGGCAAAAGATTACAAGGCCAACACCAAGTCATCGAAGTCAAGGACCACACCACGGTCAGGGAAGACAAAAGGCTCGCCCGCACCAAGGCAGCAGCCCGCAAAAGGGGAACCTCCGACGGCACACCCAACCTCCGACCTTACAGTTTCGACCTCGCTCATTACTTCACCAAGGGAACCGACAGCAGAACTGAGGGGACCAATAAGGGAACCGACAGCAGAACTGAGGGGACCAACAAGGGAACCGACAGCAGAACTGAGGGGACCAACAAGGGAACCGACAGCAGAACTGAGGGGACCGACAATGAACTCGACAGCAGAACTGAGGGGACCGACAGTGGAACTGATGAAGATGAGAAAGAAACAGGGATAGTCAGCACCGATACTACAGAAAGAATGGAACAGCTAGCACGGGACCTCAAGCGTTTCAGAGGACTCAAGGCTAATCCGATTAGGGGAGCATTCCTCGACATCACAGTTCTACCTGGACCAACTGCCACCACAGTCCAGCACGGATACACATTCAAGGGAATCCCAGACTTGGAGGAGCAACTCAAGGTACTCTCCATGGGAAACAGATTGTTCGGATCAACCGCCGAGGCCACATTCGAGACAGTAACTCTAAAGCAGAAAGAACCAGAATTCATAGAAGACGCTCTCAGTGGACCAGCTCTACAGAGTCTCTTTGAAGAGGTCACGGAGGTGCCAAACCTGATTGACCTGGGCTCCAAAAACAGCATGATTGCCATGGTTGGGACAGCAGAAGCCAAGCCTCTCGATCCTCGCACCCTCATCAAGCATCCAGCAATGCCACTGAAGAACTGGGTAACTTTCACCGGACCAAGGGCAAGCCAGGCAGAACTGGAAGACAAGCTGGGCCTGCACCCACATCTCCCTAAACCCGGTCTCAAACCCTCTGAGTCAGTCCTTGTAAAAATCCAGTCCTCTGAGTCATCCAATGGCCTTACGCCGGAGGACCATGATAATGTAGCCATCCGTGTATTTCCGTTCTTGCTTAATGAAAAGTCTGACCTTTCGGAGTATCCTCTCATTGCCACTTTAACAACTAATAAGTTAACAAACAACTTAAAAGACGTTAATAATTCAATTGATAAAGAAGCAGACACATTAAATGAGCAATACATTAGAGAAGTTCTTGAGCGTTTAGTCGACCAAGAGGACAACCGGGCCCAAGCTGCCGAAGAGGTTATGACCAAAGTGAACCTGGGGTCAGTGCAAGAGCCTAAAGAGACACAAGTGGGCAGTTTCTTCGCCGATGCAGAAAAAGAAGCCCTGATAAGCCTCCTCCGGGAGTATGTTGACGTGTTCGCCTGGTCATATCAGGACATGCCAGGACTCGATCCCTCGATCGTAGAGCACAGAATTCCCCTGGATCCCAAATCCAAGCCTGTCAAACAGAAGTTGCGCAAGATCAAGCCAGAGTGGTCCTTGCAAGTTAAAGAAGAAATTGAGAAGATGCTCCGAGTTGGTTTCATCAGAGTGATTGAGTACCCGACTTGGCTCTCCAACATCGTGACGGTCACCAAGGCCAATGGAAAGGTCGAATCTTTGTGTGGATTTTACGGATCTCAACAAGGCCAGCCCTAAAGATGATTTCCCCCTGCCTAATATCGACATGCTGGTCGACACCACGGCAAATTTTGAAGTAAAGTCCTTTGTGGACGGGTTCGCTGGATACAACCAGATCAAGATGTCCGAGGAGGATCAACCCAAGACTGCCTTCACCACTCCGTGGGGGACATACTATTACACGGTCATGCCGTTCGGTCTGAAGAACGCTGGGGCTACTTACCGGCCCGGCTGCAAATGCCCTCTTCCATGACATGATTCACAAAGAAATCGAAGTATATGTCGACGACATGATCATCCACCTCCAGGATCGGACATGCGCATTTAACAGATCCGAGAAAGTTCTTCAACGTACTCGAAAGCACTCCATGAGATTGAACCCTGCCGAAGTGCACCTTCGGCGTCAAGCGCGGCAAGGTTCGGGGTACATGGTTACGTAAAGAGGTATCGAAGCCGATCCCAAAAATCAAGGCCATCATCGACATGAAGCCGCCTCTGTACTTTAACGAAGTGAAAAGCTTCATGGGAAGACTTCAATACATCGCCGCTTCATCAACCGCTGACATCTCTCTGCGAGCCCATGTTCAAACGGATGAAAAGAATGCCGACATCAAATGGGACTCCGAGTGCCAAACAAATTTTGAGAAGATCAAGACCTACTTGGTGAATCCCCACTTCCGTGCCCGCCACATGAAGACAAGCCACTACTCCTGTATCCGACAAGAATGTACACGTCCATCGAGCAATGCCGGCACAAGAACGTAAAGATTCCAAGGTTGAGCATGCAATCTACTTCGTAGCCTAAGCTTCAAGGAAGTGAACTCAGCCTACTCAAGCATTAGAGAAAACTTGTACCGCCTTGGTATGGGTAGTCGGGAAACGGAAACACTACATGCAACACATTCTGCTCCCGGTCTCCAAAATGGACCCCGTTCGATATCTCTTTGACAAGCCATCCCTGTCAATGCGACTTGCCAAGTGGTCATTCTTCCCGGCCGAGTTCGACATCAAGTACATGGTCGAAAATCAACAAAGGGCAGAGTAATGGCGCATCGCCCGGCCGACTTCCCAAGCAGCCAACCTAACTGATCCGCAATTTCCGAACGACGGAATCTTTTCACTCGACAACAGCAAACCGCCGGCAACTCTTCTTCGATGGGGCAGCCAACAAGAAGGGGAATGGTATTGGAATGCTCCTTGTCGATCCTAAGGACGAGCACACTCCCATAGCCATCAAGCCGAATTTTGAAACAACCAACAATGTAGAATACGAAGCTCGTGCGGCCTGCCCGGAAGCCGCCTCGAGTGTAACATCTCGGAAGCTGGATGTGTATGGAGACTCGCATTGATCATCAATCAAGTGTCCAACAAATGGAAGATGATAGATTTTGGCCTTCGTAAGTACCACGCGATACATGGAGGAGCTCATTGCTCGCCCAAGGACATCTCTTTTCACTATTTGCCAAGAGACAGAACTACTTCGCAGATGCCCCGGCAACCCTCGCCTCTCTTGTCGAAATTCCCGATGGGAAAGCAAGAAACCCTCGTAATAGGACGACGGGAAACACCCGCCTATTGCTGTGAGATCGAAATAAAAAAGGAAATGATCGACGAACCCTGGTACAATCAAATTTACCAGTACCTCCAAAGCGGAGAAGCTTCCTTCACAAATGAAGATGGAAAATACAAAGAAGGGATCAAAGCCAAAAACATGATGGCATTAAAACGCCTGGCATCCCATTTCATCATTCTGGGGGGTATGTTGTACAAGAAGCGCCACCAAGGGCCACTCCTTCGGTGTGTAAACAAAGAAAAAGCGCCGAGCCGATGAACGAAGTTCACAATGGAACCTCGCGGTCCGTACATGAACGCCCGAGCATTGACACGTATCATTCTCTCGTATGGGATACTACCGGATATCAATGGAAACAGATCGCATCCAGCTTGTCCGGCCGCGACAAATGTCAACGGTTCTCCAACCTCAATCATATCCCTCCTCATGAACTCTATTGCATGACTACACCATGGCCCTTCGCTACATGGGGAATCGACGTCATCGGCAAGATCACTCCACCAGGGAGCAATGGTCACGAGTTCATTCTAGTCACAGTCGACTACTTCACCAAATGGGTAGAAGCCAGATTGTACAAGGTACTGAATTCTAAGAAGGTGGCCGAGTTCATCCGAGAGAACATCAAGTGCCGATACGGAGTGCCCAACGAGATCATATCCGACAATGGAACTCACTTCGAAGGAGATTGTGACCAACTTCTGACCGAATTCAGAGTCACACGTCACAAGTCTTCTCCTTACAGACCACAAACCAATGGTGCAGTAGAGGCAGCCAACAAGACTCTCGCCATGATAATCAGAAAGATGACAACCAGAGGTCGAGACTGCCCGAAAAGCTACATTTAGCCCTCTCGGGATACGTAACATCGCCGTAACCGCCACGGGGGAGACTCCGTTCGCGCTTACCTACGGAATGGAAGCAATGTTACCCGTGGAATTGGAAATTCCATCCCTCTGAGTCCTCTTAGAAAATGGGGTCAATGAAGTCGAATGGCTACAGAGCCGTCACGACGAACTTGCTCTACTCGATGAGCGCAGGTTGAAAGCCATGGAGCACACTCGAGCCAACCAGAGCATAATGGCCCGAGCATTTGATAGGAAAGTCAAGATCCGAGACATCAGAGAAGGCGACTTGGTGCTAAAGGAAAAGCCTCCTACGCAGACCAATCCCCTCGGAAAGTGGGAGCCTACCTGGATAGGACCGTTCGTGGTACAAAGAATCTTCTCCGGAGGAGCCATGAAGCTAGCAGATTTGGACGGAAACCCTTTCGTTAACCCCGTGAACGGAAGCAAGCTCCGCAGATACTTCGTTTGAGGAAGAGCACGAGTCAACTCACCTTCCCCACATTTCCGTCAACTCAAGCAATTAAAAGTACTAAAAGAGTAATACCCAACCGGATACATTCCCGCTAATGATCCAGTAAAAAAAGGGTCGCACTTCTTTTGTCTTTGCTTGTCTCAACTTCACCTAACGTGTCGAACTACGGTGCCTTGAGCCCCTTAGTCCAATTGTAAAATGGGAACGTAGGCAGCCAGCATTGGTTCGGTCTAAAAACAAAAAAATACAATAAGCATCAATTGCTTGTGTTTCGAAAACTCTTTTTATTTAACCTACAAATTCATTACGGTTAAAACCTTCTTTGATGAGTTCAAGCACGGTCAACTCTTGACTCGCTACACGCTAGCAAAACTACAATAAAACATTAATCAATTAATGTGTCTCGCAATGACAAAGGTGGATACTGACAAAGAAGGTCAACCTAGTTTCCCGTACTAGGTCCTTCATCCTTCTTCCCTTCCCTTTTCCCCGGCGAGTGTTCTTCACCTTCACAGAAATATTCTGGTAGGCCTTCTACCCGGCTCGTGGACTCTTCCCGACGCCTCCGTCAACCCCGCTGCCGTCAACGCAGCCCCTTCTCTAGCTCTCTCGTCTCGAGCTACGCTCGCTTCGAGCCATCATAACTGCTTTGATTGGCTTCCCGATCAGCATTGGTCTCATAATCAGCCATGGCATCGCCGCACGATTCCTGTGGTTAGCCCTTGCTTCGGTCCTCCTCAAGGTCGAGTCCGTCCATGTGATCGCACTCCAACACCACTCCATCTCCACAAGATAGCCATCTCGTGTCTCCCCTATACACTCTTCGTACTCGCCGTATATCATATGCCGATGTAACGCTGCCTCTCTTCGGTGAAAGAGAACCCCGGCAGAAAGGACGTGTACGCCACCACCGCGTGAGCAAAGAATAGCGTCGAAGGATCTTCCATCACGAAAGATCCCACTCAAAGGTACCAAAGATAACTCAAATCCGCAGTGGCACTCGCTTCCAAACTCGCATCAAGCCGCAGTAACCAACGATGGAATGTAGAAAGACGTCCGAGACAGCCCCGCACTCGACAACCAATAGACCCTCCCGAGCGGTCCGACAGTCTCAGAATCTTCCAATGGGAACCCACCATCGCAAGTGATGCGTGCGGGAGTCTCGGCCATCCAGAGCTCCAGCTCGCACTCGATCGCCCCTATCACCAGAGGACGCCGAGAGAAAGACCAAGCGTCACAGACATTGGCACCTCGTGCATCATCTGCAGCCTCTCCCTTAACCACGGTAAGCATGAGGAACTCCTCCCCACATGTATCGGCTACCGGCCGCCATCCGACCTATGCCTGTGAACGTCTCGCCTAAGACCAACGGCACGATGTCTCCCGCCTCCGGCATCGCTCACCAGTCCAAAGACATCGTGATGGCACACACCTGCAGACGTGAATGTGAACAGAGTAGCAATCGCGCACAGAGCAAACGCGTCCCACGCAAAGACGCTCCCCTCAGCTCCGGTAAATCTTTCGGGCAGTCCCGAAATGTCAACATAATCGGTATTTGGTATCAGCATCCCGTATGCTTCTCCAGCCGAGATACCAAGCAAAGACACTAGCTTCTCAACAGTGGCCATGCCACCAAAGATACGGAAGAACTAGCTGCTCCGCCTCAGTCCTCCTGCACGGCCCGTAAATCTTCGAATGAAGGAGTGATTTCGTTGTACGAAAAGCTATACACGTTCCTCCGTACGTCCCAGAACCGAGACGCTGCTCTCAAAAGATCCCAATCTGGCATGAGCTCCTTCAAAGCCCAAACAGATCTCATCCCGTAACAACCTTCAAAAAACCCCTTGTTCTGCCTCGTGTGGTTCCGTACCCACGACTGAAAGTTTTCCAAGTATCGCTCTTGCATCCGAGATGACAACTTAGGAAAGGGAGCCATGACAGAAAGTGAAGAAAAGCCTTAAGAATTGGAAAGAAGTTCAGCCAAATGATCGAAACAAAGGCATAGTTTTTACAAATTGCAAAGATGAAACTGCAATTTAAAGGAATCTGGAAATTCAATCCTAGTCCGGCCGGACTCTCCTTGCAGTTGACCTGGTCAACTCTGCAGCTACCGCTTCCCAAATTGGAAGCAATTCCAAACAGTCCCCTGTTCACACCTTTATGAAACCAACGTGCTGCCCCTGGTTTCATTCAATCCATATCAATATCCCTTCCGCCCCGGGCTTGTGTAACAGTGCAGTTAATTAAATATTAGTGCATATAGGCTTAAATTTTGACCCGTTCAATTTTTAATGCATGTTTCATTATTTATTTTTTGATCAACCTACTTGCTTATTTGTCGAAAATAAAAGAGGGTAATCACTAAATGGAAGTGCGAAATACAGGTTCCGCCCCACGGGCGCCTTCTTCGAATACAGTTCAGATCAAATTGTTCCTGACAATACATGCATTTTGTCTAAACAAAGCAGTAAATAAAAAAGAGAGAGAGAAGGGAGGGCTACTCCGAGTCCTGCTCGTCATCCGAGCACTCGACGTACTGCTCCGCCGCTGCCGGATCCGTCGCAAACAAGAAGTCGCCAAATTCCTCCAGGCGGGAATATGCAAAAGGTCTCCTCGGCGTATGCGAACTCGAGGACTCTCCCCTCTGGTGCCCCGAATGCGAAGAAGAAGGAGCTCCAAACCCAGCCGTTCCGCTCGCGAACTGGCCAAATCCCTGTGCAAAGTCCTCCCCACCAGCTGTGGGAGCAGGCGAACCTCTCGGCCTAGACGGCCTCGGCTCGCGGACATCCACGCTCCTCCGGGAACTGCACCGCATGAACTCCACGAGTCTCCTAGCGTAGGCGGCCCACCCATCCACCAGCCTCATAGCGTCGTTGTACGTACGGCCAGACACCTGCGAACCAGGAAGGTCATCAGAAGACGAATGTAAAGTACGGATGCAACATTTGCGTAATACTACTATCAAAAGCAGAAAATCAAAGAGTGCTCACCGAAGCATTGGGGTCAGCCCTGTATCGTGGTCTCGGCTCATCCGGGAGTGGGATCACCAGTCGTCTGCGTGAGCCATCCAGTCCCTCGTACGCCAGCCTCGCGCGTGGGATCGGAAGATCTCGAGGACCTCCAGGGACCTCGCCCTCCTTATGCTGCACCTGCGGGCTCCTCAGCCTCATCCTCAAGAAGGTATCATAGTCGGCTCCCGCTATGACGTACTCGGTATAGTACACGCCCTGTCTATACCCCTTCAGCTCCTCCACCGGCATCTCCCGAGGATGCTGCATGTGCACAGGAGGATCCACCGGCACCAATGGAAGGGACCCCGGCCTATGCTGACGAGTCACCCTCTCCCCCAGATACATCGCGTCGCTGTGAAGTCCCACCAGGAGCTTCCGCCGCTGTGTAGTCTCGCAAGCAATCTGAACGGCGACAGCATCGAACCTACCCCACCAGGTCAACTGAATCCTCTCGTAGAACTCTCGGCTCAAGGCCTAGGACACCTCCTCGTACGACAGTCGCGTACCCACTCTCGACGAGACCGGCCTTTTCGCCTTCTTCTGCCAAACCAGCAGGGTGGGGTACAAGGGTCGATACGCATCCTTAATGTCCCACTCCTGCGGACTGAACACCTCGTAGCACCAGACCTGCCAAGCAAATGGAAAGTTATGTCAGCTATAAAGCAGATGCATACGAGTACATCAAAGAGGCAAGAAAGAGAAAAAGACATGGACTTACATCCAAGACAGGTGTGAAGCAGCTCAAGGAACTCTCCTCTCCCCGCGAAAACCTGTCCAGGGAATGATAGAGCTCGGCCAGTCCAGCCTCCCCCCATGCGAACCCCCTCACGGCATCCAGATCTGTCAGTGACCCGAGCAAAGGGAAGTGACAGGACGTGTCGGAAGTCGGGAACAAAGTCGCTGACAGCGCAAACCAAATGAACCCTCGAGCCAGGCGCTCTGCGGTCATCCTCAGTGATCCAGCCAAAAAAGCAGCAATACCTTCCCTCAAATGATTCTCCATCGGCCTGTACCAAATGCCCAAGCCCCTGGCATTAGTGATATCAAAACCCAAAGCAGCCCGCATAACCGCTTTCCGGGTATAACCGTCAACCCACACCAGCGTGTTGCCATAAGTCGGCAACCCAGTGATAGCGACAAAATCCGTGGGAGTCACCGTCGCCTCCCCCCATCTGAAATGGAAAGTGTGGGTCGTATCCCACCAGTACTCGCTCAAGGCAACATACATGGACCTGGCCCTCGGCGTCGTAGCGATCGCAGCTACCGCACTGATGAACCCAGCCAGTCCGAAGTCAACTACCAGCTGCCATGGACTCCTCTCTCCCTCTCGAGCCACGTTCGGGAGAATCTCCCACAATGCTCTCACTGCCTCAAAGGCTCCCCGACTCTTCTGATTGTCGATGTCAACCTTCCCTTTCCCCTGCAGGTAAACAAGACGAGAGCGACATCAACAGAGTGCATGAACGCATGTCAAAATGATGCAATGCAATGACAGTTCTCATTCATTTCTTACATATATTTCAAAACATTTCGAAAACTCCGTCGAATCCGGAACTTTCAAAACATTTCGAAAACTCCGTCGAATCCGAAACTTTCAAAATCTTTCGAAAACTCCGTCGAATCCGGAACTTTCAAAACATTTCGAAAACTCCGTCGAATCCGGAACTTTCAAAATCTTTCGAAAACTCCGTCGAATCCGGAACTTTCAAAACATTTCGAAAACTCCGTCGAAATCGGAACTATCAAATTCCTTCGAAAATTTGCTCCGTCCCGAATTAAAGCTACTTTAATTTTGGAAAATGCATCTAGACATGGAATTTTGCAACCAAAATTTTTATGTCATCCACCCATGATGTCAATTGAACTACATCCTAGTCAATTTCGACAAAGGTTCATGGCAAAGTCAAAAGCCCCAATTCAAGCACCAAAATCCCTAAGTAAATTCCTAAACAAATTTCTAACATTTAAAGAATGCACATTCTTAAAATTAATGGAATTTGTAGGAAGCTTACTTGTCTTTCGATCCCTCCCTTGGAGTTGTGTCTATCCCTAGCCGGGTAAAACTCCACCGGATTCAATGGATGAATGATGGTTCGAATGGTCCGAACCAACCGCGTTCTTTTGTCATCGGTCCTTCCATGACGAGCCATTGGGTCCCAATCACCTTCCATATCGATTTTCCTTCGCAAATCCGAGCAAATCTTGCAATTTGGGTTGGATTTTCTCTCTTCCTCTCTCTCCCTCTCGTCGGAATTAATGGAGAAAATGGCTTCTCCTTCCTCGGCCTCGGCGCTGAAAAGGACATGGCCAATTTCAATCAAAGTCCGGCTGGACTCTTGTTGCACCAGAAAAATTTTTGCCACTTTGGCCCCTCAGTTTTTCGCAGTTTCAATTTTACCACTTTTGGCCCCCAAAAGTGTAAAATTCCCCCCAGTTAGACCTTTCTAACACCCCATCCCCCGAGGATAAAATCTCAGTTAGTTTTCACTAACGCCCGTCTCCAGACGTTAAATTCGATTCCCAGTTGACGTTTGACGTTCAAACGCTCAATCATGTCTCCGGACATTCCAGTTACAATTCCGTCTCCAGACGTTAAATTTGATTCCCAATTGACGTTTGACGTTCAAACGCTCAATCATGTCTCCGAACATTCCAGTTACAATTCCGTCTCCAGACGTTAAATTCGATTCCCAGTTGACGTTTGTTGTTCAAACGCTCAATCATGTCTCCGGACATTCCAGTTACAATTCCGTCTCCAGACGTTAAATTCGATTCCCAATTGACGTTTGATGTTCAAATGCTCAATCATGTCTCCGGACATTCCAGTTACAATTCCGTCTCCAGACGTTAAATTCGATTCCCAGTTGACGTTTGACGTTCAAACGCTCAATCATGTCTCCGGACATTCCAGTTATAATTCCGTCTCCCGACGTTAAATTTTCTAGTAGTTTTCACCATCATTCATCTCCCCGGCAGCTGCAATAAGACCGAACCCCAAGGCACGAACGCCTTGCAACAATCCCTCTTCGGCCATCCTCGTAAGCCCGAATATCTTTTTCACTTCAGCAAGTGAACATTCATCTCCCCGGCCGCCAGTCGTAAGCCCGATCGTCCCACTTCAGTGGCAGCTGCAATAAGCCCGCACAACAATCCCTCTTCGGCCATCAAGGTAAGCCCGAATGCTCATCCCCAGCAGGATTCTAAAGAAGAAACGTCGATCCTTCCGAGTTGTTAATAACGCCAGTTTAACACAACCGTTCTCATCAGTACCGCCGTATCCCCAGCAGGATAAAGCTGGCAGCAGCAATAAGCCCAGTACCCAAGGCACGAACGCCTTCGTCCCAGGATAAGCGTATCCTTGCAACTCCGATTTGAGGCGCCACACGCCCTCGTCAGTATCAGCATCTCTGGTTTGAGGCGCCACACGCCCTCGAAGGTTACAGAAGTCCCAGGTTCAGATGCCTCACAATAGTCTCCATTCAGGTTCAGACGCCTCCAAACAGTCTCGCTCAGGTCAGGGTCCCCACGCGCGGCCCTTGCACCTACGAACTACGATCGGCTTGATTCCCGCTCGGGATACGTAGGAATCCTTTCGCTAAGGGTCCATCCAGCTGACCGCCCAGGTCTTTCAAAGTAAGGCATCCCGATTTGGATCCTTATCTTTTTTCAACGACCCCACCTCCTTCGGAAGTGACGTCGCTGAGGGGCTAACTGTAAGTACCCAAATCCGGATCGTCAAAATCCGTCAGAAAGTTAACCGAAATCTGTTAACTGGCCCGCTCCAGGTTAACCGGAACTCGTTAAACTCCCTATTGCCATGCCAACGAGACATCCCGGGACTGCCCCGTGCATCCCAACGTCGAAGCGTACTTAACACGTGTTATCTCACGTAAAAGTATGGCTTTCCCTGAAAAACGCACTTTCCGGCACTTTCCGGGGGCGTTTAGGACATTTTCCGGATTGTTATTTTAAAAAACGGACAAAACCGGGACCGAGGAACGAACTCCCACGCATTTGGTGAGTCATGGGACACGTGGCAGCCATGCCACAGCCCACACATCACCTTTCAATCAGAAATCAAAGGGACAAGACTAAAATACCCCTGGTATACAAATAAAGTCCTACGGACTCATCGTGCACATTTTCCGAAATTGCCAAGCAAGCCCTCAAAATTCCAAAATACCAAAAACCCCTGGAAAATGCCTAAGTCCGTGGGACTCTTACAAAGATTTTTCACCTATAAATAGGAGGGCTGTCAAAACCATTTAATAACACAAAAATTACCCCAAAAAAACTCACTACCCCACGGCCCTTACCAGTTTCACCCCTCCCGAGCTCCCGTTTTGCCTCGATTCGCGTGAAACCTCCGTATTTCGATCAAATATGTCCCTCACCACTACGAAACACCGTTTCAAACCTCTTTTTGTGTCCCGTACACACCTTCCGAGCCAAAGGAGTCGACTCTAGCCATAGGTATAACTCCCTCTCTCTAATATCTCGTCTCATCTCGGTTTACGCGCCAGTCGCTATAACCATTTCGAACACCGTTACTGAAATGTAGACGCCTCCGTCTAACGGGGTCCGATACGTTTTAGCCCCTCGATCCTCTTCTCTTTCCGTAAGAGAACTAATCACGGGTTAAAACGGCGTTCCGACCCCGTTCCGTTTACTTTTTCTGTCATTTACCATTTCGGATCGATCGATCCGTTGATCGTCATTTACTTTCTGTCACTTACAATTCCGAGCCGTTTTGGCCCGTTGATCGTCATTTACAACTCCGAGCCGTTTGGCTCGTCGATCGTCATTTACGATTCCAGATCGTTTGATTCCGTTGATACTGCTTTAAATACTGTCATTTACAAAGTCTGACCCGTTTGGATCGTGATAGTATTTACCTTTCAAAGTCCGAGTCGCAACCCGATTCGTTGATTGCATGTCATTTAATACGTATTTTTCCCGTAAAAATCGTTAGCAATGTAATGCCCGGTTCAAAACCAGAGTTCGTCATTCGAACTCTCTCTCAAAATGCGCGAAATGACGTTTGGCCTCCGAACGCTCATCTTTCAAACTAAAAGCCGCTATTTGACATTCAAAATCATTTAATACGTTTTTTACCGTAAAAATCGTTAACAATGACTCGCCCGGTTCAAAACCGGAGTTCGTCATTCGAACTCCTTTTCAAAAAGCTCAAAATCGACGTTTGCCACGCAAACGCTCATTTCAAACTCAAATCGACGTTTGCCACGCAAACGCTCATTTCCGTCTCAAAACCAACGTTTGTCAGTCAAACGCTCGTCTTTTCAAACAAAAGTCAACTAATCAACGTTTGACATTCAAACCAAGATTAAGCTTGTCATTCAAGCCCCCTTTTCAAAAAAAACACACACACACACACACACGATTTCGAGAAAGGTAGAAAGACTCGTCATGCGAGGCGTTTCGGGTGATCTCAATATACTCTTTCCGAAACGTAACGTGACCTCCGAACCTAACAATCTCTGGTACTAAAAAAAGCTTTTTACTCATTTTTGCTACCAATAAAAAAGACCCCCATTTTCAAAGCCTTTTCCTAAGTTTTTGCTACCAATAAAAACGACACCATTTTCACAAAAGCCGTTTCTCAACGTTTTGGGCTCAAAATACAAAAACCGCGTGGTGACTCCTCATTTTTTTTCCTTCCCATGAAGCGAGGTCTCAGACACCAACCCTCCGCGAAAGACAACCGCGTTTCGCGCCGCCCGCGCGAAATCCAGGGTAATTTCACTACACTAACAAATAAAAACAATAAACATAAAATATTTTTGATATGTTCTCACTATATACAAGGTTGCCGGCCAAACAAGTCTCAGATTCTCACAAACTATGCTAAACAAGTGCCAATAAAAATATGCAATTACAATCACATTAATGCATCTAACCTACAATTTTCCACCTCGGCCTGAATGATGAATGAAATATGGGAGATCATGATCAAAAAGATAAGATTGTTTATGGGTTCACTAAGACATGCCCTACATCACATATTGAACACAAATTATGGCTTTAGGGTTAAATCCACAACAATTGTGGGGCTAGGTTCACGGGTACAAACAAAGGAATGGACATACAAACACAAGAATGTGAAACTAAAAGCCTTCCATTGCATATTACTCCTTCCGAAATTTCAGCTTTTCCGCTCACCTTTGTTTCCCCAATACTTCAACCCCCAAACTAGAACTTTGTTCATACTTTATACACTTGGGGTTGAAAGCATTCCCTCACTCAAAATAGGTCAACTTGTTTTTTTTTTAAATTCATTTTTTTTCTTACCCCCTTTTATACAATATACATCATATTCCCAACTTTTGACCTTCCTCACACATTCCCTTAAATTCCCCATGAAACCCCCCCAAACTTATTGTTTCTAGTTCCACATTCTTGCAAAGGTAGGATAAACCTATTCTAGGTGTCAAGGGCTAGGGAGTAGGCGTCAAATGAAGGCGAATGGTGGTCTAGATATTCCATTCTTTCTAAACAGGCTCAAAATGGGATCAAGTGACAATTTATATATATAAACAATGATGCGCAAGTCAAAGGCTCACAAGAGGGTTGTCAAAGAAATAAAAGCCATAAATATCAATTAATCTATTGATTTGTTATTGACAAGCGTGCAACTATGTTCTAAGAACCCCGAGAATGTCAAAGTGAACCCATAAAGGGCACCTAAATTAATGACCATGATCAAGAAATATGATGGAAGTGAATGGTGGTGCAATTGTGTTTTACATGTATTAATGCAATTCTAATAAACATATTCAAATTGGCACAAACTTAGCAAAAATCCAATAAAAAAAAAACTCAAATCATCACAGACGTTGGCCAACTTCCTAACATATAATGAGAACAAATTTTTTTTTAAAATTTTTCTATTTTTTTGGAGGGTGACACTATATACACTCCCCTATAAACTCACAAACTCGCAGAGATATCTACCCCCAAACTCAAAACATGTTATATCCTCATAGCAAAGAGAACAAAAACATGTCTCGGGTTCAAAGGACGATATGACACAACAAAGCAAATAAATAGAGCAAATAAAAATGTACCTACTTGGGTTGCCTCCCAATTAGCGCCTTTGGTTAAGGTCGTTAGCCCGACCGTTGCTCCCGTTTGGACTTCACCTTTCGTCTTTTGGCCCACTTCATTGTCTCGCGGGTCTTAATCTTCAGTTCATGCCCCATAAATAATCCCCTAAATATGAAGCCATTTAATGCCCATGAAATTCTTTCACATTTATGCTTTTTGGGTCTTTTATCTTGAGGATCTTTTTCATTTTTTTCTTCCTCGCAAGAAACAGGAGGTACAATAAGGATGGCAAAATTCTCATTTAAACAATTAGGAAGTGGGAAGTCTTCATCCGTATCGTAAACCTCCTCACTATCCCTCTTTTCACCACCATAAAACAATCGTTCTAATTCATCACATGCCTCCTCATGCCAAGATTTCACTACCACTTCTTTTTCTACAATTTCCACCTTCTCAATACACCCACTTGAACAAACACAAAGTGATTCATCCTTACAATCAACATTGGAGATTTTACAAACAAAATTCTCCTTTGCCTTGTCCAAAGATTGCTTTTATTCTAGTGGTGAAAAATGAAAAGCTGAATCATAAACACACTCTTCCCCATCATCATTCGTATACCAAACTAGGGTTGAAGGTGTCTCTTCAGAAGGTGATAGTAGTGGGTCAGTATAATAAGATGGCTTACAAGTCGTATTATAAACTACCTCATCATTGCCCCAGACTTTGTCTGCATGATTTCCCCATCCTCCTTGATTGAATGAGTTAGAGGAATAGTCATATTGCGATTGCCATGGTGGGACAGAACTTCTCTCTTGTACCTGTGAAACATACTCAGGAAAATAGGTCCTAGACGGACAATTGTTAGTAGTATGATAATAAACACCACAATTAGCACATGCCTCTTGAACATTATAATCAACAAAATTTCTTTGTGCGACAAGAATGTCTATCTTTTTTGACAATAAGGCTACTTGCCTTGCCAATTCTTCTCTCACTAAGTCCTCATTGGTGTTTATTCCATACATCCTTGAGTATCTCACACATAAATTTTATACTCAAAAAAAAGGAAAATAATAAAAGAAAACTATTTACACCCAAAAAATAAGAAAAAAAATTATTTACAATACATTAATCAAAACTAACTTGTAATTCACAACAAGTCCCCGGCAACGGCGCCAAAAACTTGATGGATAAAAATCCACTGTAATAAAACCTTGCAAGTGTACAAGTCACCGAAGTAGCAATGTACAATAGTAAGGGTCGAACCACAGAGACTTGTGTGAATACAAGTGAATTTAATTAGTGTAAAAAGTAATAAAGGGGGGTTTTGGTTTTGATTAATTAAACTAAAATAACAAATAAATTAAACTAATGAAAATAAAACAGATATTAAAATCAAGATTGACAAGAATTCACGGATTGGGTTTCACAACTATCTCCTTCCTATGCCAATTTACAAAATACAATTACTAATCTCGTTCAAGAAATCGTTTACTTTAATAAGAGTTGGGACGGTTAGATGGCCGGATTGCAACCCTATTATTACCTCTATGTATTGTTTTCCGCTAGGTCTATAAAACATACAAGTAATACATTAAAATCCAAAGAACAATTGATTTTAGATTCGTTAGATTTTCGCTAGGTCTTCAATTAAATCTATTCAATGCAATCAAGGTCAATGTAAAAACTATCCACGCTAGTGCAATAATTTAAACCCTAATAATTTAAAGACCAACAATATCTATCTATCTATATTGTTGAAATCAAAAAACAAATTAATCCAATTCCATTGAACAAGAACAAGAAAAGTATGGAAGAATTAAAACATTATTAGCATAGGAATTTAATAATTGTTACATCTAATCCGTGAAAAATAATTTAGCTACTCATAATAATTACAAAAATAAAATAAAAATCATAAACCTGAATCGAAACGAGACGAAGGAATTATGTTTTCCTTTCTTTTTCTGTATTGTACCACTGCTCCTCTCCATGAACAGTACTCGGCAGCCATTTTATTTTTTTCCAAAGAATAGTGTTTCCTAGGATTAGTACCCCCTTTCCAAAAACCAATATTTTTCTAGTTAAATACCCTAGGCTACATTGTGGAACGTGGAACAGCCGGCCAAATAAGGCCCAAATCAAGCCCACTTTCAAGCCTAACCTTCAGAATCCGACCTAGTATTTCAATTTGTGTGGCCGCCCAAGTTGTGCAGCGCGGTCGCCCATGAGAACAGCAACATTTTGGTCTAATCTTTCAAGTTTTTATCCACAGTTATACTTTGGTCACTGTACTTTTCAGCTTTGCACTTAGGTCACTTAACTTTAAAACACACTTTTTCACCTCTTTTCTGCTTAATTTCACTTCAGCCCCTGTACTAATAAAACACTAAAAAAACACATTAAATTCTCAAAGTTTCGAATAGAAAATAAGCTTGGAACATATCTTTTGGATGGGTAAAACCACATCCATCAAATACCCCCAAACTTACCTTTTGCTCGTCCTCGAGTAAAACAAAAGAACTAAACAAAAACAAAACTACCCTAACAAATAAAAACAATAAACATAAAATATTTTTGATATGTTCTCACTATATACAAGGTTGCCGGCCAAACAAGTCTCAGATTCTCACAAACTATGCTAAACAAGTGCCAATAAAAATATGCAATTACAATCACATTAATGCATCTAACCCACAATTTTCCACCTCGCCCTGAATGATGAATGAAATATGGGAGATCATGATCAACAAGATAAGATTGTTTATGGGTTCACTAAGACATGCCCTACATCACAGATAATAATACAATTTACAAGGATACTCATATGCACGATTACACACTTGTCAACCCGATTACTCAATATTGAACACAAATTATGGCTTTAGGGTTAAATCCACAACAATTGTGGGGCTAGGTTCGCAGGTACAAACGAAGGAATGGACATACAAACACAAGAATGTGAAACTAAAAGCCTTCCATTGCATATTACTCCTTCCGAAATTTCAGCTTTTCTGCTCACCTTTGTTTCCCCAATACTTCAACCCCCAAACTAGAACTTTGTTCATACTTTATACACTTGGGGTTGAAAGCATTCCCTCTCTTAAAATAGGTCAACTTGTTTTTTTTTAAATTCATTTTTTTTCTTACCCCTTTTATACAATATACATCATATTCCCAACTTTTGACCTTCCTCACACATTCCCTTAAATTCCCCATGAAACCCCCAAACTTATTGTTTCTAGTTCCACATTCTTGCAAAGGTAGGATAAACCTATTCTAGGTGTCAAGGGCTAGGGAGTAGGCGTCAAATGAAGGCGAATGGTGGTCTAGATATTCCATTCTTTCTAAACAGGCTCAAAATGGGATCAAGTGACAATTTATATATATAAACAATGACGCGCAAGTCGAAGGCTCACAAGAGGGTTGTCAAAGAAATAAAAGCCATAAATATCAATTAATCTATTGATTTGTTATTGACAAGCGTGCAACTATGTTCTAAGAACCCCGAGAATGTCAAAGTGAACCCATAAAGGACACCTAAATTAATGACCATGATCAAGAAATATGATGGAAGTAAATGGTGGTGCAATTGTGTTTTACATGTATTAATGCAATTCTAATAAACATATTCAAATTGGCACAAACTTAGCAAAAATCCAATAAAAAAAACTCAAATCATCACAGACGTTGGCCAACTTCCTAACATATAATGAGAACAATTTTTTTTTAAAATTTTTCTATTTTTTTGGAGGGTGACACTATATACACTCCCCTATAAACCCACAAACTCGAGAGATATCTACCCCCAAACTCAAAACATGCTATGTCCTCATAGCAAAGAGAACAAAAACATGTCTCGGGTTCAAAGGACGATATGACACAACAAAGCAAATAAAAAGAGCAAATAAAAATGTACCTACTTGGGTTGCCTCCCAATTAGCGCCTTTGGTTAAGGTCGTTAGCCCGACCGTTGCTCCCGTTTGGACTTCACCTTTCGTCCTTTGGCCCACTTCATTGTCTCGCGGGTCTTAATCTTCAGTTCATGCCCCATAAATAATCCCCTAAATATGAAGCCATTTAATGCCCATGAAATTCTTTCACATTTGTGCTTTTTGGGTCTTTTCTCTTGAGGATCTTTTTCATTTTTTTCTTCCTCACAAGAAACAGGAGGTACAATAAGGATGGCAAAATTCTCATTTAAACAATTAGGAAGTGGAAAGTCTTCATCCGTATCGTAAACCTCCTCACTATCCCTCTTTTCACCACCATAAAACAATCGTTCTAATTCATCACATGCCTCCTCATGCCAAGATTTCACTACCACTTCTTTTTCTACAATTTCCACCTTCTCAATACACCCACTTGAACAAACACAAAGTGATTCATCCTTACAATCAACATTGGAGATTTTACAGACAAAATTCTCCTTTGCCTTGTCCAAAGATTGCTTTTGTTCTAGTGGTGAAAAATGAAAAGCTGAATCATAAACACACTCTTCCCCATCATCATTTGTATACCAAACTAGGTTTGAAGGTGTCTCTTCAGAAGGTGATAGTAGTGGGTCAGTATAATAAGATGGCTTACAAGTCGTATTATAAACTACCTCATCATTGCCCCAGACTTTGTCTGCATGATTTCCCCATCCTCCTTGATTGAATGAGTTAGAGGAATAGTCATATTGCGATTGCCATGGTGGGACAGAACTTCTCTCTTGTACCTGTGAAACATACTCAGGAAAATAGGTCCTAGACGGACAATTGTTAGTAGTATGATAATAAACACCACAATTAGCACATGCCTCTTGAACATTATAATCAACAAAATTTCTTTGTGCGACAAGAATGTCTATCTTTTTTGACAATAAGGCTACTTGCCTTGCCAATTCTTCTCTCACTAAGTCCTCATTGGTGTTTATTCCATACATCCTTGAGTATCTCACACATAAATTTTATACTCAAAAAAAAGGAAAATAATAAAAGAAAACTATTTACACCCAAAAAATAAGAAAAAAAATTATTTACAATACATTAATCAAAACTAACTTGTAATTCACAACAAGTCCCCGGCAACGGCGCCAAAAACTTGATGGATAAAAATCCACCGTAATAAAACCTTGCAAGTGTACAAGTCACCGAAGTAGCAATGTACAATAGTAAGGGTCGAACCACAGAGACTTGTGTGAATACAAGTGAATTTAATTAGTGTAAAAAGTAATAAAGGGGGGTTTTGGTTTTGATTAATTAAACTAAAATAACAAATAAATTAAACTAATGAAAATAAAACAGATATTAAAATCAAGATTGACAAGAATTCACGGATTGGGTTTCACAACTATCTCCTTCCTATGCCAATTTACAAAATACAATTACTAATCTCGTTCAAGAAATCGTTTACTTTAATAAGAGTTGGGACGGTTAGATGGCCGGATTGCAACCCTATTATTACCTCTATGTATTGTTTTCCGCTAGGTCTATAAAACATACAAGTAATACATTAAAATCCAAAGAACAATTGATTTTAGATTCGTTAGATTTTCGCTAGGTCTTCAATTAAATCTATTCAATGCAATCAAGGTCAATGTAAAAACTATCCACGCTAGTGCAATAATTTAAACCCTAATAATTTAAAGACCAACAATATCTATCTATCTATATTGTTGAAATCAAAAAACAAATTAATCCAATTCCATTGAACAAGAACAAGAAAAGTATGGAAGAATTAAAACATTATTAGCATAGGAATTTAATAATTGTTACATCTAATCCGTGAAAAAAATAATTTAGCTACTCATAATAATTACAAAAATAAAATAAAAATCATAAACTTGAATCGAAACGGGACGAAGGAATTATGTTTTCCTTTCTTTTCTGTATTGTACCACTGCTCCTCTCCATGAACAGTACTCGGCAGCCATTTTATTTTTTTCCAAAGAATAGTGTTTCCTAGGATTAGTACCCCCTTTCCAAAAACCAATATTTTTCTAGTTAAATACCCTAGGCTACATTGTGGAACGTGGAACAGCCGGCCAAATAAGGCCCAAATCAAGCCCACTTTCAAGCCTAACCTTCAGAATCCGACCTAGTATTTCAATTTGTGTGGCCGCCCAAGTTGTGCAGCGCGGTCGCCCATGAGAACAGCAACATTTTGGTCTAATCTTTCAAGTTTTTATCCACAGTTATACTTTGGTCACTGTACTTTTCAGCTTTGCACTTAGGTCACTTAACTTTAAAACACACTTTTTCTCCTCTTTTCTGCTTAATTTCACTTCAGCCCCTGTACTAATAAAACACTAAAAAAAACACATTAAATTCTCAAAGTTTCGAACAGAAAATAAGCTTGGAACATATCTTTTGGATGGGTAAAACCACATCCATCACAAGTCGTGGTTAGGAGGGAAATTGACGTCGACCTGCTAGCCCATTTTGCTGATAAGGGGATGACCCCTGAAGAATTTTCTGCTCGATCTGGCTTGGTGCAGAATGAGGAAAGTTTTTGCCTCTCCCATCTGTTTGGTCGCTTATTCTTTGAGGTCGTCACTTTAGCTTCTGAGTCTTTGTCTAGCTAACACTTTAATGATTTCCTTTAATGCAGTCCCTTACCATGGTGGAGCAAGCTAAGAGCTCTTGGAGGGCGTCCATTGAGAGGGAGAGGCAGGCCATGAGTCAATATTCCAAGAAGTCCCACAAGCTGTCCGAGCTGAAGGAGAAGTATAATGACTTGGATGCATCCTTTGACGCCCTCGGGCTTGTTAAGAAGAAGGCTTTGGCGGACAAAGATAAGGCATTGGATGACCTCCGAGCTGCTGAGACCAAGCTCGAAGAGATGAAGTCTGAGTTCGATGCTGAGCGCCAAAGGCATGAATCTACGAAGAAGGAGTTGATAACTGTTTCAAAGATTCTTCATGATAGGGATGAGTTCCTGGCCAAGGCTAATGAGGAGCACAACACAGCTAGGGCCAAGTGGAAGGAGGAGCTCCAGTCTGCCTCTAAAGCCGCCGTGGATGCATTCAAGGAAGGGGATGACTATTACAATGCTATCGTCGACAAGGCGAAGGACTTCCTTGATATGGGTAAGCGTCACATGGCCCGCCGAGCTCTGGTGGATTTAACTGCTGAGGTCTCCTTGGAACAGCTAGCTCGATGGGCATCAAAAGCTCAGTACGACATGGTTGCTCGAGGTGGTCACTCGGTTGTTCCTTATACAGACAATGTTTGGCTTTTATTTCCCAGCAGGATGAAGAGGATAGTTGTGAACCTTGGATCACTCCTCTCTTAGCCCCCATAAATTTTGACGTGCTTCTACAGGAGATTGAGGCTGCAGAAGAGATGGAGGAAGATACTGAAGAGGGAATTGCCCAGGATCAACCTGACCAAGCTAATGAAGGGCCAGCTATATAATTTTTGTTTGATGTAATGTGAACAAGTTTCAAAAAAAAAAATTATTTCTTGTCTTGTAACTGTTGATGCCTTGGCCCAACTTTTGGGAGGCATCCTAACCTATAACTTTTAACTAGCTCTTGTCCTGGCCCGTTTTGGGGGACTGAGCCTTCATTCAATCGTAGCAGACTTTCTATCATTTTGAGTCATATGCTTTTGATTCCAGCATATATGTCGAGCTAGATTTAATAGGGCAAATAAGTCGCCCTAAGCCTTTGGTCGGACTGATTTTTTGATAGCTCAATTGACCTTGGACTTGTATAATTTTTGTAAACGAGATTGACTAAGAGTCGAACCTGTTTAAGAGAGCGAAGCTGACCAAAGATCGGGCTTGTCAGCACAAGGTCGACCTAGATGTCGGACCTGATAAATGAACGAAGCTGACCAAGAGTCGAGCTCGTTAGAACGAAGTTGACTAAGAGTCAGACTTGTTGAATGATCGAAGCCGATTAAGAATCGAGCTTGTTAGAACGAAGTTGACTAAGAGTCAGACTTGTTGGATGAACGAAGCTGATCAAGAATCGAGCTTGTTAGAACGAAGTCGACTAAGAGTCGGACTTCGTTGTTAGAACGAAGTCGACTAAGAGTCACACTTGTTGGATGAACGAAGTTAATCAAGAATCGAGCTTGTTAGAACGAAGTTGACTAAGAGTCGGACTTGTTGGATGAACGAAGCTGATCAAGAATCGAGCTTGTTAAAACGAAGTCGACTAAGAGTCGGACTTGTTGAATGAACGAAGCTGATTAAGAATCGAGCTTGTTAGAGCGAAGTTGACTAAGAGTCAGACTTGTTGAATGAACGAAGCTGATTAAGAATCGAGCTTGTTAGAACAAAGTCGACTAAGATTCAGACTTGTTGAATGAATGAAGCTGATTAAGAATCGAGCTTGTTAGAACAAGACTAATTAAGAATCGAGCCTGTTGAAATTAATGTAAAGTGAAACACAAAGTTGGGTCGAATAGAATAGCATCTTTTATTGAAGTGGAAACATGCTTACATCGAAAGTGGAGAGCTAAAACTATAACGAACTCAAACTTCAAAAACTGAACTACTCTTTGAAGCTAAACTAGATAGCTGAACTAGAAGTAGTACTTGATAAGATGAGTAGCGTGCCATGGGTGCTTTAACTCTTCACCACCTGGGTGAGCAATCATGTAAGTTCCCTCCTTGATAATCCGAGTAACAATGTAAGGACCTTCCCAGTTGGGAGATAACTTGTTCTGCTGGGTTCTCCTTCCTGTTGCCTCGATCTTTCTTAGCACTTGGTCGCCTACTTGGAATGATCTCATCTTCACCTTCTTATCATGGTAACTCTTTGTCCTCTGTTTGTAGTTGACCATTCGTAAGTAAGTTGTATCTCGCTTCTCGTCAATCAAAACCAAGTCGATCAATCGTCTGCTCTTGATCGAAGAAGACCACTCTGGCTGTAGGAAATCGCAGCTCGGCTGGTGCCATGGCCTCCGACCCATATGTAAGAGCGAATGGGGTTTCCCCCGTAGGCCCCCGAGTGGTTGTGCGAACTGCCCAAAGAGCAAGGGGGAGTTCGTCCAACCAGTTACTATGTCGACCAACTAAACCTATCTTAAGTGAAGATAGGACGAGCTTATTCGCTGCTTCAGCTTGCCCATTGCCTTGAGGATAGGCAACAGATGATTACCAATGCTTGATCCCTACTCGATTCATTTCTTCTTCGAAAGCCCGGGAGAATTGTAGGCCGTTATCTGATACTATAGCTCGAGGGATCCCAAATCGACACCAGATGAAGTCATGAATGAAATTGATGGCATTTTCTTCTGTGATTCTGGCTAAAGGTTTGGCTTCGACCCACTTCGTGAAGTAATCAATAGCCACGATCACATACTTGCAGTTTCCACGGGCGGGAGGGAAGGGTCCAATCTAGTCGATGCCCTACATATCAAACGGCCAGCGATCACCGGAGTTTGCTCCGTCGTAGGCAGATAAGATAGGTTGGCAAACCTTTGGCACTGGTCACATTGCTGAACAAAGTCGTGAGTGTCAGCTCTCATGTGCGGCAAGTAATAACCCAATGTAATCAGCTTGTCGGCCAAAGTTCTGCCCCCCGGGTGTCCACCACAAACCCCACTATGCACCTCGTGCATTAACTAAGTGATCTCTTGGGGGTGAATGCATTTCAGCAATGGCTTAGTGTATGATCTCCTGAATAGCATGTCTCCTTGAATAACATATCTCGGAGCCTTCTTTTTTATGGCTCGAGCTGTCTTCTCGTCTTCAGGGAGCTCGCCTGTTTCCAAGTATGCCTTCATTTCTTTGATCCAACACTTGTCATAAACCCAGTTTCTCAAGGTGTCCTCCACACACTGAATTTGAACCCTTTTATATGCTGGATTCTCGAGGTAGGAGATAGGTTCTTCATGTGGCTCATCTGTGGTAGCCAGCTTCGAGAGTAGGTCGGCCAATTCATTGTCTTATCGACCAATCCTCTGAATTTCCCAAAACTCCAAGTCTTTTATCAATCCCTTTACCAAGTCGCAGTATTTGATTAGGGTAGAGTTCTGCACTTCGTACTCCCCTCGGACCTGGTTGACTATCAGCTAGGAATCACAATATGCTATAATTTTGGTCGCTCCAAAGCATTTGGCGTACTCGATGGATGCGACCAAAGCTTCATACTCTGCCTGGTTGCTGGAGGCCTCAAACTTAAACCTCAATGCTTCCTCATAGGCCATCCCAGATTCTGGCTCGATCAATACTATCCCAGCTCCACTAACATTCGTCGTTGCTGACCCGTATGAGTACACCTTCGAGCAGTCGTCGGGTAGACTAGTGACGGGCTGGGACTCTGGCTCTTTTCCCTTAACTTTCTCCTTCTGAGCTCGCACCTCGCCGTCTTCCTTGGTGAACGTCAGCTCGACCAAGAAGTCTGCCAAAGCTTGAGCCTTCAACGCCTTTCGAGGTCGATACTCGATGTCGAATTCTGTGAGAGCAATTGACCAATTGAGTAAATGACCTGAACTCTCCGGCTTGTGTAGAATCTTTCTCAAAGGTGCATTTGTGAGCACAACAATGGGGTGAGCCAAGAAATAAGCTCGTAGCTTCCTTGAAGCCACGACTAAGGCATATGCAACCTTCTCTACATTGTAATATCTGCCTTCAACATCTGATAGAGCCTTACTAACATAATACACGGGCTTCTGAAGCCCCTCTTCTTCTTGAACCAGCACAGCTGCCACTGATTGATCACCTATAGATAGATATACGAACAATGTCTCACCAATAGTCGGGCTGCTCAATAGAGGTGGAGTGGCGATATATTCCTTGAGCTGTTGGAACGACGAACGACATTCGGTCATACATTCAAAGTTTTTTGTCCCCCTTAATGATTTGAAGAAGGGGAGAGACCTTTCCGCCGGCTTGGCTATAAAGCGACCTAGGGCTGCCACCCTACCATTAAGTCGCTGCATCTCCTTGATACTAGTGGGCTCTTGCATGTCGACTAGAGCCTTGATTTTTTTTGGATTGGCTTCAATTCCTCGTTGTGACACCATAAAACCAAGGAATTTGCCGGCTGCTACCCCAAATACACATTTGCTCGGATTAAGCTTCATGTCGTTTGCCCGCAGATTGGCGAACGTTTCCTTTAGGTCGACTACGTGACGTCCGGTCTTTGTTTTGATAACCATATAGTCAACGTAAGCCTCCATGTTTTGGCCAATCTATGAAGCGAAGACCTTGTTCACCATCCTTTGGTAGGTTCCTCCTGCATTCTTTAATCCGAATGGCATCATATTGTAGCAGTAAATGCCTCCAGCGGCTTGAAACGCCGTCTTCACAATATCATCTTCATGCATCTTGATCTGATGATAGCCAGAATAGGCATCGAGAAAGCTGAGTGGGGAATGTCCAGCAATAGAATCAATGAGCTTGTCAATCCTAGGTAGGGGATAGTTGTCCTTGGGGCAAGCAAGATTGAGGTTGGTGAAGTTGACGCACATTCTCCACTTGCCATTAGATTTCTTCACCATGACCACATTAGCTAGCCAGGTGGTATGAGTGGCCTCCTTTATGATACCTGCACTTAAGAGTTTTTGTACCTTGAGTTTTATGGCCTCCTTTTTGTCACGAGCGAAGCTTCTCTGTTTCCGTGCTTTGTATTTGATGGTCGGGTTGACCTCCAGCCTGTGAACAGCGACCTCTTCCTTGTTCCCCTTCATATCCTCTACTCGCCAAGCAAATATGTCATTAATTTCTTTTAGTAGCTCGATGATCTCTGCTCTTTCCTCAGCTGATAATTGCTTTCCAATATGAATCTTTTGCTCAGGATAAGAAGGATTCGTGATCACTGCTTCCAGCTCATCCACAGCCTCTAGCTCTGGACCATCTCTGAATTGTAGGGTCTCGATAATGATCTCTCGAACCCTCTGTCTTTCCTCGGCCCCCAGGTGTGGAGCTTCTTCACAGATTATATCATCCAACTCAGCAGCGATCTCACTGGTGGTAGCCCCCGAGTTATTGTTGACTTGGAGGCATAGCTTGCCTATGAGGACTTGGTCGACCATAACTGTATCTGGATCGACCATGGTGACTTCAGAGTGATGTGTCGACTCAGTCATGACTTCGTCATGTGAGCGATAGGTCGACTCTTCCATGCTGGTGATTGTAGATAGCCTAGAAGTTATGGTGACTGATTTTGACATCTTCAAATACCCCTCAGCGGTTTCGATCTCCAGTTCCCTCCTCTTCCTAGTTCGTAGGACATGGTCAAGATATTCTCGAGTTGTGCTTCGTACACAGCCGACTCCAGCTAGCGTCGGGAACTTAACTCGCTGATGGGGGATCGAGGCCACCATTCCAAGTGCGACCTGACTAGGGATACCAAGAATTGCAGCATAATCACTATTCACATCAATGACAATAAATTTTACCTTGGAGACAACCCTGTAAGGATGTTGGCCTATGTCGACGTCCAACTCAATCTATCCTTTGGCATCGACCCGGTTGTTGGTGAAACCCTCCAATCTGCCATCATATCGCTCGACCTGCTCATTTGAGAGTCCCATCTCTTGGAATGTCTTGTAAAACAAAATATCCTTGCAGGCCCTCTTGTCTATCAAGAGTCTGCTCGTCGTACACCCATATATTAATCCTGGGATAACGAGAACTTGCTCTCTAGCTGCTACATTGGTTGCCAGCTCGTCCGTATAGAAACTAATCATCTCGTCCCTAATATAGCTTCTTGGGGGTACATGAGGTGCCTTGCTGAGCTGGAATATCTTGTGTTTGATGGCAGTGTTACTAGCTTGCTCCGTAATAACGCCCAAATTCAACCTAGGCTGCCTCGGCTCTTGATGTCCACCAGCAGTTCGCTCACCACCACCTGCCGAGGTCTTTTCATATACGCATCGAGCCTTCCCTGGTCGACCCACCTCTGAATGATACGTTTCAGGCTCATACAATCCTCTGTAGTGTGGCCCGTATCTTTGTGATACTCGCAGTATTTGCTGTTATCCCGTCTGAACTTATTTCCTGGGTTTATTGGGGCAGGTGGGCCTAGCTCGACCGTATTCATTATCTCAGTTCGACTCACTGTTAAGGGAGTGAAAGCTTCGGGCACTTTCTCAGTCGCCCTAGTTCTATTCTTGCCATTTTTGTTGTTCCCCCCATTCTTGGCTGAGTCCTTCTTATCAGTATCAGCGACCTCAGCCTTGGGGCCTTTCCAATTTTTCTTTTCTTTTCTTTCTTCGGCCAATGCTACATTGTAGGCCTTCTCGAACAGCTCTTGTCGAGTAGTCACAGCTCGAACTGTCAGCTCGTAATCCAAATCTACAGAAGCAATTCCATTCCTGAAACAATTGATTACCTCCCTATCCGTGAGGTCCTCCTCAATCTTATCGACCATCTCCTTGAACTTGGCATAGTAGCACATCGAGCTTTCACTCTTTCCCTGCACCAAGTTGTTCAAGTCGGTGACTGTCATCTTATGAGCTCCGGCTGTCGAGAATCTATCCAGAAACTTTTTCCTCATATAAGACCAAGTCGAGATGCAACCTGGTGCCAAGCCATTGAACCAAGTAAGGGCTGCTCTAGTTAGAGTTCTAGTAAGTGCCTTACATATCATGTTGTCCTCGTTGGAGACAAAGCACATCATAGCCTCTAGATGTTGTATATGGCTTTTGGCATTGGTTGCACCCGAATATTTTTCCAGGACGGGTAGTCTAAAACCTGGAGGAGGTCGACGGTCGAGCAACTCCTTGGACAAGGGACGAAGAGCAAAATCATTTTGTTCGCCCTTTCTGGCGTCCTATTTCTTATTAGCCTCCCACTGTTCAAACTTTTTCTTCCATAATAGCCATTCCCTAGCATCTGGCCTGTCATCCCTAGCATAGGAGACATCGTTCGACCTTTGCCTTTCTTCTCGATGGGGTTCCCTCCCTGAGTTGACTCTGTGCCTGTCACTCCTAGGGGGAGTTATCTCTATGCTTCTCCTATCTCTGTGAGAGGGCGACCTCACTGAATGAAGTGGCTACCTGTGCCTTTCATCTCTAACTGGCGACCTGTGCCTCTCATCTCTAGTTGGCAACCTGCGCCTTTCTTCTCTTATAGGCGACCTGTGCCCATTCCTATCTCTATGGGACTGCGACCTCTCAGTCCTGGCAGGCCTATTTCTCTCGGCCTCCCTTTGCCGTCTTAGCTTCGACTCAGCCTCCTGCTCTCTATTCGTGTTGAGGTGACTTCTCAAGTCATCATTAGGGATAGGCATGTGCGTACGAATAGATCGCTCCTCAATTTGTCGCTCCTCATTCGTCATAGCATTTCCATTCTGTCGAACACTCATGTCATGTTGCATGTTAGAAACCTGGGAGGGAGCTGCCCTTTTTGATTTCCTGTCGGTCTGCTCTGACTCCTCCTCCATTGCTATCAGCTCTGCTAGAATTTGAGCTCGCTCTAACAGCATCTCCTTTTTGCTTAGGGGATTGGTTGAGGGGCCTACCCTATCCCCTGCAGCCATTCGCCCCGTGTGACGCTTTGGAGGAGGCGGCGCTCCCTGCCCATCCATAGGCCGCTTATCTCTTCTCCTACCATCCGGCAAACCCCTGCCATCAGCCACACTGTTAGAACGCGTTACCCTAGCATGATGACGAGGTGGAGGGGGAGGAGGCAAATTGGCATTTGGAGCATTGGCATTAGCATTAGTGTTTCCCTCGTTATGCTTGTCCGAGGCCTCAGAAATGTGTCCATCCGAATTTACCATGGTTATAGGTTGAAAAAGCTTTCGAGGTCAAGTACGCACGATTCCCGGCAATGGAACCAAACTGATGTTGCAGGAAAGGTGCTTATCAATCTTCATCCACGTGGCAGGACCAATCACCTAACTCCTTGACCTGAAATTAGAACCCACGACTAGCCGGATGGTCTCCGACTTAGACCCTCGGGCGTGAGAGTAAGTATGGTGTTTCGGAGAGCAAATATTGTATTGAACAAAAGAGATTCAAATGACAAAATTGCAGTTACCTTAAAACCGTTGTGGTTGTCATGTATATATAGTTGTTTGATGAGGGTGGTATATTTGGTAGGACTGCATGAATCCAGTAATTTGTGGGACCGTTACGTGTCTGTGAGTCGTGTTCGTGAGTGGCTCCTGATTTGTAGGGAACCAGTTATGGAAAGAGTGGTGCGCACGCCTGGACCCAATAGGTCGACGCTTGCTTGGCAGGTCGAGGTCGCCTGTTGGGATTAGGTCGACCTGACTGATGGGTAGGGTTGGACCGTACCCAAAATAGAATCTGGATCGTAGAGTCGGACTAAGCTAGGTCGGGACCTTGTAGGTCGGACAATGAACTTAAGTCGACTGATCATGAAGATGGGCCTTGGTCCTTGTAATAATTGGGCCTAGCCCACTGAGAACGTGGTGACAATAATTGATTAAGGATTGGGCTTTACTCGCTTGGCCCAGCTCGACACTTTAGTAATAATTGGGCCTAGCCCACTGAGAGGGTTTTAGGAAGGTTTTGAGTTAGGAAAGGTTGAGAGAGAGACGGTTGATGCTGCAGGAAAGGTGCTTATCAATCTTCATCCACGTGGCAGGACCAATCACCTGACTCTTTGACCTGAAATCAGAACCCACGACTAGCCGGATGGTCTCCGGCTTAGACCCTCGGGCGTGAGAGTAAGTATGGTGTTTCGGAGAGCAAATATTGTATTGAACAAAAGAGATTCAAATGACAAAATTGCAGTTACCTTAAAAGTGACGGTGACGGAGGGAGTTAAATATCGTGTAAAGAGAGAGAGAGAAGATGAGACGATAAGGGAGAAGGAGAGAAAATAGGGAATTAAGTTGAGGGATTTATGGAATGGGTAAGGAAATTTAATTTGGGGCAAATTGCAATTTAGGGCCTGAACTCGAGGGGGTGGTCTCGAAACGGGGCCCCATATCTAATTTTTGTCAATTCAGGGCTCAAAATCTAAATTTTTTGCCAGTTAAGGGCTTTTTGACGATTTTCGTTAAAAATACGGTTAAATAGCATGTGCCACTCACGTGATTAATTGATTTGGTTAGTTTGCATTGATATTTAAATTTAAGGTCCTAAGTGAAACAAATTAAAAGTGGAGGTGAAATAAATAAAAAACCATCCCTTTCCCTTCTCTCTTCTCTCCTGAACCTCCATTCACCCCCTCCCCTCTCCGCTGACGACACCTCCCTCCCTCACTAATGGCCACCCATGCTCATCCTTTCGTCCTCAACACCATCATGAACCCCTCCCGTCCGTCCATCTGCTTCGTCGCCGGTACTTGCAAATACTTCAACAACCCTGATTCTCAAATTCTCTCACCCTCGCGTGCAATTTCCCAATCACCGGGTCCACTAAAAATTGGTTCTTTTCTTGATTGAAATGGTTTGTGTGTGTGTTCGTGTCTGCTCTAGGACTTGATTATTTTGATTTTGAATGTGCATTTGGGTGTGTGTATGTGCAGATCTGGTGGTATGGGATTGGTGGTATTGGAATAATGGTGTTGGACGGTGATATGTGGTTAGCAGTGAAGATTCTTGCGATGTCTTCTTACATGTTTATTTCCAGGTTAGTTTGCTGATTAATGGTGGCGATAGTATAGAGAATTATCTCTCTGTTTCAGTTGGAATCAAGATCCATGGGTCCATTTACATGTTTAATGGTGGCTATAGTGAAGGATAGCGTGGGTTTTGACGCGAGAGGGATGATGGATCAGGAAGGAAGGGGTGGCGTGGGAGGGTGGGGAAAGGCGGTGGGTTGGGATGATGAGAAGGGTGGTCGGTGCCGGAGGTGTTGGGGGAGATGGAGATGAAGGGGTTGTTCTCTCTCTCTCTCTCTCTCTCTCTCTCTCTCTTTTTTTCTTTTTTTTTCTTATTTTGATTTAGTGTTGTTAATGTAATATTTTCTCTGTTTAAAATAAATATTCTAAATAAAAAAATTCTTTTATCGATAGCAAATTTAAAAATTATTTGGATATTAATTTTGAGACGGAGGAAGTATTTAAGGTGATATTATTTTTATTCAAAAAATCTATTACATAAAATATTGCTTCAAAAAATAAAATTGCTTCAAAAAATACTTATTTCAATTCTAATATATTAATGCTTCAAAATTATATATTAATATTTCCAAAAATATGTTTTAGTTTTATTAACTTTTTTAGATATTTTTTAAATTTAGATGATAATTATTTTATTTTATTTATATATTTTATAAATTATTCAATATAAAATAATTAGTAATTTTTTGAAGAAAAATAATTAGTATTTTAAATTATTAGAAAAAATGATAATAGTTAATATCTTAAATTATTTTAAATCATATTATATTTTTTAAATAAAATTATCTTTATTAAATAAAAATTGGCAATTTTTAAATAAAATTTTCTAAATCAAAAAGATTTAAGTGACATGTCACTTACTTTTATTTTTTAAAAAAAAAATATTACAAGATTTACGTTAAAAATTAATTAATTTTTTTTTTAAAAAAAATACTTTTTTTCTTTAAAAATACAATTTTTTTTATATTTATAACATTTATTTTACAAGATTTATGTTAAAAATTAATTATTTTTTTTAATAAAATACTATTTTCTTTAAAAATACATTTTTTTCATATTTATAACATTTATTTTAACATATTTTAAAAATTATAAAAAAAAATTAATGCTTTTCACAATATATATATTTTCAAAAAATATTATTTAAAAAAAAAAATATTTTGTAACGGTCATCAATTTTTAAAAATTTACATTTCACTCCTTAATAACTAACTTGCATTTCAATTTAGTCCAACTTGTCCAGCACATGCGTGGCACATGTCACTTAACTGACTTTTCTAACAAAATTCGTCAAAAAGCCCTTAATTGACGAAAAGTTTAGATATTGAGCCCTGAATTGACAAAAATTTGATATGGGGCCCCTTTTCGAGACCACCCCCTCGACTTCAGACCCTAAATTGCAATTAACCCTTTAATTTGACAAGACTTATTCCACTTACTCTACTTAACTCCTATATTTACTCAAATTAAACACTCACACTTCCCCTATTTACTTGCACATAAAATAAAACAAACTCTCCCATACCAATCAAAACAAATCCGACCATTATCTTTTGAATTTTTCATTTTTTTTTATTTTTATATATAGAAAACGAAAAAAAATAATAATAAACAAAACAAATATACCTAGTCCACACAGTTTTGCAAACAAATCTCTAGATTTTAGGACTTAGTTATTTGATTTGTTTACCAAAGATAAAATGGATTTGTTAAAGACTTTTTTAAACTTTGTAAACTCTTAATCAGTAAAAAGACTTTCAAAGTTTAAAAACTTAAACAACAAATCGAAAATAAAGAAAAAAACAAATATAGCACACACAAATGTGTTAATGCAATGATGGTAACACCTAGGATAACATATATGATAAAAACCCCTTGATAAATATATTCATTTTCAAGCACTTGAGGCATAACAAGCTTAGCCATTTTTAGGCACTTGAGGCATAATAAGCCTATTCATTTAAGCACTTTGAGGCATAGCTAGTTAAACACAATTTCATTACACTTTTTAAACAAGGAAGCATCGTAGTAGCGAGCTCCGTGCCCCGAGTCTTATTTCAAGTGCAAAGTAGGGTACATTGTAGTAGCGAGCTCCGTGCCCCGAGTTTTATTGATCTATACCTTTCAAGTAGGGTACATTGTAGTAGCGAGCTCCATGTCCCTAATACTAAGCACAAATCACTTCATACATTCTCATTGGCAAGAGTACATCATCGCCACGAAAGTCGTGCCTCAAGCTCGAGAGAATAGTATGGAATAAGAATTGCCTCTTTGCCTTTTAATTTATCACAAGATCATTAGTGACTTTGTCACTTTAAGCACAAAGGGAGTTTTAGCAAATGTGTTATTCAGGGTGTTATCCTACCATAATAAAAAGGTCAGCATGTGCAGTCATAAGAACTCTCATAGCTCAGAGAACTATGGGAACTCTCACAGCACAGAAAACAAAACCAAACAAGCAAAAACATGTACTAGTATACATGTGTTTCCTCATGTATTATCAGCACCCTTGGTAACACCATACAAAGAGGACATTTTAGAGAATGCAAAGACCAATAGATCTTTTCAAACTAGAAAATCTATCATGGTCTAAGGCTTTGGTAAAAATATCAGCAAGTTGGTACTTTGTATCAATATGCTCTATAGTAATTATCTTTTTATCTACCATATCTCTTAAAAAATGATGACGGATGTCAATATGTTTGGTATGGGAGTGTTGTACGGGATTTTTGGAAATATTAATAGCACTTAAGTTAACACAGTGTAAGGTCAAAATATTACTATCAAGACCATAATCATCAAGCATGTGTTTTAACCAAATTAGTTGTGAACAACAACTACCGGCTGCTACATATTCAGATTCAGCCGTGGATAATGAAACACAATTTTATTTTCTACTATACCATGATACTAAATTATTTCCCAAGTAAAAACACCCCCCACTTGTTAGTGTTATGCCCTAGGCCTATGATTGATAGACTTATGTGTTGACATTATTTATTATTATATGAGATGTTTATCATTTGATTATTATATGTTTTGTATATTTGTTTATAATAATAATCTCTGTCCCTAATTATTAAGAGAATAATTAGTATAATTGTCAATGGATAATCATACGATGATTATATGCATAGAGATGCACATTGAAATTATAAGTACTTGTTAGAGAACAAGTGACTGGACTTGACCCGCATGAGATTTATGTCATGGTCAAATGTCATAATTAAATCTCATAAGGTTACTTCATTTAGTCCCTAGACCTGAGATTATCATGACCTTACATATGATGAAAGTCATGTTTGATTTTAGTCAAACGGTATCTTAACACGATATCTATAAAGGCTATCTTTGGCATGATCGGATTCATGATGGGAAGGATGATAAGTCAAGATGGTATTTGTCCCTCGGAACAGAGATGTTTTGCTTGGTCCCCTCGATGAGTGATAATGATGAAAGTGTATGGCCGTACCCCAATATGATTGGAACTATCATTATACTCAAGATCAAGAAAGTATTGAACAAAGACAAGTTGACGAGGACCATGACTTGTGTTCAATATAACATCGCGGGACAAGGGAGAAATGGAAGTGCACCGTTGGAAACGTGAACTCTTACGTTACATTATTTGGGTAGACATAATGGCTTGCTAGAGTTCGCTTATGTCTTATGAGGGTCGATATGATCGAACTCATTGCCAACATAATGTAATCCTATTGGGTCACACACAACTAGAATGAATTGAATAAACCATTGGAAGAATGATTGAGAAAACTCCTCACTGGGCTTGTTAGGCCGTGCGACAGAACAGGCCATGTGCTGTGTCTGGTCATGCGACATAACAAGCCACTGAGGCGGTTTGACAGAATCCTTTCCTAATATGATTAGGATTCATATTCTATACTAATGTACTATAAATATGAACGTCTGTCAACCCAAGAAAGCTAGCCGAAATTCTCAATAGAAATTCACAAACATATTCTCAATATTATTCCAAGGTTTTATAGGATCTAGCAATCTTCAAGAAATTGTTCTTGGATTCATTCAAAGGTGTGGATACCGAAAGAGGGTCTTCGCTCGTTCATCGATCAAGACCTAGAGTTCAAGCAAGTTGAAGAACGAAGTTTGTGATTCAAAATCACATAATCAAATCGTTCGATAGCTCAAGAACGGAAAGCGTTCAAGGTTGGTTACATCTATCTCATAGTTTTCAAGTTAATTGTATGGAACGAATCCTAGGGGTTCTTGGGTTTTATGTTTTTAATGCTTAATTCCGCTGCGCATGGACCCGTAAAATCCAACAGTGGTATCAGAGCCCCGTTCGTATGATTAAGTTTGAATTAACATGTTAGAAAAGTAATATAAAACCGTTTATATGTTCTTTTGCATGTTTTGTATGCGATAGATTAATTGTTTTTGAAAAAATATGCCTAATTCGTGTTCTAATGATATTGAATTAAATCTGTTAAAAGTCGTTTGCATGATTTAATTGCTCCGTGATTTAGAATTGATTGAATTCTGGAAATCTGGAAAATAGTCATCCTGTGTCACGCGACAGAACTAGCTTCTGTCATGCGACAGAACTTGCCTCTGTCACGCGACACTTTTAGCCCATTATGGGCAGTATCAGGTTGATGAACAATCTGGTTAATCTATGAATGTGTTTACAATCTGATGTGTTTGTGTGTTAATCTGGATGCTATAAAATTGAGTTTATAAGGGCTATGCTAGATTAATTCATTGTTTATGCATGCTTAGTTGATTAAAATATGATTTTAGTAATTATTGTGATGCATGATTTACTTGTTCTTACGTGTTAAGAAATTTTATGTTTAGTTGAAACATTGCATTATAGTTTCCTAAATATGTTTAGATTTAGACATTAAAATTTTGGATTTTATGATTGTTTATGGAAACAAGTCATAATTACGCGAAATTTAAAAGGAAACTGATTGTTTATAAAAGGTAGTGATTATGTTGCCAAATCAGAGCTGATTTCTGATTGTGCATGTCTAGGAGAGTTTTGTCTAAGGAAGAGTTGGTACTTAAGTAGTCCTTGTGGCTCACCTATCTTCCTGGGAACTTACCTGGTGCACGATTATGACTATCTTTGCTGATATGCTTATAATCTACCTTAAAGAACCTTCATTTAACTTTTAAGTTCTTTATGCCAATTCATGATTAAAACACTTGAGACCATTCGGATAGTTTTGGGTGGGCTTGCCATAGCAAGGTGCTTTGATTCTATTCGAATGCAAGCAAGATGAGGAAATGGTGGTTCCTATGCATTTAAAGTGAATGAACTTAATTGGGTTATCAAAATGGTTTTGGACCCAAGGCATAAGATGAGATTAAAATATGCCTAGACATATGATGTCTTGAATGAATCTCATAAAAGATCTAAGAGTCATATATGTGATATGATTGATGTTTTCTACCTAATTAATTTAATTTTGAGCGGTTTGCCATAGCAAACTTGAAATTGAATTAAAGTTGGATCTTAGCTCATTAAATGTATATTATGCTTATTTGCATTTGAAGGTGTATAATTTAGTGGGAGCATTTTATATAAATGCGTTATACTTTTCATATGATATGTTTACTTATATGTGTTCATATTTTATGTATATCTTTTTATAGAATAAATGGCATCAAACAATAATCACTTTTCACTGCGATCTGTCCTTGAGAAGGAAAAGTTGGAAGAGAATGGTACAAACTATATGGATTGGATCCGTAGTTTGAGAATTGTTCTCAAGCAAGAAGAAAAATTGTACGTTCTCGAGGAACCTATTCCACCTGAACCTGCTGCCAATGCTACTAGGGCAGTGAAGGATCAATATTTGAAGCACAAGCGTGACTCTACAGATGTTGGTTGCCTCATGCTCTCCGCCATGTGCAAGAACCTTCGGAAGGATCTTGAGCACTTGGGGACAGTTGACTTAAACAATCGACTGATGGAAATGTTCCAAGTACAAGCTAGGCAAGAAAGGTACAACACAGTTATGGTCTTGACCTCATGCAAGATGAGTGAAGGACAAGCTGTTGGTCCCCATGCTCTTAAGTTGAAGGGCCACATTGAGCATCTTGAAAGGCTCAATTTTCCAATTAGCCAAGAGTTGGCTACCGACATAATATTGAATTCATTACCCAAAAGTTTTAGTAATTTCATAATGCACTATAACATGGGTGGAATGAATAAAAACCTTTCCGAGTTAGTTCAAATGTTGAACACTGAGGAAACCAATATTGTCGAGAAGAAAACCGACCAAGTGCTGATGGTTAACAAGGGGAAGGGTTTCAAGGGTAAGGGAAAAGCAAAGGTTGCTAATCCTAAGGCAAAATTTGCCAAACCCAAAGAGGATTCCAAGCCTAAAGAGGCTAAGCCCAAGTCCCAAGAGGACGCAGTCTGCTTCCATTGCAATGAGATTGGACATTGGAGGAGAAACTGCGCAAAATACAAGGAAGCACTGAAGAAGAGCAAAGGAGTTGCTTCGACTTCAGGTATCTTTGTTATAGATATATTCATATCTACTTCTAGTTTTTGGGTATTGGATATCGGATGTGGAACTCACATTTGTTTAAATGTGCAGGGTCTAAAGAACAGAAGGATGCTTAAGGAAGGTGAAGTGGACCTACTTGTGGGGAATGGAGCAAGAGTTGCTGCATTAGCCGTAGGAACTTATGAAGTTACTTTACCTAGTGGACTAATACTTGTTTTGAACAATTGTTATTACATTCCAGCTTTAAGTAGGAATATTATTTCGATTTCATGTTTGGATAATGAAGGTTTTAATTTTCTTAAATGTGATAAGAAATTTTCCATTTATAAGAGTGATATGCATTATTGTACTGCTGTTTCATTCAATGGCCTTTATATTCTTGATGTTGAAAATCGTGATAATGATGTCTATAACATTAACAAGAGATCTAAACCCAATGATGTAAACCACACTTACTTATGGCATTGTCGTCTTGGCCATATTAACGAGAAACGCATTTCTAAACTCCACAAAGATGGATTTTTAGACTCACATGATTATGAATCTTATGAGACATGCGAATCTTGTTTACTTGGCAAGATGACCAAGGAACCATTTACCAAAACCGATGAAAGGGCGGGCGACTTATTAGGACTCATACATACCGATGTATGTGGGCCTATGAGTAGCGATGCTAGGGGAGGATTTCGGTACTTCATAACATTCACTGATGATTATAGTAGATTTGGATATGTTTATCTAATGAAACATAAAAGTGAATCGTTTTAAATATTTCAAATATTTCAAAATTAGGTGCAAAATCAACTTGGCAAAACTATTAAGGTACTTCAAACCGATCGAGGTGGTGAATATTTGAGCCAAGAATTTGACAGTCATCTTAAGAGTTGTGGAATCGTTTCAGAACTCTCTCCACCCGGAATGCCACAATGGAATGGTGTGTCTGAAAGGAGGAATAGAACTTTGTTGGACATGGTTCGTTCTATGATGAGTCAAGTTGAGCTTCCTTTATCCTTTTGGGGACATGCACTAGAAACTGCTGCTTTCACTATAAACAGAGTTCCTACCAAATCGGTTCAAAAGACCCCATATGAGATGTGGCATGGAAGAAAACCTAGTTTGTCTTTCAGGAAGATTTGGGGTTGCGATGCATATGTCAAGAAGTTAACTTCTGACAAGCTAGCACCTAAATCTGACAAATGTGTTTTCGTGGGTTATCCTAAGGAAACCAAAGGATACTATTTCTACAACCGAAACGAGAACAAAGTGTTTGTTGCTCGAAATGGTACTTTCTTAGAAAAGGAGTTTCTTCGCAAAGGAACCAGTGGGAGTAAAATAGATCTCGAAGAAATTCGAGAACCCGAAAACAACATTGAACCAATGGTAGAGACTGAACCAAATTCACAAAGAGTTGTGGAACCGGTTCAAGATGCACAAGTTCTTCGCCAAAGTGGTAGGTCACGATCCGAACCCGAGAGATATGGATTTCTCGTTACGGAAAGTGATGAAGTGGAGTTAATCGAAAACGATGAACCTACTTGCTATCAAGAGGCGATGTCCGCTCCTGATTCGGAAAAATGGCAAGAGGCCATGAAGTCCGAATTACAAACCATGGATGATAATCAAGTTTGGAACTTGATTGATCCACCCAAAGGTGTAAAAACCATAGGGTGCAAGTGGGTCTTCAAGAAGAAGACCGACATGGATGGGAAGGTGCACACCTATAAGGCTAGGCTTGTAGCTAAGGGATATAGGCAGATTCATGGCATCGACTATGATGAAACCTTTTAGCCTGTAGCTATGCTTAAGTCTATTAGAATTTTAATTGCCATAGCCGCATATTATAACTATGAAATATGGCAAATGGATGTCAAAACAGCTTTCCTAAATGGGAAGTTACTTGAGGATGTATATATGATACAACCTGAAGGTTTTGTTAATCCAGAAAATTCTAACAAGGTGTGTAAGTTGCAGAAATCCATTTATGGATTATATCAAGCTTCTAGGAGTTGGAATCTACATTTTGATGAAGCAATTAAAGAGTTTGGTTTTATCAAGAACGAAGATGAACCTTGTGTATACAAGAAAATTAGTGGGAGCGTAGCACTATTTTTGGTGTTGTATGTCGATGATATCTTACTCATTGGAAATGACATTCCTGCACTACAGACTGTTAAGTCTTGGTTGGGGAAGTGCTTCTCGATGAAAGATATGGGTGAAGTTGCATATATCCTTGGTATCAAGATCTATAGAGATAGATCCAAGAGGATGATTGGTTTAAGTCAAAGTACTTACATTGACAAGGTTCTTAGAAGATTCCAACTGGAAAATTCTAAAAGGGGAAACTTGCCAATGTTACATGGTATATCTCTTAGCAAGAATCAAAGTCCTAAGACTAATGATGAGAGAAAGAGAATGAATGGTATTCCATATGCTTCGGCAATTGGGTCTGTCATGTATGCTATGTTATGTACTAGACCCGATGTCTCGTGTGCTCTAAGAATGACGAGTAGGTACCAATCGGATCCCGGCGAACCACATTGGATAGCAGTCAAGAATATCCTTAAGTACTTACGAAGAACTAAGGATGTATTCTTGGTCTTTTGAGGTATGGAAGAGTTCCAAGCAAAGTACCGTCGCTGATTCTACAACCGAAGCTGAGTACATAGCGGCATCCGATGCAGCTAAGGAAGCAGTTTGGATCAAGAAGTTCATTAGTGATTTGGAAGTTGTTCCAAGCATCAGAGATCCTATTGAACTTTACTGTGACAACAATGGGGCCATTTCACAAGCAAAGGAACCAAGGTCACACCAGAGATCCAAACACATACTTTGACGTTTCCACATTATCCGTGAGATATGTGAAAGGGAAGACGTAAAGATATGCAGAGTAGACACTGATGACAACGTGGCGGACCCATTAACTAAGGCTCTCCCGCAAGCTAAGCATGATGGTCATGTTAGGTCCATGGGTATTCGATACATGGTAGATTGGGCCTAGTGCAAGTGGGAGACTGTTAGTGTTATGCCCTAGGCCTATGATTGATAGACTTATGTGTTGACATTATTTATTATTATATGAGATGTTTATCATTTGATTATTATATGTTTTGTATATTTGTTTATAATAATCTCCGTTCCTAATTATTAAGAGAATAATTAGTATAATTGTCAATGGATAATCATACGATGATTATATGCATAGAGATGCACATTGAAATTATAAGTACTTGTTAGAGAACAAGTGACTGGACTTGACCCGCATGAGATTTATGTCATGGTCAAATGTCATAATTAAATCTCATAAGGTTACTTCATTTAGTCCCTAGACCTGAGATTATCATGACCTTACATATGATGAAAGTCATGTTTGATTTTAGTTAAACGGTATCTTAACACGATATCTATAAAGGCTATCTTTGGCATGATCGGATTCATGATGGGAAGGATGATAAGTCAAGATGGAATTTGTCCCTCGGAAGAGAGATGTTTTGCTTGGGCCCCTTGATGAGTGATAATGATGAAAGTGTATGGCCGTACCCCAATATGATTGAAACTATCATTATACTCAAGATCGAGAAAGCATTGAACAAAGACAAGTTGACGAGGACCATGACTTGTGTTCAATATAACATCGCGAGACAAAGAGATAAATGGAAGTGCACCGTTGGAAACGTGAACTCTTACGTTACATTATTTGGATAGACATAATGGCTTGCTAGAGTCCGCTTATGTCTTATGAGGGTCGATATGATCGAACTCATTGCCAACATAATGTAATCCTATTGGGTCACACACAACTAGAATGAATTGAATAAACCATTGGAAGAATGATTGAGAAAACTCCTCACTGGGCTTGTTAGGTCGTGCGACAGAACAGGCCATGTGCTATGTCTGGTCGTGCGACACAGCAAACCACTGAGGCGGTTTGACAGAATCCTTTCCTAATATGATTAGGATTCATATTCTATACTAATGTACTATAAATATGAACGTCTGTCAACCCAAGAAAGCTAGCCGAAATTCTCAATAGAAATTCACAAACATATTCTCAATATTATTCCAAGGTTTTATAGGATCTAGCAATCTTCAAGAAATTGTTCTTGGATTCATTCAAAGGTGTGGATACCGAAAGAGGGTCTTCGCTCGTTCATCGATCAAGACCTAGAGTTCAAGCAAGTTGAAGAACAAAGTTTGTGATTCGAAATCACATAATCAAATCGTTCGATAGCTCAAGAACGGAAAGCGTTCAAGGTTGGTTACATCTATCTCATAGTTTTCAAGTTAATTGTATAGAACGAATCCTAGGGCTTCTTGGGTTTTATGTTTTTAATGCTTAATTCCGCTGCGCATGGACCCGTAAAACCCAACACCACTTGTACTTTTTCTATCATCCATATCCCCTGCCCAATCCGAGTCACTAAAGCCTACTAAATTTTTATTAGTATCTTTACTATACCATATCCCTAAATCAATAGTTCCAGATACATATTTAATGATCTTTTTAACTGAATTTAGGTGAGACACTTTAGGATTGGATTCGTATCTAGCGTACACACCGACACTAAACATCAAATCAGGATGACTAGAAGTAAGGTAAAGGAGGCTACCAATCATGGAACGATATAGGGTTGGATCAGCATCTTCTCCCACTTGATCCTTTCCATTTTTGAGAGAAGTGCCCATAGGAATTTTTGAGCTCTTCAATCCTTCCAACCCAAACTTCTTCACCAGGTTATTTGCATACTTGCTTTGAGAGATAAAAATCCCTTCACTTGATTGCTTAACCTGCAAGCCTTGAAATAAGTTAAGTTCCCCCATCATGCGTATTTCAAATGTTGATGTCATAGCCTCTACAAAGTCTTTTAAACAAGTTTGTGATGTAGAGCCATATACTATGTCATCAACATAGATTTGAACCATGACAAGTTCTTTTCCATGTTTAAGAATGAATAAATTCCTATCTGATTCTCCTCTAGTAAACTATACTCTAGTAAAAAGCTAGTTAACCTACCATACCATGCACGTGGAGCTTATTTTAACCCATAAAGAGCTTTATCAAGTCTATACACATGGTTTGGTAGAAATGGATCTTCAAAGCCTTTTGGTTGTTCAACAAAAACTTTCTCATCTAAGTATCCATTTAAAAATGCTACTTTGACATCCATTTGAAACAATGTGAATTTAAGAAAACAATCTATGGCCAATAAAAGTCTTATTGTCTCAATTCTAGCCACGGGTGCAAAGGTTTAGTCATAGTTGACACCTTCCACTTGTGTATAGCTTTGAGCCACAAGACAAGCCTTATTCCTAACAATGCTACCAAATTCATCGGTCTTATTTTTAAAAATCCATTTTGTCCCAATAACATTTGTATTTGTGGGATGAGGTACTAAAGACCAAACATTGTTACGAGAAAATTGATCAAGTTCGTCTTGTATTGCTTGAATCCAAAAATTATCTTTTAAAGCTTCAATCACATTTTTAGGTTCTATAGATGAAATAAAACAAGAGTATGCTACCTTTGAGTATGTGGTGGACATGCACACATACCTCACCATGTCACGGTAACTAATGGGATATTTACATCTTGTTCTTACACCTTCATTCACCTCCCTAATTACTTGTGTTATAGGATGATTCCTACTGATTCTAGGTGGAGGATCCCTTCTTATATGCTCATGAACCTCAGTTTTAATTCCTTCTTGATCTTTATTCATTGGACTGGAATCAGATGCTATCTGAGGTGTTATCTCATCAGCGATAACACCCTACTCAGTTATTGTGTTACTGTCAGTGTTAGCACTTGTGGTAAGACCAGTGGTATCACCTTCTGGACTGACTTCTTCCAACAGCTCCAAAGGTGTCTCTTGAACCCTTTCTCCTGCAATACTTGAGTGATCATCAAAACCAATGTTCATTGATTCTTGGATGGTTTTTAACCTTAGGTTATATACCCTATATGCACAACTATTTGAAGCATATCCAAGAAAAATGGCCTTATCACTCTTAGAGTCAAATTTTGCTAAGTAGTCTCGATCATTGAGAATGTAACACACACAACCAAAGACATGGAAGCAATGAAATTTTGGCTTCCTACCATTTAAAATTTCGTATGGAGTCATAGTTGTACCGGGTCTTAGAAAAACTTTATTGGCCGTGTGACAAGCCATATTTAATGCCTCAACCCAAAATCTTTTCGAAATTCTTTTTGAAAACAACATCATACGAGTCATTTCAAGTAAAGTCCTTTTTTTCCTCTCGGCTACCCCATTCTGTTGAGGTGTTTTTGGAGCTGAAAATTCATGTTGAATTCCTTTTCTTTCACAAAAATTTGAAAAAGAAACATTCTCAAATTCCCTCCCATGATCAGACCTAATTCGAAAAATTGAAGCACAAAACATGTTTTTGATTCTAGAGTGCAAGATTTTGAATTTTTCAAAAGTTTCAGATTTTTCTCTTAAAAATACACCCATGTAAATCTTGAAAATCATCAACAATAACAAAAGTATATTTCTAGCCTCCAAAACTTTTATCTCAACTGGACCCATTAAATCCATATGCAAGAGTTGAAAACAATGTGTTTGTTTGGGGTAGAAAAATCCACTCAGCATGTTCTACATCTTGACCATACGCCTTGAGGTAACGTCTTGAAACTACACCTTGGGAATTGTTCGTTGTATGTTTTTCCTACTTTTCAGGAACAAAGTCACGCATAAAAAGGCTTGGTCAAATAGTAACTATATATCATCACGACTGACGACTGCATGAAGACCCAATCAAAGGGTAGTGTGATCCTTGTAAAGGCCATAGTTTCAACAAAGGCGTAACTCCATAACGGTTGCAATCATCAACAAAAGGCATGATTCTAGGCGAAGAAATATGGATGTCATTTATGTTGTTATTTCCGTTACTTCTATAATATATAAACCGCCTAAAAAAGTACATGTACACACATTACACCATTATTCTGCACTTTGTACTCGAAAACCTCAAGATCCATAAGAATACATTTTGGTTAAGGTAGGCTTTTCCAAAAGCCTCCCGGTTTTGTTCCGGCGAATGATTGTTCAAGGGTTTTCCTCATTACATCTTCGCGTTCATCTTGATAGGGAATTATATTCCATTTATGCCCAAAGTTTCTTTAATACAAATTCACCTTGTTGAAAATTGTCTAAAACAGTGTTGTTCCTGTGTGTTGCTCATGGTGTTGGGCAGTACTACGGGCAACACGAGTTTGTTTCCCTTTGAGACAATCCTCACAAACAATTTTTTGTTTAAGATCAAGACTAGGAATACCTTTGACAGCATCTAGTTTAACTATCTTTTCTATGTTACGAAAGTGAACATGTCCCAACTTTTGATGCCACAATGTAGTGTCATCAAATTTTGCCGAATGGCATACTTGCTTGTCTTCAACAAGATAACAATTATCATTAGATTTTTGTACCTGTCATCACACAATTGTTAGTCTTATCATAAACTTCACAAGTATCTTTATTAAACTTCACCTCTAAGTTGTCATCACAAAGTTGACTAATGCTAATTAAATTAGCTACAAGACCATCAACATGTAAGACATTCTTTAAGGCTAGAAATCCAGACACATTTAGTGTCCCTCTTCCAATGATATTACTCTTGCTCCCACCACCATACGTTACACTACCCCCATGAACCATTTCATAGTCTTTTAAAAACAATTTTGTTCCTATCATATGACGTGAACACCCACTATCAAAATACCAAGAACCTTCTACATTTGTTTTTAAAGCAGTGTAAACAACATCACATCTCAGATTAGCTTTAGGTTTAGGTTTCCACACCTTTTTTGAATTTTTACCATTCTGACAGGGTGTGTTATCCTGTGTGTTGGGCAACACCTTAGGTAACACAGAGGGACTGGACATTTTTTTTTGAAATAACATGGCATTAATTTTTAAAATGTCCAGAAGTGTGACAATATTGACACACTTTCCCTTTGTCACATGGTTCTTTTGAAAGAGAATTTTTGTCAACAAAACGTTCCTTAACAAAACAATTCTCATTCTCATTCTCATTCTCATTCCTAGAAAAGTAGAAATAATACTATTTAAAGATTCTTGGAAACCAATACCTGCTTTGAGAGGTGTACTCAAGCTCAAGATCTCACCCAATTTGGAGGATCAGGTGTTGAGTTTCTTCAAGGTGGTTTCGGCTAGAGTCAACTTACCCTTGACTCTTTTAGGCTCGACATCTCTCTTGGTTGCTTGAATCTCCATGTGAGTCAAATAGGCCTTCATTCCATCCTTCTTTTTGGTTAAAGATTTAACCAAATTGTTATCTTTCTTCCATTTAATGAGCAATGCCTCATAAAGGTCCTTTAACCTTGAAATGAGGTCATCTTTGCTTTGCTCATCCTCTTGTGTACTTCTTGTATCAAGGTTAGAAGAACCAACAAAACAAACAACATTAGTATCACATAATTCATTATACATGCCAGGTGTGATCTGTTGGGTATGCATGATTTTAACCCTCCTATTTTGTATTAGATTTGATTGATACCATAACCTCCTATTTATTTTAAGGACTTTAGGACCCTATGTAATGAAGCTTAGACTTCAATTTTTTAGCTAAGTCCATTTTATAGAATAGGTTAAATTTAGGCTTGAAGACTGGCACAAGAATCATTGGATCTAAGGATTACAGTTCTGAGGTTTCAAAACCGCCTATCAAGGAACCGCTTGGCAGAACCGCTTGTAGCCTAACTGCCTTGTGATCCCCTCTTTTGAAACCGCTTGTATCCCAATGTGCAAACCGCACACTTGGAAATCCTATTCTTGTGGAACCGCTTTCATGTCAAACCGCCTTTCTCCAGAACCGCTCCAATGATTAGGTACTTGAAGTGAACCTCTTTTGACCGTTGGAATCCACGTCAGCAATATCAAAAGTCAACTACCATATCTTGTCACGTGACTACTTTTCAGACAAGATCTGCAAGGATCTTGAAAAGGTGACAGATGTCCTAACCACCTTGATTGCGGTCGAGGTCCGATCGGCTTTACTCGCATCAGCAGGTTCCAAAGGACAAAAGTGGTTGCTGTGGACCAATGGGATTGCATCAAGGACTGTCCTTACAACAGCTGTATCCAATGGCTAGTTTCTTGATGCTTGGGTATAAATACCCCTAATCTTCACCATTTGAAGATTGCTTGAAAAATTGAGAAATTGCTGTGTTCATAAGAAGTTGAAGCTCTGCCCAGAAATTCTTAGTCCTTTGAATCTTCATCTTCATACTTCAAAAAATATTCCCTAGCCCAAAAATCAAGCCTTAACACATTCAAGAATCATTGAGCTCTACATCTCTCAGATTTAAAGAGCCTTGATCTTGAACACACACACACCTCACTTGTTTAAACACATAGTTTATTCATTTGAGATACACTGGTTATAGTCTAGGATTTGTTCTTCATAGAAAAGATTTTATTGTACTTTGTAATCTCTCAAATACTCAATATAAAATCTCTCTTAGAAATCCAAGACTAACCATCTTGGTAGTGGACGTAGATCGTTTATCGATTGAACCACTCCAAATAGCTTGTTCATATACTTTACTGCATTTATATTTTCTGTGCTTGCTAATTATTTATCTCTGTCTCTGTTTGATCTTTATATAGTTATCCTTATTGTGAAATTGTGTTTGGAGTTAACATTGTCAAAACCTCACTTTTTGCAAACTGCACCTCCTGACAACCTCACTATCAAACCGCTTTGCAAAACCGCCTCTCCCAAAACCGCTTTATAACTTATATATTCCGCTGTGCATTTTACAACTCTACTTGCAGTTTCTTACACACTGCAAGAGGTTTTGTAAGCTTAGAGGTTTAATTTTTTTTAAAGAGGGTGAAAAATTTGTAACAGCTATTCACCCCCCCCCCCCTCTAGCTGTATTTTCACCCTTGTTGCCACCTTTGGGACCAACAAGTGGTATCAGAGCTAACACATTTTAAAAGCACTGTTTTTCAAGCTTAACAGCTTGTGTGCCGATTCGATATGGAAAATACAAAGACAATGACTACTGTTAACTATTCACACATTCCAATCTTGGACGAAGACCACTTCGACATCTGGAAGTGCCAAATGCTTATTCATTTGGAAACCATCGATGAAATGCTAGTGGAATGTGTGATCAATGGCCCGTTAGTTCCAATGAAGGCCAACACAGATGCAACCACTAGTGCAACAATTCCAGAGGTCAAAAAGCCAAAAGAAGAGTGGTCGGATGAAGAGAAGAGATTAGTTGCCTTGGACAACAAGGCTAGGCACATCATTTCTGGAACCCTCCCCGTATCAACTCTACGAGTAAAGTGATGTACCTCAAAACCGCAAAGCAGATGTGGGATGCCATTGAGAGCTACCTCGAAGGTGATGACGAATGCAAGGAAAGCAAATTATATGCTGTTGAAAGATCATACAACAACTTCAACAGAAAATCCAACGAAACCTTGCGTCAAACCTACGATCGATATGTTGAGGTAGTTAATGCTTGTAGATATCTTGGCAAAACTTTAACGGATAAGGAAATCAATATGACTTTCCTATCTGCTTTAGGTTCTAAATGGGTAAATAAGGCTACCTCTTTAGAAGACTCCAAAGTTTTGGGTACTTGGTCGTTAAGTAACTTGTATGCCAATCTTAGAGTCTATGAATCAAAATTAAATCATATTGAAGAGATTGAAGGGAAAACCAAATCGCTATCCATGTCCGTCGTGGAACATGAGGAGAAACCATCTACATCCAATCAAACTGCAGATCCTTCCATATCAACCTCATCACTCATCGAGATGGATGATGATGATTTTGCCATGTTTGTGAAAAGATTCCAAAAATTTAGAAAATCCTCAAAACCTTTCACAAAATCATTTTCAAAAGGCAAACCTCCTGCAACGTTTTCTAATTTGGAGATACAAAGAAAAAGAGTGATCTAGTTTGCTACAATTGTAGAAAACCTGGTCACTTCGCATCCGAGTGTCCATGACCTAAATATGAATACCTGAAAAAGAAAACCTCTCTGCGAAATTTTCTCGTCGCAAAGGAATGGTTCTGAGGAGGAAGAGAATTCCAAGGAATTGGCTACTTGGATTGAAACAGATCGATGATGGAAGTGATGATGAAACCGAAGAGGTTAATCTGCGCATTGCGTACGCTTCCGATGAGTCGGATTACGAGTCAATCGAGTCGCAAGATATGGAAGAAAAAGAGGTTTCTACAAAACTTCCAAATTTTAAATTGGATGATGATATCAAACTTACTCCTAGCATTAAGATAGGAAATTGCTCGTATTCACGTCCCATTTTTCCTCCTACAAATGCTCCACCTTCAAAAACAATTCCAAAGAAGAAAATTTTAAAAAAGGTGGTGGAAGAGGTTTCTCCCATGGAACATGAAAGGATGTTCAAGGAAGCTGAAATGGTGATCAATCAATTCTCTAATCTTAAGAAAGCCTTAAGCTTAGCTCATGATGAACTTAATGTACAAGACGGAGAAAAGCGTGATGAAGTCCGAAATTTCAAATCTTAAGGACCAAATCAAGTATGACTCCTCTTCTGATCGTAACCGCATCCTTGAAACTAAGGTTGCTGCACTTCAACTCCGGAATGATGACTTGGTAACCCAAATCAACGATCTCCAAAAGATTATTGATTCGTGGCTCAAGTCTCAATCCACCAAGGATAAAATCATGGACTCCCAAGTTCCTCCTGGAATTAAGGAAGGCCTAGGTTTGGGATCTGAGGAAGAGGAGAAGTGTGCATCCTCGAGTGAAAAGGATGATGAAATTTTGGAACTAACTAAAGAAATTCCTAAGGGGAAGCATGCTAAAGGAAAGGGTAAAGGACGACAAATTAATTATGTCTACCCAAAAGGAAAGCAATATGGAAAGAATTCTGTGTTGAAACCTAAGGATTACGTAGAAGCAAGAGGAAATGGCTTATGGAATTGGTCGCATACCTGCTCCAACCGCTCACGGTGGAAAAGGTGGTGTGCTAACTCCCAGTGCGACCGCGCATCTTCTTCGACCGCTCCTCCCGCCTTCAAAAGCGGGAATAACGTTCCCGAAATACGTGGTCAAACCAAAGCCTGTTCCCTTTGTCTCAGTCGGAATCTTAGCTGGAACCGCTCCTCCCAAACCGCTTCCTTGTCCCAAACCGCATGCAACTCCTAAGAAGAGTAAGGAGTTAGTAAAACCTCATGAAGCTTGTAGCTATTATAAATGTTCTGTGTGGGATGGTTTAGGTCACAAGGCCGAGAATGCCTTTTGCGGTTCACATCCAATGCCAGAAGAGTAAACCTCCTTCGTCAAGCAGGTGTGGGTCGTAAAGGGTCGCTAACTTCAGACCCAAGGAATAAAGGGGGACCTCATTCTTAATGTTTACATTTCAGGTCCTCTCGCTTCATGGCCGGTCACTCCAAGGATAATGAATGGTATCTTGACGGTGGTTTGCTCAAGACATATGACTGGAGATAGATCATTACTTGAAGATGTCGTTGAAGCAAGTGATCCATCTGTAACCTTTGGTGACAACAACAAAGGCAAGACCATTGGATATGGTATTATAAGGAGAGGAAACCTAACCATTGAGAAGGTTTCTCTTGTTGAAGGACTCAAGCACAACCTCCTTTCAATTTCTCAATTTTGCGACAAAGGAATGCTTTGCAACTTCACGTCATCAAATTGCTTTATCAAAGATAGCATTTCCGGCGTCACCCTACTCACAGGGATTCGTAAGAGTAATATTTACATTATTGATCTAAATTCTGCATGTAGTATTACTAATCTCTGTTTTGTAGCTAAAAATGTGAGCGAAAATAGTTGGCTATGGCACAAGAGGTTGAGCCACTTGAACTTCAAGTATCTTGCAAAGATTGGTAGGGAAAACCTCGTTCGTGGTTTACCCAAAGTGGCTGACCACCATCCAGAGAAATGCAGTGCATGCCAGCTTGGTAAGCAGTCTGCATCGTCTTTCACCAGCAAGACCGCTCCATCAACTTCAAGATGCTTACAACTGCTTCACATAGATCTGTTTGGACCCGTAACCACTGCCAGCATTGGAGGAAATAGATATACCTTAGTGGTGGTGGATGATTACTCAAGATATACGTGGGTTGAGATGATGATTTCCAAAGATGATTGCTATGAGATTCTCACCGCACTTTTTAGACGGCTCCAAACTCAAAAAGAAGATGACATCGTTAGTGTTCGATCAGATAATGGAACAGAATTTAAGAACAACGGTGTTGCTCAGTATTGTGATGACCACGGGATTAATCACAATTTTTCAACCGCTGGTGTTCCACAACAAAATGGGGTTGTGGAAAGGAAGAATAGGACGTTGATTGAAATTTGGAAAGACAATGATATCTGAAGCGAAGCTACCTCAGTATTTCTGGGCTGAAGCAATCAATACAGCATGATTCACTCAGAATCGCTCCCTCATCAACAAAACCTATAACAAGACTCCCTATGAGCTTTGGCGAGGAAGAACCCCCAACATTGCATTCTTCAAGATCTTCGGCTGCAAATGTTTTGTCCTCTACAACGGAAGAGAAAATAGAGGTAAATTCGGAGCTAAAGCCGACGAAGGTATTTTTTTTGGGTATGCTAAACATTCAAAAGCTTTTCGTGTTTTCAATAAAACTAGTTTAAAAATAGTTGAGTCTGTCCATGTTACTTTTGATGAGCATTCTCTCCTTGAGCCACATTTGGCTCCAAATGTTGCTGATGATTTTGTTGAGCATAATGAACCAGGTGAACCATCTCAAATCGCACCTGAACCTCAACCGCAAAATCCAGCATCCTCAACTGAAATTCCCTCAAACCGCACCTTTGAAACCGCACCTGAAGTTCCTACTCCAGATGTAACTCCAAGGGAAGAAGAAGTTGAGAATTCCCCTATCCAGCTTATAGAACCTCTTCGTCAACTTACCTTCCATGACTTCGCTGAAGGATCTAACGATATTCCAATTGAAGATCTTCAGCAAACCTCAGTCCAACCAGACTTACCCCCGGAGGTTCGTGAAGTCAGCAGTCACCCCCTCACAAATGTGATTGGTGATCTGTTTTCCGGTGTTCAAACAAGGAGATCGAATTATGACGAGCATACTTCACTTTTATCTCAAGTTGAACCCAAGAAGATTGATGAAGCACTCCAAGATTCCAGTTGGGTCGTTGCTATGCAAGAAGAACTCAACCAATTTGAAAGATGCAAGGTCTAGACTTTGGTGCCTAGACCTCAGGATCAAGGAGTGATAGGAACTAAGTGGGTATTTAGGAATAAGATGGATGAGAATGGAAGCATCACCAGGAATAAAGCAAGGTTGGTTGCACAAGGATATAGGCAAGAAGAAGGAATTGATTATGACGAAACCTTTGCTTCAGTTGCAAGATTGGAAGCTATCAGAATCTTCTTAGCCTACGCCTCTTTCAAGCATTTCAAGTTATATCAAATGGACGTAAAGAGTGCATTCCTCAACGGCGAACTGCAAGAGACCGTGTATGTTGCCCAACCGCCTGGATTTGAAGACTCCAAATTTCCCAATCATGTCTACAAACTCCAGAAAGCTTTGTATGGACTTAAGCAAGCTCCAAGGGCATGGTATGAGACTCTCTCTAAATTTTTACTAGAAAAAGGATTCAAACGTGGTAAAATTGATACAACTCTTTTTATTGCCAAATATAATGAGCATACTTTACTTGTTCAAATATATGTCGATGATATTATTTTTGGTTCTACTAATGAGTTGCTTTGTAAGCGTTTCGAGAAGCTAATGAAAAGCAAGTTTGAGATGAGCATGATGGGAGAATTAACTTTCTTCCTCGGGCTTCAAATCAAGCAATGCGAAGAAGGTATTTTCCTCAGCCAAGCCAAGTACACCAAGGAGTTGATAAAGAAGTTTGGATTAGAAAATGCTAAAGCATATGATACTCCTATGGCCACCGGCAATAAGCTAGATAAAGATCTCAAAGGTAAGAAAGTTGATCAGACTTTATATCGAGGTATGATCGGCTCATTACTTTACTTAACTGCTAGTAGGCCTGATATTATGTTTAGTGTCTGTGTATGTGCTCGTTACCAAGCTGATCCTAGAGAAGCACATCTTATTGCAGTCAAGCGTATAATCCGCTATTTATCTGGAACCACTAACCTTGGACTTTGGTATTCCAAAGATTCAAACTTTGATCTTGTAGGTTATTCAGATGCAGATTATGCAGCTTGCACTATTGACAGGAAAAGCACTAGTGGTACTTGTCATTTCCTCGGGAATAGACTAGTTGCTTGGGCCAGCAAGAAGCAAGCTTCAGCCAGTGTCAACCACAGAGGCTGAGTATATTGCTGCTGGTAGTTGTTGCTGTCAAATCCTTTGGATGAAGCAGCAGTTGGTAGACTATGGAATCCATGAAGGGAATTGCCCCATCATGTGTGACAACACTTCAACAATCTCAGTCTCCAACAACCCTGTCATGCATTCCAAGACCAAGCACATAGATATCAAGTATCATTTCCTCAAAGATCATGTGGAGAAGAGGAATATCCATTTAGAGTACGTGGGGACAGACAACCAGATTGCTGATATCCTCACAAAGGCTCTTGACTCCAAGAGATTTTCTTTTCTCAGAGGAGAAATGGGTATGCTTGAACTTAAATAAATTCCATACTTTTTATTTGCTAACTTATTTGTTGAGTCTAGGTTTAAATTCCTTTTGGAATCAAACCGCTTCTGTTGAACCGCCTGTGCCAAAACCGCAAGATTATCCAACCGCCTGCATGCAAACCGCAAGTTCCAAACCGCTCATGCAGTCTGACCGCTTGGATCAAAACCGCGTTTCAACAAGAAGTAAACTCTGTCTATTTTTATTGCTTATTTGTTTTAAAAAAAAAAAAACTGTTCAAATTCCTTTATTTATTTTTTAGTCCTTATTTTTGACATAAGGGTATTTTTGCAAATGTTTTCCCTCGTTTATTTCAAAATGAAGAGCATTTAATGCTAAGGGGACATGAGCATTAAAAAACCCTCATGTCAGCCGTCATTGAGAGAGGTGCAGGAGGTGAAAGGGTGTAATAGTTGGTTTAATTCAATCATTCCTTCTGACCAACTGCCTCCACCCCTTCACCCTATATATACCTTGTTGGTGAAACCTAAATCTTTTTCTGCCAACTCTCTGCAACCGTACCTTTCTACCAAACCACTCTCTCTCTCTCTAAAACCTTTACAAAACCTCCATTTTCAAACCTTTAACTGTCAATGGCAACAACATCAAAACCTACTTCTAAGAGACAAAGGGCCTCAACAGTTGCTAGGGCAAAGAAACCAGTTCTGGAAATGGTAAACAATTTCTAACCTTAAAGCTTTAATTTTCTGAAATCTGCCATTGATGAACTTGAACAAAACTGTTCGTATCCCTCATGTTCTTCATTATGGTTGATTTTGATCTTGTTTGTTGACTATTTTGCTTAAGAATTGTTGGGTTTTGCTCGGATTTATACATGGATTACATATCTGTTGTTTATTTCATGATCCATCCATGTTTTGAGCTTTGATTTTGTGATTTTCAGTTCAAAACCTTCGAAAACCCACTTTGCATTTTTAGTGATTCTTGATGATTCTGGGTAAAGGATGAGTTTTTAATGTTATATTATTGTTCCCCTTCCCAATGTGATCATTTTGATATGTTATTTGCTTATTTTGGTTAAGTTTCATGTATCTCTGTTCTTGGTGTTCTTGAATGTTCTTGGTGTTCTTCACAAAACCCATGAACTGTTCTTGAAAAATCATATGTTTTGGTTGCCTTGATTATGAGAAAGTGTTTTCCAACACTTAGAATATTTTCAACTTTTCAGAAATTTTGGATTTTATTTTGGTTTGAAACCGCTTGTACGCAACCGCTTAGGAATTTTTGTTTCAAACCGCTCCTCACCTATTCAACCTAAACCGCATGTTCTAAAACCGCATTCTCAAATCTTTAGAAACCGCATGCTGTTTATTTCCTTTCCAATGTTTTTGAGATTTTACTAAGTATATAGGTTGGACACCAAGAAATTCCTCTCTAATCACTGCTTGCAGTGTGGGATAAGTTTGGATTACAATGCCACGTACTTAAGTAATTTTGTTCTCAAAGTCCTCATTATTTGTTTAAGTATTCATAGTTTCACTTGGGGTTTGAAATTTTCAAACCGCACCATTGCTCAACCGCTTGGTGCTCAAACCGCATGTGAACTATGAATACACAAATGGATCTAACACTTGAAATTTTATTTTATAGGATCCAACTACTTTCCTACCTGGGTGGGAAGTGAATGAGGAAGAGCTCAAAACAGATGCTCTTGGAAGAGAGTTGCTGAGGAAGCTAAGAGTTTCAGGCATCCTACCGCTCTTCACCAAGAAGCAGAATTTCATAGTGTCATCTTTCGTGGATCAGTTCTTTGCAACCGCTAAGAAGGATTCAAGAGTTCTTGAACAAGGCCAAAGAGTTTCCTGCCTGACCGCTGTAGTTGAAGGCATGAAGCTCTCCATAGACTACATTGACATAAGAAGACTTTTCAGATTTGCTGTTGGTGGAGCTCCCTTAGAGGTTGATCAGGTTATTCAAGACAATGCTGCTCTCCAAACCGCCAAAGTAGACACCCTGTCTAAAAAGTACAAGAAGATCCCCAGAAAGAATTTTGGTGAGCTGATGAACTTTATAGGTCATCTAGTGGGGAGATCCATTTGTGGAAAGACAGGAAACCACAACAACTTTACATCCCAACAATGGATGTACAGTGCTGCTATCTTTATGGAAATCAAGCTACACTGGCCAAGAATCCTTTACTTTGAGATTAAGGACAGTGTTGAGACCTATCAGTCCAAGGTCAAAGGTGAAGATCAGAGGTGGAGACCATTCTGCAGAATCTTAACCGCTCTATTGATGGACTATGAGCATTTAGATGAAATGGTCACCAAAAATCCAGATCTTATGGTGGACTGCTCAGATGATTCCCTTGGATTGCTTGCATGCCATTCCTTCAAGTATGCCAATGGAGATGCACTATACAAATCTTTGTATGATGCAGATACATACCCAAGGAAGGAACCCTATGAGTTGAGAGACCCCTCAACTGCTCCTAAGTCTAAAGCTACCAAGCGGTCCAGGAAGCCCCAAGCAAAAGTTGAACCGCTTCCCAAGAGGACCAAGACCGCTTCAGCATCCAAACCGCCTACTACTGATGATGAAGCTGGTACAAGCAAAAGGAAGAAATCATCCAAGGAACCTGAACCTGAAACCATGCATTTAGTGGATGAAAGTGATGAAGAAGAGGAAGATCCAAGTATTCCCAACTTGGTGGCTAGGGCCAAGAAATCCAGAGATGAGATGGCTGGTTTGACTGTTGAGGAACAGATGAAGATTTTAGAAGATAAAATTGCAAAATTGGCCAAGGAGCAAGCTGAAAAATATCAAGCCAAAGGCAAGACTGTTGATCCAACCGCTCCTCAACAAGAACCGCTTCAAGAAGAGAGACCGCCTCCAACCCATCAAACCTCTCCTGTCCAATCACCTCATCAATCCCCTTCCAAATCCCCATCAAAATCAAAATCCATAACTCCTTCCCCCAACAAAACCGCACAATCTCAGGGGGAGAAACCTAAGAGGAAGAAAATGGCGGCCAGAAAGAAAACCTTCAAGAAAACCAAACCTACTCAACCATCACCTTCCCCCTCACCTCCCAGAAATTCCCCTCCTCAATCACCTCCTCAAAATTCCCCTTCACCTTCCCCCAGAAAATCACTATCACCCCTATCTTCTCAATCCCAATATAACTCACCCCAACATTCCCATTCCATGAATTCACAACATTCCAACCAAACCCCTACTCATTCTGCCTATCAACAATGGCAGTCCAAGCCCTCTGCTGGACATGCCACATCCAAATCTGTTAGGGATGATCCAACCCCTGTCAATTCCCCTAACAAAAACCGCTCCCCTACACCTAACCTCTCTAGATCAAACACCCCTTCAAAATCCCCAACTCCTCACAACTCACCAATTAGACAGAACTCACCTCCTCCAAATATACCTCCCCAAACCCAAACCGCGCCTAAAACCAACCAAACCCAACTGCCTCCCATATTTCCAACCGCCTCACCATCAACCGCCCCTCCTTCTGAGTACTCCCAAATTCTCCAAACCCTAAACCTGATTCAAGGCCAACTGATCATAAATCAAGGCCATGTCATCTCCTTAACCGCCTCAAATGAATCCCTCCTTGCCTCCAACCGCGCCTTGCAAGCCAAGGTGGATTCTCACTCCCTTGAGTTGGCAACTCTTAAAGCCTCTTTGCTTGATGCCATTAAGGGGGAGAGATCTACAGCAATTCCATCCTCCTCCTCAACCGCTCCTCCTGATCAAACCGCTTCCATGATCAAAACCGCTTCTGAAGCCTTTCAGAAATCCCTTGAAGCTGGTTTGGTCAAAGCCTTAGAAGAAAAGGCATCTATTGAGGAGATGAAGAAATCTTTGGATGTTCTTGGAGAGAAACTCTGTAGATCCCTTGATAAAGATTTGGATAATCTGAGCACCAAATTCCTTGACTTTCTTCAATCCAGATCGCAATTATCTCAAGTTGTCCAAACCGCCTTGGATAATTTGCGTGAAGAAGTCTTGGAACAAATTGACCTTTTCAAGGTGGATTCAAAGGTAAATCTGGATATTGTGTCAGATACAGTGAAGGCCAAGCTGAACGAGATCCAAGATGAGTTCAATGACCGCTTGGACAACCTCAGGGAAGGATTCAACTCCAGACTTGGCACAACAGTCAATGATCTCAAAACCTCCCTGAAGGTATCTGTGGATTTTGAACCAATGGAACAAGCCATTCAAGCTCAGACTGCTGATGTTCAGGAGGAAGAGCACACCATCTTCAATTCCCTTTACTCTTCCCTCCATGTTCAGCTGGATACTATCAGAGACAATCTTGTGGAAAACACCAAAGCGGTTGGTGCCACAAATTCTACTTCTGCCCACTCTGTTAATGCTTTGTAGAAGCTAGAGTCAACTCTCACCCGAACCGCAGAGGAAGTTAGAAGACTGAGGAAAGCGTTTGCACCAGACCAATCAAGAGCTGGGCCAAGTGGAGCTGATCATGAAGTTAACAAGCCGCCCCAGCAGTAAATCGTTTTTCCTTTTTTTTTTAACCGCTTGTGTAAGTTGGACCGCACTCTCCTTGTATTTTCTTTGTCCAACTTACCTTGTTTTGTTTTTGTAACCTTGTAATTTTCCTTCATTCCTGTACTTGTAATCATCTTAGGAATTAATGGAAATTGCATCATGGTTCCAAAACATTGTTCTCATCAAACTGCTTGTTTGTAGAACAATGAAACCGCTTATGGTCTTAAACCTCATTCAAATATTTTTCAACTTAAAAATCACTATTTTGAATTGATGTTTAAACATTCAGTTTAAACCACACTTTGAAATTAAACTCATATTTTTAAGTGCACTGAATGCATTTCTATACTCTTCAAATTGTAAGTTTCTCAATCTTTCAAAAGTATAGAAATCTATAGCTTAAGCTAGTGTGTGCATTAACTTGGGACATGACTTACCATGTTTATTCTTATGGACATGTTTTTACCAAGTATAATGTTTGCTTTTGCTGTAGTAGGTAATGGCATCAATCAAATAGGGGGAGATTGTTGGGTATGCATGATTTTAACCCTCCTATTTTGTATTAGATTTGATTGATACCATAACCTCCTATTTATTTTATGGACTTTAGGACCCTATGTAATGAAGCTTAGACTTCAATTTTTTAGCTAAGTCCATTTTATAGAATAGGTTAAATTTAGGCTTGAAGACTGGCACAAGAATCATTGGATCTAAGGATTACAGTTCTGAGGTTTCAAAACCGCCTATCAAGGAACCGCTTGGCAGAACCGCTTGTAGCCTAACTGCCTTGTGATCCCCTCTTTTGAAACCGCTTGTATCCCAATGTGCAAACTGCACACTTGGAAATCCTATTCTGGTGGAACCGCTTTCATGTCAAACTGCCTTTCTCCAGAACTGCTCCAATGATTAGGTACTTGAAGTGAACCTCTTTTGACCGTTGGAATCCACGTCAGCAATATCAAAAGTCAACTACCATATCTTGTCACGTGACTACTTTTCAGACAAGATCTGCAAGGATCTTGAAAAGGTGACAGATGTCCTAACCACCTTGATTGCAGCTGAGGTCTGATCAGCTTTACCTGCATCAACAGTTCCAAAGGACAAAAGTGGTTGCTGTGGACCAATGGGATTGCATCAAGGACTGTCCTTACAACAGCTGTATCCAACGGCTAGTTTCTTGATGCTTGGGTATAAATACCCCTAATCTTCACCATTTGAAGATTGCTTGAAAAATTGAGAAATTGCTGTGTTCATAAGAAGTTGAAGCTCTGCCCAGAAATTCTTAGTCCTTTGAATCTTCATCTTCATACTTCAAGAAATATTCCCCAGCCCAGAAATCAAGCCTTAACACATTCAAGAATCATTGAGCTCTACATCTCTCAGATTTAAAGAGCCTTGATCTTGAACACACACACACCTCACTTGTTTAAACACATAGTTTATTCATTTGAGATACACTGGTTATAGTCTAGGATTTATTCTTCATAGAAAAGATTTTATTGTACTTTGTAATCTCTCAAATACTCAATATAAAATCTCTCTTAGAAATCCAAGACTAACCATCTTGGTAGTGGACGTAGATCGTTTATCGATTGAACCACTCCAAATAGCTTGTTCATATACTTTACTGCATTTATATTTTCTGTGCTTGCTAATTATTTATCTCTGTCTCTGTTTGATCTTTATATAGTTATCCTTATTGTGAAATTGTGTTTGGAGTTAACATTGTCAAAACCTCACTTTTTGCAAACTGCACCTCCTGACAACCTCACTATCAAACCGCTTTGCAAAACCGCCTCTCCCAAAACCGCTTTATAACTTATATATTCTGCTATGCATTTTATAACTCTACTTGCAGTTTCTTACACACTGCAAGAGGTTTTGTAAGCTTAGAGGTTTAATTTTTTTTAAAGAGGGTAAAAAATTTGTAACAGCTATTCACCCCCCTCTAGCTGTATTTTCACCCTTGTTGCCACCTTTGGGACCAACATGATCACAGATGTTATCCCAGACTGGATAACACCTTGGCTAACATTGTCACTGTCCGTGTCATTTATTGTGACAAACATGGTTATTTGATCAGATTCTTCCTCTTGAACTGGTCCTTCATCCTCATTATCACTGAGAGAAACCCATAGGTTATTTCCTCTCTTAGTGTATTTGTACACTCATTGGAATAGTGACCCCAACCCGAATATGCATGACATTGAATGGATTCAATGAACTTCGGATAGACCTTGATTGATCTGAAGATGCTCTCCTCATAGGGTTAGACTTTGGGGTACATGGGAAAGACCTTTTTGGCATCGAATCATAAACTTTGGTTTGCTTCTCCTTTGCTTTCACCTGCATTTTTTCAATATACTTTCTAACCATAGAATTGCGTTTCTAGCAAGTAAAGCAACACTAGCATTCTCATCTAATTCTTCAAAAACCTCATCTTCATTCTCTTCCAAAGAATTCGAGGTTTGAGTTTTCAAAACAACATTTTTCCCCTTAGAAGCTTCACTTTGATCAAGGAAATTTAACTCAAGTTTTTCAAAATACTCATTAAAGAATTAATATCCATAGTTGAAAGATTGTGAGCCTCTTCAATAGATGAAACTTTCATATTAAATTGCTCAGGAAGGGTTCTAATTGCTTTTGAGACAAGTTGTTTGTTGGTAAAAGGTTCACCCAAAACTTGACACTCATTTACAATATCAAATAATTTTTCAATATAAGAAGGAATAGTTTCATTTTCACCCATCCTCAATCTCTCAAACCTGCTAGTGAGACCCCTAAGCTTAGTTTCACATACACTACCATCACCTTCACAAAAATGTTGTAAAGTGTCCCATGCATCCTTTGCAGTGGAACTATTTTGAATAAGTTTAAAAATATGCATATCAACCCACTCAAAAATGGCATTAAGTGCCTTTTCATTGAAATTAGCTTAGTTGATCTCTTCATTGTTCCATTCTGATTCAGGTTTGACTTCCACGTCACCATCTTCATCAGGAGGTAACAATGGAAGGGAGTAACCATTTGTTATAGAAGATCGCCATGCTCGAAGATCAATTGATTTGATATGCGAGCGTAGGCGGATCTTCCAATAACAATAATTTGAGCCATCTAACACATGAAGATGCTTATGATTAGGATTAACTGGATCATACGCCATGACACCTAGACCAAGCACTTAGTATCGTCAAGTGACCTGCTATGATACCAATTGAAATTTTCAAGGCTTAGCTGGAAAGAGATGTTACCGTAGGTGTTACCCAACACCTTTGATAACACACTGACAGACTACACACACACCACAAAACTAAATAGTTTGTAAAAGATTTGTGCAGCGGAAATAAATAACACAAGAGTTAATTTTTCTCAAGTTATATAAATATATAACTTGAGTGTGCCTAAATGGCGAAGACTTTATAATCAATATAGAAAGAATAACAAAGCCAAAAGTTCCCTATTGCTATAACAATGATAATGCTCTATGGAACTAATAAGACAAAGTATTGAATCATATCCTTAGCCAACACTCTCTTAAACATACAGTGTTTAAGTTATAATTACAAGGGAGGAAGGATTATATGAGCCAATGATACTTTATCTCTCTTGTGCTAAGGTGTGTGTATTGTATTTGTCATATCTTCAAGAGTCCATACCTAGCCTATTTATAGCCTTCAAATGTCTTGGAGGCTACTCAAAGATAACAGCCTTGGAGCCTTGATCGGTTGAGGGAGAGTGGAGGATTTCGTGTGCTTGTTCCTCACTTCATGGGATGTTATCGCCAACTTCTCCTCATTAGTAGCAACCGAAACTTGAAGCCCGAGTTCATGCATTCTCTACTTGTACTCCCTTGCTTTCTGGACCTTGTACTCTTTAGTAAACAGCAACAACTTCCTTGACTTGGTCTTTCCACGTTTTATTTCATCAACAAGGAATATGGACCAAGTAAAAGTTATTCGTAAATCCTTATTTACGTATAACTTTTTCAACAACTTCCTTCCATGATTTTAGCAATTAATCCAACCTTTTTATAACCTGAAATATGGACTAACAAACACATATATCTTGCAAATAATATTAGACATTAGGATATAAAATAATATGGAAATAATTATACAATTATATATCATTTCAGTTCGGGTAACACATAACTGCCAGTGACAACACTTGTGGTAACACCCACATCTGTGGTAACACCCACATCTGTGGTAACAACCACAGTCTACACTAACAGAAAGGTTCTCCTACTTCTTGTGTGAAGCCTATGATTTTCTGTCTAAATGTTGCAAGTATGGGATGGGGGTAATATTTGCGTTGAAACGCATCATGTAATTCATCCCATGTGCTTATTCTCCTAGGTGCGAGCATTATCAACCAAGTCTTTGCATTCCCCTTCATGGTGTAGGGGAAGCATTTAAGTCTAATTTGTTCGTCAGTCACTCCCTATTTTCCTGGAAAGTGTGACACAGTCATCATGTAATCTCTAAGAAAGGTTAAAGGGTCTTCGGTCGAAAGACCTTGATAGTTAGGTAGCATGGCAAAATATTGACCCTTTACCTCAAGATTCCTTGTTGCATCGGATAACACAATATAAGACACCGATGAGTCTACCTTGGAATGTAAGAAGTCCTGCGTAGTTTAAGCCGGTGGGATTGCCATCATGGCTTTTTCCTCTTCTACCCCAGTGGTAGAAGAAGGGTTTAGGTCAATTTCGAGGGGATTGTCCTATTTTAATTCAATCTATTTGAAATGCCGACCTAATTTATCTATGTCGTCATTCAATGGCTACAAGGTAGGAATCAAAGAACGTCGACCAAGCATAAACTAACAAAATTAACTTGTTCTATCACAAGTACCCGGCAACAGCGCCAAAAACTTGATGGAGGAAATCTCCCTCTAATTATAATACCTAGCAAGTGTACTAGTTACCAATGTAGTAATATGCACTTATGCAAGGGTCAAATCCACATAGACAAGTGTGGAACAAGTATATTTTATTCGTGTAGAAGAGTAACCAAAAAGGGGGTTTGTTTGTTTGAGAAATTATTGATCTATGAAAGCAAAATAAAACAATTAAAGAAATCAAGAAAGCAAGGGATTCATGTATTGGAGATCAAAACAATTGTTTCTTTATACTAATTTAAATCATGTAAAAGGAATTCAATTTCATTCAAGGGTTTGTTCACAAAAACCTAGAGTTAAGATCTTAATATCTTTCGTGAAGTCGATAAGCATATTAAAACCCTAATATCTTTATCTCGTTTATCACTACAAGAAAATCTATTTATTGCAACGACAATATTTTGCCATTGCAAAAAATATCTTTAGCAACTATCTTAAAGAGTCGTTGCTAATGTTTGTTGCAATAAATGGAAATTTCACTTCCCTCCATTCCTTATTTGCGCGCGCCTCCCACAAATATTTAGGATAATTTTAAGTAGAAAAATAGATAATACATATTGCAACGGGTGTCGTCATTGCGAAAACTATTCTAAATTTATGACAACAACCTAATTGTTGCAAAAGAAAGGGGAAAAAATAAAAGAAAATAAAAAACCCCTTTCAATTATATATTGAAATCTGAAGCCCAAACCCTTCTCTATCAATTCATTTCACCAGAACTACTCCCCGCAGTCGAATCTCTCCATCTCAGCCACCGTTGGGCTTCCATTCTCGGGCGTTCTCGGGATTTGGCAGCAACAGGTTTGTCCACCCCCTCCATTCTCAGGCGCTTGGCCTTCTTGATTTGAAAGGTAACATTAACAAAGCCATCTCAAGATACTCGTATCATTTCAGTTCAAGCGGTGAAAGATGAAATAATCGATCCATACTCCTTAACTTGTTTCCACTTCAATTCAATTTCCCTCTCTCCTCAACCGCTTTTGCTCATTTCTAGTGAGGTAAGGGCTCTACTGAATTAAACCCTTCCATTTTATTTTTGTTTTCCCTCTTTTGCTAACCTCCTAATTTCATTCCAACAGGCCCTAGGCTATTTATGTACTTAAATTTCTATTAATTCTAGCTTAATCGCTGTTGAAATGGTCATATTACAACATTGCAACTACACATTGCTATAGATAGATCTGGGTATTTTGGGAATTGGGTATTTGTTGAATTTGCAAAATGCCGGTGTTTTGGTGAAGGCTTAATTGGAGCCTAATTTTTGGGGAATTTTGATTTGAGCTGCTAAAAATGGAGTCTTTCAAGTGGGTATGTCTAGTTCTAGTTGTTGTTATATCTGGGTACATGGGTTTTGGGTCATTTGCCTATACTCCTACTGATAACTACTTGATTGCCTGTGGATCTTCTCGAAATGTAACTTACCTAGGTCAGACCTATGTTCCTGATTCGGTGAAATCTTCAGTTTTGTTGATGAAAAGTAAGCAGAATTCCTATGTTGCCACCTCCAATTCCACTAACCCATCCCCAGTCTACCAGTCAGCTCGAGTTTTCCAGTCTAGAGGGTCTTATAAATTCGACATTAAAGAAGAGGGTTGCCATTGGGTTCGTCTCTACTTGTACCCTCTTCCTGGTCATAATATTACGGCTGCCTCATTTACCATTGTCACTAAAAGTTTCGTTCTTTTGAAGGACTTTAGTTTCAAGAACTATAATGGTTCATATCTCTTTAGAGAGTTCACAGTCAATGTGGCTAATGATAATTCGATTCTTTATTTCATCCCTTCAAACAATTCAATCACCTTTGTTAATGCCATTACGGTTGTTTCCACTCCACATGCATTGATCCCTGATCAGGAACCTCCTAAATTGTGTAAGATCCTTCCCCAAAGCTTTCCCCACCATAAATTGTGTAAGATCCTCTTCTCTTCAATGCTCACAGGGACCCTGAATAAAGACATGAAGGAGGCTTGAATACGGGAGTGACATGTCTTACCTGTTGCAAGCCTATCCCCTAATGAGAAATAAGCATGCTTTTTTGCATCCACCATGTGTAGACATGCTCAATAGCTTGATCCCAGAAATAATAAAGTAGGGATTGCATCCACAACTTAAGACAGCAGTCTTTAAAAATTTCATAGTCAAACAATTTAGAAGCATTCTTCTGATGATCTAGATTAACTCTATTAATCATAGTTACTTTTGGGACCTAGGAAACTTAGAAAATCTGTATCCAAAGTCTGAGCAATTAAAGCATCTGAGTTCATCAGGTCAGAGCAGAATTTTATGATAGTAATTAAGTATATTCTTCTTGCAGCTGAATTGATTAAGCATTTGATTTTAGGTATTTAATCGACCTTTTGACTATCTACCACTCACTACGCTCATTAAGAGTCAGGTCTCTGCTTTTTTGTGTATGTTCTCATCATGATGTGACATTTTCATTCCATGACAACAAACTAATAGTTTTTGGCCTCTTGTTGCAGATACTCTGTTTACATGGAGGACTTTCGCCATCATTAGATACCTTGGACAATATCCGAGCCTTGGACCGGATTCCGGAGGTCTGCTCCCTTTTTGTCGTGTTATTTTATGGTTCCTTTGGTTGTTGATCTTGTCTTGAGAAATATCTAATGCTCTGAATGGTTATCATGCTTCATCTTTTAGCTAATTATGTAGTGTTTAGATTCATAAAAATTCATTTTAAATCACATTTTGTAAAAGCTTTCTATTGTCTGAATGTGAAGTTTGGAGCCATTGTTTGCTATGGTCTCTTATGGACTATACTGTTTAAAATATGGCCATTTTGTGAGTCTCTAGAACACGTTATCTAAAATATGGCCATGTTTTCATATATGTATAAGGCTTATAATCCCATGAATTTCTATTGTTGCAGTATGGCCATTTTTTCCCAGATCCTCAATATGAAAATATTCAGCACAAAATATGTTGTGATTTTTGTTTTTCTAATCTACTTCTATTAGTCTGTTATAGGTTTACTTGTTTTTCTTTATTTTAGTTGTAACCTTGAGCTTATTCAGAGGCATGTGTCAGAATTTCCTATTATTCAAATTGCTTTCCAATGCTCTTTAGTTGTCCCTCCTGAGGAGCTTTAAAGTTTGGGATTAAGTGCTGCAAGTAGGTATGCCCATGTCCATATTTGTTAAGTGTTTGAATATATATTCATGATCAATTGCCTCTTTATTTTTATGTACAGCTATACTGCATCTACCTTAATTGATTTGATGAACCAAATTTTTAGTTATTGTATGATCATTTTCTAAACCACCTTTAAAAATGATTTTTCTATTTGATCAATGGTTGTCCTTTTTTTTTATAAATGGAAGTTCACTTGATAGCTCATCTAATTTTACGTTAAATAACTAAAAGCTATGCCTTTGGCCAAGTGGTGTTCGTTCCATCTTTTTATTTTGGTTGACTGTATCGGTTTATGACTATATATTAAGGGTTCGCCCCGGGAGATGAATAAGATTATTAAAATAAAAGCTTATATAATCAGAATAATGTAAATTTATATTTTCAACTATTAAAATCATATCTTTCCTTAACAAAATCTAAATTTTGATTTTCAATTACTAAAAAATCTTGTACTCAATCTTTTTAATCACCAAAATAATATTTTTTTTCTTAGCAAATCACGTTCTAAAATTATGAAAATTAATCAATTACCTATGCAACTATAATATTTAGCATACTTTTCTCACTCTAACTATTGATACCAGATTTATTGTGTGATTGAAGGTAGAGTATTATATATAGCTATGAATAAGACGTGGATTAAAGTGAGAAATCATTCCTCCTCTGATTATATAAATGGCATTGATGGCTTCCTAAATTTTGCCCTCTCAAATGTTAGAGAAGAAGAAAGAGAGAATTTCACCATCAGGTGTCCTTGTGATAAGTGTCGCAACATTTTTTTTAAAAAAAAAGTGATGTGAGATTAGATTTATTCAAGTGGGGAATGTATGAGAACTACACTTTGTGGGAGTTCCATGGGGAAGCATTAGATAGACTTCAGGAAAGTGACAATGGGTTTGAAGAAGAAGATGATATTGATGGTGGACTGAATACGTTACAAAATGCGTGTGGCATGGCTGGTATGCATTTAGGATCAGATGAGAAAATATTGAATGATCATGAGCATATGCCTAAAGAACCGAATGGAGATGCACAAAAGTTTTATCGCCTTTTGCAAGAGTATCAAGAGCCACTGATAACAGCAAAAGGCACAACAATGTCTAAGTTGTCTTACATTGTGAAATTACTACATTTGAAAGTTCTAAATAATTGGAGTGATAGCTCTTTTGACAGTTTACTCAAACTACAACGTCAAGCTTGGGGTGTTGCACTTCCAAATTCTTACTATGAGGCGAAAAAGCTCATTAAGGACTTAGGTCTTCATTATTTGAAGATTGATGCTTGCCAAAATGATTGTATTCTTTACTGGAAAGAATATGAAAATTTGAATGATTGTCCCACTTGTGGTTTGTCCAGATGGAAAACAATTGACAAAGGCTCCTCTAAGGGAGTAAAAGTGCCTCAAAAGGTTTTACGATATTTTCCTGTGAAGCCTAGGTTACAAAGGTTGTTTATGTCAAGAAATACGGCTAAAGATATGCAATGGCATAAGGAGTATAAAGATAAGGTGGATGACAACATTATGAGGCATCCGGCTGACTCATTTGATTGGAAGTCATTTGACGAGGAGTATAAGGAATTTGCTGAAGATGCACGTAATGTCAGGCTTGGAATAGCTTGTGATGGTTTTCAACCTTTTAATAATTCACAACATAGTACATGGCCCGTTGTTCTTATTCCATATAATTTGCTTCCTTGGGTAAGCATGAAAGCTCATTCTTTCATGTTAACTTTGCTTATACCTGGCCCTACAAGTCCTGGAAGGAACATTGATGTTTACCTCCAACCATTGATTGCTGAATTGAAAGACCTTTGGGAGGATGGAATTGAAACATATGATGCTTATTGTAAGGAAAAATTCAGAATGCATGCAGCAGTTTTGTGGACAATAAATGACTTCCCTACATATGGAGATTTGTTTGGATGGTGCACTAAAGGCCATTATGTCTGCCCATGTTGCCACAAGGAAACAAAACGTACGTTATTGATGCATAAGGGTTGTTATATACATCATCGTCGTTGGGTGCCAACTAACCATAAGTGGAGAAAAGATGTTGTTGCTTTTGATAACATGATTGAAAGAGGTCGTGAACCAGTGCCTTTGAGTGGGGATGATATTTTAGAGCATTATAGTCGATTTAGTCTGGAGCCATTTGGAAAACTCGTTGGTAAGAAAAGAAAACATGATGGCTCAAACAGATTATATGGGTGGCACAAAAAAAGCATTTTACCGTATTGGAGAAAATTAAAGATTCTCCATAACTTAGATGTTATGCACATTAAAAAGAATGTTTCTGATAATATTTTGGGTCGAGTAATTGGAGATAATGCTCGACATTTGGTGAATGAGTGTGATCGAGTAGTGAGAACAAAAGCTCCATTGAATGTTAAAAATTGGAAGGATGAATTATCTGTTGCAGGTGATAGTATGTGGAAGGAGATTCAGGTAATGTCATATTTTATCTAAATAAAATTGTAAAATCTGTTCTTTACTAAAGGTAAGAACTAATGATGAATTCAAATAAATTGTAGGGAAAGTTTGAAATTGTTGAATCTGATCAACAATTGAAGATGTATACTTTCGTTGTAGACACTATGCAACGTCTATATAGCTTGTGGAAATGTAGGTTGCACTACTACTACAAGAGTTCAAAATGTGGAAAAACTAATGAAGAGCGAATTAAAAATCCTCCTCACGACATATCCAAAGAACAATGAGAATATTGTGTGAAGCGTTTTGGATCATAAGAATTTAAGATTATAGTTACTTAACAAGAATTCCCTTTTTTAATAATTTCTAACATTTGGATTAATCATTATGGAAAAGATAAATTTCTGGTTGTTATTTAACATGGACAATGAGTTTTCTTTACTCTATTATGTAGGCCATGAGTGAAAGAAACTCCAAAAACCGTTTATCCAGCAAGAGAAGTAAGCATACAACCGGAAATTTATCTTTTGCAGAAGTGGAAGATGTCTTGGTAAGAGTTCATTATGTTTTATTAGCTTAAATGGAAGTTTTCTCATTATGGTTTGTTTGGATGGCTTGAATGCATATTTTCTTCCATTGATTTGTTTTATCAATCAGTTATGGTAAATTAATTAAATATGACTTGTTGAGCTATGGTTAATCACCAAAATTATTCATATTAAGTGATAGACAAAAGAGAACAACAATGTGAAGCCTACAGCTGATGTGATATGGCTTGCTGAGCACACACACAAGAATGATAAGGGCGTACTTGAATGGGCTGATGAGGGACGTTCCAAAGAGATCTATGTATGTATTAAAGTTTTCAATCAGCCATTCTTCATTTTAATATGTTAAGTAGTTAGTATTACATTTTTAATGGTGTTGTGATTTTTTTGTTACAGGACAAGCTAAAAAATGTGGTTGCAACTGTTGGTGATACAATGACACAAGAGGAGATATTGATTGAAGTTTTAGAACCAAGATCAGGATATATTCGTGGCAAAGGAACTGCTCTGAGATCTTATACCAAAGGCAAACACCAAATGGAATAAAAGAAGATTATTGAAAAACAACAAGAGAAAATGCAAGAACAAGAAGAAGAATTAAAGATTTGGAAGAAAGCCAACAAAGACAACAAAGAGAATTAGAAGAATATAAAGCCCAACAACAAGCTGCAATTGAGGCTTTTAATGGCAACAAATCGAGGTGTCTAACATCAAGGTAATATATAAGTAGTTGAGTATCAATTGTATTGATGTTTTGTTTGATGTCTTGTTTGGTGAGATTATTTTAAATTGGAGGTACTTTTGATAGTGTAGAGTCTGGATAATTTTGGCATATTTCCCTTGATTGTGGTACTACCTTACATGGCTTCTCTTTGTCATAATTTTAGAGTCCTTAATTTGAGGCTGCTTAATGCAGTTATCAGTTCTTGTGCTTGCAGCTCAATTAGTAATTTGCAGTTGTCTTTCAGGTGGATGCTATGTTTTAGTTCCTCTTTTGAATGATATGCATAACTTTTGTCAAGTAACTTTGGGGTTCTCGAGGATTTTAGATTATACTGAGTCACGCAATTCCTTCTGTTGGACTCTTTGGTTTTTAATTGGGGGATCTTTATGTCTTGATCTCTTTAGCTAAATAATTGTGGTAAAAACTATTTAGCTAATTTCTTTTGAATTGGGGACGTTGGTTGGGATGGTACCCAAAATTTTTGTTGCTATTTACACGTAAGAGATCTTTGTTCATCTGCTCTTTTGTGTTATGTATATGTGTACACATGCTGAAAAGAGGGTGGGGGGTAGCAGCTGTTGCTTAATGTCATTTTTAGTTCCACAAAATGACAGAAGACATTTTTTTTATTCTTTAAGATTCATTATGGCCAACTTTGCTCAACCACCTGTTATTGACAAGTAGATAATATCAGTGCCTCCTTGAAATAGAAAAATTATATTGATCTTGTAGGTACATATATAGAACGGATGATTGATGGATCATCCTCATAAGTAGGTTGCATTTGTGACCAACTTAACTAGTTAGTACGAGGAACTCCATTCCTGCCAAAATATTCAACTTGTGGCTTTGTTGCCACCATTAAACAGAGCCTGCAAACCTATTTTTCGAATCTTTCATTTTTACTATTTTTGTTTACTTCTTCGTATTTATATTAAGAGGTAGTTTTTCTAGTCCCTAGGGTTTAATGCTAAGTGAACCTTAGGGTAATAGTTATAGGCTCCTACAGCTCAAGGGGCTTTGATGAGTTGTTATTTTTTGTCTCTGCTAAGTGTCAGCCATAATTCGTCGCGGTTCTCTGATTTTATTGAAACTTTTAAGTAAAGGTGTGTGCTATTATTGTAGGAGATTTCTTCATAACAGTATGTAAGGCATTTTCTTGGTGGTCTGGTTGTTGTGATATCTGTCGAGTAGTAGGGTATGATGTTTGTGGATTAGTTATGTTAAAGTCTTAAGTTTGATTGATGTGGTGTTATTTGAATGTGTGTTATATATAATTTGAAAAATAATAGGTAGTTTTAAAAATAGGGGAAATTTTGTCAAAATTTCTAATGTTTGGATGGGTTTAAAGTAGCTTAGTATTGAGATTAATTGATGTGATGTTTTCTTGTTAGTAGACCATTGTAGCTATATTTCAATTGAGATCCTTGCATATATTATTTGCTTGTTGTCATAATTATCATGCCTTCAACTATTATTAATTTTTTTTTGTTGAACTTCAACTATTATTATTTGCCTTAACTAAGATCCTAATTCTACATATTTGAATTTTTTTCACAGGAAGGTAGATATGATCGGAAGCATGAAGTTTATGGAGGTGATAGTTTTTGCATGTTGAAGCTAGCTAGGAAGATATTTGCATATGCTTTTATTTGAATGTTAAATCTAGCTAGTTAAAAATTGTGTAGTTCTCTTATAATGACAATTTGTAGCGAATACTATAATACGGTGATGGATTTGATATGCAGTTTTTTTGGATATAAAATATTTGAAATTATAAATCTTTTGTTGAAACAATTGTTTTTGTTAAACTGAAATCTAATACCAGGTTATGATAAAAAAAAAAAACAAAATCCATTTCTGTTGTTGCATATCAATATCTTTTGCAATGAATTATTCTGTTGCTGTAAATACTATCTTTTGTAACAACTTATGTTGTTGCTGTAAATACTATCTTTTGCAACGACTTATGTTGTTGTTGTAAATACTATCTTTTGCAATGACTTATGTTATTGTTACACACTTAATATTTTGCAACGACGGAAATTTCGCAACAACATATGTCGTTGCAAAAATACATATTTTTTGCAACAACAAAATTCGTTGCAAAAAACTTTCGTTGCGCCCATTCCCGCAACAACCCTGCAACGATAAATGTCGTTGCAAAAAATATTTTTTTTGCAACGTCATGGTATTTTTTGCAACGGTATTTGTTGTTGCAATAAATGGGTTTTCTTGTAGTGTATATCTTCCATGAAGTCGATATAAACATTAAAGAGATTCAATTTAAATAACAAGAACATTCTTCTAGATTCATTGATTTCCATCAATGTATAAATTATACGAGTGAAACGATTTATACCCATATAAATTCAAAGGCCAAAAGTATATTAACATACAATTGAACCCTAATAACGATCTTGAAAAATGTTGAGAGAACAAGAATGAGAGAGAGATAGAGATAGAAAGAATTAAATCAATAGAATAAAGATTCAATTGTTACTTATCCAATCCACAAATCAAATAAATTAGCCGTGAAAGGGCCATTAACAATCAAATAATAAAAAATTGAATTAAACCTTCAATCCTATAAAAAAAAAAAAAACCTAAATTATGTATTATAGTAGGAGGGAAAGAGATTATAATTTGCAGCCAAAATCTGTCCAATTCCAAGTCAAATTCGGATTTGGTGTCAATTTCGTCTCAATTTTCGTCTCTAATTTCCGTCACAAAGCCTAGGATCCTCCTTCCGTTCGGACACGAAATTAAATGTCACAATATTCTGTCTCTAATTCAATGGAGCGGTCGCCCAACTTGATGCGGACGTTCGCTCCTTTTTTCTGTTCCTTCCATGTGTTCGCACTCTTTTTAGCGCCGTCACTCCAACCTTTTTCGGCCTTAATCCCTCCTTTTCCATTGTTTTGCACTTTGGTCCCTGAACTTTCAAAACTCAGCTTAAATCCTCCATTTTCTACATAATTTCACATCAGCCCCTGTATTTTCAAAACACTAAAAAACATTAAATTTCCAAGGTTTTGATGACCAAATAAGCTTGGACACAAATCTATTGGATGGGTAAAATCAAATCCATCAGACACCTTGTATGAAAACGACCATAACTCTTTGTAGAATATTTGAAATTCAGATCTGAAAGAATCTAAATAAACTAGACATCTAGGGCTTTCAAAAATATACTTCATTTGATAATGTTGAACTTTTAAAACGCCCTTGAAAATCTGGCAAGTGAGCTGTGTAGTAGGATACCAAAACTAATAATTATAGTCCAAAATTAGTAAGAGACTAAACGAAGTCGTATATGGTGCAATAAAATTACCAGAATCGTAAATACGTTCATACGATAAATTAGGAGATTTAAAATTATAATTGCAATTTAATTTAATTGTAATTAATATTGCTAGAAATGACGCAAAATATTTGCGGGGCACAATAGGTGACTTATAATGCATGTAGACGCAAAATAAATTAGAGCATGTACAATATAGCATGCGTTAATAGTATCTGGAGTCTAATACTCATGGACTCGAATATTACTTGATTATGATATGATAGACACATAATGTGACTTGGGGTTGACTAGTATCACAAATATTGTGTGAAATGTGATTGTGTAACAAATGACTATATTGTTGATTTAGGAAAGGTTTACTAATTTTGGGGCCTAATGTGATGTAGTTATGACATGTAAATATCTAATTGTGCATTGTATTTGAGTCCAGCTGCCTTATGTTTTTCGGGGGTATAATGACGTACGATTATTACCTGGGCTGGGGCTACGTAATAATCGTAGGCCATCATATATGTGGTCGTACCCCCTAATACTGGACTAGTAGGCGAATAGTTCCCACTGTTACAAAAATACACATGACTTTGGATAGCTATATATCGAACAATTTCAGTTTGTAGGGACTGGAGTCCACTCAATTTTATACTGGGTAACTGATCATTATTGTACTGCATCAGTAGCATTCATATTGATATATGTACTGCGACAGCAACACAGATATCAACATCAACAGTTCTGAAATGATATGAAGAGATAAGGTTGGTGAATACGATCGAAGGGAGAACCTCGATCATGTATCCTTTGTTATGTGTTACTTCATCATTATGTGATGCATGATGAGTTAAAATAGCTTCTCATTTACGTGCTAAGTGCTAATTGATGATATCATTACTTATTAAGAATGCTTTATTGTTATTGTTTTTATACTTATTTATACATGATAGCATGTCATGTAGTTGTATTAGTAACTTACTAGGTTTTGAATCACCCTATTTTCTTTTTTATTTGTTTTCCTTAGATCCCAGGTGAGCAAAGTGAGGTACGATATAACGAGGGTCCCTGAGCAGGTTGATTCTCTTTTGGGTAGTTCTTTACGGAACTCTTATATGTTTATGTTTGTGAGAATGATGGTTGTACATCTGTATTTTGGGTAGCTTAGTATAGTTTTTGTAATGTAGTGGTTGTTATTATTTTGGTGCTAGCATGTGTTGTTAGGCATGTAGAGTTATGTATAACTATATTTTATTTTGTACGGTAGCTAAGGCAATTAGCCTATGTTGGTTTTGTTGTGTTGTTGAGCTAGTATAGATTGTGTGTTATACATGTTTATTGCATTAAGTTGTTTTTACAGCTTAGTTCACGCACATAGTTCATAGTTTCATATAGGACCTCGAAACTCAGGTCACGCAACCCAATCAGACCTTTCTTTCCGGAAATCACCGTGTCATAGTTCTTGTAAATATATATGTGTTTGGTGTTTTGTTTTTAATCAGTAACCCTTTACAAATGAAAGAGAAACCTACATTTAAACATATCCATCCAGATCTACCAATCATATGTCAGACTTCTCATATTTCTCTCTCTTTTTTTTAATATTTACTAACCTTTTTATATGCTAAATTTGTAATAAATTTGACACTTTTAAGTAATATTATTTGAATGTACTTGGATTTGTGAAATCTGTCAACTACCAATGTCAATATTTTTTTAATAATTAAAGGTTCTCAAGATTGTTTTATATATTGCTTATATTAATTAGTATTAAAGAGAAACAACATGCTAAAAGTGACCAATACATTATTAATGAGTAATAAATATTTTTCAGTGACCATAAATGCAAGAGGTATTTTCAGGTTAATACGAATCTAAATAGGTGTATTCAGTAAATAACATTAGGGAAAATAAACCTAGTCTCTATCCCGTTAAGGTTCTAGTTTGGGCCAGAAGTGTGGGGGGGGAGGGGAGGGTGTTATATGTAGTAATATTCACATATAATAATACTTGGTTATCTCCCATATTGAGTTTGTATAGCAACCTTTCATTCATGGTATAAAAGTCTCATTTTCATTTCTTGTCTTCTTGTGTCTTCTTTATCCCACATGGGATTACTAATAAAACTTGTGGAGCTAAACTTGGTATATAATAGCTAAGTTTGAAGAGTTCTCATGAGTTTACTTGAGCTTCCCTTTATTATGGGAAAATGTCAAGTATGGCTTAAAGTTTTGAGTATTATATATATATATATATATATATATATATATATATATATATATATATATATATATATATATATATATATATATATAAGAGAAAGAAAGAAATAAATTAATTAATTTAAATATTAATTATTCTTAATAATACCGAAGAGGGTATTAGGCGGGTGGAAGTAAACTAGTTTAAATGTTTTGGGTTGTGACACATTGAATGGACATTTTCTAAAGAGTATGACTGTTCAGAGAGGTACACCCGGATCGTCCGTGCACAAACCTAGAGCACGCCCGTGCAAGAATGGAGCGGCCGTGCCAATTTTGGTGACCCGGCCGTGCAAGGCATTTTGGAGCGGTCGTGCATCCGATAAGACTCGGTCGTGCAAATTTTAAAGGTGTGACTGTTCGGTTTAAAGTTGTGTCTGTTCAAGACAAACAACACTAACTCTATAAATAGGGCTGGACTCATCTGAACTGATATACAGAAAAATACTGATCTGATTTTACTTCCTGAGTCTTTCTTCTTAACAAATCTATTCTTCGAGTCAAACAGTTAAAGCTTCGATTATTGTTCCCGAGTTATTCAAAGGAGCGTAACTTTGAATAAGAGTGCGTAGGTTTTGTATCCTGGAGGTGAAATTCGTTGAGACCATTACACCATAGTGGGACAAATTAAATACCTTAAAGATAACATCTTTTGGTATGCATAACCTACTGATTCCTTACCCACAATCGAGTCATATACAACAGTTTTAAGGTATTTAATTTTCGAATAGATGGAGTCAGTTTTGATGAAGGGACAATTACTCGAAGCAGATAAGTTAGAGAGGCTAAATGGGCTGAACTACAAGCGTTGGAGCTTGAAGATGGAATACCTTCTCACCATTGCAAAGGTATTCTATGTGTTATGTGATCCTTGTCCAAAGGAGAATGAAAATGAAAAAACAACCGAGGCACAGAAAACCGAGGATGCTGAAAAAGTGAAGAAATTGAAATCGGATGACTTCATTTGCCGATTTACCATTCTGCAAGCATTGAACAACACGTTGTTCAACGTGTTCCAAATACACAAGACCGCCGCTTATGTTTGGTTTGCAATAAAACGAAGGTATGTCAATGAAGATGCTGGTAATAAATCTTTTTTGGTCAATAAATTTGTTGAATACAAGATGGTAGACTCGAGGCATGTCATTGATCAAGTTAATGAACTCAATGACATAGCCATCGAATGTGTCGATGCGGGTGAACCCATTTCTGAGACATTCCAAGTTTCAACCATCATTGGTAAACTTCCACCTTCTTGGAAAGATTACCAAAAGAAATTGAAGCATAAGAAAAATGCCATCTCTTTAGATGAACTTCTTCAAGGCATCCAAATTGAGACTGAAAGTTTCAAATGTGATGGCTCAATTTCTGAGAAGATTGATGGTGTAAACTATGTGGAAAATAAAAATGTTGCCGGAACATCCAAGGGAAACCAAGGAAAATTCAAACGGAAAAACAATTTTAAAAATGATGGAAAGGGTAAAGCTAAGAAAAAGCAGAAGAGTTCTTGTTATGTTTGTGGAAAAACAAACCATTTGGCTAAGAATTGCTATTACCGCAAAGGGCAACATAAAGATGAACAAGCAAATGTAGTTAAGAGCAACTTCATTAGCATGCTTTCCGAAATCTGTCTAGTCAACAATGTCGACTCAGATTGGTGGATTGATTCAGGGGCTACATGTCATGTAACTCCAAATCGAAGCTTGTTCAAAACATATGAAGAAGTGAAAGAGCCGAAAGTTGTTTATATGGGAAATGCTTCTACAAGCGAGGTCTTAGGCATAGGGACCATAATTCTCCCCCTCACTTTAGGAAAGACTCTTACTTTGAAAAATGTGTATCATATTCCCTCTATGAGGAAGAATCTTGTATCCGTCCCTAAAAATTGGACGAAAATGGCTTTTAAGTAACCTTTCACGCCCAACAAGTGAATATCACTAAAAATGGAACGTTTGTTGGAAAGGGCTACATTAAAGACAAAATGTATGTATTGAGCATTGATAATAAAATTACCAGTTCTGCTTACTTTGTTGATTCTAATTAATGTTGAAAAGCATGATTTTTGGCATTCTAGATTAGGACATATTGGTATGAATGCAATGAGTCATATGATTAAATATGAGTATATTCCTAAATTTTCGACTATTTATTCTATGAATAATTGTGAATGTTGCGCTCAATCTAAGTTGACTAAAACATCTTTTAAAAGTGTAGTAAGATCAACTAGGTTAATTGAGTTAATTCATACCGATATTTGTGACAACAAAGATATTTTGACAAGAGGTGGAAAACGTTATTTTATTACGTCCATTGATGATTTTTCTAAGTTTACATATGTGTATTTACTTAGAACAAAAGATGAAGCTTTTGACAAGTTTAAAATTTTCAAAGCTAAAGTTGAAAATCAAACCAATCTAAAGGATAAAACGATTAAGATCGGATAGAGGTGGTGAATATTTCCCAAACGAGATGATTTCATTTTGTCAACAAAATGGAATTGTTAGGGAATCTTCAGTACCTAATACTCCACCACAAAATGGAGTAGCCGAGAGGAAAAATTGATCCTTAATGGAGATGGTTAGTGCCATGATTATACATTCAAAATTACCAATGAGCTATTGGGGAGAGGCACTATTAAGTTCTGTTTATATTTGTAACAAAATTGTGAATAAACATATGAAAACTCCATACAAATTATTTAATGGGCGTAAGCCTAATATTTCACATTTAAAGGTATGGGGTTGTGTTGCATATGTTTTAGATGCAACTTTGAAAAGAAATAAACTTTGGAGCAAAGCTGTGAAATCTATATTTATTGGTTATTCTTCAATAAGCAAAGCATATAGATTTATGAGAATTAATGACAATCGTGTGTTTGAAGCTACGCGTGCTATTTTTTATGAACATTTAAACATAAAAAGTGTAGACAAGGTAGATATAAACCATGAATTGTCAAAAGAACTTGAAGTAGAAAATGCATCAAGTTCACATGATAATGGTGATGCCATTGCTAATGATGAGACAACAATGAAAATTATGAAATAGTTGAGTTAAGGAGAAGCAAAAGACAAAGAATTGAAAAGAATCTTGGTCCTGGCATGTTTACATATATGTTAGAAGAGGATCCTAAAACTTTTCAAGAAGCTATGTCTATGTCTGATTCAGACTTGTGGAAAAGAGCCATGGATGATGAAATCAAATCTATACCTGATAATGAAACATGGATTCTAGACAATCCTCCTCCTAATACTAAACATATTGGTTGCAAGTGGGTTTTGAAAAAAAAACTCAAAACTAATGGTACTATTATAGACACCCCATTCTGAACACATCGGATCATATTTATACCACTCTAAGTCTCGCTTTGAGTCAAGAAGTAGAAATCCACCTTTTCGTCATGTTTCGTTAAAGTTTTGACTAACCACCGTTATTTTGGGACTAAACTGCATACGAGACAGCGAGGGAAGGACATAATTGTCCACAGGAGTAATATCTCGCGCGGAATGGCATGTCTCGCGCGAGATATTGTCCCTCTGCAGCATGCAGATGACAGTTTCCTCGTCGATTTCAACCTCTTTTCGGGATAAAACTTCATCCATCCGGCCAACCAATAGAGTTTGGAGTCTGGAACCTTCTTGAAGTGTTTGATCTCATCCTCAACACCTCTCCAACACCTATAAATAATTGGTGACTTCCAAGGGTTCAAAGGTCCACAATTCCACAATTCACACACATATTTTACTAGTTTCTTTCTTTGAAAGATTCCTGTAAAATCACCATATAATCACCTCAAAGTTTGTTTGTCAAACTTGTTGATAAACAAACATCAAGATCCAAATCAAGGACTGATGCGAAGCTCTGTCCGTATCAAGATTCGATTCTAAACTTGAGTCGAAACTCTGCCCAAATCACCTCACGCAAGGTAACCCTTAAATCCCTTTCTAATTGATTGTTAGAGTGGTATAAATCTATTGAATCTAGGATCGGCCTAGAGCCTCTCCAAATCATGAGGATGGTCTCGAAGCAATCGATCCTACATTCCGTTTAACCCTGTTAAATGGATCTTTATTTGTTTTTTTATTTAAAATCTTCTTCTCTTTCTGAAAACCTCTCTTTTCTTTAGCAATACCGATCTCCGGATTGAGTGGAATGGGTGCTCCTTGACTTTCCCATTCCATAACCTAAGCCCCGAACCCAAATCTCCTTTCAAAATGGTTTTTCTATGTTTTCAAACGAATAATATAGGTGGCGACTCAAAAAGATGGTTAAAAATTCACGCATCGCTACAGTGGCGACTCTGCTGGGGACTTAAAATTAAGAGGCTTGAACTTGTGTCAAAATTAAAAAAGAGGTTTTCAAAAAAAAAAATCGGTTTTCTGTTCCCAGATCAGGCATATCTCGCACGAGATATCATATCTCGCGCGAGATATCGCCTCGGCAATCTGGTTGTTTTCTGGTTTCTCCTGTTCATCTCATAGTCCAAGACGAGAGTCGAACACGCTAGGGGGATCCCAGAATTCATTATCTGCAGAGTTCCCGCATCTTAAGGCCTCCCTTAAGATGTAAAACTCGAATTTGTATCTCCGTTAAATAATTGATTATTTATAAACTGCGTACGATTGGGTTTTATTTTATTAAAGTCCGGTCCATTGGGGATTCGGGAGTTGTAATTAATTTATTCATCTCTCTCGCTCTCTCATTACTTGGAACTACGACGGCCTGAGTCTTTCTAAATTGGGAGAAACGTAGGCAACCACTTGGTGCGGCCATTATATGTTTTCTTTTTATTTTTCAAAAAAAAATCTCTATTTTTATCTATCACCTAGATTGACTATCACACACGCGCACTCATGATATATCTGTCATTGCACTGCATACCCTCTATAAACCCGGGACCCACACTAAGGACGGATGACGGTAACCACCTAGTCGCCGGTCTCTCCGAAGTTGGATCATCCCACTTCGCGTATTCAATCCACCTAGATTGTCATATCGCGGGGAGCCTAGCCTTCCAGCCCTGCATCACCACATTTTCATGTAGATTGTCTTTTTAGGATCACTCCGTGACCGGTCGGTTTTGACTCGGTGATCTTTTCTTGTTTTTGACCAAAACAAAGCCATGTAAAATTGACAATAAAGAAGGACTCGGAAAAGTCCCCTCGGAAAAAGTCCCTTCGAAAAAGGTAGCTTTGGAATGACCCTTTCGGATGTCCCTTTGAAATATATATATAATCCTTCAAAAAACGATCTTACATGGCTTTGTTTTACAAAAATCGGATTGATTGCTTAGTCGTTAGGTTCTGATAAAGGCCTTAGAAACCCCTCAAAACGGATTTTCCGTTCCGACCAAAAATTAGGTCTAATAAAAAATCGACTTTTCGTGTGATTATCTCGCGCGGGATAATGTCTCTGTTTGCTGAAACTGAGCCTGAGCCATTTAAGCCTGCTTCCGACTTGTTGGGGCTAGATTTGATCCTGATATCGTCTCTGCACCTCTTCTGTCAGTTTTTCGAAGCTACTCAACTCCAAGACTCCCAACACAATGTCCGACATCGACAATATTCCGGGTAATGAAACTTTGTCCGAAAACAACCACAAACTTCTGGAATGTATCATACATCTCTTAATCGTGTCGAAAAGTGCAGGCCTGCTATCTCGATCGGGTAATTCGGCACATACCACCCTATCAACTTGCTCAGGAGTTCTGATCTTATCTTCATCCGCGAGAAAAAATAGTGCATGCATATGGGGCAATCCTCTTTTCTGAAATTCAATTGTGAAAACATAAGCTTCTACTTTTCCAAACACCCTTTCATCTTTAACAATTTTCAACAAATGCTTTCTCTTTAATTCGAAAACTCGAGCAACCAAATCTGGCCTATCACCTGCACTTTGATTAGGAAGTAGAGCATCTCTAATTTCTGGCCATGCCGGGTTTGCTGTCATAGTTAAGAAAATATCTGGATGCTTATACGCGCATGTAATAGCCATGGAATCTTGAAAAATTTCATACATTTGCCTTGGTCCACCAGTGAAAGAAGATGGAAGGATGAATCTTCTACCAATTTGATCCGGACTTGCACTCTCTTCATCAAAAATTTCTTGGAGATCTTTATACCGATCAACACGAACAAATCCCTCTTGGTTTTCCCTTAGGAAAAGAAGAAGGTTTTGCTCTGTTGCAGCCCTAACGTCCACCAAATATTCCTGAAATAGTTTTTTGCCTCTCAAAATGGTAGAATACTCTGTTGTTCGTTCGAATAAACGATAACTGTAGTAATCCATCATTGTGAGTCTATTTCTACTTCTATTACTCGGACCATTCCTATTCACATCCCAGAGAGTCATAGACGGTTCCCATCCTAGCTCGCCTAAAGGAAATAATAAGACGTAATGCAATGGGGCGTATGCTGGATGACTTTCACTTATTCGCATCAAGCCTTGATCTCTGTAGTGAAGGACAATATCTCTTGTTCTCATTCTCTCAGTACCATCATCGGGTAAGATTACTGCAATCTCATCAACCGTAGGTGCATTATATCGCCGTTGATCGCTTCTTGGATCATAATGCAAATATGCTGACAAATTTTGATTACACTGATATTGGCTTTGTTGTTCTAATATTGCACATGCTTAACGAAAGATAGGTGCAAAAGGATTGTACTATAACAAACATTCTTGGATGCAGCCCATTAGTTCTCCATCTAACGTATCATTTCGACGTTGACGACATTCTAAGGCGGCCATCGGATCGTATATATAAAGTTGAGCGTACACAGGATTTGAATCTGGAGGTGGTAGTAATGACCCGGAACGATGTCGCAACTCACCATGTATAGTGAAGCTATAAGGGGCCCTGCCACGTTGTACACGATCATCTAGATCACATCCAAGACTGGTGAAAGCCATTGCAGCATTATAACGTCGAATATCCTGGAAAAATGACGTCGAACGATGGTCACAACCGTCATATAATTCCCGAATGTGGTGGGTGGATCAAGAAGATTAGGAAGCCTAACTTGCCCATCCAAGCAGCATGTTCCAAATCTGGGCCTACTCAAAGGAGAGTTAACCAATTTTTTGCCCATCCAGTGCAAGGCATGACAGTGCTGACATATGACATTCATTCTGCCAAGGGAATGACGAACTTGATTGAAAATTTGTTGATTCTCTATGTCACGTAGATGGAGCTCATCATCTTCGAAACCACCTATATTTTCATTTTGTTCGGTAGTGGAGGGGTCTTCTAATATAGTTGACCTATATTCGGAAAGGCGTGTTATATTTTTTAAGATAAGTTTATTTGAATTAAAGAGGAGTAAAAGAAGAATTATGTTACATAGTAGAATATGGAGCGGCTTGTTCACGCGAACGACGCCTCCTTTGTGCGATTGCCCGTCTCGAAGGACCCAAAGAAACGTTATAAGAATTTTGCTGGCTTCTTGCTTGATCGTCTCGATCTCTTTCCCGTCGTCTAGATTGTGCAATTTCATGCATACTACGATAATTTCTATTTCTAGATGTTAAACTTTCTCCTAACTCCATATTCACTGGCTGGTAGTGAATAGGCAAATAGACAAATATTACTAACTCTAGAAAATATTGATTTTTAATAGAAATATATTATCAACATACAATTTGAACGGGAAATGAAGAATACCTGTGGTGCAGCAGGTTCTTTTCCTTTCGTTGAAGGTTGTGCCATTGAGTGGAATTTGATAAAGATTAAGCTGACAATATAAAACCACTATGCAAGCAAAAGGACTAAATTAAAATTGCGGGAAGATTTCACCTTTTTACCCAATAACTACAGGAATAAAACTTACAAATAGGTCATAATGCTGGTGGATTCCAAATCTATGCAATATATGCAAGCTCTGTTTGCACCTCGCCCTTCAAAGTGTCCCAAATCTAAAGAATTAAAGAACAAAAAAAGGCACCATATACACAAAACGGAAGCTGATTAAAACTTGTATCGCCAATTGACTTTAGACTAAACAGTATAATGGGAGTCTCCATAGATTGAAACATTTGGCTGAAAGCAGTTACCCTCTATCAATAGCAATAACCAAAGTTCTAAGAAGAACGTGAGTTCTAAGAAAGGGAAAATGAGGAAAATGGCTACCCACAAAAAAAACTGAAACGAAGAGGAACACCAAAATATAACAGTATAAAAATGAAATATCAGTATTGAAAACCTATTAAAAGAATATGGGGTTAGAAGTCTTTCCACCAATTTTCGAGTTTCGAGGAGTACAATTTCACAAAGAATATAGTCTGCATTATGATAATAGAGAAAAATTTCATTCAATTGCTTGCAGAGAAGACCACCCAAAAAAATATTAAGAATTTTTTTTTGTTATAATGCAATTATTTCAATATCAACAGAACAAATTTCACTTACCAATTACTTTCTATCTTTGTTCGTTTAACCCCTGTAAGATTGTAAGATTCCAGCAACTCTAGAACACCAGCTTCAAGCTCCTTTATCTGCAGCAACCCTAAAAATAAAAGAAACTTAAAGGATACATTCTCAGCTGCAAGTGTGTTAAGTAAATAATGCTCCCACCGTCCCATAATGATAGTATTATTTGACCATACATTTTAACAGCCCATTTTCAAATCTTTGACCCGCATCATTAGTAACCAAATTACGCTAATAACATATTTAAGTTAAAAAAGAAAAGATAATAAGGGATACAAAATTTGGGTCAGTAACCCGGAGGAAGTAGTATAAAAATAAAAATTAAGCAGAAGCAATTTGCATTCACATTCAACCTTTGGCTAATAAAGCCATGAAATATACTTAATGTGTTAAGGGCCATTGACCGAATACAATCCATTGTAAAAAAATCGGCAAGGAAATAAATATACAATTGATACACTGTGAATTTGAGACTTGCAGAGTCATGAAACAAAAGAAAAGCAGAATTCACCCTGCTATGGGTATGAAAAACCGATTGAGAGGGGGAGATAACTGGGTAGCAGGAACAATCCCCAATCACAGTAATAACCATTATCAGAAATTTATAATACCAAAAATTCCAACAGACGACAAATATCAAATATAAATTGGAATATATATATATATATATATATATATATATATATATAATATAAATTGGAATTGCTGACCTATTTTTGAAAGTTCAACTTCATTGCGCGAATTAAATGAGAGCCCAAGGTTTTTGAGAGTGGAGCACCAGTAGAAGGGGCTCCGTTGGGGTGTATAAATGCTGGAACGGGAGAGGTGGGGGAGGTGAAGTTGTTGCTGGAATGCGACACTGTCGGATCTGCGCCAATGGGAGGTAGATTAGGGCTTGCTGGATTTCAGATTTTGGGCCGGCCAATAAAAAAATACAGGAGAAATGATGAGGAAGACGAAACAATAACCACCAGAGACTCTTCTCTCTCTGTTTGCTCACCTCGCTCAAACGGACGAATCTACATCAGTTTCTGGGTAGTGAAGATTAAGCAAGGGGCAATGGTTGGGAGGGCGATGCTGTGAATTGCCGATGGGAAGGGATGAATTTAGGTTGGAAGGATGGAGCGACGGCTACCAAGTTTAGTTTGAGGGAGGGGAGGGACGTGAGTGAGGAAGGGGCCGTGCGGTGTAAGAGGGAGAAAGAGAGATCGTGGGTTATTGAGTTATGCTAGGCCGTAGGATCAATTTTGAGAGAGTTAATCTCAGCCACCACTTATCTCAAGATAAGAGGCAGTTAAATCCTCTCTATATTGTATTATAGACTAGTACTCTAAAGGCCGTGCCAATGGCACGGTGACAGTACAAAAATGAAAAAAATAGAGAAAATGATGGTTACAAAAAATCAGCTCCTCTCCGTTTATTGAAACAACCAATGAAAATGATAAACAATTGTAATATATCAAAACAAATGTGTGCATACTTCATAAGAATAAAGTATTGAGAGCCATCTCTTTCAGACTATATTTGCAAATAAGCCCCAAGTTGTGTTACCAGGACTTGCCATTTTTGGCGTCATAACAGTGTCGACACGACACGATAAGGACACTGGTATGAAATCCGACGCAGTTACGGGAAATTTCCCTCGGACACGGCAAATAGAAGGAAGAGCAAAATGTAAAATGTGGAAAAAGAGATGCTATTGCAATTTAATATAACTCACATTGTTGTGTTACACAACGATTGGTCAGTCACTCTATCTCTGCTAAGTACAGGACAATCAAATTACTTACTCCCTCCGTCCCAAAATTAACAAACCTAATAATCTTATTGAGAAAGTTGATTAAGAATTCTTTAAATCAGGAATACAATTATGCCAGAATAATAGTATTTTACAGATTCTAATCTAATATCAAATAAGAAAAAGAAGAAGTTGGCAAAATGCTAGAGAAAAAAAATCAGTTAAAGAACACCAAAATTAACAAAAACCCAGCCACAGATTCTCCATAAACTGAAGTAACTAAATCAGCAACAAATAAGACTCCAACAACCTACAAAAGAGATCCAATTGAATTTCTAAAAACCCATAGGCTACGATCACATGCCACCCTGAATCAAAACCTACAACCTAAACATATTTTTTACCAATCTTGCAAATTCAAATCCTTCAAAATTAAAACCAAGCAATCGGATCCCTCCCCCCCACCCCAATAAATTCCGTCATCAGGACGGACGAAACTGCTATATAGATAAATATAGTGAACAGAGGGAGTAATTGGTTGATGTACGAATTTATGGTAAAAATGACACTTGGAACACTTATAATGGGTTAAATGTATGACTGCATCATCCGTATAACCCCAACTTCTTTGACAAAAAAAATACAACGGGAATTATGAAAGTATTAATACCAAAGCAGTGTACAAAACATAGTCAATGGCTAAACCTGACAGGTCAATTCTCAATCAAAGCATATTTTTTCCCTCACAAAAAAAATGCTTTAGCAAAATAGATAATAGATAAACCACCAGATAATCAAAATTAAGCTAAATTAAATCCCTTCTTAGAATTATGAACAACAAAGAGAAACAGATCATCAGTCGGTAATCAAATTAAAGTCCTTTCTTAGAATTATGAACAACTTTCAAAAAAAAAAAAAACTTATGTACTACATAATTAATACCAACGCAAACCCACAAAATTCCATCGAAAAATGGAGAAAAAGAAAGCAGAAACCCTAACTTATATACAATGGCTGTAGCGATTTCAAGAAGTACCTGAGATTAAAGAGAAAATCTGATTTTCAAGTCCAAAAATTCAGCAACAGCATCGTCTTCTATATCTTCAATTATTTGGCTGCGGTTGCAGCGACTAAATGAGGAGAACCACAACACAGAAAATATATAAAATGTGCTTTTAAAAAAATATTAAAGAGAAATGACCAATTATAGCAAATGTGTCATGTTCATTATTTTCTTAGAAGCAGCAATACTATAAAATGACTTCAGACTTGCAATTATCAGGCTAAAAATATTTGGATTTTTTTCCTTAAAATATTTATTATATGTTCAGAATATGAGTGTTTTCTTGCATATTTTATAAAAAAAATTACAACTTTAATATAAACTATAAGAAATACAAAGGCAATGAGGCATAAAAGTATGAAATTCAATAGTTCGAATTTTATATGTGAACTTAACGTGGAAGGGGGGGGGTATTTAAGTAGAAGCACTTTTTTCTAGTGCTCTTTTAGTGTAATAACTATTCAATTTCCGGGAAGTGGCCATAAAAAATGCCCACTTTTCAAACTGGGTGCAAAGTGGATTTGGGGGATACTTTAGAAGTAAACATAATTTGGCCTAAAGGAAGACACATAATCCAACTGTTCCTTGGAGTTCTCATGGTGTTATCCACTTGTTTGTAACCTGACAAACCAGACAATCACATTCTCGCACTTGAGACCTCATCCAGAAGATCAGTAAAGAGAATAAACTGAAATGGCCTTATGATAACATGCCCATCAGGAGAATCATGATAAGCCAATGCCTCAATAGTCGAAACCTTTCATGCTACATTTCTCTGAGTTCATCAGCTTCAACAATATCATCATCCTACGATTTTCTTATTTTCAGAAGAATTTCAGGGTCTACTATATACTTACTCCATATTGTTTCAAAAACCACCTTTAACCAGTTTCTTAGGCTTAGCCCTCCCATATCAGGCCTTTTTCCAGTAAAAAATTCCGTCAACATTACGGCTTATTTCTACCTATTTACGTACTGAAGTCGATGGAAGATTATTGTCCTATCAATTTACACCGTTCAATAAAGCTAGATGACTTGAAATCCTAATATGTCCAGTCCTTGGCATCAACTGTCTTCTTCAAACTCATCAAAGTAGTAGTCTGGTATCTCTTCTGGAGGTTTAAAAGCTGACACACATTTGTTCTGTTCCGCACAACTCACACATCAGATATCTATTTATGGTTTAAACTTATCTTTTGTCAAGAATTAATCATAAGATGGGTTTCCAATGCATAATACGTACCTCATCTTGATTGTATTTGTTTCTCACTGCCTCTAAGAAGCCACCCGCTTTTTTATTCATTTGCAAATCATATATGAGTAGAACACATTCTTTCGATTTACTGGCTCATGATCAATTGCTTACATAATGAAACCGGATTTAATTTAAAATCATAAAGTGATTTGCGAGATTGGAAAAAAACACCTTATACTCCTTCGGTCTTTAAAGTGGAGTCCAGAACAATGGTGTATCTGAACAGGTATATGAAGGCCCAATTGAAAACAGTCGAAGAACAACACATAAATTACTCGGAGATTACTAACAAAGATGAACAATTCCAATTGAAATAGGAACATAACAGAGAACACTAACATCAAGATGTCGATTGAGAAAACATAAGTGAATTGAAACAGGAGCAAATGAGATGATGTGGTCATATTTATTCCTCAAAATTTTTATTATATGTTCAGAAGAATATGAGTGATTTCATGCATGTTTTATATAATTAAATTACAACTTTAATATAAACTATAAGAAATATTGAGGCAACGTGGAAGGGGGGGAGGTATTTAAGTAGAAGCACTTTTTTCAGTTAAATTTTGGCAGATCAGATACATTTATAATAACAAAATTCAAAAATTAAATCACATAAATGAGAAAGCACAGTTCCTGAAATAGCAAAAGAAAAACCCTTCTACATAGAAAAACAAAGAACACAAATTCGAACTTATGAGTAAAAAATTCACGAAACTAACATTTTAAAACCCCAATCAACTCCATTTTTTGCAATAAACTCCATGACCCACGAAAGAAAAGTTCTTAAACTCTTACTAAGAGCAAAATTGAACACAAACCCATCAAAATTAAAAAAGAATTAGAAAAGCTATTCAAAAACCCAAATCAGTAAAGAGAGAGAGAGAGAGCCTTAAGAGCAACGGTAATGGGGAGGTTATGGACAGTTGAAGTTGAAGAAGGGTGGGAGGATTTTCAGCCGTTGAATTAACTCTCCAACTTTGAATCCTAGCCCTTTTTTATGCCCAGGTTAAGGTTAAGAGACAGTTATTTGTCCCCTCCATTGTATTTTTTTCTCTTCAAAATGTGTGGATGGATGAGACATACCGCTCGTGCATTTTGTCGGACCCAAAGTATATTTATACTGTATTCTATTTCTAATTAGTAAGTACACGGCTCTCCTTACCCCGTTCACTCATCTCCTTAGAAACCCTAGCCCCCAATCAAACAAACCCTAACCCTAATTCGCTTCACGCCTCTTCTCTGTACATCAATGGCGAAGAAGCGAAAGTCACGATCATCATTGGAGACTCAACAGCCTGAGCAGTCTCCTCAGGAACAGGCTGAGGTACAAGCAGTGGTTGAATCAGACGAGCAGAAGCAGCCCCCAATTGAACAGATCGAGGAGCCAATTAAGGAAGAAGAAATTCAGGCGGTCGAAGAACAAGAAGAAGAACAAGAAGAAGAACAAGAAGAAGAAGGTGATGAAGAAGACCCTCAAGAGAACGACGGCGATAAACAAGCGGAGGTGGCGATTGCGTCGATTGATGTTAAAGAGGCCAACGGCGATCAGAAATCGGTGGATACCGAGGAAGATTTGGAGGACGAGCCTGTCGAGAAGCTTCTGGAACCGTTCTCGAAGGAACAGCTTGTTTTGCTTCTCAAAGAGGCTGTTTCTAAGTACCCTGAATTTATTGACAGTGTTCATAAGATTGCCGACGCCGACCCTGCTCACCGGAAGATCTTCGTCCACGGCCTTGGTTGGGACACTACTGCTGAAACCCTAACCAGCGAATACAGAAAGTATGGTGAGATTGAAGACTGCAAGGCTGTGGTGGATAAAGTCTCTGGTAAATCGAAAGGGTATGGATTCATACTGTTTAAGCACAGGAGCGGGGCTCAGAAGGCCCTCAAGGAGCCTCAGAAGAAGATTGGAAATCGGATTACTTCTTGCCAGCTAGCGTCGGCTGGTCCTGTTCCGGCCCCTCCGCCGACTGCCCCTCCAGTGTCAGAGTATACTCAGAGGAAGATATTTGTGAGCAACGTGGCTGCAGATATTGATCCTCAAAAGCTTACCGAGTTCTTTGCTAATTTCGGTGAAATTGAGGATGGTCCATTGGGGTTAGATAAGCAGACCGGCAAGCCTAAAGGGTTTGCCCTCTTTGTCTATAAGAGCATTGAGAGTGCAAGGAAGGCTTTGGAAGAGCCGCACAAGACATTTGAAGGCCACACATTGCATTGTCAGAAGGCTGTTGATGGTCCCAAACACAATAAACCTTATTTCCAGCAGCAACAACAACCACACCATCATCATCAGCAGCATCAACCTTACCACCATCATTCCAAAAAGACCAAGTATTCTTCTGGCGGTGGAGGAGGACCTGGTCATCTGATGGCACCTTCCGGACCGGGCATGGGATACAATCCAGCTGTTGCACCACAGGCATTGACTCCAGCTTTGGGGCAGGCGTTGACTGCCCTTCTTGCTACTCAAGGAGCGGGATTGGGGATTACGAACCTCCTTGGAGGACTTGGTGGGCCTGTGAACCCTCAGGTTATGCCACCTATGATGAACAATACTGGGTATGGGAATCAGGGCGGTGGAGGGTATGGGGGTCAAATAGGAATGCAGGGAGGGTACCAGAACCCACAGATGGGCCAAGGAGGAAATAGGCCACAGCAAGGTGGTGCATCATACATGGGCCACGGTCACTAGGTAACTGTATAATTTGATTTATTTGTTGTTGATAATTTTGTTACTCCCTCGGTCCCAAAATGAATGACCATTTTGAATCTAAGGGTCATTTTGAAAATGTTGACATTTAATAAAAGAAAATCATACACACCCTTGCTATTCACTTTCAAAATTTTAGTTTTGCAAAAGTATAATATATGAAAAAAAAATCATTTAGGGACAAATTTTTTTGATGGAAAAGTTTGAAAAGGTAGTTCATTTTGGGACAAATATGGTCATTCAATTTGGGAGAGTAGTTTTATGCAGTTTTGGTATTTTTCATATACCTGATTAAAGTTTTCCCTTGTCTGTTCCTATGACCATATTTACATAGGTGCTTGGTAGGCACATATAAGCTCTTTATGATTTGTAAATCTTCTCATTAAATTATATGATACAAATCAAACTTTTGGTAATTAAAGGATAAAATAGTGAATTAGAAAGGAGCAAGGATGAATGCAAAAGATATAAATTCGAGAGAGGAGGCTAGGAATCTTGGGAAACTGGTATTAGTTGAGCTTGAGAGTGACTTCAGTTTTTCTGAAAGCGTGAAGTGCAATATTCTTAATATTTTGTAGCAACTATAACTGTGTGAACTAACTTGGTGCATGTTTTTGTTTTTCTCAAAAAAACTGTTGGATATCTCATCCGCTTCTTGTTGCCTTGTGTTGTTGTTAACTCTTTGTTGAATGTAGTGGAACCTTAATTCCTAACACATGCATTTCTTTGTTTAGAACTTCCAGGCTGTAGCTAAAGCCTTCTTCATTAGCATTGTTATTCTTCTTTTAATTCTATCTTTTGGACTATATATAAAGATAGATTGTTGGTACCTATTGAATTTTGAGATCATATTTACTACCTTTCATATGCCTTACATAAACATTGGAAACCTCTCTATCTCTCTGGGCCACGTTTGCAGTATACTATGTATTTGTAAAGTTATTTGTTATTACAAAGATTATTATATTTCATTGTTAAAATAAGGCCGGTTAGTCCTGGTCAGTGACTGACTCAAGGTATGGATTTGGCTTCAGATAGAATGTGTTTTCCTGCTCAAAATATTTGTTTTTGAAATGAAATTTTTATGTTTTACCTATTCATTGTGCAGATTATATCATAGATGCATCACTATTTTTGTTTTGGACTGCTGATTCTGAAGTTCCGGCCTGTCCTGCAAAAGAAGTCTTTATATTTGTAGCGAAAAGTTACTGCATACCTAAAGAGCAGAATCTTAAACCTGTATTTTCCTTCTAGTAAAGTACTTTGGGTTCGAGTATTTTCAAAAATTGTAGTATTTCAGAATCTTAAACCTGTATTTTCAATCTAGTCTAGTACTGTGTACCATATTTTCAAAATATGGTAGGGTTTTCCTATAGAGAAAATCATGCCTGAAACGTTTATTTGGTTGACGTACTTAATTCATGGTTTCTCACTTTCCAGTTTTACCTTCTCTTCGTAATTTTCTGGTGGCTGAAATTTTATTTTAATCGTGAGTTCATTACTGCAAGAACCCGTTCTTTTAATCATTGGTTAGATGGGTCATTATACAACTTACCAGGATTTCCAATGCTTTTCTAAATTATTAAGTGATTTTGATATTCGTTGATTATTCTGCCTAACCTAATTGGTTGCATGTCTACTTTCGTCCCTGATTTTTGTTCAATCATAAGGATCACCCCAGAGTTACAGTTTACAGGTAAGTCGCCTCTCTCTCCCTCCCTGTGTTTGTGTGTGTCCATCTCTTAATGTGTTTCAAAACTATTTTTCTTTTGTTAGTATCAAAATCAAAGCAAATTTTTTGAGACAGAGTCATAACACATTTCAACTCTGGAATGATTATAAAACACTGTTGCATTTAGATCAAAATTTTAAATCCAAACAACGGGAAATATTTATAATCTACCATATTTGTTTAAGGTGAATTTTAGTAACTTTTTTGAAAATGGATTATTTTTTTGGCATTTTAAGCACTTTGGACACTTATTAAGAGGAAGCATGTAGGCAAGTACTTGCTTCCTCTTAATAATTTTGTGACTTCTTCTAGGGGAAGCTTTTCTAAAAAAGGGACACTTGTTTAAAGCTTAATGGGCAATAATAAAGCCATAGAGCCCATTTAGAAGGGTGGCCCCTGGGTCTCCATTCCTTCAACAAAGCTCTACAAAATGTACACTTTTTGTTCTTATTCCTTTTTGGTTTTATCTGACTGAAATCCATTCCTTCAAAACAGTGTCGAGCCTATCTGCTTTGGGTTTCAAAAAAAAAGTGATTTTTGGAACCCAAATTCCAACTCTATTATTTATAATATGCTGAATTGTTTATCCCAAATAAGCTCAAATTTCATTCTCCATTATCAATTCTATCGGCCCACATGAGAGAACACATTATATTGTTGAATTTTGACAAAAAAAACCCTAGCCCTTGCGGAATCTGAAAGTCAGTCTGTGTTGTGAGAGAGAGAATGAGGAGAGAAGAGAGAATGAGGAGAGAAGATGACCAACTGTGTGCAGTAGCCACTGCTGGTGCCTAACCCTACTCCATCAGGTAAGTATGTGTATTTCTTTTGCTGCATTGGCATTCCCTCTTGGGAAAATTACAGAAAATGCGCTGTATCGCTCTCTAATTATCAACTAATGCAATGTAATTGCTAATTCTGGAATCATGCTACATTATCTAGATAAAAATATCAAAAAATGCAACACACGCATTTTTTATAAACAGAGTTAAAAAACAAACAGAACTGCCAACTTGACACTGGCACAATGCTGACATGGTATTGATGTGGCAATGCCACGTTGGCAATTCTGAAGCGTGTTACATTATTTGATATTTTTATGAAAAGTATGTATAGCATGATTCCAAAACAAGCAAGTATATGTTGGAAATTTGGCTTATAAAGTTGCTTATCTAAAATCCATAAATTATGTTTCTTGATATTTTTTTAGCTTTCTTTCGGTTATTTGCAAAAATGCGATATTAATAAAATTGTTAAATTGCGAGTTTAGTGAACTTGTTTTATTTTGACTATATGAATATTAGTGTTTTGCATGCGTATATTTTAATTAAAATTTTGATCGATTGGTGAAAATATGAATACGTGTTTGCTTTTTGTAAATTTAAAAATTAGGGTTTACTTTTTGTTAGGTTTTAATGTTTAGTATTTAGTGATTTGTTCTTCCTCCATTTTCCGATTTTGGATCGGAAAATTTGTTTCACTTTTATTTTCTTAGTCAATTCTATAGAACTTTGACCATAATTTATGAAAAAACAATTTATGAAAAATTAGATATACCTAGCAATTTTCTAAAAATTGTTTTGTTTTCGAATGCTATCAATAACAAATCATAGAATTGCGTAGATATATATAAATTTTCATACCTTTATAGTTAAAGTTCGATAGTTAAAGTCCGATTGAGATAAAAATAAAAGTTATGGTGGAATAAATTTTTCATTAAACGTAAGTAATTACCTAACCAAAAAGTTGGTTTTAAGCCATGAGTTGCACATGCTGGGTTTAAATAATGCATTTTTTTTTTAAGAACTAATAATGCGTTTTGTTTTAAAAGCGTGATATGTTATATCTTACTCATTCTCTCCTTCCTAATGATATGAATATTCAAATAATTTTATTATTGTTATTACATTTTCATTGTTACTTTTAACAAGGTTTACTTATTATTTTGTTACTCCCTCTTATTTATTGGCCTCTGTTTCTTTTCTTCTTTGTTGACAATATTAAATATGTTAATATAATAATTATGAAAAATAAGATCATGTTTTTGAGGCAAACATAAATAAAAATTGGGAACACCTCTATAAAATATGGGGAGTTTATTATAGCAAGAGTTGGATCGGATCAACCCTCGCCAGCAGCAGGGGTATAATCTAGCAATTGACTTGAAACCAATGAACAAATGACAGTTGGGAGAGGTTTCTGTCTAAGACCCTTTGGCGTAAGGATGAGTATTTGCTCTTTAAATCGTGAATACCCGTATTGACAGAGATTCAGAGTGTAAAGAGACCTTACCTTCAAATGGTGGTGTTTGTGTGCGGTATTTATAAGTATTTATAACGTTGAGCCAAATAAGGAGTGTGGCTGGAATCTCGAAGAGATTATAAGGATTTGACCTAATTGTCTCCGTGATTGCAGTCATTCCGTTATTATCAATTTAGGCGACGTAGGTCGGCCAAGTCGAGGTTGCTTACCAAGGGTAATGTCGACCTATGTTTGAGTCTTTGGGTCGGCTGAGATGTGCAAGTATTCGGCCGTATGTTGGGTCAGGTTAGGTCAGGCTATAGTTTGGTCGGATCAGGTCCTTGACGGACTGGTATATGGGTCGTTCGTTCACGAGGTGGAGACTTGGTCTGTTGGGCCTGTATAACGGTATAGACATAAGACTTGACCCGTCGAATCAATTTTATTCTGTTCAATATGCATATACAGTATTTTTTGCAAGTTTGTCTTATCAATTTATTTTGTTTTTCGTTGGGATGGATGGTGTGTTTTTCGTTGGGATGGATTTGTAATGGATTTGTAATAAATTCTGTATGGATTTGTAATATGATATCAATTGCCTTAAATGATATCAACTTTCTAAAAAAAAATAACTAAGGTAAAAGGTGGAAAGAGAAAAAAAAAAAAAACGGGTGTTCAAATCTGTTCATTAACATATATTTTAAATTTGATTATTGTGCTAGCAAGTGAAGAGAATTATAAAAATATAAGTTAATTATAATAATGGTAATATAGGTAAATGATGACTTTATTTTACTATCCAATCATTTATATTATTCAAATAAATTTTTAAGTGTTGAATTGAAAATTTGATTAAATTTGTATTTAGTTTGTCGTTGTCAAACATATAATTTTAAAATTCAACAACTTAATGATTTCAACTTTATATTTTTAGAGCTTAGTTTTCAGTTTTATCAAATATACCCTTAGTTTTCAGTTTTATCAAATATACCCTAATTGTGTAGTAAGTTTTCATTAAGGTTAGTTTTGGATATGAGAATATCATTACCGAGACAAACAGAGTATCATACGGAGTGTAGATTAATTTGATGCAGAATCAATCATATTATCACAAAATTAGGGGTAAATGACAATTTACGACCTAAAATGATTAGGCGTTCAATGTTTTTATTTTTTCAAACTAGGGTTTGAAATGCATATTTTTTCCCAGTTAAGGAATTTTTAATAGGGGGTTTTACCAGTAAGTCCCTGAGATGGAGTATAATTTATCAATAAAAACAATACCTTTCAAATTTTAAGGTTGGATACCTAGGTCGAAATCAACTCTCATAGTCCTTACAATGAATGTAAATGGCAAAACTTCCACCACCTTCCCACAATATACTACGTTTTCTCCCTCACTCCTCCCCCAAACCCTAGCACCCCCTCTCTCTCTCTCTCTCTCTCTCTCTCTCTCTCTCTCTCTCTCTCTCCCCTCCGGTCCGGCCAACCCTCCCCTCTTCTTCGGCAACTCCCTCCCATCCTCCGTTTCAGGCCACACCGTCATCTCCGTGTTCTTCTCCGGTCAAGACCTTTACCCTCTCCATCCCAGTATTTTCTTCGGCAACCTCCACAATCACAAATCTACCTACCTCAGAGCATCAGGGCCGGGGACAGAACGAAAATACTCAGCGACTTGATGGCATGTGTACTTGTGGCTCGTCGTATGCTCAAGTAGGAGTCTCTCTCTCTTTCTCTCTCACGCAGGAACTTCACCCGTTGATTGCTGCTCATTATTTATCTAAGAAGGTGATGTGCTTCATCTGCTTGGTGTTGTTTCTGTAGCTTTCTAGTTACAATTACACACACCTCCAGAGATATGTTAGAACATGGATTATATGAACATATATTATTAGTGAAAGTACTTAATAAAGTAGTGATCAATATTATAATGATTAATATGAAGTATAGGATATAATATAATATGTAGAATTTCATAATATAAGTATACCATTAAATGATGGGCATAATGGTAATATCTTATATATCAATAGGTGTAGTCCCTAAATGAAGTGCCCCTTGGATTTCTATATAAAGGCCTATCCATCAAGCCTATGGATCACTAGTTATTTTTATATTCTCATTCAGTCAAAACTCTTCCTCAGTACTTGAAGACTAAAGAGAATAAAAGGCACTCATCATTTAGAAGATCTACTCTTCCTACATTAAAGACTATCTTCATATTTTCTCAAGAACAAGACTAAAGAACATAATCATGTAATCACAAGGTACATGCTTCCGTCTTCTTCTTCTTCTCCTCTTCTTAATCTAGTTGTGAGACGGTTCATGTTTAATGGATCGTTTATGTTCCAACAATTGGTATCAGAGCCTGCTCATATACTAGATTGAGTTTGAGTTTCTTGTAAAGCCTTATGCTTTTAATTCTTGAAAAGATTCTATGTTTATCATGTGTTCTTGAATTATCATACTCTAATTCAGATTCTAGAGTATTATGTTACTTCTAAATTATAAATTTACTCACAAGGCTTTCAATTCTTAATGTAAGATTATCCCATTTTTGAATATAGCCACCATCCTTGTATGCGTTGTGAGTTTGTTCATATGCATAGCCATGCATTTAAAAATGTGATGTGAGTATGCGGATCTACTTGCTTTGGTTGAATATTGATTCACCATTAAGTTAAGAATTGATAGTCTAAATGTGGAAATTTGGATGTTATGGCTCGTTGTCCTGGCAAAGGGCCCTAAAGTATGATTAATTATATGCTTAAACAAATTTATTCATTGTTTAAATAATATTGTTGCCAAAGCAATTTACGTTATTTAAATACAAATTTGTTAAAGTGATGAATGTAAATATTGATATGTAATAACATGCTTGTTTCCCAAAGGAGACCTTGTTATTGACTTAGTGTTTACATTCATGGGGTAATAATTGAACTAAACTTTTGATCATTTTAAATGCTGTGAACCATTCCAAAGGAAGGCGAGTGTTTAAAGTGAATCGTTTATATTCTTTATTACCGGGGAACAATACCTTAAACTTTAGGACATTTTTTGTACTTGATCCGGCCCAAAGGAAGACAAGTATTTAAAATGTGTTGTTTAACCTATTTGTTTACCCTAAGATAAATCAAATAGTGAGTCAATTCGCAATTCAAAGATTAGTCTTGATGTCATATTGATTATCTTTTATTATGATGAAATTCATTTTGATATAATTAATCATTGTGTAGTTTCTTATATATGTTTTGTTTCATTCTTTTGTTCTCTTCATTCAGATTTGATCAGTCCTTCATCCGTTACTACTGCCTTAAATTCAATTCCTTTGCTAACTGGGAAAAACTTTAAAATTTGGAAAAACAAGATTATTATGGTCTTAGGCTGTTTGGACCTTGACCTCGCATTAAGAGAACAAGCTCCTGCCCCTCTAACTGATAAAAGCACTGCGGAAGACCGCTTGAGTTCAGAGAGGTGGAAGCGTTCTAATCGCGTCAGCCTAAGCATAATTAAGAATGCAGTCCCGGAGACATTTCTGAACAGTGTCTCCGAAGATGATGGTGCAAAAGGTTTCCTAGATGCCCTAGAACAACGCTTTGCAAAAAGCGATAAATCGGAAACAAGTGCTACCTTGAGGAAGCTTGTTTCCATGAGGTATAAGGGCACCGAAAACCTAGGGGAATACATAATGGAGATGTTTCATCTATCAACGAAATTAAAAGCACTCAAGTTGAACTTATCGGAAGACTTGCTTGTGCATTTGGCTTTAATTTCTCTTCCTTCACAATTTGGTCATTTTGAGACGACTTATAATTGTCAAAAGGACAAGTGGAATATTAATGAATTAATTTCACATGTCACGGAGGAAGAAGATAGGTTGAAACACACCAAACCCGAAAGTGCACATTATGCATCTACCTCTTCTCGTGGGATTAAGAGAAAAGGTAAGGAGATTGCGGTTGCAACAAAGAAGCCTAAGGGATCATCAAATGATCAAAAGGTGAAAAAGTGCTTCTTTTGCAAGGACCCCACTCACATGAAGCCCGACTGCCCTAAGTATCGCCAATGGCGAATTAAGAAAGGTATGTCATTTAGCTTTGTTTGTACTGAAGCTAATTTAGTTTCAAATCCTTCGTATACATGGTGGTTAGACTCCGGTGCAACTGCTCACATAAGTTCATGTATGCAGGACTTGACCTGATGGCCAGAGCACTGGGACACCAACACGGAGGTTCTGGGTTCGACTCCCCCCAGTGGTTAGAGTGGATGATTATCCCTCCCTAGTTTATACTCCCTCCGTCCCGCTAATATTAGCACAAACACTGTTTGCGCGGGAATTAAGGAATATGATATTTTAATAAAATATTGTGAGTGTAAAAGAATGAGTGGAGAGAGAATGAGTGGAGGGTGTAATAAATTATAATGGTGTTGTGAGTATTAAAATAATGTAGGAGAGAGAATGAGTGGGGTTGGGTGAATATTTTATTAATATAAAGTTTCCTTTTTGGGAGTGTGCGGATATTAGCGGGACGCCCAAAAAGGAAAGTGTGCTAATATTAGCGGGACGGAGGGAGTATTAGGCGCCTCAGGGGGGATTTTAAGAAATTTTCAGAGAATTGAGGGACTTGTTAGTAAATTGACTTACACAAAAAAGGGGGCTTGACTCGAGATGGGCAAGCCTCAAAAAAAAAAAAAAAAAAAAAAAAAGGGTTGCCTGAACTACCGAACGCCCAATGAAGGTGAAAGATTCATCTACATGGGAGCTGGAAAGCCGGTAGAGGTGGAAGGCATAGGGACTTTTAGATTATCTCTTAGTACCTGATATTATTTAGTTTTGAACAATGTATTTATTATTCCATCATTTAGACGGAATTTAATTTCCGTCACTACATTAGATCGAGAAGGTTATTCTTGCATCTTCGGTAATAATAAATGCAATTTATATTTTGATTCAAAGCTTTTTGGTACTAGTTCTTTGTCTTATATTGATAATCTATATTTACTTGACACAATCAATTCATTAAATGAGTCCCATAATAATGAAACTAAATCTCGAGGCATAAAATGAAAGTTTTCAAGTAAAAATTCTTATACCTTGTGGCATAGGCGTTTGGGTCATATCTCCAAAAGGAGAATTGACAAGCTTGTGTCCGAGGGAATACTACATAAGCTTGATACTCCGGAAAATAACTTTTGTATTGAATGCCTTAAGGGAAAATTTACAAATAATACAAACAAAAATGAATCCTTGAGAGCTACAAAAGTCTTAGAACTAATTCATACGGATATATGTGGACCATTCTCTACCCCTTCATGGAATGGACAAACATATTTTATTACGTTCATAGATGACTTCTCTCGTTATGGATACATTTATTTACTTCATGAAAAGTCTCAATCATTGGACGTTTTCAAGTCTTTTAAAGCCGAAGTTGAAAAACAACTTGAAAAGACTATTAAGAACGTTAGATCCGATCGTGGTGGTGAATACTACGGTCGGAATGACGGTTCGGGAGAACAACGTCCGGGTCCTTTTGCTCGCTATTTGGAAGAGTGTGGGATTGTCCCTCACTACACCATGCCAGGGACACCTAGCATGAATGGTGTAGCCGAGAGACATAATAGAACCCTTAAGGATATGGTAAGAAGTATGGTTTCTTGTACTTCTTTACCTCACTCATTATGGGGAGATGCTTTGAAAACCGCAACCTACCTACTTAATAGAGCTCCTTCAAAAGCTACTAACAAAACCCCTTATGAATTATGGACCGGTAAGAAATCGACCCTTAATCATCTTCATGTTTGGGGTTGTCCAGCCGAAGCTAGGCCTTATAGACCTAACGAAGGAAAGTTGGACGCTAAGACCGTTAGTAGTTATTTTGTAGGGTATTCTCAAAGATCTAGGGGATATAAATTCTATGATCCAAAGACTAGAACCTTTTTCGAGACGAAAAATGCTAGGTTCTTTGAGGATGTTGGATTTAGAGGGGAAAATTTGAATAGTAATTTTGAATTTGAAGAAATGGAAGAGGAATTCGTTTCTATACCTCTTCCTATAGTTCCTATCGAAAATCAAGCAGTTGTGCCTGAAATTCGACAAGAACATATAATTCAAAATGACGTTCATTCTCCTATTAATGAACAACATGAAAATGTTGATGAGGAAATTCAACACCCTCAAAATCAAGAAGAACCGGTGCCATTAAGAAGATCTAATAGAGCAAGAAGGAGTGCTATACCGGATTATTATGATGTGTATCTTGCCGAGAATGAGGAACCGTTAGGTTTAGTGGGAGATGAGCCAATCACCTTCCATGAAGCCATTAGTGGTCCAAATTCTCATAAGTGGATTGATGCCATAAATGAAGGGTTAAAATCCATGAATGATAATGACGTTTGGGATCTTGTCCCATTACCTACAAATGTGAAACCCATCGGATGTAAATGGGTCTTTAAGACCAAAAGGGATTCACAAGGTAATGTGGAAAGACATAAGGCTCGTCTTGTCGCTAAAGGATTTACTAAAAAAGAAGGCATTGATTACAAAGAAATATTTTCACCGGTATCCTCTAAAAATGCTTTTAGGATCATTATGGCTTTAGTGGCACATTTTGACCTTGAGCTTCATCAAATGGATGTAAAGACAGCTTTTCTCAATGGCGACATTGAGGAAACTATCTATATGAAGAAACCAGAAATGGTGACTGATTCGGATCAAACTAGTCAACTAGTTTGTAAACTTAAGAAATTCATTTATGGGCTCAAGCAAGCATCTCGTCAATGGTACTTAAAATTTAACCAAGTTATTCTTTCATTTGGCTTTGAAATGAATCTTGGTGAAGATTGTGTGTACCATAAGTTCAGTGGGAGTAGATTTATATTTTTGGTCTTATATGTGGATGACATTTTACTTGCTAGTAATGATAAGGACCTTCTTAAGGAAACCAAGAAATTTCTCTCAAACAAATTTGAGATGAAAGATCTTGGAGAAGCTTCTTTTGTATTAGGAATCCAAATACATAGTGATCGCTCACGGGGTATGTTAGGATTATCACAAAAGAGCTATATAGAGAAAGTATTACAAAGGTTTAGCATGGAAAATTGTAAACCACATGACACCCCAGTCTCTAAGGGAGATAAGTTCAGTTTAAATCAATGTCCTAAAAATAATCTTGAAACCAAGTATATGGAAAATATCCCTTACGCATCGGCAGTAGGAAGCCTAATGTATGCTCAAGTCTGTACTCGCCCAGATCTTGCCTTTATTGTTGGCATGCTTGGGCGATATCAAAGCAATCCGGGAAGAGAACATTGGGTCGCAGCCAAAAGAGTGATGAGATACTTGCAAAACACGAAGAACTACATGCTTACATATACAAAGTCGGATCATCTTGAGATCATTGGTTTTTCCGATTCCGACTTTGCTGGATGCCAAGATAGTCGCAAATCGACATCGGGTTATGTCTTCACTTTGGCCGGTGGAGCAATTTCTTGGAGAAGTGCCAAGCAAACATTAGTTACTACTTCCACCATGGAAGCCGAATTTGTTGCTTGCTACGAGGCATCCAATCAAGCTATATGGCTGCGTAAATTCATTGAAGGACTGCGGATTGTCAAAGGTGTTGAAAGACTGCTTAAGTTATATTGTGACAATCGAGCCGCAGTGTTGTACTCCAACAACAACAAGAGTTCATCTAAATCTAAGCATATAGATATTAAGTTTCTTGTTGTGAGACAGAGAGAGTACAAAATGAACAAATAGAAATAGAACTTATTGGTACAAACTCCATGTTAGCGGATCCATTTACTAAGGCATTATCTCCTTTAGTATTTCACGAGCATGTTGCTCATATGGGTGTAATGACTTTTGATAATGCTTAAATCAGTGGAAGTTTATAATGTTTCTATTTCCTTGTGTTGTTTTATTTAAATTGATCTCATTTGGTTAAATTAGGACTAGTTGGAGAATATATATATGCTTTTTCCATATATATTCGTTAATATTCCATGCTACATATCTATACTTAATCTATGTCATTTAGTTGGATATATATATGTGATTAATGTGGGTTTAGTTGCGAATCAATTACAACGACCGCCCCTTTAGTCCTTATACTTATATGACTAATGGACGGGATTGTTTTCAAATGACAACAAAGTGCACACAAGGGTTGTCATTTATGTTATAAATATGATTGAAGGATTTTATTAAGTATAAATATATGTTATTATAATCCAAGTGGGAGATTGTTAGAACATGGATTATATGAACATATATTATTAGTGAATGTACTTAATAAAGTAGTGATCAATATTATAATGATTAATATGAAGTATATGATATAATATAATATGTAGAATTCCATAATATAAGTATACCATTAAATGATGGGCATAATGGTAATATCTTATATATCAATAGGTGTAGTCCCTAAATGAAGTGCCCATTGGATTCCTATATAAAGGCCTATCCATCAAGCCTATGGATCACTAGTTATTTTTACATTCTCATTCAGTCAAAACTCTTTCTAAGTACTTGAAGACTAAAGAGAATAAAAGGCACTCATCATTTAGAAGATCTACTCTTCCTACATTAAAGACTATCTTCATATTTTCTCAAGAACAAGACTAAAGAACATAATCATGGAATCACAAGGTACATGCTTCCGTCTTCTTCTTCTTCTCCTCTTCTTAATCTAGTTGTGAGATGGTTCATGTTTAATGGATCGTTTATGTTCCAACAAGATAGACATTACATGAAGGATTTCATGTGTAGTTGGATAATAAATTTCCATGATTTTGTTGTTAAGTGTTAATCATTTTCCGGGTTCAATTTTGGATTATTAATCATCGAGTTTTATTTGCATCTATCAAGATTTCATTGTCATAAAAACAAAATACTGTCTTTCTTAATTATTAACATTCTTATTAACTCAACATGCTACATAGGTAACATACACTACTACATTTAAAGTCTAATGCAACACCTAAATTTGTTGTCATAGAGGCCAATCCTTGTTGCATTAGCTCTAATGTAACGTCAGAGGACCCTCGCATTCTGTCCCGTGACATCAGGTCTAATGCAACGAAGAACTAATCTAATGCAATGACATTTTCTTTATGTTGCATTAGAGTGACATCTAATGCAACGGGCCGTTTGGTAAAATAATGTAACGATAATTCTCTAATGCAACGATAATGATATACTCCCTCCGTCCCGCCGATCTTAAGAAAACCGGTCAACCCAATTGTACTTTGACCGATGATTTAAATAAAAGATAATTATTCTAATGAAAATTTAAAACTTATTATTTTATCACGTCTTGATAATAATTTGAATGAATTTTTTTATTTTTTTATTAGGAGAATTATTTTTTATTTAAATCATCGGTCAAAGTACAATTGGGTTGATCGGTTTTCTTAAGATCGGCGGGACGGAGGGAGTATAATGCAACGGCTCGTTTGGTGAAATAAAGCAACAGTTATTTTCTAATGTAACGACTTGTTATTAGGTGAAATTTTTCTAATGCAACACTTATAAAAAAAATTGATAAGCACCTGATGCAACAACTACATAATTGTAATAATAATAATAATAATTGTAATAATAATAATTATTGTAATAATGGTAATAATAATAATAATAGTAATAATTGTAATAGTAATAGTAATAGTAATAATTGTAACAGTGATAATGATGACATTGCCCTCCCTAGCATAGCTAGGCGCCTCTGTGAAGTGCATCAAGGGGGGAGCGGTGAAATGTGTCGATCCCCTTCTTTTGAAAAGGAGAAAAAAGAGTAATAATTGTAACAGTAATAATAATAATTGTAATAGTAATAATAATAATTGTAACAATGATGATGATGATGATGATGATGATGATGATGATAATAATAATAGTAATGATAATGATGATGATGATGATGATGATATTAATAGTAATATGGTGATGATTAGACCTGGCAATCGAGTTTGGTTGGGTTGGGTAGAGCCGGGTTAAAGCGGGTAACGTGTTGAAGCGGGTAACGGGTTGAGACAAGTAATGCCTGTTACAATTCATTTAACATACGGGTCGAATGAGGCGGGTCGACTTGGATAACCCGATAAGCTCAACTTTTTTTTTTTTAATTACTCGGCTAGAAAAAATAATTTTCAAAAATAAATTAATTTTTTTGACCCGACGGTGGGGGTGGGGTGGTTAAAAATAAATTTAAAATGTTTAATTTTTTTTGACCCGGGGGTGGGGGTGGGGTAGGGGTAGGGCAGGGGGTGGGGCTGGGATGGTTAAAAATAAATTTAAAATGTTTAATTTTTTTTTTTTGACCCGAGGGGGATTGGGTGGGGGCGAGGTAGGGGTGGGGCTGGGGTGGTTAAAAATAAATTTAAAATGTTTAATTTTTTTTGACCTGGGGTGGGGGGATGGCAGGGGGTGGGGGTTGTTAATTTTTTTTTAAATGATTAATTTTTTTTTTGATCCAACGGGTGGGGGGGGTAGGGGTGGGTGGGTGGCAGGGGTAGGGGTAGGGGTTGTTAAAAAAATTAAAATGTTTATTTTTTTTTTACCCGACGGGGGGGGGGGGGGATGGGGGTTTGTTAAAAAAAATTTAAATGATTAAATTTTTTCTTATCCGATGGGGGGTAAGGGGTCGGGGGGTTGGTGGGGTGGGTGGGGGCAGGGGGTTAAAACTAAGTTAATGTACTTGGAATCACTGCTCGTTTCTCATTTAAAAAATCCCTTTATTTTGGTTCATCTCCCTATCAATATAAATATAACGGGTTGAGACAGGTTGACGAGTTGACCCGCTTTAACCCGCTAAATTTAACGGGTTAAAGCGGGTAACTCGTTTCAACCCGAAATTGTTAATGAGTTGGGTTGGGTCAGGTAATTAGCGAGTTGGGTTGAGCGGGTTCTTGGGTAATGGGTAAAAATTGACAGGCCTAATGATGACGAAGGGCTTTATTGATGGAGTTGCATTAGAAGAATCTAATGTAACGCCTAGAAACCTAAGGCAACGCAAATGTCATAGCTGTTGTAATAGCTCAAATAAATCGTTGCATTGATGAAATAATGCAACGCCATTCTAAAACATTGTTGCCTTTGATGCATTTGATGCGTTACATTTGTTCAAAAATGTAGTAGTGATAGCCCAGTATTTTTATTGGATACTCTGCTTTTCTAGGCTGGTGAATATTTTAATATTTTAGAAATATAATCTCTTGATAGACATCCATTCATATTAAGGGATATTAATCTTATAATTATGAAGGAGTCTGATTTAGTGTTATGTGTTAAGCCAAAATTTAACGACTTATTTTAATACCACAAGTGCACGATATAGATGTAGTATATAAATGGCAAATGCGGTCGATCCCACGAGGACAATGTTACTATTGATTAATACTTGCTTTTAAATAATAATTATAAATAAAAAAAGATTGGGAAAATTTTGTTTCGTTGATTATCTAGAAATGAATGCAAACCACTTTTGTTAAATTGAACTCTTACTAATGAAGAAAATTCTCGGGATTGAGATTCAAACAACATGCATTTATCAACAATTAATCATGCTTTATATAAAATATTTCATCAAAAATCAAGGATAATACGCTGGTCGTGCTATCTTCTCACGATCAAGGCCTAGTACATGTATGTTAAGATTAACACGACCTTTCTCTCGATAGTTCCGTACATTAATCAAAATCCATTAAATTCATGTTAAATCCACGTATTTTCCAATTAAGGATCATCCCTTGGCAATTAATCTACTTCCGTGATTAATAGTGTCTAGTTTAATTCATATGATTCCGTTAATCAAGATTAATGGCTAATTCCATATCTTGATTAACTAAAATCATATAAATAAGGACGTCTCCAAAATATACGCATTAAGAGTGATATTAAAAAAAAATTGATTTATGATGAAGAAAAAGAAAGAAGCATGATTAAATATGAAGAATACATGATGTTGAGTTTTCAGCCCCAATAGCTAGGGGATTACTTACAAGTCATTACAATAACGAATGATGAATAAGACATGAAATGATAGAGAAGAAGAGAAATACTTATTCAGATAATGAAGATAAAGATAATGACTGAAAATAAACCTAAAGAACTTTATTTATTCAAACTTAGAATTTTGCTCAATAACACTTGATAAATCTCTCAAAATCTGGAAATAATTGATGTTATGGAATACAAATGATACTAGAGTATGTTTACAATAGTTTCTGGATCTCTAAATCTGCTGAATATAATTATATAGATCTTGTAGCCTAATATCGCACCACTTCTAAAATATAATTAAAAAAGGTGCATTTAAAAGTTGTTTGCAGAATGCTGTAAAAGCTTTGGCACGGGCGTGCCAAAGTACAAAGCATGGCCATGCATGTCATTTTTGGTTCTGACATTCCCATATTAAAAATGGCACGGCCAGTGCGCCCCCCGGCTGGCACGGGCCGGTGTGCCAATGTACAAACACGGCCGTGCAAGCTTCTGGATTGCTCTGGTTCTTTCATTTTCTTCTACAAAAGTGTCCCTCTTGCTCCCATTCATTTGTTTCACCTTGTAAATTATGTCTCAAGCTTGTCTTCACACCAAAAATTGCCTTAAAATCTTGTTTTAATCGTAAAACTACCAACCAAGAATAATATACGCGTAATGTAATAAAATAAGCTAAATTAAATGTAATTAAAACTTATCTAAATGATGTAAATATTAGACTATACATGACTATAAAATGATCATTTATCAACTACCCCCACACTTAACCCAAGAGATTTAAGAGAAAGATCACTACCAGAAAAACGTGTTTTAGCGGCGGAATATTCCGCCGCTAAAGTAGGATTTCCGTCGCTAAAGCTTAGCCACCGGCGGAATTATTCCGTCGGTGGTCCGCCACTGGCAGCGCGTCGCAGCGGTCCGGCAGACCAATCTCCGCCGGTGTACACCGACGGAAATTTTCGTCGCTGAGGTCATTTAATTTAATTAAATTATAATTTCAGCGACAGAATATTCCTCCACTGAGTTAATTTATTTTAATTAAAATTCTAATTACAGCGGCAAAAATTTCGTCGCTGAGTTCATTTAATTTAATTAAATTTTTATTTCATCGACAGAAATTTCCGTAGCTGATTTAATTTATTTTAATTAAATTTTTATTTCACCGGCGGAATTTTCCGTCGGTGAAATAAAAATTAAATTAAATGAACTCAGCGACGTAATTTTCACCGTTGATAATGCAATAAATAAATAAAAAATAATCATAAATGTCAATTATAATTTTTTTTTGTACCTGATATAACAATTGATACAACTAAAACTATAAATCTAAAAACCAAAGTACAGTACCAAATTGGTGGGAGGGGGGGGGGCGGGGGTGGGGGGAGACTGGAAATCGGGACATCCCTGTACCAAATCAGGGGGAGGGGGGGGGACTTGAAATCGGGACATCACAAATGTTATTACAAAAAAATTTCAAATGGGGGGAGACTGGAAATCGGGACATCACAAATGTTATTACAAGAAAGTATAAATTAGTACGAAATCGGGACATCACAAAATCAACTCAGGGGGGGGGGGAGACTGGAAAAGACTCCAGACAATACTGTCAAAAGAAGTGGAGCCGGTACTAGAGTGCATGTGGAAATTCCCATGATGATGCATGCTCTGCATCTGGGCCATCATCATCGCAAATCGATGCTCCGTCTCCTCCCGAAACTGCGCAACATGTACCTGAGCCTCCGCACCCTTTGCCTGAGCCTCCGCAGCCTGTGCCCTAGCCTCCGCAGCCATGCGTCTCTCCTCGGCCAAGCTTGCCTCCAGAGAGTCGATCCTCGAAGCATACCGAGGATCGGGCCTGAAAACATTCGCGAGACGCCCGGTCGACGACGATGGGCATTGCAGCCTGCGATCCCCCATCCCTAACACTCGGTCTCCTCTCTTTGGATGTCCATCTGAGGTGACCGCTTGCCAAACTTCAGGCACGAATGGAACGGGCTGGCCGGGAGGAGTACCTTCGGGAGCAACGGCGGCTTGATATGTATTCTGTCAAAATAAAACAAACAAATATAATCATATATACAATATACATAAATAAATTTACATATTCAAAATCAAGTCAATTAATGATAGTTTACTTACAAAGGCCAATGCAGATCGATCATCAACCCACTGCGGAGGTTGATCGGCGGATGTAGGAGTTCTAACATGCGTGCTAACGAACACATCCAAAAAACCGACATCGACACCATGTTCCCTTTCCTATAATCATTAAAACAAACAAATATAATCGTATGTTAAAACTGCTTGGTTTGTTTTACATAGATAATTCATATATATAGGAGGATACATGTCCCTTTTATAAGAAGCTACTAGATTCACCTTCGCTATATATCTTGCCACAATGTGAGCTTACCATATTATAGAGTCGACACTAAGGTTATTCATGTATTTCTTATCATTTACAGTAACACCCACTAACAACGTGCATACAACTGTCATGTTTGGTTTCAAAGTCAATTAAACTAAAACCATGGATTTCATAGCATCAACATGGATCCCCAGCTAACATACGTACATAAACTGATTTCAAAGTATGCATACACTACATTTACACTAACACCCCATGTATTTCTTATCATTTACACTAACACCCACCAACAACGTGCATACAACTGTCCTGTTTGGTTTCAAAGTCAATTAAACTAAAACCATGGATTTCATAGCATCAACATGGCTCCCCAGCTAACATACGTATATAAACTGATTTCAAAGCATGCATACACTATATTTAAACTAACACCCCATGTATTTCTTATCATTTACACTAACACCCACCAACAGCGTGCATACAACCGTCCTGTTTGATTTCAAAGTCAATTAAACTAAAACCATGGATTTCATAGCATCAACATGGTTCCCCAGCTAACATACGTATATAAACTGATTTCAAAGCATGCATACACTACATTTAAACTAACATACATACCATACGTATATGATGCTCGGCGACGTTGATCGTCCCCATTGTATGCTTTGTCGCCGACCCCGAGGAGCTCGCTCTATTTGCCCGAGCCTGTTGGGCTTTCGTTAACACCCCTTCCGACCCCCAATATTCGCAAAATCTACGAAACACCTCCTCAGTCATCCAAGTCGGTGTCTCGAACGCTAATCCCTTTTCCAGCCGCTGAATATAAAATTTAGACTTCGTGGTACCTATTTAAAATATGAATATCTCGTAAACATATAATGATAACATTATAAAATTAAAAGATTATAATCATTATTAATTAAACTAATTAAGGATATATAAATATGTTACCAATATGATCCCGAAATAACTTCTGACACTGCTGGGTGAAAATATGTTTAACCATCCCCTCGTCGATGTCCTCAGCCCATGTAAATTTCAATTATAACATATAATGATAACATTATAAAATTAAAAGAGTATAATCATTGTTAATTATAACATTTTAATAACAAACTAACATTTAGGTTTTAAATAAAAACCATTAACACATTACCTTAAACGCCTCCCAAGCATACTCCTTCTCCTCCTGTGGCAATGATTTCCAGTTGGGCCAAAACTCGTGCATGACCCGAGACCGCCAATACGCCCCAATCTTTGTCCCGGGGGTAGGGTATGCACCTACAAACCTGCCAAGTATATTTATACAATAACATTTTAACTTAAATAATGAATTATATATAAAACAAAAAGGAACCAACTTATATCAAATTAATGAAGAGTTACTTACTATGTATCGATATCTGGAGATACGCCCTCCCCTCAGAATCGACAGGAGTGGGACTCATAGTAGTACCAGCCCCAGAGGAGGAGCTGGTACTACTATGTGTAGGGTCGACATCACCAGCACCGGTAGCACCGGTATCAGATTGGGACGGTTGCGTCCCAGTAATAGATGTGTATAACGGGCGTGTCTTCCTGCCCGCTCTACTAGATCTCATATCTAAATACACTAAAAATATTAAAATATAAAACTTTAACAATAGGAAATAATATATTAACATATCTACTTAAAATAAATTTAAAGCATTCACAATCTAAATAAACTAAAAATATTAAAATATAAAACTTTAACAATAGGAAACAATATATTAACAGATCTTCTTATAATAAATTTAAAGTTCTAATAATCTAAATCATTCACAATATATCTAAATACACTAAAAATATTAAAATATAAAACTTTAACAATAGGAAACAATATATTAACAGATCTTCTTAAAATAAATTTAAAGTTCTAATAATCTAAAGCATTCACAATACATCTAAATAAACTAAAAATATTACTCCCTCTGTCCCACTTCAAGGTTCCTACTTTCCTTTTTGGTCCGTCCCACTTGTAAGTTAACATATTTACAAAAAAACCAATCATTAACTTACTATTCCTCCCACTCATTCTATCTCCTATTAAATATTTTTATCTTTTACATTCTCTCTCTTCTAATCTTCTACCCACTTTCAAAAAAACCAATCATTAACTACTATTCCCTACCCCACATTTAACTTTTACATTCTCTCTCCTCTAATTTTCTACCCACTTTCAAAAAAAATTCTTAATAAGCGTAAAATCCACACCAAGGAACCTTGGTGTGGGACGGAGGGAGTAAAATATAGGACTTTTTATCAAAAACTCATTCAAAAACATGCTATTTACAAAAAAAAAACATGTAAGTTGTGATTTTACAAAAAACTATTTAGCTAAATATGAATATTACAAAAAACTATTTTTGCACACAAAACACACACCCATCTCTCTTTACCCTCTCTATCTTTACCCAACCCAACTCCGGTGACAAGCTTCCCTCCGGCGACCACCTTCCCACCTCCGGAGACCACCTTCCCCACCTCTGGCGACCACCTCCGGAGAGTCCATTGATTTCGGCCAAGCTATAAGAAATTCAGGCCGAATTTCACCAATTAATTAAACAAATCATCATCTTTAATCTTCATCTCCGACATCAGATTGCCAATTATTTATCGATAAAAGTATCAGGACTTTGCATCAATGTTTGTGCAAAAAGTATCAGGACTTTTGATCATGTCGACAAAAAAACAAAACAAAAGCAAAAGTGGGACTAGTATTTTGGAAAGCAGGTAATTTTAAATAAGGAAAAAGGTTTTAGACTTAAGTATTTAAAGGCTGAAAAACTTGCTTAAAATGATTGGTTGATTGGAGGGGATGTAAGGTTTAGAAACTGTAGTGGTACTTATTGTGTGGCCTGGATAAGTTAGGAACAGTTTGGAGTTTTAATCAGTCTGATTTGTATTAAAATATGAGGTGGTTAAAAAAAAAAGATACCTGCATGGCCACATCCAAGGTAAAGAAGACTTGCTTCCAAAGGGCCAACCTTTAATAATTTCTAGTGGTAAATTTCCGGGTCAAAATGTGGCGCTTCTTATTAATTTGAATTTTGTATGTATGTGATGGACTGACAGACACCATGGTTGGATCAGAAGCACGTTGTGTTTGGACAAGTTATAGAAGGCATGGGTATTGTTAAGCTGATTGAGTCCTCAGAGACGAACATAGGCGATCGCCCAACGAAGAGAGTTGTCATCGGCGACTGTGGCGAGCTTCCTGTTGCCTAAGCTTTTTTCTCAATACCCATTTTGTACTTGTCAAGTTTCGTGATAAAAATTCTGAACTGAGGCCATAGGCAATGTTTATCAGTTGTTTATCGGTTGTTTATCAGTTGTTTATCATGTTTATCAGTTGTTTATCATTTGTTTATCATTTGTTTATCATGTTTATCATTTGTTTATCATGTTTATCAGTTGTTTATCAGTTGTTATCATGTTTATCAGTTGTTTATCGGTTGTTTATCAGTTATTTATCAGTTGTTTATCATGTTTATCATTTGTTTATCATTTGTTTATCAGTTGTTTATCATGTTTATCAGTTGTTTATCAGTTGTTTATCAGTTGTTTATCATGTTTATCAGTGGTTTATCAGTTGTTTATCGGTTGTTTATCAGTTGTTTATCATGTTTATCAGTTGTTTATCATTTGTTTATCAGTTGTTTATCAGTTGTTTATCATGTTTATTAGTTGTTTATCATTTGTTTATCGCTGTTTATCATGTTTATCATTTGTTTATCATGTTTATCAGCTTGTTTATCATGTTTATCGCTTGTTTATCACCGTTTATCGAGTTGTTTATCATGTTTATCATTTGTTTATCATTTGTTTATCGCTTGTTTATCGATTTGCTTATCATGTTTATCAGTTGTTTATCAGTTGTTTATCGGTTGTTTATCTGTTGTTTATCAGTTGTTTATCAGTTGTTTATCATTTGTTTATCAGTTATTTATCATGTTTATCAGTTGTTTATCAGTTGTTTATCAATTGTTTATCAGTTGTTTATCATGTTTATCAGTTGTTTATCAGTTGTTTATCATGTTTATCATTTGTTTATCATGTTTATCAGTTGTTTATCATGTTTATCAGTTGTTGATCAGTTGTTTATCATGTTTATCAATTGTTTATCGGTTATTTATCAGTTGTTTATCAGTTGTTTATCATTTTTATCATTTGTTTATCAGTTGTTTATCATGTTTATCAGTTGTTTATCAGTTGTTTATCATGTTTATCAGTTGTTTATCGATTGTTTATCGGTTGTTTATCAGTTGTTTATTAGTTATATTGATGAGTGTGCTTAGCAGCCACATGAGAATTTCATTTTGTTTTTTGTTTTGATTTGGCTCAGCAACATTTACATTTTTTATTAATTCATAAGTATCTTATTGTAACTGAATGTTTTACATTTTATGTTTATTTATGTTTTTTTTCTTTTTCTTTTTTTTTTTTTTATGAAAATAGTGCTTTCAATTTACAAAAGTAGTTTTTTGTAATTTTTATAGAAGTTTTTTGTAATTTCCATCTTGTGTGTATTTTTTTGTAATTTCCATCTTTTAAAATGAGTTTTTGGTAAATGCCCCTAAAATATAAAACTTTAAACTATTATGAATCTTCGTCCCCATCCTCATCACTAGACTCTGAATTACTACAAAACTCAAGTTCTTCATCATCGTCTTCGGACTCTGATGAATCAAACTCTGGCTCGACGTCCTCTTTCTCTTTCTCTGATTCATCAGTTTCAATGTGCGCGAGATAACCTGAACGAGGCAGAGGAGGTGGCAAATTCACTGGTAAGAAATCCTCCTTAGGTTCATCAACATTTTAAGGAATATGAGTGACATCATCTAATGGATGATTAGCTGATGAAATGATAGGTGGCATTGGCATTTCATCCTCTTGATAGGGTGTTTCTAATGACGACTCTGTAGTTGTATGTTCGTCAATCATGCTTCTAGCCTTAGTCTTCCAGACATCCCACCATCCGTCGGGTCACCGATGAGGGTAGGGTGTCATGTATACCTGTTGTGCTTGAGATGCTAAGATGAAGACGTCATCGCCAACATGTCTGGAGGAGTCCTTTACATCGACAAGGTCAAATATGGCGTGCTTCTTAACACCTCGCACAACATCTCACCACTCACAATTAAACAAGACAACATTGTTTCCACCCAAATACTCCACCTCGACTACTTCTTTCAGGACACCATAATAATCAAGGTTTCCTTTAAGATTCACACTGCTATTCCACGTTAATTTAGAGTCCCCATAAGTTTTGGTATGAAACACATAGCCATTCACGAAATAACCGTTGCATAAATTAACGTTCAAGTACGGAGTTGCTGCTAAATGTCTTAACCTCGCAGCTTTGGCATCACCCGGATGTTCAGTTATTTATAAGACAATATGTAACCAATTTAATACAATTTTAAGATTGAAGTTTAAAACACTTCAATCTTAAAATATGGTACATTTCGAGCATAAAACACTTTTTCGCCAAGGCACTCAAGGAGTAAAAGTTTTGTTAATTCATTCTTATGATGCAAAAGTTCATTATTGATACATTTTCCTTTTGATTGGAAAGTCTCATTTGTGCTATATTAGCTTGTAATTTTTATCTATTCTCCAATTTCTTTCTAAAATTTACTACTAGAAACTGGGTCTTTAGCGACGGAATTACAAGCGGTGGAATTATTCAGTCACTATATAGCGGCGGAATGGAAGCAATAGCGACGGAATAAATTAGGCGCCGAAATTACCGACGAAATTTAATTCCTCCGCTGGATTCCATCACTAAAAACGAATATTCGTTTCAATACCGCCACTATGTGTGTTTGACTGGTCTTCGACTTTACCGACGGAATTTTCCGTCGCTATTTCCTTTATCAGCGGCGGAATGAATCCGACGGTGGTAATTTATTTATTTTTAAATTTTTTTTTTAATTTATCAGCGGCGGAATTAATCCGTCGGTGGTAATTTAATTTTGTTTTTAATTTATCAGCGGCAGAATTATTCCGTCGGTGTTAATTAATTTTTTTTATTTTTTTAATATTTCAGCGGTGGAAAGATTCCGTCAGTGTTATTTTTGCTTTTTTTTGTTTTGTTTAGCTCTATTTTTATTTTATTTTAATTTATGATTTATTTATTTTTCAAAAATAATATTTATTGACTTATATTTATTTTTTTGAAAGTATTTTGTTATATTTTATTTAAAATAATTTTTATTATTTATATAAATAAAAAAACTGATATTAATTAAATTAAAATTACCACCGGCGGAATACTATTTCGTCAGTGAACAGAGCCAAGTCATCAATCCCCGTGAAACCTCAATAACCTGCGGCGGAATTATTCCGTCGGTGATAGTTTATTTTACCGACAGAATTTAATTCCGCCGCTGAAATTTATTTCTACCGACGGAATATTTCCGTCGCTGAGGTTAAATATAAATTCAAATAAACCCTCCCCAAAATCATTTACTACCAAAATCTCTCTCTCTCTCTCCTTATACTAAGATCTCTCGTCTCTCTCTCTTCCCTCACGGTCACACACACCGAGCTGTCACCGTCCACCCTCTCCACACCGCCACGAAGCTGCCACCGTCCACCCTCTCCACCGTCACGAGCTGCTGCCGCCGTGTTCTTCTCTACTCTCTCAGCATCTCCCCTTCAGATCTCTCCCTCAACTCCACCGCCACCGCCACCGCCGTCCCTTCTACATCTTATGTCGCTAACCGCCACCCACTCCTCTCCTCCTCCACCGCCACTTCTTTGCATCGTTTCAAGGTGTGTAAACCCTCGATTACCACTTCCAAATTTTTAGATTTTATTTTTAGTTTTTGTAAACTTGTTCAGTTGTTTGAGTTAGATATGTCAATACAGAGTATACCATTTTCCTCGATATAAAAATTAAAAATAAATAAATAGATCTCACTTCGCATTTTTAGAATTCAAGGTTTCCATTTCTTTTTTAATATTGATAATTATTGGTCAACTAGGTTTTCCATACTTGCAATATGACATTGTTAATAAACCTAGCTTAAAGTTGTCGCTTTGAACAAACCCCCTTGCCAAACTTGATCCTTAACCTTAAGCACACCAGCTCAATCTTCCATACTTGCTGTAAAAGTGATAGAGAACTTGGCTTTTAAAGTGGGGGCATAGAGCAGATTCCCCTACAAGTGTGACAAGAAGTATACCCTTATGCAGATTAGCAAATTAGCTTAAAGGTTTTTACTAGCAACTCCCATTTTAACTTGTTGAAATATTTATGGCTAAAGAAAAAGTGACACACATGGTATATTTGAAATATTTGGAATACTACTGAGTTATTAATTGTTCGATTTGGGAGAAACATACTTGTTTTGTTTTAGTTGCGATTAATTTGTTTTTCATGCTCTTCATTCGTTGAATTAGATAGATGTCTTTGGTAGATTTGAAATTTGATGGATTTAATCATGTTATATTACTTTTACACAACTGGTTTATATCACATGAATTTGTAAAGATGACTGGCCTGCATCTGATAAAGTGGGGGACCTAGATTGATATTTTATAGGCATACAAACTTTTGATACCCAATCAAGCAATCGAACAAACGAAATAAAATCAAATTATAATTTGATATTGTTGTAAGACACGGATCAATTAAAAGTTAAAGGTCTCAAGAAATAAAAAAATAAAATAAATTTATTATTTAAATGTTAACTGTTTAAAAAAACAGATGTGTATAAATGTTAATTCATCATTGTAAAATTATATATTTTACAACAAAGAATTAAATAATAATATTTAAAAATTTTCACAATATTAATAATTTAAAAAATGTGATAGATGTGTGTGTTAATTCATTATTGTAAAATTATGCATTTTACGGTAATGAATAAAAATTAATGTTACGACGTAACGTTGTGACGGTTGAAACACAAAAGCTTAGAAACCCGTTTAAGAATCTTCAACTTATATGTTGAGGTCAACATGTAGTCATCGATTCTTAAATTGTCCGTGTGGACAGTCTTGAAATGCATGATTATATGATTTTGTAAATATCATCTTTGTCTATTAAAATTGCTTGAATAGTCGATAGTTGAAATATTTCGGTTGCATTCCTATTGTTCTCTGAGTGTATACTAGACATGGTTGATTACATAATGTCGATTCTAATTGATAGTGTTTGATTGACCTAGTCTACGTCGTGCACTTGGAGACCATGGGGTTATGCTGCCGAAATTTCTTAATTTTCGATTATAAAGCAAGTAGACAAAGTGATATTTGCAATTCATATAATCATGCATTTCAGAATAGGATAGAAGCCAACCCCAATTCTAAACCTAAATGAAGTGTCTTGTTGCTTTTAAGTTTGTAATTCAAATTTAGGGAATGGTAATACGTTAATTACATCTAAACTGTTAATATATTATATAATCAAATAATTATTAACATCCCAATTTTGTTTCATCCGTCGATTAGATTGAGTGTACGTATAATATATAGATTGCAATGCAGGAGTGATGTCTGTCAACGATGATCGTAGTTCGATGTACAATCAGAGGTTGCCGAATCAAATGGGTATCAATCCTGAGTTCATAAGAGGTTTGAAGGGATTTATTGAATTTGCTACATCAAATCTCAGTTACATGAATGGTGATAAGATTAGGTGTCCATGCGCCAAGTGTCATAATACCAAGTTTCTACATGTGATCGATACTCAGAGACATCTTTTGCATAATGGGTTTGAAGTTGGGTACAAACTGTGGATAGCTCATGGAGAGAAAATGATATTGTGCCCAAATGTTGCGAATAATCCCCCAAGGGATATTCATGTACCTCCTGAACCTGAACCTATTATTTAGGACAATGAAAAACCACCTTTGAATATGGAAGATATGGTTAGGGATGCAGCCGGTCCTGAATTCTATTGGTTAGAGAACCAACAGCAGGAACCAACTCCTGCAGCCAAGAAATTTATTGATGCTATAGACTCTGCAAAAGAGAAGGTCTATCCAGGTTGCGAGATCAATGTGTTGGAGGCTGTGGCTGAGCTCCTTAACATAGAAGCTGATTGCAATATTAGCCAGTCTGCTTATAATCGTATCATGAAAGCAATTAAGTGGTTGTTGCCGAAAGAGAATAAGTTGGTTACAAACTTTTATGAGACAAAGAAGTTGGTTGGGCAGATTGGGCAATGTTATGAAAAGATTGATGCGTGTAAGAATGACTGCATGCTATTCTACAAGGAAGATTCACAGAAGACAGAGTGTTCAATTTGCGGAGAAAGTAGATATAAGCCAAATCGGAGGGGTAGTTCAAAACATAAGAAAAACAAACCACATAAGCAGTTGCGTTACATGCCGTTGATTTCGAGATTGCAACACCTCTACGCGTCTAAATCTACTGCAGAAGCAATACGTTGGCATAAGGAAAGTTTGCGTGAAGAGGGTGTGTTGATTCATCCCAGTGATGGGGAGGCATGGAAACACTTTGATAAGACTTATCCTGACTTTGCGTCTGAAGTAAGAAATATACGGTTATGCATCTGCTCTGATGGTTTCAATCCGTTTGGTCCTGGGGCAAAATCTTACTCTTGTTGGCCGGTTATAGCCACTGTCTACAATCTTCTCACCTGGTTGTGTATGAGTGATCCCTACATGTTCTTGTCGTTATTCATCCCCGGACCAAACAGCCCTGGCAGGAACATTGACGTCTATCTCCGACCTTTGATGGACGAATTGAAACAGCTTTGGGAGGATGGGGTCGAAACGTGGGATGCTTTTAAGCGAGAGAATTTCAGCCTGAAGGTTGCGTTGATGTGGACATATAATGACTTCCCTGCATATGGGATGTTATCGGGTTGGAGCACCCACGGGAAGTTGGCCTGTCTGTATTGTATTAGTGACACAAAGTCTTTCACGCTCAAGCATTCTGGAAAACCATGTTGGTTTGATTGCCATAGACAATTTCTTCAAGAGGACCACCCATTCAGGACCCAGAAGAATGCGTTTAAAAAAATAAGAATGACCATGATGAGCCCCCGATTCGTTTGAGTGGTGACGCGGTCTATAGCGAGGTATCTAGATTGCCCGATCCTCGGTGGGGGAAAAAGTTTTTGAAGAGAAAAATACAAGGGTTTGGGACTTCCCATAACTGGACCAAGAGGAGTATATTTTGGGAGTTTCCATACTGGAAAACAAATCTCATTCGACATAACCTTGACGTGATGCACATTGAGAAGAATGTATTCGATAATGTTTTTAACACGTTGATGGATTTCAAGGCAACAACTAAAGACACAGTCAAAGGTTGAATGGACCTTAAGGAAATCTATAAGCGGTCTGCCTTAGAGTTGTCTAAGGTCAATGGTAAAATAGTGAAAGCGGTGGCTCAATATGTGCTTACAAAGGAAAACAAACACCTCCTCCTGAAATGGCTCAAGGATTTAAAGCTTCCAGATGGTTATGCGTCTAACATTGGTAATTGTGTCAATGTAGAGGAGGGGAAAGTGCAGGGTTTGAAGAGTCATGATTGCCACGTTTTGCTGGATAGACTACTTCCGATTGCTCTCAGGGATCTCTTGCCTGACAATATCTGGGTGGCATTAACAGAGTTAAGTGAGTTTTTCCGAGCGTTAACATCGACCACACTATGTGTTGATCACATGGAAAAGCTTGAGGAGAGCATCGTAGTGACTTTGTGCAAACATGAGAAGATATTTCCTCCTTCGTTCTTTGATTATATAGAGCATTTACCGGTCCACTTGGCATACGAAGCTAGAGTCGGTGGTCCAGTTCAATACAGATGGATGTATCCATTTGAGAGTTAATTGAATTTATTCTATTTCTAAATAATTTGAGCGTTAATAATATACCTTCTTTAACATTATTTAATCTACAAATGACTTTTAGGTATCTAGGCCAATTGAAAAGGAAGATGAGCAATAGAGCCATGGTCGAGGCCTCCATTTCATAGGCTGTTATTATAGATGAGATTGTTGCCTTTGTCGGAACATATTTTCATCCTGATGTTGATACGAGATTGACTAGGGTTGGCCGCAATTATAATGGTGGTTGTCCTGTGTCTAATGGAAGCATCTCTGTATTTTCATCCCCTGGTCGGTTCCTCGGCAAACGAGTTGGTACGCGTATGTTAACCGCTAAAGAGTTTGACGCGGTCTCACTCTATGTTCTTCTTAACTGTGACGAGGTTGAGGAATATGTCAAGTGAGTCATTGATGTTATGTTTACGCCTCATCGATTAAATTATGCATGCTTAATTACATGCATATGAAATGCCTTGTTTAACCCTATTGTAGAATGTTTGAAGATTTAGCTCAGGATTTATCTCCAGAACTCGTCGCAATTAGGACAGACAAAGAATTTCCAAACTGGCTAAGGAAATATGTAAATATATTGTTTCATTCAAATTAATTATGTACACTTTTTTAAACTTCAATCTTAAAATTGTATTAAATTGGTTACATATTGTCTTATAAATAACTGAACATCCGTCGCTATATAGTGACGGAATAATTCCACCGCTTGTAATTCCGTCGCTAAAGACCCAGTTTCTAGTAGTGAATTTTAGAAAGAAATTGGAGAATAGATAAAAATTACAAGCTAATATAGCACAAATGAGACTTTCCAATCAAAAGGAAAATGTATCAATAATGAACTTTTGCATCATAAGAATGAATTAACAAAACTTTTACTCCTTGAGTGCCTTGGCGAAAAAGTGTTTTATGCTCAAAATGTACCATTAATAACAATAATCTTTGTTCGTACTTCAAAAATACCCATAAAATTGATGTGCAATTTGAATCACAAAATGCAGCGGAGGATGATAGTGGAAAATTCATTGCTAATGATTATGTATGACACGAGTCCTTAAAGATAATAGTGGAACAATATATCCTTGCTTTTAATCATTACACTCTTTTAATGATTTATTCATTTATATTTTTGAGTGCATAACCTAAACAATACGTACGTAGTGGAATTAATCATCAATTAGCCTTGATAGTGAAAATGATATGATGAAAAGAGTGAGGGTAATAATTTCAAGATGTGCACAATAACCCGTATATCCTAAAAGGAATTAAAATAAAGTCTCGAGGTGTACACTCCATGAAGCATTTTTATAAAAATAATTTTTAAACTTTTCACAAGTGTATATATCCTATCCAAGCGCCAAATGATCCAAAGCTTCATTAATTAAAACAATTATTTGCTTTAGTAAACTCTATTAATCCTATATTAATTTATGATTTTCTATATACTTTCCAATGTATCTGGTTAAGGATCTTTTTCTAAATTTTTGAAATGATAAAAAGATTAATAAAAGGATAAATGATTAGTTTACTAAGGCAACTAGTAAGTAAAAAATCATTAGTAAAATCATCATAGGGGATTTTTTTTTAATTATAATATTATTATTTTTTTGAAAAAATGCTACTCCCTCCGTCCCACTTCAAGGGTCCTAGGGTAGTATTTCACGCTTCTTAAGAAAATCTTTAAAAATGAATAAATAATTGGAAGTGGGTAGAAGATTGGAGGAGAGAGAATGTAAAAGTTAAAACATTTAATCTTTCCCCCTCTTTTTTATTATTTTTTTTGTAAATATGTTAACATTATAAAGGCATAATGAATGTTTTTTTTGTAAATATATTTACATTATAAGGGTATAAATGTCCGAAACACTGTTCAAAATTTGCCATTTATGGAATGAGACTCTTAGTCTGGGACGGACCAAAAGGGAAAGTAGGACTCTTGAAGTGGGACAGAGGGAGTATAATTTAACATGCATACAATAAAAATGAAAGATGAAAACTAATTTAACATGCAACATATATAAAGAAGATATGAGAAACTAGATTATCATACAACTAATATATACAATAAAAATGAAAGATGAAAACTAATTTAACATGCAACTAACTAATGTATACATAAAGAAGATATGAGAAACTAGATTATCATACAACTAATATAAACTAAGAAAAAGCAATATGGATATTTTTCTTCCCCCCACACTTGAGACCAACAATGTATCCAATGTTTCCAAAACAAATTAACAACAAAATTAAAACGGGGGTTAGGAAAATAAACTTACTGAGGTGGTGGTGGTTTTTCGGAGTTTGGGGGTTTAGAGAGAGAGAGAATGAAGAAAACGAGAGGGCCTTGCGGAGAATGGCAAAAACAAAGATTAATAAAATAATAATAATATTATATATACTAAAAATGGTAAAAAATTATAAAAAATATAATCCATCGGTTTACCATTCCGATGATGCTTGTTTAACGTCATTAGCTCGACCCCTTTTTCTTAACCGGAATGATCGGGACACGGTATTTTGATTGTCTGAAGTCTCTACAAATGCGCCATTCCGTACTGGTTGTTGGTGGAATCAAATGTCTATGATCCTTGCACATGTGCCATCCCGCACTATTTGTTGGCGGAATTGAATATCTATAATCCTTGCACATGTGCCATCCCGAGCCGCTTATCTTTTTCGGTGCCTTACTTTTCACCTTTTTCGTTGAAAGGCTCCGCTTTGGCCTCCAGCTTTTCAAACTTGGTGCTTTCATCCCCGACATTTAAAGAGAGATTACCATTCTTATCATCGATAATTGCCCCAGCGGTAGAAATGAATGGTCTCCCTATAAGGGGAATGTGATGGTCTTCCCCCATCTCAAGAACTAGAAAGTCGATAGGGATGATTAAAATCCCTATACGACAAGTCACATCCTCCATAATACCTATTGGGTATTTGATGAAGCGATCTGCCAATTGAAGAGAAATGTTGGTTTGTTTGAGTTCCCCCACACCAAGTCTCTCACTAACAGAACGTTAAACAAGCATCATCGGAATGGTAAAAGGCTAACACTAGCCCCAAGATCAAACATTGCATTATCAATACTACACTTACCGATATTACATGGAATAGAGAAAGTGCCGGGATCCTCAAGTTTGGGAAGAAGTTTTCTTTGTAAAATGGTACTAACATCTTCGGCCAAAATGACTGTCTCATTTTCCTCTAATTCCTCTTGTTTGAAAGAATATCTTTTAAATTTTTTGCATAAAATGGCATTTTTTGCAATGAATCGGTAAAATGAAAATTTATATAGATTGATTTAAAACTGCTAGAAATTTTGTAAATTGTTTATCTAACCTTGCCTTTACCAACCTTTGAGGGTATGGTAAGGCACCGAAAAAGATAAGCGGCTCGGGATGGCACATGTGCAAGGATTATAGATATTCAATTCCGCCAATAAATAGTGCGGGATGGCACATGTGCAAGGATCATAGACATTTGATTCCACCAACAACCAGTACGGAATGGCGCATTTGTAGAGACTTCAGACAATCAAAATACCGTGTCCCGATCATTCCGGTTAAGAAAAAGGGGTCGAGCTAATGACGTTAAACAAGCATCATCGGAATGGTAAAAGGCTAACACTAGCCCCAAGATCAAACATTGCATTATCAATACTACACTTACCGATGTTACATGGAATAGAGAAAGTGCCGGGATCCTCAAGTTTGGGAAGAAGTTTTCTTTGTAAAATGGTACTAACATCTTCGGCCAAAATGACGGTCTCATTTTCCTCTAATTCCTCTTGTTTGAAAGAATATCTTTTAAATTTTTTGCATAAAAGGGCATTTTTTGCAATGAATCGGTAAAATGAAAATTTATATAGATTGATTTAAAACTGCTAGAAATTTTGTAAATTGTTTATCTAACCTTGCCTTTACCAACCTTTGAGGGTATGGTATCGGCGGGTCATAAGTTATAGAAATTTTAGGGGATTCCGTCCCCTATCAACCTTTTTGTTAGTCTCAACCATCGGTTGGGTTTGACTAACATTTTCTTTACTCGTTTTGATATTTTCATTATGAAGGGGATCTACCAATTCTTTTCCGCTCCTAGTTATCACCGCATTAACATGCTCATTGGGCCTTTGCGGTTTACCGGGAAAACTCCCTTGTGATCTATGCGAAGTGTTGGCCTGTTGAGCTTGTTGATTTTCAAGCATTTTATTGTGAACGGTTAAATTATCAAACCAATCATTCAACAACTTAAAGCATTCCCTAAATTTATTATTGGTCTTCTCTTGTGCATTTTTAGTATCAACAATAAAGTACATTAGAAGATCTAATTTTGATTAGGGGGAGGGTAAGCATTATGATTAGTATTGAAATTCTTTTGTACAAACCTCGGTGTTGTGTTTGGGAAGAAGGTTATGGGTTTAGAACGTTGTTACTTTTATAGGAAAGATTAGGGTGATTTCTCCACTCGGGGTTATATGAGTTTGAATACATACCACCATTTTGCCCATAAGAGTTAACAAAGTTGGTTTGTTCACTAGAAGTAGTGTCAAGCAAGTCACAACCTTCAACACTATGTGAGTTTGACCCACATAGTTCACAAATAACACTAATATTGGCCACGGGATTCACATTCAAGTATTCAAATTTCTTTAAAAGCATAGCAACTTTAGAGGACAAGATAGTAACAACATCAACATTGTACTTACCTGGAGTCCCATATGGTTGTTCCCTCTCATATGACTATTGATAATGGTTCAAGGCGATGTTCTCGATCAAATCATATGCCTCATCTACCACCTTATTTATTGGTGCTCCTCCAACGGCGGCATTAATGGTCTCTCTAGTTTTGAATGTGAGACCATTGTAGAATGTGTGCACTATCAACCATTTCTCGAGTCCATGGTGAGGACACATACTTAGGAGTTCTTTTTATCTCTCCCAAGCATCATATAGTGATTCGTCCCCTTTTTTTTACTAAAGTTGGTGATTTTAGTCCGGATTTGAGCGGTCTTGCTTAGAGGGAATAAACGCCCAAGGAAAGCTTTTTGCACTTGGTCCCATGTTGTCAAGGAATTTTGGGGGACCGAATTCAACCATTGTTTAGCCTTATCCTTCAAAGAGAAAGGAAATAGGCACATCCTTATAGCCTCCATGTGACACCGACTATTCGGGTTGTGTAAAAATACTCCAAAAAAGTTTGCACATGGAGGTGAGGATCTTCAAATGCCGTTCCGCTGAATTGGTTGTTTATAACCATATGTATTAGTTGTGACTTGATCTCAAAGTTGGCTGCATCGGCATTTGGCACAACAATCGGTGATCTAGCACCCGGGGTACTTGGATTGACAAAGTCCCATACGGTTCCAGGTGGTGGTTTTGCTGGTTCTCCTTTCGTCATTTTTTGTTTTATTACTTCCTTTAGTTTTCTTAGCCTCTCGCGAAAGGTTCTCCCAGGTAACGGAACAAATTCTTCAAGGAATATCCGGTTTCTTTTCATAATGAAGTACTAAAAGACAAAAATCGTTGGAAGGGATGTTAGATAAAAATAAAATTAACAAACAAGAAAAAAAAATGTAAATGATTAAAAGCAATTACTAAAATAGTAAACCGTTGTCCCCGGCAACGGCGCCAAAACTTGTTTAGCCACAACTTAACAGCTTATTTTAATACCGCAAGTCCACAGTGTAGATGTAGTATAAAAATGGAAAATGCGGGTCGATCCCACGAGGACAATGTTACTAGGAATTAATACTCGCTTTTAAATAATAATTATAAATAAAAAAAGAATGGGAAATTTTGTTTCGTTGATTATCTATAAATGAATGCAAACTACTCTTTTTAATTGAACTCTTTATAATGAAGAAAATTCTCAGGATTGAAATTCAAACAACATGTATTAATCATGCTTTATATAAAAGATTTCATCAAAAGTAAAGGATGATACACTGGTCGTGCTATCTTCTCACGATCAAGGCCTATCACATGTATTTTAAGATTAACACGTCCTTTCTATCGATGGTTCCGTACATTAATCAAAATTCATTAAGTCCATGTGAAATCCACGTATTTTCCAATTAAGGATCATCCCTAGGCAATTAATCTACTCTCATGATTAATAGTGCCTAGTTTAATTCATATGATTCCGTTAATCAAGATTCACAGCTAAGTCCATCGTTTGATTAACTAAAATCATATAAATAAGAACGTCTCCAAAATATATCACAAAATCTAGGGAGAAACGCGTTTCTCCATAAGTTATGGAGAAACGGGTCCCGACATGTCGCGCGACAATGAGCTAGATAGCCAGAAACCTATGAAAGTGATATCCAGAAACCTTCAAATGAATATCCAGAAACCTTCAAAATGTTTCTGGATATACATTTGAAGGTTTCTGGATATCCGAAAACCTTCAATAGCAATTTACGGATATGCCCTAACACATTTCTGGATATGCACCTAACGCTTTTACGGATATGCACCTAACAGTTTACGGATATACATTTCACATCCTTCGCTATCAAATACAAAGCTTCTGGATATCAACTGCAAAGCTTCTGGCTATCAAATGCAAAGCTTCTGGATATCCAGAAGCTTTTGGTCTTGGCCTTGGGTTTTTTTTTTCTGGTTATCAAATGTAAAGCTTCTGGCTATGAAAAACACGTTTCTCCATAGTTATGGAGAAACGCGTTTCTCAGCAGACGCACTCAAAATATATACATTAAGAGTGATATGAAGAAAATTGATTTAGGATAAAGAAGAAGAAAGAAGCATGATTAAATATGAATAACACATGATGTTGAGTTTCCAATCTTAAGAACTAGGGGGATTACTCACAAGTCATTACTATAACAAAAGATGAATAAGACATGAAATGATAGAGAAAAAGATAAATACTTTCAGATAATGAAGATAGAGACAATGGCTAAAAATAAACCTTAAGAACTTTATTTTTTCAAACTTAGAATTTTGCTCAAGAACACTTGATGATTCTCTCAAAATCTAGAAATAATTGATGTTATGGAATACAAATGATACTAGAGTATGTTTACAATAGTTTCTAGATCTCTAAATCTGTTGAATATATGTCTTTATCTAAAATGTTATTAAAAAAGGTTATTAAAAAGGTGCATTTAAAAGATGTCTGCAAATTGCTGTAAAAGCTTTGGCACGGGCGTGCCAAAGTACAAATCACGGCCGTGCATGTCTTTTTTGGTTCAGACATTCCCAAATTAAAAATGGCACGGCCAATGCGCCCTGGGCTGGCACGGGCGTGCCAATGTAGAAACACGACCGTACAAGCTTCTGGACTGCCCTGGTTCTTCCATTTTCTTCTAAAAAAGTGTCCCTCTTTCTCCCATTCATTTGTTCCACCTTTTAAGTTATGTACCAAGCTTGTATTCACACAAAAATTGCCTTAAAATCATGTTTTAATCATAAACTACCAACCAATCATAACATCCGCGTAATATAATAAACTAAGCTAAATTAAACTAAATATAATTAAAACATAACTAATGATGTAAACATTAGACTATAAATGACTATAAAATAGCCATTTATCATTATGATCATGTTGGCAAGTACTCCCTCCGTAACTAAATGAATTTCAAAATTTCATATTAAGGGACACACTGAAAATGTGTGCTTTTTTTTAATTTGAACGACAAAGATGCATAAATATATTTTTTTTTTCACTTTTCGGACATTTAGTTTTCACAATTCATGAGTATCAATTGTGAAAAATAAGAGATGAATTTATCAGTTTTATACTCAATTATAAACAAATTATAAATGAATTTCTTTAAGTTTAAAAAGCATATGACATCACACATTTGTGAAATCACATAACTGTCAAATCACAAAACTGTGAAATCAATTTATTAATTTTACAAGTGAGAAATATTTTTTTTTGGCGTGATTGTGAATATCTGAGATATGAATTTATCATTTTTACTAGTGAACAGTGAAAAAACAAAAAAAATGAGGAAATTGAGACATGAATTTATTGGTTTTAAAAGTAAAAAATGTAAAAAAAAAATATCGCAATTGTGAGTTGAGACATAAATTTAACAGTTTTAAAATAATTTTTTAAAGGTCTGCGATAAATTGTGTTCTCAATTGTTTAAAGGGCATCTTACATCACACAACAAAACTGTGAAATCACATAATTTAAAATCACACAACTGTAAAAAAAATAGAGGGATGAGTTTATTACTTTTTATACTGGTATCACACAACTGTGAAATCACTGAATAGTTAAATCACACTAACGTGAAATCACACAACTGTGAAAAATAGAGCGACAGTGGCAAAATGGTACAGGGACTTACTGACGAGATTTGAAAATGTCAGTCATTAAATATAGTATTCATTTGGCTAAATGACTTATTGGTCAAAACCTATTTTTAAAATATATACTATAGTATTTTAAATTCGGTGAAAAGGTTTCAGGGTGTGCCACGTCATTCGTTCTAGGAATTCTTTGAATTCCCATGCTTCCAAATGGGATGGTATTCCAAATTCTTGCGACGCTTCGAATTCTACGTATTAGTTGATACCTTTCATCGATAAGTATAGGTATACAAATGGATAAATATAATAAAATAATATTATATATTCAAGTAAATAGAGATGTATACATTAAAATATTATATACAATTAATAGTTATTTGGTTATGTAATTGACTAAATTATTTGGTCATTTAAAAGCACATGTATCATGTATTATTTAATTAGAATAATACATGTACCAATTAAATGGAATTTATAATTTAGATATGAAAAGGTATGGATATAAAAAGAATAATTAAGGTTAAAGATAAATTCAAATTCAATAGGTATGTAAAGAGTTGATTAATAGTGTGAAATGTATATTTATCATGAATTAATATATGAAAGTTTTAGTTTAGAATCACTTTTATCTTTCCTCTATATATAGTATTATGATAAGTATTATGGAAGAAATTATATAGCTAATAGAGTTGGCAAGTGAAAGTATAAAAGAATTAAAAATTGAAAAGTCACACAAGATAAAAATTGTGTATCTTGAAAGACACATTGATGAAAACACAATTGCATTATTATCTTCTCTCTTACTCTCTACAACCAAGACAACACCCTCTATTTTTCGACCTAATTTCATGGTGTCCTTTTTATCTGCAAATTGACATTTTAACAAGCTTCTCAGTTATGATTATTTTTTCCTTCCCATCGTCTTTCTTTTTATTGTTTTTGTCTTTTGATTGATATTTGATCTTTGTGTTTTTTATTTGATTTAAATTTTGTTTTGGGTCAAGTTATACTTTGATTTAAAATATAACTTAATTTTGATTTATATTTGTCATTCTTTTTTTTTTATTGAGATTTGATTTTGTGTTTTTTATTAATTTTTTCTTGCTTTGTTTTTGATTTTGTTTTTGTTTTTGTTTTTTATTTTGATATCGATTTAGTTTTTTTTAATATGTTATTGTATTTTTTTATTTTTTTGTTTTTATTTTTTTGTTTACGTATATTTTGATTGTTATGTAAATCTTTTTTTTTTTTCATTATTTCTTTTCTAGATATTTGAACTTTTGTATTTCTAATTACATTTTATATTTTTTGTTTTGTTTTGATATTGGTATGTATTTTCATTTTCATTTTATTTATTAATTTTCATATTTGTTATGATTTTATATGTTTCTTTTGTCAATTTTGTTTAACTTTGTGTGTGTGTTTTTTTTCATTATTATTTTAAATTTGAATAAAATTTAATTTTCTATATTTATTTAGTTTTTTTTATTTGCTTTCATTTTGGTTTTATTATAATTTTTTTTATTAATATTACTTATTTATTCAAGTTTAATAAGATTTTTAGATCTTACTTTTAATTTTTTTTCTTTGATTTTTGTTTGTCATATTTTTTTTTGTTTTTTTGTATATTTTTGTTATGTTTGTGGGTGATTACTTTTATTGTTTTTTTATTTTATTAATATTTCCTCTTTGTATTTGTTTATTTATTTATTATTATTTTATTATTATTTTATTTTCTTTTCTTATGCATTTTGTTTTGATATTGATATTGATTTTATTTTTATTGTGATTTTTTGTTTTTTTGCTTTTGCGTATTTTGTTTATGTTTGTAATTGGTTAATTTTATTGTGAATGATTTTAGCTTTATTGTGATTTTGTGTAGTTTATTATGTGCTTTAATCTACTATTTTGATAATGTTTGTGAATGAATTCTCTCAATATTAATTGGTGAATGATTATTTTATTTGTTGTTTTTTTTGGTCTTTTCTATATATTTTTGAATAATTCTTTTTAAGTTTTTTTTCTTTCTAATTACTACTTGATTTTTATATATCTATTTATTTTTTGATTTGATTTTAATATTTATTAAGATTTTATTTATTATGTTTTTCTATTTTAATTGTGTTTGTAAAGGTTTATTCTTTTTTTTTCATTTGATTAAAATTTAATTATTTGAGTACTAATATGAGTTTTAATATCTTCTTGATTTTCAATAATTTAGATTTTGTATCAAGATTATTTATTAATGCATCATCATCAAAACAAAGGCAATGTCAAAATAACCATCCAATGCTACTTGAGGTTTAAGAAAGTGGAGAAAGCAAATAAGAAAAAGTAGTGATGATGCCAAAATCGTCAAATCAGCCCAAATCCAAGCGATCGTCTGCTCCGGAAATTACTAGGCCTGAAAAAAAGACAAACACGTAAACTAAGCCGGGGCTTGACCGGCGAAGGCCCTCCGGCGTGAGAATAAGTCACGATTTTGGTGTGAGAAACTAAATTGACAGAGTTTCTGTATGTAAAAAGTAACGTACCAAATATTGTGCTATATGACTTGTATTTATAGAGATGGATTGATAGAATCCATGTTGAATAGAACTTGTAAAGAGATAAGATATAATCCTAAGAGGAATATATCTGTTAAGGAGTCATTGTTTGACTTGAATTGATGTAGATGGTTACAATCCTGATTGGATAATAACCGTTGAATCCTTGTTTGAATAGGAATGTTCAATCTGCTAGCCGGAAAGCCGAGGAGCATAAATGTTTTATCTCGGCGTTTGTGTGTAAGCCGAGATGCATGATTTAGCTTCCTCGTCCACTGATGATCTGACGGCAGGTGAATATGCCGAGGTGAGTGATTCTGTCTCCTCGTTATAAGGAGTTATGCCGAGGTAAGAACTTTCCTCTCCTCGTCGTTTGTGACATCTCGGAGCATGATGAGTCAAGGAAATAGTATGGAGAGCCCGTTGTCAATATAAGGCCGAGGAGTTACCCCTCGGCATACGAGGAGGCTATCCTCGGCACTTGTAATTGGGGCATTTATACTTGTATATTGGGCCTTGACTGGCTATGTTGATGATGAGATATGAGACCGAGGAAGCCCAGAGTGACTTCTAATAACGTGTGTGGATTATGTTTATAGCCCAATCTATTTAGGCTTGACCCGGCCAAGCCCATGTTCATATCTCAGTTTATACTGTTCAGTGGCCCTCGACTTTCTAGCTCGGCCTAGGACGAGGAGAAAGTCATCTCGTCCTCGACTTATGGGATACGAACAGGTTTGACACGCGTCAGATATGCTTCACTTTAGGCGTCGCTTCATTATCCGCCGGTTACTTGCCATGATGATGAGTGGTGGGCCCCCAAATCTGACGTGCCTCGAAAATTGTTACTAGCATTTAATGTTTGTGGCGCCATACCCGGTGACCCATATTGTTTTCGGGTTTGACCCAGTTTTGGATCGTATAAAAACTAGAGATCCCCCTCATTTATACCTTTCCGTCCCCTTGTTATTTGAGAGCAAAAGGCAAGAAACCCACCGGCGAACGCTGCAACTTGCAAACCCTAGTTTCCGGCGAAGCTCGAAGCTTTCAGTGAAGGTGTTTCTGTGTGATTTCAACCACTTTCTCGCAATCAGGTATACATTTCTCCCTCTTTATGCTTTTTTGTTTAGGATTTTGCCATTTCTAGGGTTTTAGAAAGATTTCTGAATTTTTGAATTTTCAAACCGCCATTGCCAAGTTTGAAACTTTACTTCATGAAACTTTGATTTTCTTGTACACATTGTATGAATCCCCTTGAGTCTTGTTTGAATTCCTTTGAATCTTGCATAAACTCCTTGGAATCTTTGATTTCTCCCCTTAGAATATGGCTCGTTCTTGGGACCATTCCCCCCGATTCATTTATGGATACCACAAGGTTAACCTAAACCTGAGAGTTTACCGGAGAGAGAGAGGACCTTGGTTGATGCTGAACCTGGATGACATAGGAAAGATGTTGAGAAGTTATGGACGTACTCGGATGTTCATCCAATACCCTGACAATACAAGGATAGATCGAGTTGATTCTTCATCTCGTACCATGATCTTGCTTGAGAATAGGGCAGAGATAGTGGAGCATGTAGAATTGTTCTACCCTTCCTCGAATCGCATAGTTCGTGAGCGTCTGAGTGGTAAGGCTCCCTCCTCGACCTATCTATAATGATGAGGGGGGATATCCCTCTTCCCCTTCTTAAGATCAATTATGGACGAGGTCACTAATTTATGCTCCTCGTCTTTTTACAGATATGACGGGAAGAGGGGGAGAGACCTCCTCGTCAACTAAGATAGTGGATGCCTTTGTTGAAGGAGCTCAAGTTGAAGGCAAGAAGGGCCGAGGAAGAGGAGGCCGAGGTGGAGGCCGAGGACGAGAGAGGCCACCAAAAGCCGGGGACCCCATGCTGGCTAAGTTGTATTCCACGTACGGGGTGGATAAAGCTGAGTATAAGTTAACATACATCGACAAACCCGTTTTCAAGGATGAGAACGAGGAGAAGAGTTTTTATTACAACGACAACCATGTCCACTTTTATTTTAAGCAGTTTCAACAGGGTCTCTGTCTTCCATTGGACCCCTTCATCAATGAATTTTTGGAAGACGTGAGGGCGGTCCCGGCCATGTTGGGGGCTAACGGGACTAGGGTCCTCGTTAGTTTTCTAGTACTTTGCCGTAGCTTAGGTTATGAGCCGACCATGGGAGCGTTCCGTCATTTCTATCAAGTCAGCTATGTCAAGGATAGTTGGCTCCTCGTCTTACGGAGTGCCCCCAAGACACCAAAAATTCTTCTCCCGATGTCTAGCAAGGTTGGTGGTTGGGATAACCATGTCGTACGGGCAGAGAGCCGACAAGGCTGGGAGTTCCAATCCCCCTTCGATAATCCAACTTCATCAGGTCCAGTACAAAAGTATGGATGGACTGAAGACTTAATCAAGCACCTCGAGGCATTTGTCGAGGTGGGGCTCCTCGACTGGTCGGCTTTGGAGGCCTCCGACCATTATTATGTCCAGGCAGGCCTGATGCCGGGACCGAGGGACGGGGTCGTTCCCCTTGTCACTGTTAGGAGGGGGAGGTGCTTTAATGATTGGAGAACGCACCCCGGCCTCATTTTCCATGAGGATTGTTCGAGGTGTAAGGTCCCTCCACTTGACCAATGCCTCAAAGAAGATAAAGTGGCAGGGTGTAAATGTTTTACCTTTTGACACTTATATTTTTTGCATTTATGTTGGCTTTCATTCTGCTCGTGTGTAATCATTTTGTCCTCGTCTTTGCAGATTTAACCCCGAGCAAGAGGCAAAATTAGCCATGAATAAGTTGAATCCTGTGGAGCTGATCAAGCAGAAGCGACGTTTGGCCAAGAAATCGGGCTTGACGGAGAGGAAGGAGGATGCCAACAGTTGCAACCTCCTTTTGAATGCTCAGGGTGATCATCCCCTTCCCCTCAGAGTGCACGAGGAGGTGGGAGCCGAGGAGAGGAGCTCCTAGGAACACGTTACTTCTTCAACTGTTGAGGGGCATAGCCTCCATATTGATGCCGAGGAGGTGGAGGCTCAGGGGACCGAGGAGACCGACCTCGTCCAAAGACGCTCTGGCTCCAAGAGGCCCCAAGTTGCTAGCACCGAGGAGCCTGCTGCTAAGCGGGCAACTGTTGAGTCCTCCAATCCTGAAGCTCCTCCTCCCCTAACCATTCAAGCTATTAAAACCCACGAAGAGGCCGAGGAGGTTGCTCGGCGTATGGCTATGAATGTCCCACATTTGAGGGGCATTCCTCTTCAGAACAGGAAGGGTCCTCTTTTGAGACTGGGTCGAGCTCCCGTTCAACGAGCTTTGGATGAGGAGGCTTATGAGGCACTTGTCCGAGAGAAGCCTAGCCAAGAGAATCTGCTATGCCGCAAGGGGCTTATGATTGCCGAGGTAATTTTCTCATATCTTTAGTCTTGTTGATCTCGTAATTTATACTTGATAATATACCTGATATTGGTTTATCTTGCAGTGGGCTTCCGTTACGGCCTATGAGAATGTCTTGGCAAAGAACAATGCCAGGCAACTGCATGAGGCCAAGGCCGCCCAGGAAAAGGGCGAGGTCGAGAAAGCTGCTCTGGTCGAGCTTCTGAAGGCCAAGGATGCCGACCTGCAGGCCGCTCAAGCCAAGGTTGAGGCCGAGGTGAAGAGAGCCGAGGAGGCTCGAAGTCAGGTCCGAGAAGCTCGTGAGAAAGCCGAGGAACAACTACGGCTAAAAGATGCAGAGTTGGCTGAGGAGCGGAAGGCCAAGGCCGAGGTCCACGTGAGGGCCGAGGAAACTGAAGCCAAATGTTAGGGCAATGAAGCTACCCTCATTTCTAGGGAAAAGGCGATCGTGACCCGTTTCAAGGAGAGCCAGGCTTTCCAAGACGCGGTGGATGAGAAGACGGCCACCATGTTTGAGGATGGCTATCTCCATCTTACCCGTCGTATCTTGGCTGACCCCTCCATAGGATTGGATATTAATAGGGTTGCTCTGCTGATTAGCCAAAATCAGTATGACGAGAAGGCTATGGCTCTTCACCACTTGATTCCATTTTCCCAGTATAATTTGGACATCATAGCTGGGGAAGATGCCCAGGAAGGCCGGGAAGCTTGGGTACCACCATCTGTTGTTCCCGGCAACCTTCAATCCTTGGTGGAGGCCATTCAAGATGAGGGGGTGGAAGCCGAGGTTGGGGGAGGAGAGGCCGAGAAGACTGATGCTGGAGCTGAACAGACTATCCCTCCTCCTCCCGGTGCCACCACGGAGGATTTGCTAGACAAGCCATTCGATGAAGCACAGCGGTCGTAGGATTTTCTATTTCCTTTTGTTGTAATAGTTGGTAGGACTTGTACTTTCTTTTGAATATTAATGAAAAAGTCCCTTTTTAATTCATGTTGTTTCAATGAATTGTTTGAGTGTTTGTTTGTATGCTATGTATAGGCACAAAACTTGTAAAGGGGGAAAGTTGAGGAGAGTCCCTCGTCCCCAGTTATAAAGTAAGTTGTTAGGCTGAGGTGAGGTCCTTCGGCTTTGATTGTACTCTAAGTCGTATAGGCCGAGGAGGGGCCCCTCGGCTTTGACTGTTAGGTGATTTCTTCTTTTTCGTCTCCTTATGCCGAGGAAGATGACTCGTGCACAGGTTTCAGACGTGATGCCTTTTAGTCGTAGAGACAAGGTGTTTCCTTGTCTTGACGTGAGGCAAGTCAATAGCCGAGGAGGGGTCCTCGGTCTTGACTGTTGGATGATTTCTTCTTTTTCGTCTCCTTATGCCGAGGAAGATGACTCGTGCACAGGTTTCAGACGTGATGCCTTTTAGTCGTAGTGACAAGGTGTTTCCTTGTCTTGATGTGAGGTAACTCAATAGCCGAGGAGGGGTCCTCGGTCTTGACTGTTTGATCCTAATCAAGGCGGACCCTTGTCAGGATGTAAGGTAAGCCAGTATGTCGAGGGAGAGTCCTCGTGTTGGCCGTCAGGAACCTATAGTCATTGAGTCAAGGCGGACCCTTGTCAAGATGTAAGGCATATGTTTTGAAGAGTCGGGGATAAGATCCTCATCTTCTAGTGTTTGTGTCAGGAGTTGATAGTTGCTTTGCATGTTGGAAGAAACTGCTTTCGTAAAACTGAAACGTGATTACATCGAACTGCAATCCTATCAAACTAAGAAGTAAAAGACTGAAAACGGGAAACTAATCTATTACAAAATAAACTAGACTAGTGATAATACTTTCGAAGATTGTCGGAATGCTATGGGTGCTTGAGTTCCTTCCCCTCCTTAGTCTTCAATCTGTAGGTCCCCTCTCGAATAACTTGAGTGATGATATAGGGACCTTCCCAGTTCGGGGAGAGCTTGTTTTGTTCTGCCTTCCGACCAGTTGCTTCAATTTTTCTAAGTACCCAATCACCTACTTGGAATACTCTTCTAATGACCCTCTTGTCATGATATGCCATGGTCCTTTGCTTGTAGTTCACCATCCTCATCTGTGCAGCTAGTCATTTTTCATCTATCAGGTCTAGGTCTAGGAGCCTATTAACCTTGTTGATTTGCTCTTCGTAATGGGAGTTTATCACAGTTGGAATGGCCATTTCGGCTGGTGCCATAGCCTCAGAACCAAAGGTTAATGCAAATGGGGTTTCCCCGGTTAGCCCTCGGGTGGTTGTGCGAACAGCCCATAAGGCTAGGGGAAGTTCGTCCAACCATCTGCCTTCACATCCTTCAAGGTTCTTGGTAAGGGCTGTTAGGACCAGTTTATTGGCAGCTTCTGCTTGGCCGTTGCCTTGAGGTCTGCTAACTGATGACTTTGCGATGCAAACTTTGACTCTTCCCAATTCTGTCGTGAATGCCATAGAAAATTGGAGTCCATGATCAGAGACAATTGTGTGAGGGAGGCCAAATCGACACCATATGTAGTCGTGGACAAAGTTGATTGCGTTCTCTTCCGTTATCTTGGCTAATGCCTTGGCTTCTATCCACTTGGAGAAATAATCAACAACTACTATCACATACTTGCAATTGCCACGGGCGGGAGGGAAGGGTCCGATGATATCGATCCCCCACATATCAAATGGCCACGTGGGTATCACAAGTGTTTGCTCAACTGCCGGTAGTCTAGGAATGTCAGAGAATCTTTGGCACTTGTCACATTTTCTAACATAGGCGTGCACGTCCTCCCTCAGGTTTGGCCAATAGTAACCTAGCGAGATGATCTTGTCAGCTAAGGTTCTGGCCCCCGGGTGTGCGCCACAAACAACTTCATGTACTTCTGCCAAGAGGTTCTCAATTTCCTTAGGATAGACACACCTTAGCAAGGGCTTGGTGAAAGATCTTCGGTAGAGGACTCCATTCATAACTGTGAACCTTGGGGACCTATTCTTGATAAGTTTAGCTTGTGCTTCGTCTTCCGAAAGTTGGCCCTTCTCGATGTAGTCCATGTATTTGTCGATCCAGCATCTCTCCTCTTCATCTAGGAGCATGATTTGTAATCTTTCATACGCAGGTTCCTCGGCATAAACTACGTATGGATTGGTCTTAGACTTAGACACGTCCATAGTCGCTAGTTTAGATAGAACGTCTGCGATTTGGTTATCTTCCCTGCCTATTTGGTTGAGTTCAAAAAATTCCATCTTCTTCGTCATGTCCAGGACAAGGTCTCTATATTTGGCAAGGGTGGGGTCTTGGGTGTATACTCTCCCTTTACTTGTTTGACAACTAGTTGGGAGTCACAGAATGCCACCACCTTAGTTGCTCCGTAGAAGGAAGCCAACTCGATACCAAATATTAGAGCTTCGTATTCAGCTTGATTGTTGGAGGCAGGGAACTTGAAACGGATGATATCTTGCATGGTGTACTCTCCTTCCGGGCTTTCTAGTAAAACTCCAGCTCCGCTTCTTTCCTTTGTAGTTGATCCGTCAGTGTACAAGATCCAACAGTTGGTTGGGAGTTCAATGGGAGACTCTTCTTTTTCCGTAGCATTTTGTTGGGTTTTACGGGTCCATGCGCAGCGGAATTAAGCATTAAAACATAAAACCCAAGAAGCCCTAGGATCCGTTCTATACAATTAACTTGAAAAACTATAAGATAGAATTTTACCAACCTTGAACGCTTTCCGTTCTTGAGATATCGAACGATTTGATTATGTGATATCAAATCACAAACTTCGTTCTTCAACTTGCTTGAACTCTAGGCCTTGATCGATGAACGAGCGAAGACCCTCTTTCGGTATCCACACCTTTGAATGAATTCAAGAATGATTTCTTGATGATTGCTAGATCTAAACCTTGAAGAATATTGAGAGTATTTTGTTGTGAATTTTGCTTGAAAATTTCGGCTAGACCATTAGGGTTGATAGACCTCTCATATTTATACTACATTGGCATGAATATGTTTCCTAATCGAATTAGGAGACCAGGCTGTCAATCCGTGTCTGATGGCTTATTATGTCGCGCGGTATACTCAGCCACATGGCTAAGTATGTCGCGTGACAAAGGTAGCCAGGTAAAGAAACTCTCAATCATTCTTCCAATGGTTTAACCAATTCATTCTAGTTGTGTGTGACCCAATAGGATTATATTATGTTGGCAATGAGTTCGATCATATCGAATCTCATAAGACATAAGCGGACTCTAGCAAGCCATTATGTCTACCCAAATAATATAACATAAGAGTTCACGTTTCCAATGGTGTACTTCCATTTCTCCCTTTCTCTCACGATGTTATATTGAACACAAGTCATGGTCCTTGTCAACTTGTCTTTGTTCAATGCTTTCTCGATTCTTGAGTATAATGATAATTCCAATCATATTGGGGCACGGCCATACACTTTCATCATTTTCACTCATCGAGGGGCCCAAGCAAAACATCTCTCTTTCGAGGGACAAATTCCATCTTGACTTATCATCCTTCCCATCATGAATCCGATCATGCCAAAGATAGCCTTTATAGATATCGTGTTAAGATACCGTTTGACTAAAATCAAACATGAGTTTCATCATATGTAAGGTCATGATAATCTCAGGTCTAGGGACTAAATGAAGTAACCTTATGAGATTTACTTACGACATTTGACCATGACATAAATCTCATGCGGGTCATGTCAAGTCACTTGTTCTCTAACAAGTACCCATAATTTCAATGTGCATCTCTATGCATATAATCATCACATGATTATCTATTGACAATTATACTAATTATTCTCTTAATAATTAGGGACGGAGATTATTATAAACAAATATACAAAACATATAATAATCAAATGATAAACATCTCATATAATAATAAATAATGTCAACACATAAGTCTATCAATCATAGGCCTAGGGCATAACACTAACAGTCTCCCACTTGCACTAGGCCCAATCTACCATGTATCGAATACCCATGGACCTAACATGACCATCATGCTTAGCTTGCGGGAGAGCCTTAGTTAATGGGTCTGCCACGTTGTCATCAGTGTCTACTCTGCATATCTTTACGTCTTCCCTTTCACATATCTCACGGATAATGTGGAAACGTCGAAGTATGTGTTTGGATCTCTGGTGTGACCTTGGTTCCTTTGCTTGTGCAATGGCACCATTGTTATCACAGTAAAGTTCAATAGGATCTCTGATGCTTGGAACGACTTCCAAATCACTAATGAACTTTTTGATCCAAACTGCTTCCTTAGCTGCATCGGATGCCGCTATGTACTCAGCTTCGGTTGTAGAATCAGCGACGGTACTTTGCTTGGAACTTTTCCAACTCACAGTGCCTCCATTAAGCGTAAACAAAAATCCAGACTGCGATCTGAAATCATCTTTGTCGGTTTGGAAGCTAGCATCTGTGTAGCCTTTTACTACAAGATCTTCTTCCATTCCTCCAAAGACCAAGAATGCATCCTTAGTTCTTCGTAAGTACTTAAGGATATTCTTGACTGCTATCCAATGTGGTTTGCCGAGATCCGATTGGTACCTACTCGTCATGCTTAGAGCACACGAGACATCGGGTCTAGTACATAACATAGCATACATGATAGACCCAATTACCGAAGCATATGGAATACCATTCATTCTCTTTTGCTCATCATTAGTCTTAGGACTTTGATTCTTGCTAAGAGATATACCATGCAACATTGGCAAGTTTCCTCTTTTAGAATTTTCCATTTGAAATCTTCTAAGTACTTTGTCAATGTAAGTACTTTGACTTAAACCAATCATCCTCTTGGATCTATCTCTATAGATCTTGATACCAAGGATATATGCGGCTTCGCCCATATCTTTCATTGAAAAACACTTTCCTAACCAAGACTTAACAGTCTGTAGTGCAGGAACGTCATTTCCAATGAGCAAGATATCGTCGACATACAACACTAAAAATAGTGCTACGCTCCCACTAATTTTCTTGTATACACAAGGTTCATCTTTGTTTTTGATAAAGCCAAATTCCTTGATTGCTTCATCAAAACGTAGATTCCAACTCCTAGAAGCTTGCTTCAATCCATAAATGGATTTCTGCAACTTACACACCTTGTTAGAATTTTACGGGTCGACAAAATCTTCAGGTTGTATCATGTATACATCCTCAAGTAAATTCCCATTAAGGAAAGCTGTTTTGACATCCATTTGCCATATCTCATAGTCATAATATGCGGCTATGGCAATTAAAATTCTAATAGACTTAAGCATAGCTACAGGCGAGAAGGTTTCATCATAGTCTATGCCATGAATCTGCCTATATCCCTTAGCTACTAGCCTAGCTTTGTAGGTGTGCACCTTCCCATCCATGTCGGTCTTCTTCTTGAAGACCCATTTGCACCCTATGGTTTTTACACCTTCGGGTGGATCAATCAAGTTCCAAACTTGATTATCAGCCATGGATTGTAATTCAGACTCCATGGCCTCTTGCCATTTTTTCGAATCAGGAGCAGATATCGCTTCTTGATAGCAAGTAGGTTCATCGTTTTCGATTAACTCTACTTCATCACTTTCCGTAACGAGAAATCCATATCTCTCGGGTTCGGATCGTGACCTACCACTTCGGCGAAGAACTTATGCATCTTGAACCGGTTCCACAACTCTTTGTGAATTTGGTTCAGTCTCTACCATTGGTTCAATGTTGTTTTCGGGTTCTCGAATTTCTTCGAGATCTATTTTACTCCCACTGGTTCCTTTGCGAAGAAACTCCTTTTCTAAGAAAGTACCATTTCGAGCAACAAACACTTTGTTCTCGTTTCGGTTGTAGAAATAGTATTCTTTGGTTTCCTTAGGATAACCCACGAAAACACATTTATCAGACTTAGGTGCTAGCTTGTCAGAAGTTAACTTCTTGACATATGCATCGCAACCCCAAATCTTCATGAAAGACAAACTAGGTTTTCTTCCATGCCACATCTCATATGGGGTCTTTTGAACCGATTTGGTAGGAACTCTGTTTATAGTGAAAGCAGCAGTTTCTAGTGCATGTCCCCAAAAGGATAAAGGAAGCTCAACTTGACTCATCATAGAACGAACCATGTCTAACAAAGTTCTATTCCTCCTTTCAGACACACCATTCCATTGTGGTGTTTCGGGTGGAGAGAGTTCTGAAACGATTCCACAACTCTTAAGATGATTGTCAAATTCTTGGCTCAAATATTCACCACCTCGATCGGATCGAAGTACCTTAATAGTTTTGCCAAGTTGATTTTGCACCTCATTTTGAAATATTCTAAATATCTCAAACGATTCACTTTTATGTTTCATTAGATAAACATATCCAAATCTACTATAATCATCAGTGAATGTTATGAAGTACCGAAATCCTCCCCTAGCATCGCTACTCATAGGCCCATATACATCGGTATGTATGAGTCCTAATAAGTCGCCCGCCCTTTCACCGGTTTTGGTAAATGGGTCCTTGGTCATCTTGCCAAGCAAACAAGATTCGCATGTCTCATAAGATTCATAATCATGTGAGTCCAAAAATCCATCTTTGTGGAGTTTAGAAATGCGTTTCTCATTTATATGGCCAAGACGACAATGCCATAAGTAAGTGTGGTTTACATCATTGGGTTTAGATTTCTTGTTAATGTTATAGACATCATTATCACGATTTTCAACATCAAGAATATAAAGGCCATTGAATGAAGCAAAGAAGATAATAATGCATATCACTCTTGTAAATGGAAAATTTCTTATCACATATAAGAAAATTAAAACCTTCATTATCCAAACATGAAATCGAAATAATATTCCTACTTAAAGCTGGAACGTAATAACAATTGTTCAAAACAAGTATTAGTCCACTAGGTAAAGTAACTTCATAAGTTCCTACGGCTAATGCAGCAACTCTTGCTCCATTCCCCACACGTAGGTCCACTTCACCTTCCTTAAGCATCCTTCTGTTCTTTAGACCCTGCACATTTAAACAAATGTGAGTTCCACATCTGGTATCCAATACCCAAGAACTAGAAGTAGATAGGAATATATCTATAACAAAGATACCTGAAGTCGAAGCAACTCCTTTGCCCTTCTTCAGTGCTTCCTTGTATTTTGCGCAGTTTCTCCTCCAATGTCCAATCTAATTGCAATGGAAGCATACTGCGTCCTCTTGGGACTTAGGCTTAGCGTCTTTAGGCTTGGGAGCCTCTTTGGGTTTGGCAAATTTTGCCTTAGGATTAGCAACCTTTGCTTTTCCTTTACCCTTGAAACCCTTCCCCTTGTTAACCATTAACACTTGGTCAATTTTCTTCTCGACAATATTGGTTTCCGCAGTGTTCAACATTTGAACTAACTCGGAAAGGTTTTTATTCATTCCACCCATGTTATAGTGCATTATAAAATGACTAAAACTTTTGGGTAATGAATTCAATATTATGTCGGTAGCCAACTCTTGGATAATTGGAAAACCGAGCCTTTCAAGATGCTCAATGTGGCCCTTCAACTTGAGAGCATGGGGACCAACAGCTTGTCCTTCACTCATCTTGCATGAGGTCAAGACTGCAACTGTGTTGTACCTTTCTTGCCTAGCTTGTACTTGGAACATTTCCATCAGTTGATTGTTTAAGTCGACTGTCCCCAAGTGCTTAAGATCCTTCTGAAGGTTCTTGCACATGGCGGAGAGCATAAGGCAACCAACATCTGTAGAGTCACGCTTGTGCTTCCGATATTGTTCCCTTACAGCCCTAGCAGCATTGGCAGCAGGTTCAGGTGGAATAGGTTCTTCGAGAATGTACAATTTCTCCTCTTGCCTTAGAACAATTCTCAGGCTACGGATCCAATCCATATAGTTTGTACCATTCTCTTCCAACTTCTCCTTCTCAAGGAGAGATCGCAGTGACTAAGTGATTATTGTTTGATGCCATTTATTCTACAAAAAGATATACATAAAATATGAACACATATAAGTAAATATATTATATGAAAAGTATGATACATTTATATAAATGCTCCCACTAAATTATACACCTTCAAATGCAAATAAGCATAATATACATTTAATGGGCTAAGATCCAACTTTAATTCAATTTCAAGTTTGCTATGGCAAACCGCTCAAAATTAAATTAATTAGGTAGAAAACATCAATCATATCACATATATGACTCTTAGATCTTTTATGAGATTTATTCAAGACATCATATGTCTAAGCATATTTTAATCTCATCTTATGCCTTGGGTCCAAAACCATTTTGATAACCCAATTAAGTTCATTCACTTAAACGTATAGGAACCACCATTTCCTCATCTTGCTCGCATTCGAATAGAATCAAAGCACCTTGCTATGGCAAGCCCACCCAAAACTATCCGAATGGTCTCAAGTGTTTTAATCATGAATTGGCATAAAGAACTTAAAAGTTAAATGAAGGTTCTTTAAGGTAGATTATAAGCATATCAGCAAAGATAGTCATAATCATGCACCAGGTAAGTTCCCAGGAAGATAGGTGAGCCACAAGGACTACTTAAGTACCAACTCTTCCTTAGACAGAACTCTCCTAGACATGCACAATTAGAAATCAGCTCTGATTTGGCAACATAATCACTACCTTTTATAAACAATCAGTTTTCTTTTAAATTTCGTGTAATTATGACTTGTTTCCATAAACAATCATAAAATCCAAAATTTACAATGTCTAAATCTAAACATATTAGGAAACTATAATATCATGTTTCAACTAAACATCTAATTAAAATTCTTAGCATGTAAGAACAAATAAAACATGCATCGCAATAATTATTAAAATCATATTTTAATCAACTAAGCATGCATAAACAATCAATCAATCTAGCATAGCCTTATAAACTTAACTTTATAGCATCCAGATTATCATATGAACATATCAGATTGTAAACACAATCACAGAATAGCAGAAAAATAAACAAACTGATTCTGCCCAGATTTGGCTTATTATGTCGCGTGACAACATCAGCAAGAGGGCTAGATTTGTCGCGTGACATAACTAGCCAGATTACCAGATTTCCACATATGGCTTACTATGTCGCGCGACCTAAGCAGCCAGTTCGCAGAACTTCCAGATTTCAATCAATTCAGATCACATGGCAATTAAATCATATAAAACGACCCTTTTACAGATTTAATTCAACATAATTCGAAAATGATTTTCATATTGTTTCACATAAATAATCAAAAATTATATCGCATACAAAAACATGCAATAAGCATATAAACAATTTATATCTTAAATCTAGCATGTTAATTCAAACTTAATCATACGAGCGGGGCTCTGATACCACTGTTGGGTTTTACGGGTCCATGCGCAGCGGAATTAAGCATTAAAACATAAAACCTAAGAAGCCCTAGGATCCGTTCTATACAATTAACTTGAAAAACTATGAGATAGAATTTTACCAACCTTGAATGCTTTCCGTTCTTGAGCTATCAAACGATTTGATTATGTGATATTGAATCACAAACTTCGTTCTTCAACTTTCTTGAACTCTAGGCCTTGATCGATGAACGAGCGAAGACCCTCTTTCGGTATCCACACCTTTGAATGAATTCAAGAACGATTTCTTGATGATTGCTAGATCTAAACCTTGAAGAATATTGAGAGTATTTTGTTGTGAATTTTGCTTGAAAATTTCGGCTAGACCATTAGGGTTGACAGACCTCTCATATTTATACTACATTGGCATGAATATGTTTCCTAATCGAATTAGGAGACCAGACTGTCAATCCGTGTCTGGTGGCTTATTATGTCGCGCGGTATACTCAGCCACATGGCTAAGTATGTCGCGTGACAAAGGTAGCCAGGTACAGAAACTCTCAATCATTCTTCCAATGGTTTAACTAATTCATTCTAGTTGTGTGTGACCCAATAGGATTATATTATGTGGGCAATGAGTTCGATCATATCGAATCTCATAAGACATAAGCGGACTCTAGCAAGCCATTATGTCTACCCAAATAATATAACGTAAGAGTTCACATTTCCAATGGTGTACTTCCATTTCTCCCTTTGTCTCACGATGTTATATTGAACACAAGTCATGGTCCTTGTCAACTTGTCTTTGTTCAATGCTTTCTCGATTCTTGAGTATAATGATAATTCCAATCATATTGGGGTACGGCCATACACTTTCATCATTATCACTCATCGAGGGGCCCAAGCAAAACATCTCTCTTCCGAGGGACAAATTCCATCTTGACTTATCATCCTTCCCATCATTAATCCGATCATGCCAAAGATAGCCTTTATAGATATCATGTTAAGATACCGTTTGACTAAAATCAAACATGACTTTCATCATATGTAAGGTCATGATAATCTCAGGTCTAGGGACTAAATGAAGTAACCTTATGAGATTTACTTATGACATTTGACCATGACATAAATATCATGCGGGTCATGTCCAGTCACTTGTTCTCTAACAAGTACCCATAATTTCAATGTGCATCTCTATGCATATAATCATCACATGATTATCTATTGACAATTATACTAATTATTCTCTTAATAATTAGGGACGGAGATTATTATAAACAAATATACAAAACATATAATAATCAAATGATAAACATCTCATATAATAATAAATAATGTCAACACATAAGTCTATCAATCATTGGCCTAGGGCATAACACTAACACATTTTGCTTGCGGGAAGTGGGGAGGTGCTCACCCATGAAGGCAGTCTCAACCATGAAGTCAACCAGAGGCTGTGCCAGGAGGGTCTTCCTTGGTTGGTAAGTGATATCAAATTCAGTTAGAGCGATTGACCAATTTAGGAGACGTCCGGCGCCGTCCAACTTGTGTAGGATCTTCTTCAGTGGTTCATTGGTGTATACAGTGATAGGATGTGCAGAGAAGTAAGCACGTAGTTTCCTTGAGGCAATAACTAGTGCGTATGCTATCTTCTCCACGTTGAAATATCTGCTCTCTACGTCAGACAATGCCTTAGAGACATAGTAGACGGGCTTCTGCACTCCTTCTTCATTCCGAACTAGAACAGCTACGACTGCGTGATCAGTGGCGGCTAGGAATACATACAGCATTTCACCGATAATCGGACTGCTGAGCAAGGGAGGGGAACCCAAGTACTCCTTCAACCGGAGGAATGCTTCGGAGCATTCAGGAGTCCAAGAGAAGCTCTTGGTACCCTTCAATACTTTGAAGAAGGGCAGTGACTTTTCGGCAGATTTGGCGATGAATCTTCCCAGTGCCGCTATTCTTCCATTCAATCTTTGAACCTCCTTGATGTTGGTAGGTTCATTCATGTCAATTAGTGCCTTGATTTTCTCGGGGTTTGCCTCAATTCCCCTCTGTGATACCATGAAGCCCAAGAATTTTCCAGCTGTCACCCCGAATACACACTTTCTTGGATTTAGCTTCATGTTGTTAGCTCGGAGATTACTTATTGTTTCTTCCAAGTCAGGGGTGTGACTGCCTTCCTTGGTCTTTATGACCATATCCTCGATGTAGGCTTCCATGTACCGGCCTATTTATGCGCCAAATACTTGATTCACCATCCGTTGGTACGTGGCACCCGCATTCTTGAGCCCAAAAGGCATCATAACATAACAATAATTTCCCCCAGGTGTTTGGAAGGCCGTCTTCTCGATGTCTTCTTCCGCCATTTTGATCTGATGATAGCCTGAATAGGCATCTAGGAAACTGAGTGTTTGGTGTCCAGCGATGGAGTCAACCAATTTGTCGATTCGGGGAAGAGGATAGCTGTCTTTAGGGCAGGCTTTGTTAAGATCAGTGAAATCGATGTACATTCGCTACTTCCCATTTTGCTTCTTCACCGTTACTACATTGGCCAACCAAACGGGGTACTTGACTTAACGAATTATTCCAGCGCTCAGTAACTTTTGCACCTCTTCCTTAATAGCTTCCTCCTTGTCCCTTGCAAAGTTTCTCCTTGTCTGGGAGATAGTTTTCACCAATGGGTCAACTTCCAAGCAATGGAGTGCTACTTCTTCATTGATCCTCCTCATGTCTTCGACTCTCCAAGCAAAGACGTCGAGACTATTTTTTAAGATGGAGATGATCTTTTCCTTCTCTTTTGGAGATAGTTGGCCCCCGAGTTTGATTTTTTGTTCAGGATAGTCAGGGTTAATGACCACCTCTTCCAGCTCGTCCACAGGCTCCATTTCAGGACCATCTCGAAATTCTAGGGACTCGATGATGATTTCTCTAATTCTCCTTCCTTCATTGTTATTCACGTTGAGGCCCTCTTCCTCCATTAGTTCATCAACGTCGAGCGGATCGACCTTCCTCAAGTCATGGTTGGCCCCCGAGTTCTGGCCGTTGACGAGAATGGGATCTTGCTCAGAGACGGGTGGAACTATGCCTTGGTCATCTGCAGTTTCTAGGACCATAGGCTCTTCTTCTAGGACCTCACGGATGTAGCTCATCCTAGAGCTAGTTTCGGTAGTTTTTTGAGATTTAGAGACCTTGATGTTTTCTTCAGGAGTATCTATCTCAACGCTTTTAGATTTCTTCCTACTCTTGATGACATGTTCCAAGAAGTCTTTGGGGGTCGCCCTCACGCATCCAATTCCAGCACGGGTGGGAAATTTAACTCGTTGGTGAGGAAGGGAGGCGACCAACCCAAGTTTGGCTTGACTTGGAATGCCTATGATAGCATGATAATCACTTGTTAGATCCATGACTATGAAAGTGACAGTAGCCTTGGATCGAAAGGGATGTTCGCCAATTTCAAGTTCCAGTTCCACAGTTCCCTTTGCGCCAACTTTATGGTTGGTGAAACCTTCCAACCTTCCATGATAAGGTTCCAACATGGTGTCTTTCAAGCCCATCTGTTGGAAAGCAGAATAGTACAGGATGTCACGGGAGGCCCCCGTGTCCACAAGAAGTCTTTTAGATTCCACATTATCAATTCTACCCTTTACAACTAGGGGTTGTTCACGGGCAGCACGGCTCCCTGCCAATTCGTTGGGAGAAAAACTAATGACCTCTTCCGCCTTATGAATCCAAGCAGGCACGTGGTACACTTTGCTTAGTTCATGGATCTGGTCCCTTAGCTTTCTGGTGGAAGTTACCTCTTCACGGATCACATGTAATTTGGCCCTAGGGGACCTACGTTCTCCGTCCTCACTTTTATCGTCATCTTCGCTTTCTTCTTCTTTCCGCTTCCGCTTGCCATCCTTTTTCATGACATAGCGGTCTAGTTTTCCCTCATCAACCCACCGTTGGATCATTTTCTTGAGAGCCCAGTAGTTGTCGGTGGTGTGGCCATTGTCCTTGTGGAAATCACAGTATTTGGAAGTTTCACGGGGAAACTTTGGTTTATCGCTTAGCGGACGAGGAGGTGGAAGACTTACTAGTTGCATGATCTCCGAGATGGGTTTGGTTAGAGGGGTAAACACTTCAGGTTTCTCGGTGCTTCTTGTTCTGTTCTTCCCCTTGGATCCCTTACCATTCCCATTGTCATTTTGGCGAGTGCCGGCCGCCTCTGGTTCCGCCTTGTCGGATCCCCTTTTCTTGCTTTTATCCTCAGCCATGGCAATGGCGTAAGCCACTTGGTACAATTCAGACTTGGACTTAGGTTCCCGGATGGAGAGTTCATATATGAGGGGACCGAATTTCAATCCAGAGTTAAAACAAACAATGAACTCCCTGTCAGTGAGGCTTTCTTCTACTTGGTCTGCCATCTTGCGAAATCGGTTGTAATAACTGAGGGTGGTTTCCCCCTTCCCTTGCTCGATATTGGCAAGGTCGGTCAATCTCATCTTTCTCCTTCCAGTTGTGGCAAAGTGGTTCAAAAACATTCTCCTCATGCCTCTCCAGCTATCGATGCAACCTTTTTTCAGCTCACGGAACCAGGCCAGGGCTGTTCCGGAGAAGGTGCTCGTGAAAGCTTTACAGAGCATGTCATCAACTATAGTGAGGAGGTTCATGGTTTGTTCGAAACTTTGCACATGGTCCTTCGCGTCAGTGGTTCCGTTATACTTTTCAAAGTTTGGGACTTTAAAGTGAGGATTTGGTGGTGCAACAGTTATCCTCTGGGAGAACGGACGAGTTGACCAGTCGAAGTCATCGTCATCAACCTTTTTTCCCATCTCCATGTCACCAAGTCTTTGTTTCAGGAGTTCCCATTGTCTGGTTTCCACTCCCTTATCATTGCTAGAGTGGCTGCTTCGCTGGGAACTACGGGTCGATTTATCCTTGGGGTGACCATTCACCCTACTGTGTTCTGCGTCATTTTGGTGGCTGTCACGCCTTTTAGATGGTACTTTATTTTGCCTTGGCTCTAACTCGTGGCCACCAAGTAACATTCAGTATGGCTCGGGAGTTCTCGGCCGTACAAATTCACGAGGACGAGGACGGGGAGAGTCCTTTCGAGGACGAGGAGAATCATGGCGAGGTCGATGGAGTCGAGAGACCTGGGACGGCGCAGTTCCATGATGAGACGAGGAGGAGACAAACGCTTGGTCAAACTGAGCCTCGTCCTTAGGTCCCGTGAGTTCACTTCTTATTTCTTGGAACTTAACTGGCTTCTCAGGTCAACTACCTGATCTTTCTTCTGGTTGATATGCCGAGGACGGGGGGACTCTCGGAGGGCCTGCTTAGGCGGTACAGCAGGATCGAGGGGAGGACCTCGTCGCTCACCCTGCTCCCTTCCACGAGGGTTTCCCATCGACGGCAGCATGAATTCAGCCATGGAATTGTCAGGATCCAATTGCAAAAGAGCGGCCTGTGTCTCATACATCCTTTGCAATGTCTCCATTTATCTATGTAGCAAAGTGCGTCGGTCAACGGGTTGAGTTCCTTCCGCTTGACTGACGTCGGCATTCTTCGCCATCTTCCTTCCCACTCGTTTCCCACGAGGACGAGTAGGACGAGGAAGGTTAGCACCTTCTCCCTCGGCATTCGGCTGGCCCATGGAACGAAGAGTCATGGCGAGGGGAGGTGGTCTGTCTGGCTGAGGTGGAGGAGGAGGAGGCAGCTCGACATTGGTGTTGACCCCGTTCACATGAGTCTGCTCCTCGGCGTAACACTTGTAAATTGACCGTCCTCCATTGCAAATTAACAATTGTAATAAACAAATTACCAATTGGGCGAATTTCACAATAATAAAGATTTCCAGCCAAACTTTGGGGCAAAATTCAATGCCAAAACGAAAATGCAGATCGCAATTTTACAACGCCAAACTTTCCAGTCAAAAACGCTTGTTTCAAGCAAAATCTGGGCAAATTCCGGCTAAACTGCAGAAACCGGCCAAAATTGAAACAGAGCAAAGCGGAACAGAATTTTTCGTTAAATCCAATGCAATTTTCTGCAAGAAAATTGGCTTTCAGCGAGCTTTTTCCAGGCCAAACAAAGGGTGTTTGAATCGACTTCCCGGCAATGGAACCAATTGATGATGCCAAAATCGTCAAATCAGCCCAAATCCAAGCGATCGTCTGCTCCGGAGATTGCTAGGCCTGAAAATAAGACAAAACACGTAAACTAAGCCGGGGCTTGACCGGCGAAGGCCCTCCGACGTGAGAATAAGTCACGGTTTTGGTGTGAGAAACTAAATTCTTAGAGTTTCCGTATGTAAAAAGTAACGTACCAAATATTGTTCTATATGACTTGTATTTATAGGGATGGATTGATAGAATCCATGTTGAATAGAACTTGTAAAGAGATAAGATATAATCCTAAGAGGAATATATCTGTTAAGGAGTCATTGTTTGACTTGAATTGATGTAGATAGTTACAATCCTGATTGGATAATAACTGTTGAATCCTTGTTTGAATAGGAATGTTCAATCTGCTAGCCGGAAAGCCGAGGAGCATAAATGTTTTATCTCGGCGTTTGTGTGTAAGCCGAGATGCATGATTTAGCTTCCTCGTCCACTGATGATCTGACGGCAGGTGAATATGCCAAGGTGAGTGATTCTGTCTCCTCGTCATAAGGAGTTATGCCGAGGTAAGAACTTTCCTCTCCTCGTCGTTTGTGACGTCTCGAAGCATGATGAGTCAAGGAAATAGTATGGAGAGCCCGTTGTCAATATAAGGCCGAGGAGATACCCCTCGGCATACGAGTAGGCTATCCTCGATACTTATAATTGGGGCATTTATACTTGTATATTGGGCCTTGACTGGCTATGTTGATGACGAGATATGAGACCGAGGAAGCCCAGAGTGACTTCTAATAACGTGTGTGGATTATGTTTATAGCCCAAACCCGGCCAAGCCCATGTTCGTATCTCGATTTATACTGTTCAAGTAGAGAAAGAAAAAAATCTTCAATTAAATGTATATGATTATTCCTAATGAATTATTAGTATGAAATTGTAATCTTCTTTTAAAGTTTATGAAAATTTGTTGATAAAAATTTCAATTGTATATGTCCATTAATGTTTTTAACATTAGCTATGATTTTTAATATTTTGACAATAGTAACTTAAATTATGTGATATTATTTATTTTGACTTATTTACAAAATTTCAACTAAAAGTTAAATTACTTGAATATAATTTTAAAACTATCATCCTAGCTAAAGTCAAAACTATTATTTAAATTATCTCTTCGTTCCTACGAGGTTTTTTTTTCTGATCCTTTTTCGTTCACATTAAAATAATAATAAAGTAAACCTTATGGTGAAAGGAAAGTAAAGCTGCTCTTCTTATTATGAGAATATAAACTCATAATGGCATGAAAGGAAAATTCAATTAACTCATTTAAATTTTAATGACTACTATGTTTTGACAAAAATAATTGCTATAGTTCAATGATATTAATGTGTAAAAGGATCAAAAAGTATCCAATGTCATTATTAAGTTTTTGGAAATATCAAAGGTATAAATAATAATTCCGTTTATATATATGAATGTAAGTTAAAATTAAATAGTCACTGTTTATCAACATGATTACATACATATTCTATCTAAATATCTAATTATTTCAAGAGGCATTTAAAAAAAAACTACTTTAGAAAGATGGAAATTACAAAAAAAAAAAAAAACACATAAGTTCGAAATTACAATTTTTTTTGTTTTTTTATCAGTTTTGGTCAAACAACTGATAATTTCAGTTATCACTTGTTTACAACTGATAACTGAAATTATCAGTTGTTTGAAGCACAAATTACTCTTCAAACAACTGATAATTTCAGTTATCAGTTGTAAACAACTGATAACTGAAATTATCATTTGTTTGACCAAAACTGATAAAAAAAAACAAAAAAAAAGTTTTTTGTAAAAAAAGAAAAAAAAGTAGTTTTTTGTAATTTTCCATCTTACATGTTTTTTTTTTTGTAAATGCCATCTTTTTTAGTGAGTTTTTTTTTTTTTTTTGTAATAAACCCTTATTTCAAACCAAATAGAATAATAAAAGTTGAAATATGAAGTGTAACGTAGTTAAAAATTATTTGATACATGCATGAATGCATCTAATTAATGACAATAAAGTTACTAATATTAAATATAATAAATGTTGGAATATGAAGTGTAAACTAGTTAGAAATCTTTTGATTCATACATGCATGAATACACATACAAATAAGATTTAAAAAGATGAAGGTTTGTATTTTGAAAATTTAAATGATAATATGATCCTATTCATTATTGCTTGACTCCACTAATTATAAATAAAAATGATTTAATATAATGTTCAAACAGATGAAATTTTAAGAGAATACAAAAACTATTTCTTGGAGATATATAATGAAATTGAAATTCTTTTTTTTTGTTGCTATCACATTTTTATGGATTATTAGTTTCATGATAACATATGATTAATTTTGTTATTTTATCAATAATTTTTTTTTCATTTATTTTCCATTTCAATGTATATCTGTATTTTTTTAATTGCCAACTACTCTCCTTAATTAATATTTGTAATAGAATAAAATATAATTAATATCTAATGTTGTTAAAAGTTATTCAGAAAATTCAAAAATCATTAAAAAAATTAAAAAATTCATATTTTTGTTCATATATACTAAATGTAATTGACAATTGAATACTCACTTTATATAATATTTCACATTCTTTAACCTTCGACAACCTACATTAGTGATCGTAGGAATTTTGAAAATTTTATAATATATTGAGAGGAGTAAGTTATATATTAACCTTCTCAAATTCATTTTTATCCCAAACAAAATAAATTTTCATTTTTTTATATTTCATCAACGTGAAATAAAATCTTATTATTTAATATGAAAATCAAAGCTCAATCAATGATAAGTAGTATTAAATGGAAAATAAATAATAATAACTGATTATTAACTGAACTTGATGTTTTTTAGGATGGTCATTTATTTGGTAGTGCAAACGTCACATCAATAGACGAACTAAGTGAATGGAAGTACAATTCATGCACCATTTGTAAGAAGAAATTGCAAATTCAAGAAGGAAAATTTTATTGATACAATTGCTGAAAATACGAACGTCATCATGTTATTTGATAATTTTATCATCACAATATTTTTAATCTCATATTTTTTTTCATTTATGAACTCATGTAATAATTTTTAATCTTATTTATCGCATTGAGGTTGATATAGATGATGGTGATAACTCTTTGTGTTGCGTGATCTTTGATCATGAGGTTGAAAAGCTAATTGATATCAAACCTAGAGATTTGACATAAATTTGTTAAGGTTTTAACTATATTATTTGGATATCAAGATTTATTTATTAACTTTGGATTTTAAGATATATTGTGTAAAAAAAAAAGAGAGGCCCTAAATGATCAAATCCCCCAACAACTTTGTCAAATTATTGGATGAAATCATATATTTCAACTTAAACTTGATGAGCAAAGTAGGGGAATCACAAAGGAAAATTATAAAATTACTAGAATATTTTGGTAAGACGGACATTCATGACAACGTGATGCAGAAGGTATTCTTATAAAAATAAATTCTATTGTTAAAGTATATACAATGTAACTTTCATCTAATTTTATGTTTTATTTATAGGGAAAAAAAATACAAGATGATGAAGATTATAGACAAGTTGATGCTAAAATGCCTATTTTATTGAATAAAAGAGGTTTAATTTGCATAAGGTATTATCATACCAAAAGTACATTACATTTTTATTCACCTATACGACAATTATATTTCAATTTTTTTAAAATGTAGCCCTGGTATTGAGACGTTGGTGGAATGTGGACATTCAAATGATGAGAACTCATGTGTAAGTATCTTTTAAAACTTCGAAGAAAGCTAGACGTGGAATAAATTTTTAAATGTTTTTAATTGTTTTCAAAATATGAATATCGGTAACAATGATGTTATATATATTTTTAATGATACTAGATTTAATTTTCATATTTCAAAATTTAGATCATTCATGGATATTTTTATGTCATACATCCATAACTACATGCAGACAATTCATTAACTAAATAGTGATATTGATTACCATAATTGTTATAACTTGATCTTATTAATATAGCAAAAATCTTGTAAAAAACGCGTTTTTTGTTAAGCTTAACAAAAAACGTATTTTTCACCCGCGGTTCAATTTAACGGACAGTTCATACGCTTTTCCGGTCCGGTTCAATTTCTCGCGGCGTAGTTGTTCAATTTGATTTTTCCTTTCGTCATTTGTGCTCCTCAATTCGATTTTCCGTCATTGTTCTTCATCAATTTCCACCGATTTTCTTCATCTCCGAACTGTTTTCATTCGTATTTTTACTTCTTATCCGACATTATGACTAGCCAAGCCAAAGAAATCAGGAGCAAGCATCGTAACGAAGGTATGCTTTTACTTGTTTTCAGTCATATTTTTCTTCGATTTCCACCTATTGTTATAGATTGATGCATTGACACATTATGCTCGTGACACTGGTACTTTAGAAAACACAAGCAAACATAAGCAAATGTTGGCACTATTGAAACCCTAACAATGGAACTTTGAAACCGTTGCATTGTCACATTTACTTGCACTGACACTATCGAAACAGTTGCACTTTCACATTTAATTGCAAACATAAGCAAATGTTAGCACTGTTGATAAGACTGGCACTTTGAAACCGTAAGACTGGCACTTTGAAACCATAACACTGGCACTTTGAAACCATAATACTGGCACTTTGAAACCGTAAGACTGGCACTTTGAAACCATAACACTGGCACTTTGAAATCATAACACTGGCAAGTTGAAATCATAACACAGGCAATTTGAAATCATAACACTGGCACTTTGAAATCATAACACTGGCACTTTGGAATCATAACATTGGCACTTTGAAATCATACTGCTGGCACTGATGTAATATTTTTTGATATTTATTTTCAGTTCTATCAAAGCGTAAAAGAGTTATGGATGATGATGATTTTGATATCACTAGTAAGAGGCCTACAGGGGGTGATAAATTTGAGCATTCGTGTACTCCTAAAACACTTTTTGAGCTCTGTTTAACTCCGAACCAGTAGAGAGATGTTAGGGTTATTGGATTTGGATCTTTGTTGAGTCTTGAGGTTAAGGTATTGCCGCTTAGGCTTGTTCAGTTTCTTGTTGAGAGATTTGAACCAATAACAAGGATACAACAAATTAATTCATCAGAGAAATATGTTATTACAACATCAGATGTTTTTGATATATTTTGTCTACCTAGGAATGTTGCAAAGGCTAAGGTAAATTGATCATCCAGCGTAAATATGGAATTGAGAAATTGATATTTTGAAGAATTTGGGCATACTAAAGATGGTATTCCTGCCTATAAACTTTTAGAATGCATTTCTGAGTTACATCAAGGTGGGGATGAATTTAAACGCTTGTTTGTGCTATTTTGTTGGAATTTTTCTTGCCCCAGTAGTTACGAAAACAATTGATGTGTCACTGTTAAGTCTTGTAGAAGACGTTTCACAGATAAGCAAGTTTGATTGGTGTCAATATGTTTTTGGATAAACTATGTGAGGGTGTAACGAGGTATAAGAATCAAAAGAATTCAAAAAACTGTAGTGGATGTGTGATGGTGTTGGTGATTGCTTACCTTCATAGATTTCCATTTCAAGGGGTGAAAGACTCAACTGTTCTCCCTTTGATTAATCATTGGAATGCTCAAAAATTCAAAGTTAGGATTGATTCTGAAGCGAAAGTTGGTTGGGGAAAATTAATTTTTTATGGAAAGCATGTTTATCCTATAAGTAGCGTTGGAGACAATTTTGTGGATGAAGTACCCTGTGATTTTCAGGAAGAATATATTCCGTTAAGGATTGAAAGTGGTGTAAAGGAAAGAAATGCATAATCAAGCAATGTAAGTACTGTCAATTTGAAATTCTTACACTGTTACTTTGAATTTCTTATACTGGCACTATTGATTACTTACACTGGCACAATGAATAACATGTACTGGCACTTAAAATACACACATTGGCACAAATTTTTGGCTGCTCTGGCACTATTGATTACTTGCAGTGGCACTTAAAATACCCACACTGGTTCAATCAATTGGCTGTACTGGCACTATTCATTACTTGCACTTGGACAATTAATATTATGTACTGGCACTTAAAATACACACACTGGCACAATCATTTGGCTACACTGGCACTATTGATTACTTGGACTGGCACAATTGCAATCTGAAACTGGCACAATTGAACTCATTCTTACTATTTTTCATTGATGTAGGCTGCTAAGGAGTCATGAGATATATTGAGGAAGGGCCTTGATAATGTTGTCCATGCACATATTGAAAGACTTAAATGTATCAAGAAGGATAAGAGAAACAATGCAGCAGATGAGACGGGGAAAGAGAAAGAGAATGAGGGGAAGGGGGAGGGGGAGGAAGTAGAAGAAGATATTTTTAACGATGAATATTTTTCTAAGATTGATAATATTGTTTCAGATATTTTGAAGACAACAAAAGCTGATATGGTAAAAAAAAGAAAAGGTTCAATTCCATCATTTGACCTTTTATCTCAGGTATCTGGCGAGGAAAGAAGAGAATATACAGAGCAGAAAGAACATCAATTAAATGAGATTTTGCGGGGGATAGATGATGATGGTGAACGGATTGATAGAGATGTTGAAAATATTATTACGAATATAAATGAGAGTTGCTTTAGGAGTTGTTATGAGATGTTGAATGTAGGGTGCACACTGGATTGTGGAGCAGCTAACAAGAAAGTTGTATATTGTTCTCGATTTATGATTAGCAACGCTGATGTTTTGCGATCGATGTTGAAGCTGAGAAAGGAGGATGTTGACCTGTGCATGTCGACACACTTTTCAATAAATCTTAAGGAGTAAGCTATAAATTTATCAATACACAAACACTGGCATCTTTTATGAATGTATACACTTGTACGTAAAAGCATTTACTAATTTATCTTTCTTTTATAGCAATTGCCATCCTATGTATACAATGTTCCATAGCTTAACGCTTGAATATATTTTGAGCTTGGATGAAGACACGGAAATGACTTCAAATACTGTCGAGTGTTGGGCTATACTTCTTAATAATATGGAGCGAAAGTCTGGTAGAATGAAGAAGTTTATGTTTGGGCTTAGTCATTGTGTAAGTTCTTTATCTATGATGCTAGTACATTAAAAAATTATATTATCTATGATTGTTTGTTAATTAAATTATATTTGTGTGCATTTTTAAATTTGATGTTATTAGTGTTATACAGGCTGCTTGGATTCAACATACAATGCAGAGTTCTGACAATGTTATATCAAAAGCTGGGCAAGAAATCACTGATTGTTTTATACATTGGATTGATCTTAATTTTATTGATGCTGAGGGAACTGATTTGAGTGAAGTTAAATTGGTATGCATTGTCATTTTATACATACATGTACTGGCACTTATTAATCAATACACTGGTATAAAAGATCACTTGCACTGGCAGTAGGAAACAATTGATGCTGGCACTGTGAAAATATAATACTGGCACTTTCAAACAATTGATGCTGGTACTTTCAAACTCTGATGCTGGCACTTATTTTCTCGCAGTTCTTCTTGCCCTGCCATAGAGGTAACAATAATAGTGGCCATTACACACTTTTTGTTGTCAATACTGAGAGTCAATCAATTCAGTATCTTTAGAACTTGCCAATGAATGATTGGAAGAGAAAGAACGTGCCAAAAATTGCTTATAGCATGGTAATATTATTTATTGATTTTTTTTTTTTTACCAAAACTTAATTTTGCTGTTTTTTTTTTATTTGCAGCAAGCACCCTTCAAACACTTCTTAAATCACATAAATCATCCAAGTGTTGCAAATATATCAAAGTTTCGGTTTGAGCATATGCAAGTTGAATGGATTTTGAAAGAAAATTGTGATAATAATGACTATGCAGTATACATAATGGCTGGAATGAGACAATTTAATGGCGCAATTTACTCATGCCCTGAGTTGTGTGATAATTCATCAAGAGTGCGTATGAGGGCCGAGATTCTAGCAAGCTTACTTCTCTGTGATATTAATTTTGAAAGGCATCATTTACTGCTTCAGTTAGAGTTGTTTTCAAGCGATAAAAGAGAAGCCTTGAAGAAGAAAGAAGAAGAAGAGCAGATAAAAAAAGAAGAAAAAATGAAAGAAGAAGAAAAGAAAAGGAAGAAGAAGAAGAAGAAAAAAAGAAAGAAGAAGAAAATAAAAGGAAAGAAGAAAAAAATAGAGGTAGAAAAGAAGAAAAAATTAGATGACGATAAGAAGGCTGGGAAGAAGTATGGAACTAGGAAAGCAACAAAACAATGAATTAGTTTCAATACTTCTTCAATTAGAATTGTTTGTATTTGAATTAGTGTTTTTTTATAAATGAATTAGTGTTATTTTTAACATTTTTATTGATGCAATGTTGGTACTATTGAAAAACAACACTGGCACTTTTGAAACACTGATGCTGCCACTTTTATAAACTGATGATGGCACATTCACACAATGATGCTGTCACTTTGTTACATTGATATTGGCATTTCTATACACTGATTCTGGCACTTTAAAATATTGTACTACAAAACCAGTGTACACAACCAGGCCTGGCACATTCAATAAAGGAATTTTTACCAATAAGACCCTGAGATAGTGTGGAATTTATCAATAAAAATAGTACATTTCAAATACTACCTTAGGGTCCTAAAGTTGAAATCAAAACGACTGTAGAGTCCTTGATCCTATTTATAATAATTTAAATGACCAATCTGCCCTTGCTCATTCTATTTCTCTCTCTATTGCGCAATCTGCTCCTCTCTCTCTATCCGCAATCCGTGCATAATCCGTGCATCTCCACCACCAGAGATCCGTTCAAGCTTCTCTACCACCGGCGAGCTCCATGGCTAGACTGCCACAGCCATACCCGTAGCCATTACCAGCGAGCTTCATGTGGAACCGTCATCAAATTTTTCTAATGTTCAACCTTCCTCCGATTCAAATTCCACTTCTATCGTCAAGACCGTCGATTGATGATCGCTTTGATTATGTATTTCACCCTTTTGAAGTTAATTGTTGTTAAATTCGAGAGCTGATCGTTTGTATCGAGAGCCAATTTCAGTATCTTTCACTCAAAGGTACTTCTGAATCTCCATATTTTTCAATGTATACGAAATTTGTATGGCAATTTCAGTCTCTTCAGATTGTTAATCGAGAACCCAATTTTTTTTTTCTCTTTAGATACTTAAGATTTGAGTTTTCTGATGCTTATAAGTATTAATGTTTCTGAACATGAGTGATATGATTTTGGCTCATTTGCCTTTGTTTTGTATAATTTATGGTCAATTTGTGATAAAGGACCAAATTTTAATGAGAAATTGGTTTTGAATTCTGGTGATGTGGTTATGTTCTTCTGGTTTACTTTTTGATTTGTGAATTTTGGTAATGGGTTGATCTCTGTTTCAGCTTCTGTTCTGAATCATGCTTTCGTTTATTTTAGTGTCATTATCTTGTGACTTCTTTAGCTTAAAAGAGAGTTGAATATAATCTATTTGCACAGGGCTATATGCTAATAGAAGACCATTAGTTGGCCTAGAGTGTTGAAAGAACTGAGCATCGATTTCTTGTGAATCATGTGATAAGCTGTTTTAGTTTCTATTTTCAATGACAAACTTGTGCAATCAACTTGTCACCTGGTAATAGGATGTTGCTTCATCTGGTCGATCTTTCTTTGATAGGCCTTGTACTTATCGTTGTTATCTTCTCTTGCTTTTATGTCTTGTTCAATTACAAAGTGGACATGCTTTCTAGATCAGGACGTCTTTCTGAGGCAGAAAATCTGATTAAAAGTATGCCTTGTGAGCCTGAAGTTAATGCATGGGCGGCTTTATTAAGTGGTTGTAAAACTTATGCAGAAGAGGAAATGGCGGAGCAGATTTCTCAGAGAGTTCGGGAATTGGCGGAGAAGAAATCTGGAGGGTATGTTTTGTTGTCGAATGTTTATGCTTCAGCTGGGAGATGGATTGATGTTCTAAAAATGAGAAATTTGATGAGAGAGAAAGGATTGAAGAAAAGAGGAGGGTGTAGTTGGATTGAAATGAGGAATGAGCTTCATCTTTTTTATGCTCAGGATGGGAATCATTGTCAGTTGAGTGAGATTTATGGAATGTTGGAATTACTGAAATATGATATGCTGATTCTTTAGAGACTGAGAATTCTGCCATTGAAGTTGATCAAAGTTTGGCTATATATACTTCTCAAATTGGTGAGTTAAGGTCTAATTTGTCACTAAAATTTCCAGGCTGGGTCAGTTTATCAGGGTTCTGGTCTTGAGCTAAGTGTCCATGTAAAGGGTGATATTTTTCAAATTTTAAGGTGTTTGATGCTGCAATATCCTGAAATGCCTGTTCTTTGTCATGTTCATCCAACTTCTGATATTTTCTGGGTTCAATAGTGATGTAAGATTCATTTGTATTATTTTGGTTATTAACCTCTACCAAGACGGGCACAAACTCTCTAACAAATTAATGGCTGCTGCAGATTTTGACGTGGATATTTTGTTTGTCAATGAATAGGAGGCGGAAGAAGCATCTTGCAAGAACATAAAAGGTTCAGTGCAGTTTTCTCATCCAACTTCTGATATTTTGTTTGAAGAAACTGTTCTGTTCTTGATGCTTTCCCCTTCAACTGCCTAGGAGTATACACACACACAGACACACATTTGTGTGTATATATGTATGCATACATATATCCATTCTCATGTTTTGAGGCTCTTCTATTGCTTTTCTTTCAGATGAATGCTCTTGGTTCTGGCCATTGTTTTATTTTGACAAAGGCAGTGCAGTCCATAAATTCAAGTTGAATTTAACTTAGATGTTCTGAATGGATGGATTTGGATCACGTATATGAGCAATGGTTGCTATCTCCTTGTCCATTGACTACCTTCTCACGTGTAAACTATGCTACTAGTTCTTTATGGTTGATGAGCGTTTGTATGCCATTTGTTTTTGTAAGGTCTACCAGATGCCTAACTGCCTTCTTTGTGTGATATATACATTCGTGTAATGCAAGAATGCTTTTGATTTGTGTACTTTACTCCTTTGCTTCTAAAACTGTGAATAACTGTGAAATGTTTTTCACACTTCTAAAACTGTGAGGTCTATTTCATCGTTGTTGGTTGTGAGTGAATAACTGTGAAATATTTTTCACACTTCTAAAACTGTGAGGTCAGTTTCACATTTATTTATGAATGTGAAATTGTTTGGTTTTTGACCTTTCTAAACTGAGAAATGTGAGGTCAATTTCACAGTTAATTTGGTAGTTAGTATGTTTGGTTTACCCATTATTTATCTGTTATTCATGAATGTTTGTGCACAACTGTGAAGTCAATTTCTCAATTATGATTATTGAGGTCACTTTCTCAATTTTTGTGCATAACTGTGTGATAGATTTCTCTGTTTTTATGTCATTTTTTTATAGAACAACAGTGAGGTCTATTTTACAGTTGTTGGTTGTGATGTGAATAACTGTGAAATATTTTTCACACTTCTAAAACTGTGAGGTCAGTTTCACATTTATTTATGAATGTGAAATTGTTTGGTTTTTGACCTTTATAAACTGAGAACTGTGAGGTCAATTTCACAGTTAAGTTGGTACTTAGTATGTTTGGTTTACCCGTTATTTATCTGTTATTCATGAATGTTTGTGCACAACTGTGAGGTCAATTTCTCAGTTCTGATTGTTGAGGTCACTTTCTAGTTATTGTGCACAATTGTGAGGTCAATTTCTCAGTTAAGTTATGATTGTTGAGGTCACTTTCTCAGTTATTGTGCATAACTGTGTGATAGATTTCTCTGTTTTTATGGCAATCTTTTATAGAACAACAGTGAGGTCTATTTCACAGTTGTTGAAAAATTATTTTATTATATATATAAAATTTGAAATATATGATGAGTAAACTTGTTTGATTCATCTTGGCGATGCGATTAAAACAGTGATTTAAGATAATTTTTTTGACTTTTAAATTTTGAGATATTGCATTTTAAAATTTTAAGAGGAAAAAAAAGGAAGAGAGAGAAAAGGAGAGAGAAAGAAAGCAGTTAAGGTAAGGCAGGTAAGGCAACGTAAGGTGACTTCACGCGAGATTTATTTTTTGGGTATGAGGGGCAATTTGGTCCAGAAAATATTGAGTGACTTTTTGGCTATTTTGATAATGTTAGTCCTTAAAGGTAGTTTTTATTTGGCTGAGGGACTAATTGGTCAAAGCCTCTTCAATAAAAAACACTGGCACTTCAAAACCTGTGTACTGGCAATATATTTAATAAACAGAACCAGGCCTTCACAAGCATATACAGAACCAGGCCTTCACTGGTTCATCAAATAATAATCACTGGCACATTTTAAACAATGATACTGGCACTTTGTTACATTGATGCTGGTATTTTTATGTACTGAAGCTGGCATTGTAAATATGAAACTACAAAACCAATGTACACAACCAGGCCTGGCACATTCAATAACAAACACTGGCACTACAAAACCTGTGTACTGGCAATATATTTAATAAAAAGAACCATGCCTTCACTGGTACTTCAAATATTAAACACTGACACAATCAATAACAAACACTGACATATTCAATATCAAAAACTGGCACTACTTAAAAAATTATTATACAATCAGTTATAACAGTCTGAAAACATTAAAGTTTGGTTACAAAAATATCAAATCAAGTGTTCATTCGGGGTCTTCGAACCATACTCATTAGTAATTGGTTTTCTCCGTTCAAACTTTGTTTTAGGTTTTCTTTTTCTACCTTTTGTATCTGCACGTACATGATCCGTCACTGTAGGTGTACTGAATGTTGTGCTTGTTGAAGCACTATTATTTTCACTTGTTGTTGGTCCAACACCTTGTACTTTTCGGGAGAGTATTTCTTGTACTAGCAATGTATCTCTATTAAACCCATCTTCTAGAATTCTTCTTGCATCACTGTTTTCATGGCATGTCATCACTAAATTGTAGTACTTTCTAGCCATTTGTTGTTTCCAAGGAATTGAATTGTGTTGCTCAGTTGGAGTAGTAGATATACCTTAATAAGTTTTATTCCATACATTTGATTTGGCTGTCTTTGTCCACCTTTTTTGAATGTACTCTTCCGGTATCCGATCAATATTTGTCAAGTTGAGAACCTTAATGCAATGAAAGCACAACCAACCGACCTCACTAAAATGATTGCATGTACAGTTGACAGTTATCTTTTCATTATTTCGCGAGAAAAGTACCCTTTCAAACTTTTCTGGATGGTTCTCATGAGCAACATCAAACAACTTGTTGTTTTTATCTAAGCAAAAACCAATGTTAAACTTTCCAGCAAAAGCTGCCTTGACCTCATTCTCAAAAAATCTGAATATTTCCTACGTGTAAACCTCCCTTGCATGTCTTATTAAAGCACCATGTATTTCTGTGTGAGGCTTTGAGTTTATTGAATCAAATTCCTTTCGTTGCTCCATACTTCTCCAACGTTTTACCGTCTCATTGAATATATCAAAGAATTGTGTTAGGGACGTGCTTCTATTTGCTTTGAAACATATGGCATGATTTTTGCTCTCACTTCTCTGTGAAGATAATATGCTAGTTGAGAAGAAATCGTTACTCAATGCTGTACACCATTTCTCTCTTAAGCTATATAAACGATTGAACCATCTGTTCTCAAGAAGGTTATATTTTTCTAGCATTGAATGCCAACAATTTTCAAACTCAGATTCATCACTACATCCTCTCAAGCAATTGTTGAATTCCTTTTAAAATTCTTCATCTGTCTTTAGTTGTCCAAAGTGTGCTATAGCATTTTGTTGAATGTGCCACAAGCATAACCTATATCTTGTTCTTCCCTCAAAAACTTGTCAATAATTTATAATATAGTCAAACACTATAAAAGAATAACACTGGCAATTATAAATACAAGTGCAACACTGGTACATTATAACACATGAACTGGAGCTTACTAACACAAGTACTGGCACTGTCTAAAACATGTACTGGCACTTACTAACCCATGCAATGGCACATATAAAAAGCTGTTACAAATCATTAAATTTATTCAAATATATTGATTGATTTGGGCAATTAAATTGGTCAGTGTAAAAGGCTGTTACACAACAGTCCAAAAATTAATAGTCAAGCTGGCACATTATAACACAACAGTCCAAAAATTAACAATGTAAAAAGCTGTTACACAACAGTCCAAAAATTAACAGTCAAGATGGCTCCTACAAATAAAAGCACTAGCATAATTACATACAAACACTGTCAATCATAATTACATACAAGCACTGTTACCAGCTTGGTCAAACTTGTCAACACTGGCACTCATAAATAAAAGCACTGGCATAAGTACATACAAACACTGGCACTCATAATCTCAAACACTATTACTAGCTTGGTCAAACATGTTAAGGACAACAATCTGAAAATAATCAGTCTAGGAAATAGGGGTATCATTTATGTTAAAGCATTTACAATTCACCTACTATTAAATTAACAGTAACATAGTAAAAAAACAATCAATGAAACATTGGAAATAAAATATAAGTTACCTCTTCAATCGCTTTCGACATTGCAAAGTCTTGATCGGTGAAAATTGTTTTTGGTTCTTTTCCTCCCATTTATTTTACAAATTCTTTTAGAAGCCAAGCAAATATTTTTGTCTTTTCATTTGTTAAGAAAGCACAACCAAACATCATAGTGTTTCAATGGTTGTTCACCCCAACTATTGGTGCACAAATCAAATTGTATTTATTTGTGTCATAAGTTGTATCAAACACAACAACATCCCCATACAATTCATAATCCTCCCTCATCATACCATCTCTCCAAAACAAAGTAATGAGTCTACTTTCTTCCCCAAACTGCATTTTGAAGTAGAATCCTTCATCCTGAATTTGGCTCAGTCTATCAACTACAGTTTGTGCATCGCCCATTTCTATTTTTTCCATTCTCAATCTCTGTACAAAGTTAATATGATCTCTTCTTGTATGCCCAACATATTCTTTCCCACCAGCTGTTTTTGCCAAAACATTATATCCATCAGTTGGCTTGATGCCAGCTTCTTCAAATTGCTCTATTATTTTTCCTGTAGCTTCTGATATTGACCTCTCGCTACGCTTGAAGTGGTTCCATTCTGGTCTTGTCATCTCATGGTTGTGTTCAGTTTCGTGCTGTGCAACCACATATAAGTCTTCCTTATTTAACAATTTTACTCTCATAAGAGCCTAACAACCTGTCCTTTTAGAAGGGGCTTTCTTTTTCCTCAATTTCCTCTTTGGGTTTTCAATTCTTTCCAATGGAGATGGAATCTCTACTTCACCGACTTCTATTGGAGCTGGAACATCAATTTCATTTCCTCTTTGTGTGTATCCTTGGCATGAACACATAAAATATTTATCTATTGGCCTTGATGTTTCTTAGAGACACGCGAGGTTGTCATTTTAACACTGAATCCCAATGCATTGGAATGATCCTTGTACAATTGATACAGTTCTTCCCATGTCTTTGCTTTTATACCTAGCAGTGATGAAGTAATATCAATATGGCTTGCAGCAAATAAAAATAAAAAATTAGATTGGCAATAACATTGAAAAAACAGATGCTGGCATATTATATTGGAAATACTGGTACTTCAAATAAGTAATACTGGCACTCCAAAATAACACTCACTGGCACTTCAAACAACAAAGTAAAACTGACAATCCAAACAACACTCACTGGGCAACATTATAAAAAACACTGGCACATTCAAAAATTAAAACTGGCACTTCAAACCACACTAACTGGCACTTAAATAACAACAAAGTGGCTGAAGCTACAAATAAGTAACACTGGCACTCCAAATAACACAAACTGGTACTTCAAATAAGTAATACTTGCACTCTAAAGAACACAAACTGGCACTTCAATCAACAAAGTATCACTGACACTCCAAACAACACTCACTGGACAATATTATAAAAAACACTGGCACATTCAAAAATTAAAACTGGCACTTCAAACCACACTAACTGGCATTTCAATAACAAGACAGTGGTTGAAGTTACAAATAAGTAACACTGGCACTCCAAATAACACAAACTGGTACTTAAAATAAGTAATACTAGCACTCTTAATAACACAAACTGGCATTTCAAACAACATTCACTGGAATACTAATGGTGGTCTGTCATATACTCAGCAGCATTAAAATTAAGATCAATCCAATGTATAAAACATTATTTTTAGTGGATCTATACATTGGATTGACCTTAATTTCACTTCAAACAACATTCACTGGCACTTCAAATAAATAATACTGGCACTCCAAATAACACTCACTAGCACTTCAAACAACAAAGTAAAACTGACACTCCAAACAACACTCACTGGACAATATTATAAAAAACACTGGCACATTCAAAAAGTAAAACTGGCACTTCAAACCACACTAACAGGCATTTCAATAACAAGACAGTGGCTGAAGCTACAAATAAGTAACACTGGCACTCCAAATAACACAAACTGGTACTTAAAATAAGTAATACTGGCACTCCTAATAACACAAACTGGCACTTCAAACAACATTCACTGGAATACTAATGGTGGTCTGTCATATACTCGTGCAGAGCCAGGTGGGAATACATAGATACTTCTCCATAAGCAGAGGTAGTCCCAAGATCATATGCATGCTGTAGGAGAAGGTCCTAAGTGATTCGTTTTGGCCAAATTTGTTTAGGACAAAATGGACATCCTAGCTTTTGTGAACCATCCCGTATAGAAAAATGTTCCGTCTCTTCTATTGCTTTTTTGTGTAGAGCAATTTTTTCATTGAATGTCAAGTCATGGTACATTCTGCTCTTACGAGAACTACTAGGGCTTGTCATTGTGTTTGTGAATGTGAGGAATGTGAATTCAAGGGTTGAAGGAGTTGGATTGTTTTTGTGTGTAGTAAGTTATCTCATTCCTTATTTATAGTGATATTATATTTATTGAGGAAGTATATTTCGTGGAATATACCTCCTTCAAGAGTAATAAATGTGTACAGTTGATAATTTTGTAGTGTACATAAGTGGTTTCCAAGCCATTAGGTAAGAGTAATAAATTGGGTTGAATGCTTTTTTGAAAAGCATTCAAACTTACCATTGAATTCCAAGAGTAATAAATGTGTACAGTTGGTAAGTGCATTGAATTTATTGACCATTTTTTTGACCGCTTTGAAGTACTCGGCCTATATAAATATGTCCAATTTTGTTGGTTTATATATATCAAGTTCAAGAAAAATTCTACCTTTAATAATTTATATTGTCTTTTTATTATTATTATTATTTACATGATGAACAAAGGCAAGGGAAATTCTAGTGAGCCAACTTAGGGTGATTCAACTGATGACAAAAGTTGGAAAATATACATGGTGTGCTACCAAAAATTCCTCTATGGTCATCTTGTTGTTTTGCAGCCTTCTTCTGGAAATGGTATCCCTTCATTTCGTTGTCCATTGGAGCCATGTAAGGGACGCAATTGTAGGGATAAGGATTACATGGGGATAGTCAATCGTACTCATGAGTTTGGCAACATTCACAATATTGATGAAGCTGCTAGGATTCACCACAAGGCATTGGAAATGTATTTGGATGAATATGATCCAAAAAACAAATTGAATGACAACGTTGGCGATGATGGTGCAAGTGGTAGTGGTAGTGTTTAGTGGTAGTAAATTGTGTTTTTAAAATTGTTGTGTTTGATGTATTGTAATATATGTGATGTAATGAATAATTTGAATGTACTTCAAATAATACTGGCACTCCAAATAACACTCACTGGCACTTCAAACAACAAAGTAAAACTGACAATCCAAACAAAACTCACTGGACAACATTATAAAAAACACTGGCACATTCAAAAATTAAAACTGACACTCCAATAACAACAAAGTGACTGAAGTTTCAAATAAGTAACACTGGCGCTCCAAATAACATAAACTGGTACTTCAAATAATTAATACTGACACTCCTAATAAAACAAACTGGCACTTTAAATAACAAAGTAACACTGACACTCCAAATAACACTCACTGGACAATATTATAAAAAATACTGGCATATTCAAAAATTAAAACTGGCACTTCAAACCCACTAACTGGCACTTCAATAACAACAAAGTGGCTGAAGCTACAAATAAGTAACACTGGCACTCCAAATAACACAAACTGGTCCTTCAAATAAGTAATACTGGTACTCTAAATAACACAAACTGGCACTTCAATCAACAAAGTATCACTGACACTCTAAGCAACACTCACTGGACAATATTATAAAAAACACTGGCACATTAAAAAATTAAAACTGGCACTTCAAACCACACTAACTGGCACTTCAATTAGGGGTGTAAACGGTTCGATTTAGCTCGGTTTGGGGAAATTTTAGAGCTAAACCGCTAGTATCGGTTTGGAGAAATTTCAAACCAAGCTAAACCACAAAAAAATTCAAACCGAGCTAAGCTAAACCGCCAAGGTTCAGTTTAGCTTGGTCTAAACCGCGATTTAATCATTTTGATTTTAGGACTAATCAATATAAAACAGTAAGTAACTAAAATAAACACAGCATTATCAAAATACCAAACAACAATCTTAAAACAATCTTTAGAGATGATACAAGATTAAAGATGGATTAGATGTTTAGTACCTCATTTCGCTTCCAAGAAAGTGCGAGCAATTTCAATTTGCTGGCGGAGAATTTGCCGGAGAGTGACCGGAAATTGGCCGAAATTTGTCACCGGAAAGTGAAAATATCACCGGAGAAGATGGAGACCTTCCTTGCGAAGCTAACCCCACAAAAATCTCCTTCAATTTTGAGCTCAACAGAAACAAATCGCAAAACCCATTTACTCTTCAAACTTCAAATTTCTTCAAATATTTGCTCAAAATTGATGATTCGAGCTTGATAATCTTGGATAAAAGGAAGTATATGGGATGGGAATCAATATTTAGTGAGGAAGAAGGAATGATTTTGTGGTTTAATGAGAGAGAGAGAGAGAGAAGAAAGGAGGCGGGGCTGTAGTAAAATAAAATTAGGTTATTCATTTAGGGGAAGGAAGGAGTAATATTTAAGGGAAACTCTTAATTTAATCCCTATTTTATTTTGTGGCTTCTCGGAAAGACAACAAAATATAGCCGCCTACAAGAGCTGGGACCATAGCTCGGTTCCATAGCTCGGTTTCATAGCTCGGTTTGGCGGTTCGATTTCATAGCTCGGTTTGGCGGTTCGGTTTAGCTCGGTTTAGCTCGGCACCCTCAAATCGCAAGCTAAACCGAACCACGTGGTTTGTAATTTTTATAAACCGAGCTAAACCACTTAAATAAAAAAACCGAGCTAAACCCCACGGTTTAGCTCGGTTCGGTCTCAAACCGCGGTTTGAGCTAAACCACTTACACCCCTAACTTCAATAACAAGACAGTGGCTGAAGCTACAAATAAGTAACACTGGCACTCCAAATAACACAAATTGGTACTTAAAATAAGTAATACTGGCACTCCTAATAACACAAATTGACACTTCAAACAACATTCACTGGAACATACATATTATAAAAAACACTGGCACATTCAAACATTAATCCTGGCAAATATAATAACAAAAACTGGCAAAATCACTGGTACATATTATAAAAACATTGGTATTGGAAAGACAATCAAAACCAATGTACTAGCATTATATAAAAAAATTGGCATTATGAAATTGGCTTACCTGTATCGTGATTATCATCAACTTCATGAAGAATTCGATCAATTATAGTAGCATTATCTCCAGTTTCATCTTCGTGCGGAATTCGATCAATTACAGTAGCATTATCTCCAGTTTTATCTTCAAAATCACGTAAGCCCATCTTAACCTAATCAAAAATTGCCAGTATTGAATAAAACAATTAGGAATAATTGTAAATATATGGATTGATAGTCTATAATTGACAGTGAATCATATATTACCTAAATCGTCTGAAACAGAATAATTTTCAATTGGATTTTGATTTAGCTCGATGAATTTCTCTGTTGCGGCGTCGTAACTCTGTGTTTTACTGTGTGTGTTCGTTTGGATTTGAGTTGATAAAAGGCGGTTCAATTTTGTTAGTGAACCGGTCTCCGGTTCAATACGCGTATCATAAGTTTAAACAGGGTCCAAAAACTAATTTTTTCATAATGTTATGAAAAAACTAGTTTTTCATAAGAGCAACTCATTAATATATCATTGTACTAAATGAATTTAATATGATATGAAAAAGAAAACTTATCAAGTTTGAAATATTTAAAAAGAAAAACGTGTAATAAATATATGTGCATGTAATAAGTCATATAAGAAGATGAAATATTGGATAACAGGTTCTTAAAAAAGTTGAAACATGAGATTCTCAAAAGTCTAATAATTTATTTATAATAATATAAGTTAAATATTAATTGATATTAAAACCAAAAGTTAGATTTATGATCATTATTATTATTTAACTCAAAATGTTCAATAAATACATGTTCATGCAATATTTTCTTAAAAAAATATGAAGCACTAGGTGAAACTATGTTTGAATTATTGAAAGTCTCATCATTGTGAATCAAACTATATTAAAAATAAAAACATATAATAAATATATGCACATCTAATAGATCACTAAAAAAGTTGAAACGTTGTATAAAATAAATTAGTGACTATCAAAAGTCTTCTAATTTAAAAATATGTACATGTAATAACTTATAAAGAAACATGAAACTTAAGTTAAATAAATTTGGGATTATCAACAGACTCATAGTATTTAATAAATACAACTTAAATATCTAATAATGAAGAATAGAAGTCAGCATGCATTAAAATAACTAAAAGAAAATTACATAATAAATATAAGTTCATTTAATAAGTCATAAGAGAAGATGGAATTTGAGATTAACAAAAGTCTCATAATTTAATAATATTTGAATTATCAAAAGCATATTCATCATGAATCAAAATAGTTTAAATATAAAAATATGTAATAAATATATGTACTTCTAAGAAGTCCCTAGAGAAAGAGAAGATGGAATGTTGGGTAACAAAAAGTCGAGATTATCAAACATATCCTAATTTATATTATTAATGTAACTTAATTAAATTAATTGAATATGTTAAGTGATAAGAAATCAAAAGTTAGATTTATCATTAATTAACTGTATTTTGAGTATGCAATAAGTCCTATAGGGAGATTAATCACTAGCTGAAATAATATTCGAATTATCAAAAGTATATGCTTTATGAATCAAATTAAATTAAGAATTAAAATATCATATAAATATATGTGCATATAATAAGTCATAGAAGATAGAACATTAGGTAAAATATGTGTGATTATAAAAAAATTCTTATTTTACTTATCAATGAAACTTAATTTAACTAAATTAAATATGATATGAAATCAAAGTTAGATTCAGCATGAATTAACTTTATTTTGTTATTAAAATGTACATGTTGTAACTCCTAAAGAATAATGAAACTTAAGTTAAATAAGTTAAGATTATGCAAAAGACTCATATTTTGATTTAATTAATAGAACTTAAATAACAAATAATGAAGAGACAAACTCAACATACATTGAAACAACTAAAAGATCACTATGTAATAAACATAAGTGGTAACAAGTCCTAAAAGAAGATGAAAATTGAGATTATCAAGAGTCTCATAACTAATTTCATTAATGTAACTTAAGTATCAAGTGAATTTTAAATGATATGAAGTTAAAATATAGATTTATCGTAACTTTTATTATTACTCAAAAAGTCCTGTAAAATTGTGTATTTAAAAGAAGATGAAACATTAGATAAATTAATGGTTAAATTATAAAAAGTCTTTTACTTACAGTTTATTAATATAAATAACTTGCTTATTACGTAAATTTAATGTGATTTGAAATCAATAACGAAATTTCTTTCTCAATTAAATTATTTTTTTCATTAACAATGCAAACTATATATATCAAACTTTAGATCCAAATAGTTTTAATCTCAATTTTAACTCTTAATAAGAAATTAATATATAATAAAAAAATTACTCAATCAACCAAAACAATATACTTAGATATAAAACTACGTGCGTATCACGGGTTGACAAGTAGTCTATATATATATTAAAAGTTAAAGAAGAGGCATTAGGTAGTGTCAAGTGGATAAACTTTGGGTGAATTTTTATTTTGGTGATGTTACATCATTCTTAGCCCCTTAATAAGGTAACTTTTTAATTTTCTCTTATTAGCTAATACTATTAGTTAATAATAATAGTTTTATATAGATTAACTATTACTATTAATAGTATTATTTGATCATATTAGTTAACTATTACTATTAATAGCATTAATTAATCATAATAGTCACTATATATATTAATAATTAGTATTGATATTATTAATTAATCATAATAATTATTATACATGTTAACTATTACTATTAATAGTAGTAGTTAACCATAATAGTTACTCTCTCCGTCTCACTTCAAAGAGTTCACTTTTCTTTTTGGGACGTCCCACTTCAAAGAGTACATTCCATAAATGGAAATATGTGAACAATATTTCAGACATTTATATCTTCATAATATTTATATATTTACAAAAAATCATTCATTATACCCTTATAATGTTAACATATTTACAAGAAAACCATTCATTAACTTACTATTCCTCCCACTCATTCTCTCTCCCATTAAATGTTTTTAACTTTTATATTCTCTCTCCTCTAATCTTCTATCCACTTTCAATTCTTTATTCCTTTTTAAAAAAAAATTCTTAAAAATCGTGAAATATTACCATGGACTCTTTGAAGTTTTGAAGTGGGACGGAGGGAGTACTATATATGGTAACTATTAATAATAATAGCATCTATACTATATTAAAAGCAAGAAAGTGGTCAAAATAGAAATTTGGCGCTAAAAAACGTCAACATCAAGTGGTTAAATTTAGAAATCTGGCAAGGGTATTTTAGTCATTTACGTTCGTGGCATAAATGTAGATATTAGACATTGAAATCAACATCAAGTGCTTTTGATTGGATGCATAAATTTACGAATTTTTTCTCCCAAATTCTTTGACCTCAATTATTTTATAATAAATTAATCAAAAAAAAAATTTTTATACCAAAATTCATAATTTTTTTTCTACAAATAGAGACTAATTTCATTTGATTCGGACACATAAAAAAAATCTTCTTTCTTGAATATAAATCAAATCAAATATTTTATAATAATTTTTTTTTAAAAATTTTTTTCCACCTAAAATCATTAAAAAATTTCCTCCAAAAATAGATACTACTTTCATTTGATTCGGACAAAAAAATTCTCTTCTTTGAAGTGCATGTCAATATTCTAAAAAAATAAATGTAGTATAAATAGGTAGTTTGAAAGAGGGAGATGAAGAAGTGGGTTGGATTTGATGAGGGAATGTAGTGTTTGGAAAAAAAAATTATTTAACACATTGTTAGTTATTTTTGGATTTTAATTTTTCTTCTCAAAATTAAATAAGTTAAATTGAAAAAGAATATTATAATTTTGTTCATGATGAGTTAATGTAAACAAATATGATATTTATTTAAAAAATCCTCTTTTTTGAATATAATTCAAATATTTAATAATAAATTATTTTATTTTTTTTCACCAAAAATCATAAAAAATCCTCAAAAAATAGAGACTACTTTCATTCGATTTGGACAAAAAAAAAAATCATCTTCATTGAAGTGCATATCAATATTCTAAAAAATAAAGATAGTATGAATTGGTATTTTGAAAGAAGGAGAGAAAGAAGTGGGTTGGGTTTGATGAGAGAATGGATAGTTTGGGGAAAAAAATTATTTAACACAATTGTTAATTTTTTTAAGATTTTGATTTTTCTTCTCAAAATTAAATAAGTTAAATTGGAAATGAATATTATAATTATGTTCATGATGAGTTAATGTAAACAAATATGATATTTATTTATTATTACTATTGTTTGTATACTAATAAATGATATTTATTTTTTTGTTTACAAAATTAATTATTTGGTTGTTACATTGATGGAATGATGTTTTCTGAATTGTAACACACACACACACACACACACACACACACACACACACACACACACACACACACACACACACACATATATATATATATATATATATATATATATATATAGACTTGAAATTACATATTTAGATTTTCAATCATTCGAAATAAAAAATTATTTACTTATTTATTTATTTAAGTCACTATTAGATTTATACATAATATATTTTTATTTTCAAATGATTAAGATAATTATGTATGTATAATTGATTAAGTGGGGAAGAAATATGAAATATTTTAGGGGTGAAATGAGATTACTCTGTACATATATTAAGAAGATAAAGTCTATTAGGTGATTTTTTTTTCCTTTAATTGATTGTAATAATCTTTGTTGTAAGTTAAAAGATAGAACTACTATTGATATTTGAGTTGAGCTTTCGACGTTTGTGTAGTGTCGTCTATTATATTATTGTGAATGCAGTTGATTTGTCGTTTGATAAAAAAATTATTAACAAAAAGTGGATATAATTTTTCAGTAATATATGTGAGATAAGAGACGCATTTGCAAATTTTAGGGAGATAGATGAATTTGTGATAGGTGGGTGGGGGTGGGGTATGGGAGGGGGAGAGATGTGAAGTTAACAATTTAATATTTTCACCTTCTTTTTATTAACATCTCTCCATATATAGAGTTGCAATCATTTAATATATTTTAAGTCACTATTAGATTTATACATAATATATTTTTATTTTCAAATGATTAAGATAATTATGTATGTATAATTGATTAAGTGGGGAAGAAATATGAAATATTTTAGGGGTGAAATGAGATTACTCTGTACATATATTAAGAAGATAAAGTCTATTAGGTGATGTTTTTTTTTCCTTTAATTGATTGTAATAATCTTTGTTGTAAGTTAAAAGATAGAACTACTATTGATATTTGAGTTGAGCTTTCGACGTTTGTGTAGTGTCGTCTATTATATTATTGTGAATGCAGTTGATTTGTCGTTTGATAAAAAAAATTATTAACAAAAAGTGGATATAATTTTTCAGTAATATATGTGAGATAAGAGACGCATTTGCAAATTTTAGGGAGATAGATGAATTTGTGATAGGTGGGTGGGGGTGGGGTATGGGAGGGGGAGAGATGTGAAGTTAACAATTTAATATTTTCACCTTCTTTTTATTAACATCTCTCCATATATAGAGTTGCAATCATTTAAAAGAAAACGTTATTTATTTAATTATTTAAGTCATTATTAGATTTAGCCATAATTTACTTTTCTACATAGGGATAAAGTTGTAATATTTTGAATATGTTACAAACAAATTAAAACTTTTAATTTACGAAATAAAATTTGGTGTTTATTGGGGATGGAAAAATTGGGGTTTTGGGTTGTCTAAAAAAATTGGGTTTCCTTTTTCATTTATTATTTCTAAACTAATACAGATTGGTTTAATATATATGTATTTAATATCTTTAAGTATTTTCGATTCAAGATGTTATTTGGTTAAGGAAAATTATTTACATAATCGTATTCTTTGATGTTCTCAGTGTTATTTCTCTTCTATTTACGTTAAATATCACTATCTCATATTACATTATTTAACTTTAATCGGTATTTAATTAGATATATTTTTGTACTAATTTTGGTTAGAAAAATTGTTTACATAATCGTATTTGCTGTTGTTTTCTTTGTTATTTACTTTCCTAAATTTACGTTAAATATCACTATTTCATATTACATTTTTTAATTTTAATTGGTATTTGATTATATATATTATTGTACTAATTTTGATTTAAGGTAAATTATGCTATTTTCGTGCATCGCACGGGTGTACTGCTATGCTAGTTGGTTAATAATAATTATTAATAGTATTAATTAATCATAATAGTTACTCCTCCGTCCCAGATTAATGTTCTTACTTTTCTTTTTGATCTGTCCCATAATAAGGTTCTTAGTTTGCTTTATTGATAAAATAGACAATGAAACCCACTTGCTACACTAACAATAACAATACCCTTACTATTTTTACAAACTTTTTCTCTCACACTTAACTTTTCGCACTCACAACAATTACTTTTTCTTATTAACCGTGTATAGTCAAACCATGGGCGGATTTACCTTATGACCAGTGTGAGCCATGACCACATTGAAATTTATTTCATTTTATTTCATTTTATCAAGATGTAATCTATAGTATAAATTAGAGTGGTGTGATACAGTACTATGAATAGTGTCAAGCGGCGAATTTCCCATTTTGCCCTCATATATTTGTTCCTTTTCCATTTTGCCCTTAAATTTTTTTTTAAAAAAATTAAAAAAAAAAAAAAACATCCGTATCTTTGGACACGAGCATGTACTAGTAGTTATTTAAAATAGACTTTGTAAAGTTAACAATAATAGTCTTTAACGGAGTGGAAACAAAATATAGTTTAAGGCTCCGTTTGTTTGGGGGAAAATATTTTCCGGAAAATATTTTCCCCATTTTTCGGTGTTTGTTTCGCACCGGAAAATTGAGAAAATGTTTTGCGCTAAACATGTTTATCTCATTTTTCGTAAAATATTTCCATTTTTCGGAAAACATTTTGCAGGAAATCATTTTCCGGAAAATGTTTTACGCTAAACAAACGGAGCCTAAAGTTGCTGAGTTCGAACCCATGCAGCCTTTTATTTTGTTTCTTTTCATTGTAAACCCTTTCCCCTCTACCCTTCTTCTCCTTTGACCCCACCCACCTCTACTCTTCTTAATCTCCAAAACTATAAAAAAATAACAAAACTAAACTCTTCTACTCCAAATAAGAGAATAATAAAATTAATTAAAAATATATTTCATACTTTTATTTTTTGGCACAAAATACTCATTTCCTCTACTAGAAGAGTCTATTCATTTTTGATATGTTTCAAATAATTGTTTGTTCTCAAAATTTTCTATTTTAAATATAAAATGTTTAAAATTTACCTTCTGGATTACACACCTTAAACCCAAATATTTCAATAATATAGTCAAATGATTTATCAAAAATTATATTTTGAGGAGTGATAAATTAGGCACAAATTTGTAATTGATTGCATTTTTAAAAAATATTCATAATAAGGATGAATGATGATAAATTATTCACAAATTTAAGTAAATTGTCGCAAGAAGATAATAAATATATAAAAACAAAGAGAATTTTATGTTAATGTTATATTGAAAAATTATTAACGAAACTGCAAATGGACCTCGCTAGAATTACATAAACAAATAAAGATAGCGAATTACAAAAACAAATAAAGATATTATCCTGACAGCTGTGACATCTTCTAGAAGAAACTGTGACATATAAGGAAAAGAGGCCACGCGGCCTCTTTGGGTTTAGCTGTGTAGCCCCTTTGGGAGACAGGTAGTATCTATAAATAGATGTCTCCTCCACCCATTTAAGGATCCTCTTTTGACACCTTAGAGAAACTCTACCCAAATTCAGTCTCACTCTCTCTCTCTCTCTCTCATCCAAAACCTAAAAAAAAACCTATCTCTACTCTCCCAAATCAAATCAAACTATCATACACAATAGAATATAGAAGTGAACATTTGTTAGAAAGCCATTAGTAAACTCTCATTCTTTCTTCCCTACTTCTAATCTTTCTTACTTAGATCTATAATCTTAATCATGCTTTATTGAAATTATTTAATTTAAACTTGTCAATCATTGAAACTTGTTATTGACTCTCTATTTGAGAGATCACAAATGATACAAATTGATTATGAAATTTTCTATGGCATAGCAAAGTGAGACGAAACTCACAAGTGTTGTTCTTAGTGTTGGAAACACTAGCAACAACACACACCAATTCGAAAACAACAAATGAATAGAAATAAATCTAATTTGCAGCGGAAGAATAAAAATAATACACAAGAATATAATTTTTATCAAGTTATATAAATATATAACTTGATGGGTGCCAGGAGGGCAAGACCTTTCTATATATAATATGAATTCAATACAAGGTCAAAGAAGTTCCCTTAATGATAAACAATCATTAACTCGAGGAACAACAAACAAAGAACTCTATCTGAAAACAATCACTCAAAACCTCACGAAAATATAAAAATATATGTGAAAATTTCGAGTGTCGGACAGAGTGTTGCCAACACTGAATGGCAACACTTGAAGAGCAGAATTCTTTTCTTGTGCAGATTTGCGTTTTCTGAATTGGATGATCACTTAGGCTGATCGACTGCACTATATATAGGCCTCCAAAACTTGGAGCCTACTCAAAATGATCAGATAAACAACCTTGAGTTTGTTCCTTCTTTCTAGCTCCCACTCGCCTCAATTATAGAAGACTTGGTCTTTATTGCTTCTCTTGCTTGTACACCTCTGCTATAGCTCCCTTGTACTCTATCTTTAAACTTCCCCTAAATAGCTAAATAATATCTCTTTTACTTGGTCATTAATTAATCATATAAACAACATGTTTATATATTAATTTCTTCTTCTCCTCGTAAGTCACGCCTGGGCATTTTCTGTTGACCTAATCAAGCTCACAAACAGCATACTAACAACTGATATTTAACATTAATTTACACATTATTATTTGTGAAAAATATAGTAACTATTCTGGTGTTGCCAAATCCAAATGGCAACACTTGTGGCAACACTGGTTTGCAACACTAGGGACAACATTCATGGCAACACATGATCTAACATTAACAATCTCCCCCTTAGTTACTGATTTCTTCACAAAATACCAACGTGATGATATTTACAACACAGTTAGTCATACTTAACAAAAAAATCAAAAAAATGCCACGTGATAAATAGTGACAACATCAATCTTCAGGCAATGTTGAAAAATATTTTTCAATCAAAGTATCACACTCCAAAGTGTGTCAACATCAATCTACAGAAAAACAAAGTCACATAATTTCAAATTTATCTCCCCCTTAATCACGAAATTAATAATTAACCAAAAATTAATTATTAATATCTCCAAACAACCACCCAAAGTTTTAGCAAACCACCCAACAAAGTTTGAAGAAAATTCCAGTCGAAACAAAAAAAAAACAGAAATAACATTGTTTTAAACATCACAAACCAAATCAAAACAAATAAAATTGTTTGTTCACCAACCAAATCAAAACCACCAAACCAAATAACCTTTCAACCTTCTGCATTTCCAGCTCCTTTCTTCACCTCCCTCAGCTGTGCCACTAGGTCCAGCTCCATCAGCTCCATCATCACGCCTTGGCCTCACTTGATCTCCCCCTATTTTGGAAGAAATCAATTCCACCATATTCATCATATCTGAACGCATGTCCAGCCACCCCTGTATAACTGAGTCGATGTGCTTCACCTGCCTATTGAAAAAATTAAGAACCATAGCAGCATCCATCATAACAGGTGTGAAAATACCAACCTTTCAAAGTTGACTCTCTGTTTCTTACCTAATTTGTACAACAAAGTGGCTTGCTCGAATGTCACCGTGTTTTCATTAGCCGTAGAAAGCCAATTTGTTATACAAATTTTATGAAGCACACTAAACAGAGATGAAAGGTGGGTAGATTTAAAGTGGTCACTCCAAACTGTGATTTTCCCTCCAGTTAGAAAGCTAGCTAGGGTGTTAGGCTCGACATCCAAACTCTCATCGTCAATACTAGGGAGGCCGAAGGATTTGTTGATGATAGAAGGATTAAAATCATAAATTTTGCCCCTAACAAAAATCTTTCCATAATGAGGGGTGTTCCTAACATCAATATCCTCCCTTAGATGAGCAAAAAATTCCTAACCACACTTTTGACATAAACTGAAACCTTAGTAACTGTAGGTAAAAAAATTCTGTCCTCCAGAAATTGGTACACCCCTAATTCCTTGAACTGAGCCACATACATGTTCCTTTCATTCAAAATCTTTTTATCCGAGTCTTGAACCCACTTATCTAAGTTAGATTCACAATAGAACTCTTCGAAAAGGAATGGGCGTTCATAGTAACAAAATGACTCATAATCTGATTGGGAATCTTGAGAGGGAGTAGGGGTAGTTACCTCAGGCCATGAGATGGGAGAATAAGATGGAGAGCTTGATTGAGCTTTGGACTTGGCTGCTGGTGTTGTCTCAGGTGTTGCCATTGGATTGGCAACACTTGGGGCAACACTGGTCTGAACTTTCTGCCTCTTTGCAATTCGGTACTTAGCCTGAGCTAGCGTTTCTTCATCCTCAAGCCATGCTTCCTCATCATCATCTGAAGTAGATGAGGGCTCCTTTGTTTCTTTGAAAATTGGGTCTGAGTCTTCTTCAGACGAAACGTTGAGCGAGGAGCTTGAGCTATCTTCCACTTCTACAGGATCATCAGCAGTGTTTGATGGGATTTTTGACCTGAACAATGTCTTAATCCTTTCGGATTGTCGACGAACTCCACCTCGAATTGACGAAGAAGTATCAAGGGATTTTCATTTCTTGGTTTTATTTTGGGGTGCAAAGGTGAGTTCAATGGAAGGGGTAGCTTCAGGAAGACTTATAGGAATGGGAATTTGAGGAGGGTTGTAGACAATGGTGTCTAAAATTGGAGAGGTTGAGGGTGTTGCAGAGAATGTCGTCGGAGATGTCTCCATTGGAATGCGACATTCGAAGCGACACTAGAAGGGGCGAGAGGAGAAATTTCCATGGGGGATGAAATTTGGGGAGAATTTGAGGGACTCGCCATGGAAGATCGAATGAAGAAGACGAATAACATGAGTGAGGGTTTACGTCTAGAGAGAGAGGGACGTGGTGAGAGAGAGAGGGTTTAGGAATGATGGGTTTTAAATGGGTGAATAATGAGTGTTTTAAGTTGATTTGACAATTTCAAATCAATTTAAATTCCATTAATCCCAACAAACTCAACACACTTATCCGGCCATTTTCTTAAAAAAAACTGTTTTTTTTTTCATTTTTAAATATATAATAACTAAAAATAATTTTAGAAATATTCATAAAATTTTGTTTTTCAAAATTCAAAAGAAACTGAATTTCAAAAAATAGACATTTCGAAATTACATTTAGTTAGATAAAAACTAAATATTTTTGTTAAAAACCTTTTAAATTTCACAAACTCTAAATATAAGAAAATAGACTTTTGGAAATTCAAAATTTAATTAACAAAAACAAAAATAAGAAATAAAAAATTAATGTAGCATCTACTAATGTGTTACTAGCAATGTTGCGTGACACACAAGGCAACATTTTAAATAAAATCCCCTTGATATTTTTTCACATATATAACTTATCACTCCTTAGGCAATTTTAAGCAAACTTTACACTTTCTTTATTTACAAGGAAGCATCGTAGTAGTGAGCTCCGTGCCCCGAGTTTTTTATTAAAGTGTAAAGCTATATGTAGTAAGTTTTATACATTTCAAGTAGGGTACACTGTAGTAGCGAGCTCCATGTCCCTAATACTTAGTATAAAACAACTACATTATACCCCTGTTTTGGCAAGGAAACATTGTCGTAGCGAACGTCGTGCCCCAAGTTACTTTGGGAGTATTTTAAAAAGCTTTGCCTATTAAATTTCAACAACAACATAAGTGACTTTGTCATTTTAAGCACAAAGGGGTATTTTAAAAAAAATGTTAACCTTAAGTATATACGCATACTAGAACAAAAAGATCCGTAAATGCCCCTCATTTGGGATTAACTAATTTTTATTTTTTTGAAAATAAAATATACAACAAATACACAGTGTTGCTATCAGTGTTGGAAACACAGACGAAAACACTTGAAACAGCAGATTTATAGAAAACATAAACCAAAAGATTTTTTCAAACTTGAAAATCTCTCATGGTCTAGGGCTTTGGTCAAAATATCAGCAAGTTGATGTTTAGTATCAATATGCTCTATTTGGATCAAGTCCTTTTCTACTAAATCTCTCAAAAAGTGATGGCGGATATCTATACGTTTAGTGCGTGAGTGTTGTACAGGGTTTTTGGAAATGTTTATGGCACTCAAATTGTCACAATACATGGTCAAGATATTACTATCAAGACTAGTCAAGCATATGTTTCAACCATATCAACTGTGAACAACAACTCCCGCTGCTACATACTCAGATTCAGCAGTCGAGAGAGAGACACATTTTTGCTTGCGACTGTACCATGACATAAGATTATTACCCAAGAAAAAACAACCCCCACTAGTGCTCTTTCTATCATTTATATCCCCTGCCTAATCAGAGTTACTAAAACCAACCAAGTTGGTATTAGTGTCTTTGGTGAACCAGATTCCTAACTCACTAGTCCCAGACACATACTTAATGATTTTCTTGACAACATTTAAGTGAGAAATTTTTGGAGCAGACTGATATCAAGCACACACACCTACACTGAACATAATATCGGGACGACTGGCAGTAAGATAAAGAAGACTACCTATCATGGATCTATACAGAGTTGGGTCAACATCCTCCCCTGCCTGATCTTTGGTTACCTTAAGAAATGATCCCATAGGTATTTTTGAGCTCTTTGCACTCTCTAATCCAAACCTTTTCACCAGACTCTTAGCATACTTGCTCTGAGAGATAAAGATTCTATCATCTGACTATTTCACCTGCAATCCTAGGAAATAATTAAGTTCACCTATCATGCTCATCTCGAAAGTTGATGTCATAGCTTCCACAAAATTTTGTAAACACGTTTTAGATGTGGAGCCATAAACTATGTCATCAACATAGATCTGAGCAATGACAAGCTCTTTATTTTCCCTAAGAATAAATAATGTCCTATCGGCTTCTCCTCTAACAAATTCATATTCAAGAAGAAAACTTGTTAGACGCCCATACCATGCATGAGGAGCTTGTTTCAAGCCATATAAGGCTTTATCAAGTCTGTATACATGATCTAGGTGGAATGGGTCTTCAAACCCTTTAGGTTGCTCAACATAGATTTCTTTATCTAAGTACCCATTCAAGAAAACCGCTTTAACATCCATTTGGTGCAATGTGATTTTAAGGTAGCAGACTATATAGCAAGAAGAAGTCTTATTGACTCAATTCTAGCCACAGGTGCAAAGGTCTCATCAAAGTCGATTCCTTCCACTTGTATATAGCCTTGAGCCACAAGACGAGCTTTATTACGAACAATATTACCCAATTCATCATATTTGTTTTTGTAAATCCATTTAGTTCCAATAATATTTGTATGTAAAGGACGTGGAACTAAACACCAAACTCGTTACGGGTAAATTGTTTAATCTCTTCTTGCATAGCTTGTATCTAGAAATTATCTTTTAAAGCCTCAATCACATTCTTTGGTTCAAGAGAAGAAACGAAACAGGAGTGTTTTACCTTGAAGTATGTGGAGGACATACACACATACCTACCATATCTCTGTAGTCAACTGGCTTCTTATTTCTTGTTCGAACCCCTTCATTAACATCACCAATTACCTGAGTAATGGGATGTTAATTTCTAACTCGAGCTGGGGGATCTCTCTTGCCTTGATGGTACACCAATCCATTTTTTTCTTCTGAGTCACTACTCTTAGAATTTCCAGCCACTGTTCTGTTCTCCAGTGTTGCCTCATGTGTTGCCATTTCAGGGGCAACACTCGGGGCAACACTTGAATCTGTGGTTGTACTGGTCGAACCAGTTTCTATTTCAGCCCTTTGTTCAACTTCTTCCAGCAAAATCAGAGGTATATTTTCAGCTGGTTCTCTTGTGGCACTCAAGTAATCGTTAAATTCAATATTTACCAATTCTTGAATCACTTTTAACCTCAGATTATAGACTTGATAAGCATGAATGTTTTGAGAGTAGCCAAGAAAGATAGCTTTGTCACTCTTAGAATCTAGTTTTCCTAAGTATTCCCGGTCATTTAAAATGTAGCACAAACACCCAAACACGCGAAAATAGTGAACCGTAGGTTTCTTTCCATTTAAAATCTCATAGGGTGTCATAGTAGTACCGGGTCTTAAGAAAACTCTATTCGTAGTGTGACATGCTGTGTTTAATGCTTCAGCCCAAAAACCTTTAGAAATATTTCTAGCAATTAGCATAACACGAGCCATCTCCAACAAAGTCCTATTTTTCCTTTCAGCAATACCATTTTGTTGTGGTGTTTTGTGTGCTGAAAATTGATTGTGTATCCCCTTTTTACTACAAAATGTAGAGAAGGAGATGTTTTCAAACTCTCTACCATGATCTGACCTTATTCGAAAAATAGGAGAACAAAACATGTTTTTGATTTTAGAGACTAAGCGAGTAAATTTATCAAAAGTTTCAGATTTTTCTCTTAAGAAATAGATCCATGTAAACCTAGAAAAATCATCAACTATAACATAAACATAATTCTTACCTCCCAAGCTTAGGACCCATCAAGTCCATATGTAAAAGATGAAAACAATGTGTTGTTCCTGAGTGTTGCTCATTATGTTGTCCAACACTGTGAGCAACACAAGTCTGCTTACCCTTTTGGCAGTCACCACACATCACGGTGTCTTTGAGGTTTAATTTAGGAACACCTTTGACGGCATTGAGTTTGATAATCTTCTCAAGATTCCTATAATGAGAATGACCTAACTTTTGATGCCATAACCTTATGTCATCAAGTTTTGTCAAATTGCACACTGGTTTATTACCAACGAGGTAGTAATTATCACTTGATCTTATTCCAGTCATGACACAAAAGTTAGTATTATCAAACACTTCACAAGTATTTTTATTGAATTTTACCTCCAAATTGTCATCACATAATTGGCTAATGCTAATTAAATTAGCAAGTAGACCATCTACATGCAAGACATTTTTAAAGGAGGAAAACCAACAATATCCAGTGTTCCTTTTCCAATTATTTCACTCTTGCCTCCACCACCATAAGTCACCGAGCTTCCTTGAATAGGTTGGTACTCCGTTAGGAATGATCTTGTTCCCGTCATATGACGTGAACAACCACTATCAAAGTACCAAGCACCTGAAACGTTAGTCCTTAAAGCAGTGTACACAACATAGCATTTCAGTTTTTCTTTGGGTAGCCAAGCCTTTTTTGAAAATCTGGATTTCTGTTCGCCAGTGTTGTCTTGAGTGTTGCCCTGAGAATTTGGCGACACTTGAGGCAACACTTGTAGACTGGACATTTTCTTTTGAAGAATAAAGCAATCTAATTTTTTATGTCCAGGTCTGTGACAGTATTCACACTCAATGGATTGATCAGAAGTGTCACTAGAAGTACTACCCTTTTCCTTGAAATGCTCTTTTATAAAACGATTTTTAGTTTCAACATCAAACAAGGAAGAGGTAATATTTTCTAGTGATTCTTGGAAGCCAAGACCAGCTTTAAGAGGCTTACTCAAGTTGAGTATCTCACCCAATTTGGATGAACTAGTGTTGAGTTTTTTGAAGGTGGATTCAGCTAGGTTGAGTTTGGCCTTGAGTTTATCAAGATCCAAATCTCTCCTACTGAGTTGAACCTTCAGCCGAGACAAGGAGTTTTTAAGATCATGATTTTCTTTTTTCAGGAAAACCACCATCTTGTTCTCCTTTTTCCATTCTACGAGGAGAGACTTATAGAGGTTTTTTAATTCATGAATGAGCTCATCTTTACAAAGTTCATCCTCTATAGACTCCTCTGAATTTAAACCAACAGAACCATGCAAGCAAATATCATTTAAAGAATCATACCTGCTGAGTGTTGTGTCAAGTGTTGCTATTTCATGGATGACACTTGAGGCAACACTTTCTGAAGAAGTCACAAGTGTTGTGTCAGATGTTGTCATTTCTGGGACAACACTTGAGGTAACACTTTCTGTCAAAGGCAGCTCCTCTACCGTGGCCATCATGACCACTTGCTCGGCCTTTTCATCTTTCTCCGTTCCTTCCTCCTCTCCGTCACTAAGAGACACCCACATATTTTGCCTGCCTTTCTCAATGTATTAGCACATTCATTGGCATAGTGACCCCAACCGAAACAAGCATGATATTGAATAGATTAAATGTACTTAGGATCGGACCGGAACTTTTCCGAGGATGCACGTCTAGGTGGGGTGTCTTTTGGGTTCGGAGGAGGAACTCTTCTTGGCACAAAACTTGACGTTTTAGATTGTTGGTCCTTAGCTTTCACCTGCACACTGTTAAATTTGTTTCATTGCCTTTATCTTATGAGCACTATGTTGTCTCTAGTATCAGTGGTAAAGAGACAGTAACTCTAGAGGAGGTGAAATCCTTGCTCAAGACTAGAGAGTTGCGTTGTAAGGCAAGCAATAATAGTGGTACAGATAATCAGATAGCAGGTTTGGTTGCTGAAGGCATCAGAGGCTCTAGCAGCAAGCAGAAGAAGAAGAAGTCTTCTGGCAAGAAGGGCCTAAAACATGATGATATTTGTAATTACTGCAATAGAAAGGGACATTGGAAGACAAATTGCCCTAGGAAGAAGCGAGGAGAGACTCCAAATCGTAATGAAGCTAATGATACAGTTGATATGAGCAGCTCTGATGGGGATCATGCTCCAGTGACAAGAATCTGTAAAACATTAGGATATGTGGATTCTTGATTCTGGGGCTTCTTATCATATCAGTCCGATTAGAGAGTGGTTTACAACTTATGAGTAGGTGGATGGTAGTAATATTCATATGGCCAACGTCTTTACTTGCAAGGTGTTTGGTATTGGCTCTATCAAGTTGCGGACTTATGATAGTAAGTTCTGTACTTTGAACGATGTGAGGCATGTTGTACAAATGACAAAGAACCTGACATCTCTTAGTCAGCTTGACAACAAAGGGTACAGTTTCAAATGTAAAGGTTTTTTTTTGGCGAAAGGAGAGGGTACTCCCTAGATTTTATTAATTAAGCAAAAATTACAAACGAAGGTGGGGGACATGACAACCTCAACCACCGAAAAGGAAAATACATAGGGATTAAAGTCGAAGTAGAAGAAAAAATAACTATGGGGAGGGGTCCAGCTTCTAATGAGCTGCCCATTACAAAGGGGGAAAGGGGAAAACCAGAGGCAAGCATCAGAAACCACGCCCAAAACGCCAAGCCCCAAAACAGCCCAAGCAGAAGTGGACGACTCGTCCCCATAAAGCCTAACTCGTCCCCTACAAAGGGACGACAGAAATAGAGGGAAGAACAAAAGGGACGAGTCATCCCCTCTGTTACGACTCATGCCCATAAAGGCCATGAATGTCGCATGCCAGAACCAGCCATTGTAGAGAAACATCAGCAACAGAAACAACAGCATACATAGAAAGCATAAACACCTAGCCATACAAGCAATTAGAGCCTAACATAAGGAATGGAAGCTCTATCCAGTCTATAAGAGCCACGGCAATCATGAGGGAGGTCCTTTGGAGAGTAGAAAACTGAATTGGATCTAGATGAAGAAGCAACATTAGCTAAACCATCAGCCACACGATTTCCTTCACGAAGAATGTGAGTAACACGAACATGAATCTGCATCATAATCCTTTTTAGTTGCTGAACTTCATACCAAATTGACCAAGGAATATGATAATCCAATATCTAAATCTTCAAAAGAATCTCTGAATCATCTTCAAGCCAAAGGGAAGACATACCAAAAGAAACATCAAAGTTTAAACCATCCAAAACAGCTTTTGCTTCCGCCACCATATTTGTACCAACTCCATAAAAATTTGAAAAGGCAAAAAGCATAATTCCATGAGAATTTTGAAAAATGCCCCTACCCGAAATCACACCAGGATTGCCTTTCGCAGCCCCATCCGTATTAAGCTTAAATAACTCAAGGGACGGAGATTTCCAAAAAACAAATCTCAACGGCCGAAAAGAAGAAGCGCTGTGACTTATGGAAAAGTACCTGAGGATATCAATATCTCCATGATAAAACTTGAAATTAATCTGGAAAGCCTTGACTACGAGAGAAACTTGATCATTAACAGCCCCAATGATAGACTCGGCATTCATAGCAATATTCTCGAATCTAGCTTTATTTCGACTTTTCCAAATCTCTCAAACAATGAAACAAGGCATAATCCGACTAAGCCACTTTAATCCCGGGCTAAAACCCCTAGATTTACCAAACCACCAGATAGAAAGGATAGACCGAATGCTATAAGAAATGATTGGGACCCCCAACATATTAGCAAATATAGACCAAACTTTACCTGCAATTCTGGTATGAACGAATAAATGATCCGCATCTTCAAGGGATCTAGCCAAACAACAGTCACATCCCGAGGCCAAATAAATACCTTTACGTTAAATAGCAACATCAGTAGGAATACCACCGAGATTTTGAGAGGGACATGCTTATGCCAGCAATGCTCAAAAACAACATCATGCGTACCAGCATCCTTATAAAGGCGCCAAGAAGAAGAAATAGTAAACTAACCTTTACTAGATGGAAGCCAATATAATTAATCCGGAACATTGGAGATGGAGATAGGATGATTTTGTATAGACTGCAAAAGCTGCGGGCCATAAACATCAAGAATATGATCAACCCGAGGTTTTCCATCTTCAAACAAAGAAGAAACTTCAAAGTGATTCCCAGGAAGAAGGAGCCGAGACCCATTAAGCCAATTTTCATGGACAGAAATTTCCCCTCGCCCAATTCTCCAACCAATATTTGCTTCAACAATATCTTTAACTTGTAACATACGGCACCAAATATGAGAAGAGAAAGAGGGTTGAGAAGCATCCATAGGATGAGTACCAAAGCAATACTTGGCAAGCATAAAATCTGCCCATAAAGATTTATGACCACGAATCCGCCACCAAAGTTTCATAGCGAAAGCTTTGGCGATATCTTCAAACTTCCTCAAGCCTAAACCCCCTTCACAAGTAGACTGAAACATAAGAGATCGACGAACCCAATGGCATTTTTTATTCCCATCTTCATCACTCCAAAAGAAATTGGCAATAATTCGATACATTGCTGCAATAACACCTTTTGGGGGTTCCAGGAGAGAAATATAGTATAGAGGAATTGCTTGAAGACATGACTGAATAAGAGTAAGCTTGGCAACAAAAGATAAAATTTTTCCTTTCCATGAAGCCAATCTATCTTCCATCTTAGCAATAACTGAATCAAAGAGAGATATTTTCTTCCGTCCCACATATAAAGGGCAGCCAAGATAAGTGATCGGAAGAGTCTTTTTGACAAAAACCGCCGCTTCAGTGATGATTGCATCTCTATTTCCATCTTCCACACCCAAAATATAACAAGATTTCAATTTTTTTTTGATACCATTGTAAACATCTCATGTGAGCTTCCATAGAATCTTTCGACCCATTGCAGAAAATAATGATATCATCGGCATAGGCTAAGTGAGAAATCATTGGAGTATTGATATGGGCCCGATATCTAAAACGAGGAAAATCGGAATGAAGCATATTAAGGCCTCTACTAAGAACCTCGGCAGCCATGATAAAAAGGGTAGGGGAAATTGGGTCACCTTGACGAAGCCCTCGAGAAGAATGAAAAAAAACCACATGATTTTCCATTGACAAGCACAGAAAACCAACAAGAAGAGATACAACAGAAAATTAAATCATTCCAGACTTCAGAGAAACCAAACTTTCGCATGACTTTAATCAGAGCAAACCAAGATATTCTATCATAAGCCTTTGCCATATCAAGCTTTAAAAACACATTAGATCCTCTTACCTTTTTCTTTACAGATTGGACCATCTCCTGCCCAAGAAGAACATTCTCATGAATTAAACGACCTTTGAAAAATCCACTTTGTTGCGGAGAGATAATTCGAGGCAAAAGAGATTTCAAATGTAAAGGTGGAGCAGTTCATGTCTGCGAAGGTTCTGAAGTGATTCTGAGAGGTTTTAAGTTGGGCTCCTTGTATTTCCTCCAAGGAAGGATGCTTTCTGGGTCAGTATTGGTTGCATCATCTGAAGTGGTCAAGAAGTATATGACCAAGTTGTGGCATATTAGGTTTGGGCACATGATCATTAGAGGGATGCATATATTGGCTACTAATGGTTTTCTTTGTGGCCAAAAGGTCAAGGATCTTAAGTTTTTGTGAGCATTGTGTACTTGGGAAGATGCAGCGAAGCAAGTTTCCTAAGGGGGTTCATAGAACGAAGGGAAGTCTAGATTACATTCACTTGGATTGTTGGGGACCTTCACGTCAGGAATCATTGAGAGGTCACATGTATTTCTTTTCTATGATTAATGACTACTCGAGGAAGACTTGGGTGATTATTATGAAGCACAAGATTGAGGATCTCACCAATTTCATAAAGTGGAACACGTTATTGGAGAATCAGACAGGGAAGAAGATCAAGCAACTTTGGACAAATAATGGGTTGGAGTCCTGTAGTGCTGAGTTCGATGAGTTATGCAAGGAAGTGGGGATTTCTAGGCATCTCACTACCAGGGGTACACCATAGCAGAATGGTGTAGTAGAGTGCATGAATCGGACATTATTTCCTAGAGTAAGGTGCATGCTCTCCAATGCAGAGTTGTCTAAGCGATTATGTGCAGAAGCGATTAGTATAGTGTTTTGGTAAAAAACAATCAACAATAAAGAAATTCGAAATAAAGTTGAGGAAGGTGCAATGGAATATAATCGGTGTAACAATGAAACTAGGATGGCTCGATCATGTAACGAGGAAAACCCTTGAGATAACTATCTCGCCGGCACAAAACCTTGGGAGATGATTATGAGCACCTACCTTCCCAAACAATAGTATTAATCTTTCTGAGTTACAAAAGATGAAGCTATGGCAAATTACAATGTGTTTGTGAACTATGTGTGAGTAGTGTGTGCCTAGTGTTCCAGTCATGAGCCTTTAAATAGAGGAAATAACTGAAGATAACGTAAACCCTAACAAACTCTCCTAGAATCTCGGCCTTGCTATCTCTATCTTGACTTGGTCTCTTCAACCGTTGAAATGGGTCCATGGAACATGTTTTTCCCACGTTCTTTTATACCTGTAATTAAATATATAACATAAATAATTAAATAATGAATTAATTATCTAAGTAAATTTTACCTTCTCCACAGGTGTGAAGATGACGACATGCTGGCAACTATTCAAGATATAGCAATCCTGAATTTACCCACAACAATTGTCCCCAAAAACTGTCTTTAAATGAATTTAAAAGGACGGTTTTTTCTACCTCCTTCTAGAAGCTTGGACAGTTAATTAATTCGTAGAGAGACGTGGCAGTTGAGAGGTTTAATCCCACTTAATTAGCGTAACTACCAAGGATCAAGGGTTTTTTAACCGAGTTCCTTTCACTTTCTTCTCCATTTTTCCAATCATTTTCATCTATCTCCTTCTTCACGGCGGTGATTTCTTCTTCAAGGTAAAATCTTTCCCTCTCTTTTTCTCCCTTTTTGCTTTTTTGAAAAAAATGGTTAAGCCTAGAAAGGGCAAATCTGCAAGTAACCCTCTGAGTTTAAACGAGGATGGGGGTTTTTCTTACGAAGGTTTGTTGGTAAAACCAGACGAAGAGATCTGTGTTTTCAACAACAAGCTGATTGAATCTGTCAAGGATCGTCAATGCTTCCCGGATTCCACCATCTTTAGGTCTTTTGATGTATTTCTTAGGGCTGACTTAGTATCTCCACAATGGGTTTATTTCTATGAATACCCCTTCACTCTAGGTTTCTCGTATCCTTTCCCTACATTGATAAGTGAGTTTTTTAGAAAAACTAACTTGGCTTTTGTCCAACTGATGCCCATGGTTTGGAGGATTTTTTCTTGTGTTCTGCGAGTGAACCGTGAATTCGGTTTAGACAAAGGTTTGAGGGAGTTAGCCTTTATATACGAGCTCCAAACCTTTGGTTCCACGAGATATCTCCTTGAGACTAGGTCAGGCATGAAACCTCTGTTTTTGAAAGTAACCGTGAATGATAGGGGTTGGAAATCGAAATACTTTTTTGTTGAGAAGGATTCCTTGGAGGAAGGAGATTTCTTGGCAACTGGATGGAACAGGGAAGGTATCCCTCTTTCAAACTTCAATTTTTCTTTATTTCCCGCACTTGTTGTAATTTTCTTTGTTTTGTTTTTGCAGCTATTGATTGGGCTAAGCTTTTCCCTCCATCTGCCGAGACAATTGGGAAAGTGAGGAGATTGTTGGAGTTCTCAGAGGGAGAGCGATCCTTCCAGCCTTTTGAAGTCACAGCTATTTCTGAAGACAAGGAGATACCACCATCGACATAGATGTCCACTGGTAAGATCCTATTTTGTCTACAAAATTTTTGTGTATCTGGATTCTGCTTTCTTCTGACAGTATGCCTTCTGTTTTTGACAGTTTCAAAGTCTACAGCTGCCTTTTCTCTAAAGGACCTTCAGGATTTTGTTGGGCAAACCCAGGCAAGCCAAAAATTATCGATGCCTAAGAAGGAGATGGAGGCACCATCTGTAGGAGCAAGGGTGAAGAAGAGGAAGGGTAGCTCTAAGGAAGTGATAAATGTTGATGAAACAGGCCTGGTGGATGTTGAAAAGGCGCTTGCTAGAGCTGCAGTGGTAAGTTTTTTTTTTTTTTTTTGAAAAAATAGAGTTTTCAAAGGAATTTTTATTTGAATAATGCATCTCAGAGTTTGATCAAGTTTTGGCTTTCGCAGGGTGTTGATGCAGCTAAGATAAGAATGAGCAGTCTTGAGGAAAGGAATAGGAAGTTGGTGATGGAGGTTATACAAATCAAGAAACAGAGGGAGGCTTCGGCTAAGAAGAATGAAGATCTACAGAATGAGGTGGAAAGCTTGATGAAAGGAATGTCTTCCATCCAAGACATCCAGCTGCAGGAGATTGAAGATGTGAAGAAGAACATGATGGCCTCCGCTGCCCGAAGCATGATCGAAATTAAAATTCAAAAGATGGAGGAATTTCATGCTGGGAAGCATACAGAGTGGAATGTTGAGCAACAACGTTCCCTCTTGAAGGCCTTGGATGCTAAGGGAGAGGAGGCAGGAGAAGGATCTCCAGCTGCTAAGGATGACGATATCCTTAAGGAAGGAGCAGCGACAATATCAGCGGCAGTAGCCATCCCCATGAAGGAAAAAGTAAATGGTTCTTTTGGTTTGAAAATACTTTTGGTTTAAAAACTTTGGTTTGAAAATGGGCTGCGTCCCAAAGACAATGTTTGAATTTTTTGGTTTGTAATCGGCCCATAAGGGCCAAGACAATTTTCTTTTCAAGTGTTGGGTTGGTCCAACACTTTTACGCTTTTCGTAGAATAAAAATTTTTCTTGGATTTTGGTGAAAAAATTTTCTCAAGCATCTTTGTGAAAAATGAATTTAGAAGGTTGGTATGTTAACCTCTTCGTAGATAGTGACAACTTGTGAGTGGATGTAGAAATCCTTTGCAATTACTTAGATTGACATGCAAATGTCAATAACCATTTGTTCTTAGGTGGCAGGATTATGCCACAACCATATTGATAAATACTTAGGGTCAAAACTCATTGATCGAGTGGAGATGGGTAATTCGTACATATTAAACATACGGGCCCACCACACACCTCAACCAAGGTTGACATCGTGCGCTCCAGGCGAGGTGTTTAAACCTTTATGAGACGAAAGAAAGTAATTTCTTTAAACCTTTGAAGGGATTAAGTACCTTAAACGGAGATGAGATGGCCAGTCTCAAAACGGTTGTTTTCACGAGGATTTGGAATGAATTGGAGACTTCTTGTAAAATAACAAGTTAATGAGAGATTTCGACATCTTTTCTGATGTCATATTTTATTTGATAAAAGAAAGTAAAAAAGTGCTAGAACTTCATAAAAATATTTTTTAAACATAAGTAAGAAAAAGGTTGTACCTGATTTAAGGTGTTAACATCTTGGAAGGATGCTAACATCTTAATTTGTCAAGGAGGTTTATTCAAATGCTTCTTGTTTTCTCGCAAAACAGAAACATGTTAGGGTGGGTGTTAGCTTAGCTAACGCCCCTCCGTTGCTTAAGTCAGTAATCATTCCAAAAAATAAACAAAAGAGGAAACAAGTACTTTTATTGAAAATAGAATGATAAATATCGTACCTTGGTTTTATTTGCATTTGTAAAGTAATTATGGAAACTTACATAAAGTAGGACTTGAGGTGAATGGCATTCCAGCTTCGGGGAATCCTTGCTCCCTCTAGAGTTGATAGCCAATAGGAGCCTTTACCTGCTTCGGCATCAACTAAGTATGGCCCTTCCCATTTGGGAGCCATCTTTCCAGCATTGGACTCTCTTGTATTCTGAAATAGCTTTCGTAGGACTAGATCACAAACTTGGAATTTCCGTAATCTAACATTTTTGTTGTAGGATCTAGCAATCTTTTGTTGATATGCTGCTATTCTGATCTTGGCTAAATCCCTTAGCTCGTCAATGGTATCTAGATCATGACTCAGGTTGGCATCATTCTGCTCAGGTGTCAACATCTTGAATCTGGCAGTAGGGACGACGACTTCTGCCGGGATGACTGCTTCTGCTCCAAATACTAAGGAGTAGGGGGTTTGGCCTGTCGCGTTCTTTGGTGTGGTTCTATCTGCCCAAAGGACAAATGGAAGCTCTTCCACCCATCTTCCTTTCTTTTGATCTAGCCTCTTTTTTAGGTTATTGAGGATTATTTTGTTACTTGATTCTGCCTGGCCATTAGCTTAAGGATGCACAGGTGAGGATGTCACTATCTTAACTCCCCACCTAGTAAGGAAATCCTGTGTCTTCTTGCTGATGAACTGGGAGCCGTTGTCACATATTATTTCAGAGGGGATGCCAAATCTACTAAATATATTTTTCTTAATGAAGGATATGACTTCTTTATCATGAACTTGCATGTAGGATTCAGCTTCAACCCACTTAGAGAAATAGTCAGTCATTGCAAGTAAAAATACTTTTCCTTCGGGAGCTTTAGGCAATTTTCCCACTATATCCATTCCCCACCTCATGAACGGCCAAGGGGAGAGGATTGGATGAAGCAATTCTGCGGGCTGATGCAAGATGTCGCTATGCCTCTGGCAGGAATCACATTTCTTGGCAAAGATGGCAGCATCTTGACGCATTGTTGGCCAATAGTAACCCATTCTTAGAGCCTTCGTATATAAGCTTCTGCCCCTAGAATGGTTACCACACGATCCTTCATGCAATTCTCTTAGAACTTCATTGGCTTTGTCAGCTTTGAGACATCTCAAGTATGGACCTGCAAATGATTTCTTAAACAACACATTATCTATTAATACGAATCTTGAAATCCTTACCCTGAATGCTCTAGCATTCTTTTCCTCATTAGGGATGGTGCCATCTTGAAGATATTTAATTATTGGCATCGTCAAGGATGTCTCTATCTGATCATCTGGGATGTCATCATCTGTACAGAAAAGTTCTAACCTTTCTACTGCAGGGATGTCAACATGTATGATTGGTATATTGGTCTGAGATAAGTTCTTGAAAGCTGATCCAAGATTGGCCAATGCATCTGCTTGAGAGTTCTCTTCTCCGGGTATTTGCTCAAAAGAGAAGATTTGAAATTTGCTTGCCAGAATTTTCACAATGCCCAAATAAGCTATCATCTTGGCATTTTTTGCTGCATAGGAACCATTAAAATGATTGATAAGTAATAATGAATCACTATATACCTGTATTGATTTAATGTTCATGTCTAGAGCCACGGTTAGGCCCACGATTAAGGCTTTGTATTCTGATTCATTATTGGTGGCTTTAAAATCACAACTAATGGCCTGGGGTATGATGTCCCCTTGTGGGGACTTTAGGACAACACCTAGCCCCGTGCCCCTCATATTAGAAGAACCATCTGTGAATAGAGTTCACTTCCGCAGGATGTCCCCATCTTGGAGTTGTTGGACTTCAAGTTCTACTTCTGGTTGCATGCTTGGACTAAACTCTGCCACAAAGTCTGCAAGTGCTTGGAATTTTATTGCTGTTCTAGGCTCATACTTGATGTCATAAGTGCTTAGTTGAACGGACCATTTGGCCATCCTTCCTGACATTTCTGGTTTTCTCATTACACTTTTTATTGGATAATTAGTACGAATGACAATGATATGAGTTTCAAAATAATGTCTTAACTTAATGGAAGCAGAAATCAGAGCCAATATTAATTTTTCAAGGTGTGAATACCTGGTTTCAGCATCGAGCAGTGTTTTACTTACATAGTATATCGGCTGCTGGATGCCATCTTGATCACGGACCAGGACGACACTAACTGCGGTTTCGGAGACAGCTAAGTAAACACATATGGCTCATCTTCTTGAGGCTTTGAGAGTAGGGGAGGCGTTGACAGGTACAACTTTAAATCTTGAAAGGCTTGTTCATGCTTATCAGTCCACTCGAACCTGGAATTTTTCTTCAAGATGTCATAGAACGGCTTGCATCTGTCTGAGGATTTTGAGATGAATCGATTCAATGCTGCCACTTTCCCTGTCAATCTTTGAACATCTTTGATGGATTTGGGTGACGTTAGATTGATGATGGCTCTTATTTGCTCCGGGCTTGCCTCTATCCCTCTTTGCATCACCATGTAGCCCAAGAATTTACCGGATTTCATGCCAAAATTGCACTTTGCTGGGTTCAGCTTCATGTTGAATTTGTCCAGGATGTCAAATGCTTGAGTAAGATCCCGAACATGATCTTCAGCTTTCTTCGACTTTATTACCATATCGTCGATGTATACTTCCATGGTGTCCCCAATCTGCTCTTTGAACATCATGTTGACTAGCCTTTGGTATGTAGCACCTGCATTTGTTAGTCCAAAAGGCATTGCAATATAACAATAAATACCTGTTGGGGTAATGAAGGCGGTGTCCTCTTGGTCGGATGGCTCCATCTGGATTTGCTGGAATCCTGAAGATGCATCCAAGAAAGTCAACACTTCATGTCCAGAAGTAGCATCTACCAAAGTATCAATTTGTGGTAAAGGGAAAGGATCTTTGGGACAAGCTTTGTTTAAGTCTGTGAAGTCAACACAAACTCTCCACTTGCCATTCTTCTTTTCTATCACCACCACATTTTCTAGCCATCTTGGTGTGAATGTGGTGCCCAAATTCTTTTGTTTATTGGAATTCACGCGAGTTTGAAGACATCCGAGTTATTTGAAAAACGGAGTCGCCACGCCATTTTGATTACCTCAAAACTTTGAAAAAAAGGTTTTATGGGTTCGGAGGTTAAGTTACCCCTTGGGAAGAACGTTTGGCGTTCACCCAAAGTGCCTTGCCGGAGCAAGTCTCCCTAGATTTCATTAATCGTGTTTGCTTGCGTGCTTTCTTTGTGTGCATGTGTTTGAAAATAAGGGGGGGAATGTCCCAAGTTGTCTTCCGGACGTACAAACCATTTGTTGGTTGTCGCTCGGGATTCCTTGGAATTTATGTATTTGGGATTATGATCCCGTCCTCATCTTATGACTTATGATCATCGCATTTTAAACCTCGGGACCCTCGGGACTTGCGTGATCGAGAGAATGACTCTCTTTTGGGTCAAAGATGAGGTTCTTTAGGAAGGAATGTCCTTAGCCCATCAATCCTACGCTTTAAGACGGTCGAGCTCGTATAGAGGCTTCATACTCATTCTTAAGCGATAATCGGAGATATAGGGTTCAAGGTTATCCTTTTCCTAAAGAAATCATGAACCTTTAATGGAAGGAACGATGCAAAGATGAGAACTTTTACACCGGTCCGTTCCAAGGTTGGGGAAAGGGAAATGCATGATAAAAAAATGACTCTTTAATGAAAAGATGACATTTTGGTTTTCGCAAATGATGCTTTTGATTGAAAGAAATGATCTTTATGCAAATGATGCATAAAGATTTGATTTTTATGCAAATGATGCATTGAAAAAGGGGTTTTGATGCAAAGGATGCATTTTTATTGAAAAAGATTTGATCTTTGTATGCAAATGATGCATAAAGATAACATTTTTATTGGAAAATAGGGATTTTAGGTGCAAAGAATGCACCTTTATGAAAAAGACTACATTTTTATGACAAATGAGGTCTTAATGCATGCAAGGGAAAGGGGTGATAAAGATATGATCTTTATGAATAAATGCCAAGTCCCAAGCAAGATATATGAATGCAATGAGCAAGTATATCAATTAAAATGCAAGGTTAGGGCGTGCGAGGTTACCAATCGTTTCCTTCGCTTCTTCGGACGGAGCTAGGAGGAGAGGTTCTTCTTGGGTCTTGAGGAGGAGGGAGATGGCTTCTTGAGCTTCTTCTTCGCCTTCTTGAGCCTTGAGGGTTTTCTTCACGTACGGGACTGCTATGGAGTGTGTGTGTGTGATTGTTTGTGTTGTTGTTGTTCTTGAAATGGGTAGAGGAGGGCTCTATTTATAGGCGATGCGGATAAGGCTAATGAAGCCGTGCGGCTGCGAGCCCTTTGCAAATGAGGCCGTGCGGTCTTATCCATAATGACTCGGCATTCTAGAACCATGCAAGGTGGCATCATTCTAGAAGCTTCTCCTAATTAAGAAAAACGTGTTTTCTTAATTAGGAAGGCTCCTACTGACCCTAATTTAAATTTGGGTGTTCCGGGACATTTCAGGAACACTAGGAAGGTCAGGGAATTACCGGAAAACTTACCGAAATGTCGGGAAAATTAACTTAGGAAGGCATGAGCCGGATTTGGGTACTTACGAAGCCCTCGGCAACGTCACTTGCAAGGCGAGTGGGGTTGTCGATAGAAAAAGGATCCGATCGGCGAATGCGAGACGGATTGGGAGACCGAGGTGGTCGAGTGGGTGAACCTTTTGGAAGGCTACCTACGTATCCGGAGGAATCAAGCCGGGCCGTAGTTCGGGCTTAGGATCATTTGGAAGGAAGAAGAGAAAATGACCTAGGAGGTCAAGCAATTGATCCTACTTGGGGACATGCTAGGAGTGACCCAGGTGGTCGAATATTTGAACTTTTATGAGGGCGCTTTATCACCGAGGAGTGACAAAGAAACGGGGGTGACCAAAGTGGTCGAATGGCTGGAACCTTTTATAAAAGGCTACCTACGTATCCGGAGGAATCAAGCCTTGATCGTAGTTCAAGCATCACTAGATAGTTAGGAACGATGTCTAGGATCCTTGAGATTTTGACAATTCGGAGAATTTGTCACACGATGAAGCTAGAGCTTATGGCACTATCTCTTTATGACGGAGATAGAGGTAACTTAAGTTGGGAAACTTGAGCGTACGTCACTATTCGCGGATAGTGGTAGCACAATTTGAAATGACTTGGGCATTCGTCACTATTCGCGGATAGTGGTAGCACAATTTGAAATGACTTGGGCATTCGTCACTATTCGCGGATAGTGGTAGCACAATTTGGAATGACTTGGGCATACTTCACTATTCGCGGATAGAGGTAGCACAAGTTGGAATGACTTGGGCATACTTCACTATTCGCGGATAGAGGTAGCACAAGTTGGAATGACTTGGGCATACTTCACTATTCGCGGATAGAGGTAGCACAAGTTGGAATGACTTGGGCATACTTCACTATTCGCGGATAGAGGTAGCACAAGTTGGAATGACTTGGGCATACTTCACTATTCGCGGATAGAGGTAGCACAATTTGGAATGACTTGGGCATACTTCACTATTCGCGGATAGAGGTAGCACAAGTTGGAATGACTTGGGCATACTTCACTATTCGCGGATAGAGGTAGCACAAGTTGGAATGACTTGGGCATACTACGTCACTATTCGCGGATAGAGGTAGCACAAGTTGGAATGACTTGGGCATACGTCACTATTCGCGGATAGAGGTAGCACAAGTTTAGAGTTGACAATTCGGAGGTTGTCACCTAGTGTTATCCCGTTATAACGGAATTAACGGAGCGGCGGGAATAAAGCTTGATTGCTAAAGAGATAAGGGATATTTTACGAAAAGATGTTATCTTGGTTAAAAGATAACGGAAATTGCATGCCCAAGTGGAAGGTCCGGGCGGGATTGTAATTTATGCTCGGAGCGAATGAAGCCGCCCGGCATGAGATGGAGAAAAAGAAGCCGTACGGCTAGAAGCTGTTTTTCAGTTATTTAAAATCGGGTTTTGAACGGGCATTGGGCACTTGTTGCCGCCCAAGAACGCGAGAGAGAGAGAGAGAGAGAGAGAATTTGAAATTCTTCAACCCTTTTGCTTCCCTTTGATTTGAAATGGATCCGGAGGGCAATCCCATACCAAGGCAAGCAAGGAGAAACATCTCGGCGGCCGCGAGAAGGAGGAGGAAGGAGCTCGTGAGGACGGAGAGGAAGTATGACTTCCTTACGCCTCCATCGGAGCTTTATCAGAGGAGAAGGGAGCACAAATCAACGAACCCGCGATCAGTTGGGGTAAGCATTCTCATTTTGCTCAAATCCGATGATTTTGCTTGATTTTTGAATGATTTAGGGCTTGACCCGAATTATAGGATTTTGAATGATTTTTTTGAATGATTTTGAGATGCATGAACAACCTATGAGGCTAAGAATATGCATGTGCAATTTTATTTGACAGAAATTATGAGAATGACTCACTTTTTCTCGCAAAATGAAGTAAGAATTTTTCAAAATATGAGACGGAGTTCTTGCCTTGTGCTAGAACTAGGTCAAAATTCTGATTTTCAATGAGAAAACATGATTTTGGAAGATGAAAATGATTCATGCATGCCATTTTTGAAAAATAATGCTTATGTGCAAAAATTGTGATTTTGTGCTTTAGGAAAGCAATGACGCGTTTCAAGTGATGAAAGACACGTTTTTGATGCAAAAGTTATGCTAGAAAAACTTTTATGAATGCTTTTCTTTTGAAAATATGTGCACTTTTGAATATATGCATGCTTTTGAAATGATATGAAGGGCGACGCTTCTTTTGATGTGCTTGTCTACGGGAGAACAAGTCTAGAGGACCGTCGGAGATAGCGGTCAAGCTTTGGCGAGAGGATGCCGGATTTTGAGAAGGATGGGGTAAATCCCAGCGGTGAGTGAGGGCTGCGGCACTTTGGATGCATTTGTAGAGGCTATCGGCCGGGGTGTCCACATCACCTCGAAGAGCAAGGGCTTGGTCCGAGGCCCTTTACGAGTTACAGTGGGACGGTACTCATAGCTTTCACTGGTGGGGAGGGCGACGGTGACTCTGCCGATTTCACCGCTATTACGGGCTTACGGTTCAGCTGGGAGGCCCGTGACTTGGAGAGACCATATCACGGCGGAGGAGTTCCGAGGCTTTGGTCGGGTTTGAGCTGATTCCCAGTGGGGATGGAGACACGGAATGTCGAGGTGGCGATTCGAGACTAGCATGCGAAATTTTCTTGCTAATGATGTGGCCCTTGCCAGCGGTAGCTAGAGCATTCATATGGTTGATGCTATCGAGTCACCATCTTTGCCAGTGCAGGACGATAGCTATGACTTGCCTCCTCGACTCTGGAGGATGTTGATGGGATTGGGACGGTCTCTTGGGGAGAGGCCGGATTGGCGGAGCTCTACTTCTCGTTGGACATGTACGGTCGGAACAAGAGGCTGCTTCCATGGGCTTTCTCTTTTGCCCTTGAGGTAGTCTCCTTTTTTTTTTTCTTTTCTCTTTTCTGTCTTGAGACTTTTATAAGAGAAAATGACCTTTTGATGTTTTGAACATGCGGGCTGGTTTTGCGAGGTGATCGGGTTCTTCCCTTGGAACCCGGCGAGTGATGTCACCATCTTCCTGCTATGGTTATTTGGAGGAGATGCGAGAGATAAATTCACGGGGAAGACCCGGATTACCTTCGACTACAAAATGGTGAGGCCGGTCATCAACGAGGATGGGCACGATGGAGTGGACTTCTACCCACAGGGGGCGGTATCCGAGAGATTTTGTTGGGAGATGCTATAGAGGTGACGAGGCGAGAGGAGGTGGCTTCGGGGGCGACATGTGATGTCATCTACTTGGGGACCGCTTCTCGAGCGGCATGGTCATGTTCCCCACTAGATGCCATTACTCCTTCGACCCTCCCGGCACGGATCTTTGCGGCCCGAGGGCGGCGGTGGATGAGATTGAGAGGTACCGAGCGGCGTGGGCTGCGGAGGAGTATTTTGATATGGACACCCCTACTGCTGTGTTTGTGGAGCGGCGCTGAGGACGCCACGAAGCTAGTGAAGGCGGCGGTCACTCGGGGATATGGGGAGGATGAGCCTCTTGACCCGCCGATCCCTCCTGCACATCGTCCTACGTGGTCCATGGAGTGCCGAGGAGGATGAGGATACTGTCCCCGATGCTAGGGAGCCCCGGTACACCTTGCCGCTGATAGCCTTTGTAAGTGTACTCTTAGGGTCTTATTCCCTTTTTAGCTTTGATTTTACGCTTTTGCAATTTTACGAGATTTTACGAGATTTTTCTCTTCTTTTTCTCGGGTTCCGGCTCGCACTTACGATAGGTGGTTAGGCGGGAATAGGGGCTGGAAGGACATGTGCCGGTCTCTTACGAGGAAGGCGCTGCGCTTGAAGGCGGCGGCGGATGCACGGGAGCACAGGCGCAAGAGACGGCACGTCGGGGGCACGGCGTCTACCTCATCGGCCTCGGAGTACTCTTCCGGTGCTATGCCTCGGGGCGGGGACCCAGCCCGGACGTGCAGGCGGTGGCGAGTACGGGCACGATAATGTCCATCTATCGATGTGAGCGACCGGGAGGACACGATGAGGGAGGCTAGCATTTATGGTGAGCGGCGATGAAGATGAAGAAGAATCGGAGGCCTAGGAGGTCTCTAGAATAGATTTGGAACAAAAACAAACAATTTACAATTTTTATGCACAACTTGTTTATTTTTGCTTTATTTGGGCGCCGATGGGGCGAAAACATTGTATTTATGTTTTATTTGCTTTTCTAATTCATGCTTTTTCAATTTGCATATTATCGAGCCTTGGGGCGACTTTTTGCTTGGAATTGGGGCTGAAAATGGGCCAAAATGATTTATAATGGTGTATAAATGCTTGAATGGCTTACGGATATGTTTTACGTACGGGTTTTGGTTGAAAAAGTGGGGTGAAAACTCCACTTGGGCAGCAACTTTGGTTCTTTGCAGAATTTTCTACGAGAGAGCTAATGTAGCCGTGCGGCATGGCCTTGAGGGCAAATGTAGCCGTGCGGCTAACGGTTCTGTACGAGCTGGTTATTTTACGAATAAAAGCAAGGCTTGGCCATTTCATTTCATTTTCACTCTAGACTTGTCCCAATTGTTCCCGAGCATATTTTGGACCTAAAAGCACCATCTTTGATCACTTTGCGATGGAGAAGCTCGTTAGATTGCAAAGGGAAAGCGAGACCATTTTCTATCCGGTCTTCAATCTTGGGCGAGATATAACTTCCAAAATCACAAGGGGCTGCTTGATTCTTCCTTCAAGATCAAGTCTTTATGGCATTTGAGGGATCTCCCGCCCGATTGGGATACGGTTGAGAGCCGCGGCAAAGTTACGGACGTCAGGAGACATGTTTCTTGCTTTTCTTACAACGAAATTGTCCCAACGCACGAAGACTTGAGCCTTGATTGGGAGTCCCGAGGCGAGGCTATATCTATTCCGCTGATCGGAGACGTGCCGGTGACGGTAAAGCTTGCATCTTTTCTGCGAGATTCCTTTGGGAGAGGTGAGAGGATGATGGTAGCCCGGATAGGATTGACCTTTCGATATCCGGGCAAGTTTGGGTTTCCGGATATGGCTGCGACCACGGTGGCTATGGATGCTTTCATTCTCTGCGTATTCTCTATTTTGTTCAACTTCTTTGAGTCCCAGTGGGGATCTGTCATAGTGGCCTCTTGGACATGGTCGAGAGGCTGCGAGTGGGAAGGATATTGTCCCGCTGGTTTTGGGAGAGACATTTCATGGGATTGATAGGATGGCTCGGGAGACCGTTTCATGAGGTCAGGAGTCAGGCTATGTTGACTACGTAGGCTGCGGGAGAGGCTCGGGGCTTTGCACGGGGCTTTGCCGACTCGGTGCCCTTGGGTGATTTCTCGGAGAGGTGCGCCTAGAGCGGCGAGGAACGGGGTAGGCTGGGAGTTGATGATGGCTAGGCTATCCACTTCGGACATCCGTTGGTGGATACCACATTGGAGGTTGCGGACCGGGAGGATATTTCGGGAGTCTTATCTTTGTGAGGGTTCCGAGTTACAGCTGGTCGTCCTTCTACATACCACACTTGGTATCCGGGCGGTTTGGGGCTTTACGGGAGCCATTGAGTGATTGGGAGGACATCCAGGACCATGGAGGTGGTGTCATTGGACATGAGAGATCCGGCCCGGCTTCTCTTTCTTCTCGAGGGCTTGGACACATCTTGCTTTCCCACCCGGGGCTATCTTCGGGAGCGGGAAGAGCACCATCTTGACCCTTTGTCTACTTGGGTGAGTACGAGAGGGAGATGGGAGCGACTCGAGGCTCATCTTGGAGGATAGACGTCGAGCTTTATTGGGAGGCGGCGCGTGACTCGAGTAGGACTACGAGGGAGGCGAGGCTAAGGCGAGTTGCCATAACCAATCGAGGTGACTTGGTCGGAGATATGGAGGCTCGGTACAAGAGATTGTCCGAGGTTGCTCCTTTGGCCCGAGGCTCGAGAGGGAGGAGGTGCGGACTCGTGCTCGGATAGAGAGCGCTCATTGACACGGGGTTGGTAGAGGCTCCGGTGAGGATACCGAGAGGTCGGGATGAGGGATACAGAGCATTATTGAGAAGAAAAGGAAGAAGACTCGACGAGGCCGAGGAAAAGGGAAGAAGGCGAAGAAGACTCGGCGAATGACGGCCCGACAAGTCTTTTCTCAAGATCCTCTTATTGCCATTTGCAAACACATTAGTTTATTTAGGCATTTTGTTGTATTTTAGATCTTTTTAGCGAGGTTAGCGAGTTAAGAGGTAGACCGTGCTTGAACTCATCAAGAAGTTTTTAACTTGTAATGAACAAGAAATATTATTTTAGAAATTAATCAAGACACATTTCATGGAAATTCAAATGTCTTTATTGATTGGGACCCGTTTTATGGCGAAATGCCCTTTACTATTTTTTAGGACACACTTCATGGAAGCTTGATTGTCCTTTTTATTGTTTAGGACACATTTCATGGAAACTTAATCGTCCTTTTTATTGTTTAGGACACATTTCATGGAAACTTAATCGTCCTTTTTATTGTTTAGACCGAACCATATATGGTGCCTACGTTCCCCTTTTACAAGAAAGGCTAAGGGGCTCGGGTCTTCGTAGTTCATTACGGTGAACTAATAATTTTTATGTGCGGCCATTTGTCTTTTGCCTAGACCGCCCTTTTTGGGGTTTCGGCCTAGTGGGCATTACTCTTTTGCACTTTTTTTCTTTTTTTTTTTTTTTTTTTTTTTTTTATATGTGCGGCCATTTGTCTTTTGCCTAGGCGCCCTTTTTGGGGTCTTCGGCCTAGTGGGCATTACTCTTTTGCACTTTTTTTCTTCTTTTTTTTTTTATTTATTATTTTTTTTATTTTTTATCGAGACATAGTATCTTCGGAGTTTATCACCATTGGCCAGGGTGGACAAAGGGATTGCCATCCAAGTACGCAAGCTTCATTGCTCCTCTGACGGTATTTTACGCACCACATAAGGGCCGATCCGAGACGGGTTCCCATTTTCCCGGGGTTGTCTGCGGTAGGGGCTTTACTTTCGGCACTAAGTCGCCCTCTTTGATGTCTACTGGCCTTGACCTTTTTATCAAACGCTCTGGCCATTCGCCTCACAGGTAGGCTCGGGTGTGTTCCATGGCTTTTAGCCTTCTCTCGTCAAGCGGGGCTAACTCATCATGCCGGCTGCGCAACCATTCCACTTCATTGACCTTTGTTTTCCGGGAGGACCCTTAATGACGGGATTTCCAACTCACTTTGGTAACCTTTGCTTCCATCCCGTAAGTTAGGGCAAAAGGAGTTTCTCCTGTGGGTATTACGACGGACGTTACGCAGCCCCGAGTGCTAGGTGCGGCTTTTCGGGCCAATCACGACCACGGGTGGCCATCTTCGGATGATCCGCTCGAGTGTCTTATTAGCGGCTTCCACGGCTCCATTGGTTTGAGGTGCATGCGGGGACGACTTGTGGCGAGTAACTCGAATTCGACGACGAGTCTATCGCAGTCTCCTTGAAGTGTGACCCATTATCGAAAATGATCTCGTTGGGCACCCCATATACGCACATTATGTTTTCTTTGATGAAGCTGGGCCACTTTTACGGAAGTGAGGACCTTGTAGGACTTGGCCTCTACCCACTTGGTGAAGTAGTCAATGGCTACCAAAACGAACTCGTGCCCATTGCTTCTATGAGGATATTTTCCCTATCACGTCAATGCCCCAAGTTGCAAACGGCCAAGGAGTCGTCATGCGGTACGAGGTCATGAGGTGGGGAGATGGTTGAGGTTGGCAAACCGGCGGCATTTGTCGCGAGGTTCGGACGTGTTGAACGCGATCTGTTTCCATGGAGATCCGGTAGTAACCCATTACGAGGATCACTTGCATCGGGGCTCACGGCATTCATGTGAGGACCGCGGGGACCATTGTGGACTTCGGTCATCAACTCTCTGGCTCTTTCTTGAGTGACACATAAGAGGAGTGGTCCTTGATACCGCTTCTTGTATAGGTTGCCTCCTAGAATGACATGCGAGAAGCCAACCTTTTCGGGGCTTGCAAGCTTTTGGCTCGACTCCTTCTTTTGGTCTACCTTCTTCGTCTACGAAAGGCGACTCTCCGTCTTTGAGGAATTGGTAAATACGATTGTACGAGGTTCCTTTATAGGCTCGGGTCCCGAGTCCACTTCTGACGAGAAAGGCGGGGCTTCTCTTCTACCCACTACTGAAGGGCTTTATGGCTTTTCCCTCGGGGATCTCTACCAATGAGGCTAGAGTAGCTAGAGCATCTGCGAATCTGTTCTTTTCCCTCGGCAAGTAGTGGAAAGTCACTTCTCGGAAGCTGTCCGATCCAACTCCTCCATATGGGCATGATACCGTTGCGAGATTAGGGTCTACGAGTCTTCCACTTGTTGGAGACTTGGTTGATGATCGGGGCGAGTCTCCGTAAACTTCGAGCTCCTTGACATTTCTTTCTAAGGCGGCCTCAAACCGGCAATGCGGGCTTCATACTCGGCGGACATTGTTCGTGGCGGGAAAGTTCAACTTGAGGGCTATGGGGGTATGCTCATCTTTCGGATCGACCAATAGCATTCCTACACCATTTCCTCTTTTGTTAGCGGCTCCGTCAAAGAACAAGCGCCATCTATTTTCGGGCTCAGCTGCAAAGATCCCTTCATGCGGAAATTGGGGTTCGGGCCCTCTGTCTTCATTGCGGGAAGTTCGCCGGGTGATCGACAATGCTTGACCCTTGATGGCCTTTACGGTCACATAGTTGATGTCGTGATACGCCAAGAAGAAGGACCACTTCGCTAGACGCATCGATAGGGAAGGCTTGTCAAAGATGTACTTGATGGGGTCCATTTTCGAGACCAAGTTCACGGGGTGGGCTTGCATATAATGCTTCAACTTGCCGACTACCCGGACCGATCTGCCTGAAGTCTTTTCACACGGCGAGTAATTGAGCTCACTCCCTTGTAGCTTCCGGTGACAAAGTAAATGGCATTTTCTACCCGAGAGTCTTTCTTCTCTTGAGCAAGCATAGCCCCAGCTGCCGTGTACGTGACGGTGAGATAGAAGCGAAGAGGCTTACTGTCTATGTGGGGGAGCATAGTAGGGGATGTACTAAGTATGCCTTGATGCGGTCAAGGCGTCTTGGCATTCTTCGGTCCATTACGTGTCCACATTCTTCTTCATGAGCTTGAAGATGGGCTCGCACATAGTGGTCAGCGATTGACAAAGCGGGCGATGTCTTGCAATTTTCCCATGAAGCTTTTGACTTACATGCAGGTTTGAGGTGGCCTCATATCCATGATAGCTTTGATCTTTCGGGGTCAACTTCTATACCTCGCTCAGTGACCATGTACCCGAGCACTTTTCCCCTTGTCACTCCGAAGGTGCATTTTGGCGGGGTTTAGTCTCATGGAGTCTTTGTCTCGGCCTCTCAAAGAATTTTCGTAGGTCAACAAAGTCTTTGCCCACCTTCTCCTTTGGAGTGGATTATCATGTCGTCTACGTAGACCTCAATCTCCTTGTGGATCATGTCATGAAAAAGTGCGGTCATTTGCCCTTTGGTAAGTAGCCCCGGCATTCTTGAGCCCGAATGGCATTCTTGTATAACGATAGGTTCCCCACGGTGTGGTGAAGGCATCTTTTCTTGGTCTTCCTCGGCCATCTTGATGCGGTTGTAGCACAAAACCATCAACGAAGGATTTGACTTCGTAGTTGGCGGTGGAGTCCACCGGGATGTCTATGTTTGGCGAGAGGGTAGTCGTCTTTGGGTGGCCTTGTTCGAGATCTCGGAAATCCACACGACGGCGCACCTTCCCATTGGCCTTGGTTACGGTCACGATGTTGGACAACCATGTCGGGTATTCAATAACTACGATGAATCCTACCCGCGGTAGCTTCTCAATTTCTTCTTTGACTGTAGAGACCATTCCGGCTTGATCTTTCTCGGTTTTTGCTTTGCGGCTTAGCATGCGGTGCTAGAGGGATTACGTGCTCTACTATCGAAGCTGTCTAGCCCCGGCATATCTTTGTATGACCATGCAAACACGTCGACGTATTCTACGAGCGGCTCGATCAATGCAGTCCCTTTCAACCCCACGGAAGAAGCTTCCAATCTGTGTCTCTTTAGGTTCCTCAATAGTACCCAAGTTCACACTTATCAAAATCTCCTCGGCGGCTTGGGCCCGGTTTTCCTCTTTTACGAAACACCTTAAAGATTTCTTTAATGTATTGTTCGTTTAGTGTGTTTGCATCTTGTTCAAATGATTCATTATTAAGCGTTGTTAAGTTTTGAGTTAATTTATCATTTGTTAAGTTGGCAATAAGAGGATAATCGAAAGATTTGTCATTTCATTCAAGATAAGGGGAAAGATGACATCGATTACATTTTCATAATCCTCGGGCGTGAGGCCTTCGGATGACTACGAGGGCCCAGGAATTCGAAGATTCTGACTCAAGCGAATAGACAACGGGGTGTTTGACACGGCCGGGTTGAGGAGGACGGGGTACCAATCCAAGCTCCAAGTGATCATTTCTTTGTCGGCCCGGCTATCGGCCACGAGAATGTCTCCCAATTCTTCAATGGCATTTACTGTCTTAGTCACCAAAGTGCGAGGATCAAAATGACTTTCACCATCGTCTCCAATAACGGCAACTATCTCATCATCGAGCGAAGTCGATCAAGTGCAGGATTTGTGCTTCTTCGTCAAACAACTCTTGCAAACCCCAGTTGTTGTCTTCATCTTGGCGGCTTCTATCTGGCGATCTTTGGAAGAGCTAACTCAAAGGCGGAGAAGTCCATTGTCCCGGATCTTGACCTTTTGACAGCCGGATTTCCTTTGAAAGACGTACTCATTACGAACGGTAGTGGTAGCCCCGAGGATATCGGCAAATCAAGGAACATTCTTCGAACGGGATTGGTGGCTTTCCTCTAACTTTCTCAAGGTTCTCTAGAAGGGTTTTACGAGGAGATGCGCGATCACTTTCATCATATTGTGTCCCTCCTTTTATAAAGTAATGGGTCGAGACGGTGTAAGGATGGGTGGACCCCTTCACCTTTCTTGCCTTTAGCTTTTCCGGCATCCAGGGAGTTCGGTTTGTACCCCAAGCCATATACGGTAGTCTGCTCCTTCACATCAATGATGGTGTTACGACCTTGAAGTCTTCTACCCAATCCAAGTCCCGGAAGATAGCTCATTTTTCGCATCATCCTCATGGCGGGAGGGATTTTATCGGAAGTAGTGGTGAGGTCGGTGCAACACACTTGTGCCTTGGAAGAAGCTACGGAGAATCCGGTCAATGCTAACCCTTCATCATCATGCTTGATCTCCAATATCGGGATGTCCCGGTCTTTGGTTCCTTCTCTTGTGACCTTTGTCCCCATAAATGGTGGTGATAGTTCCATCACTCGGCGAAATTTGGCCTTGATGCAAAGTAGAGGCTACCCCGTTTATCTGGTGGATCCAAGGCCGTCCCAGCAAGGCGGTAAATGAAATCGGAATGTCAATAACTTGAAAATCAACATCCATGACCTTTTTCCGAACCACATCTTGAGAGTGGCGATCCCCAAAGCGATCGTGCGGTGGAGTCGTAGGCCTTAATAGTCGACTAGAAGGCTTTAAGTCTGTTGGCTTCAAATCCAATAAATCCATCATCTTAGGCGGCAAGACATTCATTGCGAGACCCCGTCAAACTAGTACTCGTGGCAATCGACGCTCTTCTAAGCTGGTGTGATGTAAAGAGGTTCGTTGTGACTAGCCCCATACTTTGGCGAGGTCCAATTCGGTGAAGGTAATGATGTTTCCATAGTGGATATTTCCAATCATTTGGACGACCTCATCGGGGGTGACATCTATGGGCACCATGGTCTTGGCCAAACTTTCTTCTAGTTTCAACTTATGAGGGTATGAAGAGGTTAACGGGGACCGTAAGGAGATATTGGCTTGGGTACACTTCAGGCGAGTTAGGGACTGGATCCTCCTTATCAGTCGAGGCTTTTACGCTTCTAGCTTATAAGGTCTTTTATCTGTCTTTGGTTCAGAGACGGCATTCCTTTTGTCACCCTTAGGTGCTCAATACTCATGCATCCCGGACCAAGTCATCACATAGACATTGGATTTTCCTTGGTCATCATTCCTCTTTGGAGGATTACATCAATTCTTTCAAAGTCGAGGCGGATTCTTGCGGCGTATGGCCAATTCTGGCGATTGATCGATTGACGGCGCGTCGGAAGCATGGCGGCTTCCCGAATGCGGGTCCCGGAGTTACCGGCTTTTTGACCTTTTCACATTCTCCGTTTAAAGCTTTCACGGTCTCATTCAAACTTTTCAAAGTCGGCATGCAACAAGAATTATCACTTTCGAGTTTGGAGCTTGGCAAATGGCTTTCTCATCCGATCCTAGCAACTTCTTTAACGAGTAGGATCACATTCCTCATCCTTTGTCAAGCATGTCTTTTCTTTCCACAGGGGTCAACCTTTTGACGGCATTTTGGACATTGGCTAAACACTTTACGAAATGGGAAATTCCATCATCAATAAGGATTTACGCGGGGTCAAACCTCATGGCGGGTTCCTTTTCCTTCTTGTCGAGAGATATTTTCCGGGCTTTTTGGCTTACGGGCTAACCACTCCTCTATTGTCCCTTCCAGGCACTTGTGTCTTCATCGGTGTCACTACGGCGGCTCTCGTGGGAACTTTCGTCTTGGCTCTTATGACCAATGAGGGCAAAGCAGGTCGGGATACTTGACGCCATATGAGGGGTATCTCGGACTTTTCCCCGGGCTTAGGGATTACCGGGAAGACATCATTATCATCGTAGGACATAAAGGGGGCTGGGGTCGCCTCTAAACTCGAGGACTCTTTCCAAGGCATCCATACATTCTTCTTCGGACCAAGTTTCGGGAGTGACTACTAACAACTGTAATAGAGTCTACCCTTCTGATGAGAGTTTGGCTTCGGCGACGCTTACATGTTCTAGATCGGTGGGAGGAGCCCACTTCCCTCTTTTGGCTAAAGCTTCGATCAAGTTTCTCCATTCCCCTACCAAGTCCTTGTACGGAGTATTGAACTCTAGAATATAAGACTCATACTGTTGCCTCATCATTCTCAGGAGCCTTTGCATAGGCTGCGGACACACTTTGAAGTGATTTCATCCCTGTTCCAGTGCAGTGGCTTTCTGCACTCATCTTGCCCTTCGGGTTTCACTTCCGTTGGCTCCAAGTCCATTCCTTCTCTTGACTGTCATCATCACTTTGTAAATCCACCCATTCCTATTCTCATTCCCGGCTGACTCTTGTAGCTATCGAGAGGTAGGCAAATTCACGAGCGTTGACAAAATTGGAAAGGTCAAGCGCCTTTGGGATTCCAAGGTAAGGAAATTTGGCTCACGGGTGAAAGGAGGAAAAGGGTCCCATGGGGGGATTCGGAGGAAGCGAGGGTGTCGGGACCCTAACAACTTGGGGTATTGGAGGAGGCGAGAAAGGGCAGTCTTTGGCAATGGGTCATATGAAGATGGGGGAGGGCATTGGTTATAGGCTAGCTCTTTTTCCTAGTCATCTGGTTACCCAAACCGGCCTTGTTTCTGTCAAATCGGTCATTCGACTCTACGGGCGAGGAAGCGAGGATTACGGCGAGGCTGTACGAGGATTACTGCGCTAACAAGTCGGCCGACCCGGTGTTCTCACCCACTTCTTTCTCGGCTGCGGGAAAGGGATAGGAAAGGTTTAGACTCGGGGTAGGTGTTTAGGTGAAGGCTCGGGCAATATGCAAATTAGAATCTTCAAGTTTACTTAAAACGGTGTCTTTTATTAATATCTATTTGGTTGGAAAAGGGGTTACGCCCTTCTTTTTCACAACTACTCTAGATCTGGATCGGTGGGTTCCGTCACTACGTCTATAAGCCCCTCGTATTCCACTGTATTTCGACCTCCCGGGGTGGACGGCCCGGGCGAGGTCCTATAGGGCACGCGGATCCCACCGGCCAGAGTAAGAAACGCTCCTATCGGGTCTAGCGGGTCATAGGACCTTTCAACGCACGACGATGCGGATTATAGTCAAGGCAATACCGTGAAAGTCTCGTCTCTACGCCTCGACGGATCTTCGACGAGTTTCGCTTGAGCGAATGACGGTTTTGACTTTCGGTAATGTCAGAGAATATAATAGGCATGGGTCGGGCGGCAAAAGCCGGATGACACGGTGTCACATTGAACTTCGTTGCATACGCGGTCTTGAGTCGGAATCAAAGTCAATCTTTGGTCAAGATCTTGCCAATTTTTCCTTGTCGGAATTTTGGCGAGCTTCGCTTGAGCGAAAGATCTTTTATTTTGGCAAAGACTTGGTCTTGACTCTTACGCATTCCGTGCGGGTCAAGGTCAATAGTCAATGTCGGAGTCAAGATCCCACCGATTTTCCTTGTCGGAATTTCGGCAGAATTTCGCTTGAGCGAAAATCTTGGTTTCCGTTATGAGCTAAGGCTTGACCTTTACGTGGGTATGCAACTGGGCTATATGACACGGACTAGACCAAAAACCAACCAAAAGTCACGGATTTTTGAAACGTGTGACACGGGTGTGCATTGGTCGACAGGCTGCCATGGGGAGGTTGGGATGATTCCGTGCGCGCCGGGAGCATCGTAAGCTGTCCGTGGCTGCGAGTGGAACCACCCTCGGGTTTGAAGGACGTGCGTGCAAAGTGTACGAGGATATATCGGGTGCGCGTAGTGTGCGGTCTCCTAAAAATGTTCCTTTTTGAGTTAAAACGAGAGATTTTCATAAATGTGTTTTAAAGGAATGATTTTTGGGACGGGGGAAAATGCAACACATAAGCACGTAAATTTTAAGGAGCCCAGGTCGGTCATGGAGGTGAATAGCCCCAAGCTGCTAGGGCTTGCCCGAGATTAACCATGATTTTTCTGGTGGAATTGCCCGAGGTCGTATGGTCGAGAATCCTATGAGGATTAGCCGTACGGCTGCATGAATCAATTTTCCGGGTTCCACTCCTTTTGCTATTTTTCGGGTTATTTCCCGTTTCAAAGTATGCACGAGATTCCAAGATGCAAATGATGCAATGCATGGTAAAAGAAAGCAAACACGATTAATGAAATCGGCGATGGGAGTCTAACCCGCTCAAAGGGAAAAGCTGTTTGTATTTTTTTTTTTTTCAAAATTTTTTTCAAAAAAGGGATCTTTTGTACGTGGGATTGTTAAACCACCTTGTTATCCCAAGCCCGGGTTAGGGAGCGATACGGAGGAAGGAGTAAGTGGGGTCCACCTATATACCAAGTATCGACTTTTGTTTTGAAAATAAAGCTTTTCTCCTTTGGGATGATCCCAGTAGTCGCCAAGCTGTGAATGTGGTGCCCAAATTCTTTTGTTTATTGGAATTCACGCGAGTTTGAAGACATCAGAGTTATTTGAAAAACGGAGTCGCCACGCCATTTTGATTACCTCAAAACTTTGAAAAAAAAGGTTTTATGGGTTCGGAGGTTAAGTTACCCCTTGGGAAGAACGTTTGGCGTTCACCCAAAGTGCCTTGCCGGAGCAAGTCTCCTAGATTTCATTAATCGTGTTTGCTTGCGTGCTTTCTTTGTGTGCATGTGTTTGAAAATAAGGGGGAATGTCCCAAGTTGTCTTCGGACGTACAAACCATTTGTTGGTTGTCGCTCGGGATTCCTTGGAATTTATGTATTTGGGATTATGATCCCGTCCTCATCTTATGACTTATGATCATCGCATTTTAAACCTCGGGACCCTCGGGACTTGCGTGATCGAGAGAATGACTCTCTTTTGGGTCAAAGATGAGGTTCTTTAGGAAGGAATGTCCTTAGCCCATCAATCCTACGCTTTAAGACGGTCGAGCTCGTATAGAGGCTTCATACTCATTCTTAAGCGATAATCGGAGATATAGGGTTCAAGGTTATCCTTTTCCTAAAGAAATCATGAACCTTTAATGGAAGGAACGATGCAAAGATGAGAACTTTTACACCGGTCCGTTTCCAAGGTTGGGGGAAAGGGGAATGCATGATGAAAAAAAAATGACTCTTTAATGAAAAGATGACATTTTGGTTTTAGCAAATGATGCTTTTTGATTTAAAGAAATGATCTTTATGCAAATGATGCATAAAGATTTGATTTTTATGCAAATGATGCATTGAAAAAAGGGGGTTTTGATGCAAAGGATGCATTTTTATTGAAAAAAGATTTGATCTTTGTATGCAAATGATGCATAAAGATAACATTTTTATTGGAAAATAGGGATTTTAGGTGCAAAGGATGCACCTTTATGAAAAAGACTACATTTTTATGACAAATGAGGTCTTAATGCATGCAAAGGGGAAAGGGGTGATAAAGATATGATCTTTATGAATAAATGCCAAGTCCCAAGCAAGATATATGAATGCAATGAGCAAGTATATCAATTAAAATGCAAGGTTAGGGCGTGCGAGGTTACCAATCGTTTCCTTCGCTTCTTCGGACGGAGCTAGGAGGAGAGGTTCTTCTTGGGTCTTGAGGAGGAGGGAGATGGCTTCTTGAGCTTCTTCTTCGCCTTCTTGAGCCTTCAAGGGTTTTTCTTCACGTCACGGACTGCTATGGAGTGTGTGTGTGTGATTGTTTGTGTTGTTGTTGTTCTTGAAATGGGTAGAGGAGGGCTCTGTTTATAGGCGATCTGGATAAGGCTAATGAAGCCGTGCGAGCTGCGAGCCCTTTGCAAATGAGGCCGTGCGGTCTTATCCACAATGACTCAGCATTCTAGAACCATGCAAGGTGGCATCATTCTAGAAGCTTCTCCTAATTAAGAAAAACGTGTTTTCTTAATTAGGAAGGCTCCTTACGGCCCTAATTTAAATTTGGACTGTTCGAGGACATTTCCGGAACACTAGGAAGGTCCGGGGAATTACCGGAAAACTTACCGAAATGTCGGGAAAATTAACCGGAAGGCATGAGCAGGTTGGGTACTTACACTTGGGTACTCGACCTCTCTGATCATCTTAGCTTTGAGCAATTCGTCTACTTCTTCCTGAATGATTAGGTTCCTCTCCTGTGCGAACTTCCGTCTCTTTTGGTGAATCGGTCTGAAGGATGGATCAATGTTGAGTTTGTGGGTGATGACATCTTTGCGTGCTGTCATATCTTCATGCTTCCATGCGAAGCTTTTAATCCTGCTTTTCAAGAGGTTGACAAGATCTTCTTCGATTTCTGCCGGAACATCTTGACCAATCAGCACCTTGAGATCTGGGTTTAGGGGATCTAAGAGTATCTCTTTCACGTCATGCTCCTTCGCCTCCAGAACCTCACGGGCCTTTCTCTGTAATTGCTATGCCATCTTAGGAGATGTCGACGCGCCTTCATGGAAGTCATATAATATTTTTAGGCGGCTGGCGATCCTTTGTAAACCTTGATAACTCCCGGGGGTGTCGGCATCTTGACACATTAGTGATAAGTGGATGGCACTTTGCCTTCATTCCATGGATCCGGGGTCTTCCCAAAATTACATTGTAACATGTTGCACTATCGATCACGCAAAATCTCTCCATGGAGTTGATACATTCAACATAAGGCGGAAGTGTAATTTCACCCATTTGTGCTTTTGGTTTCTCGGCACCGAAGCCCTTGAGCACGGAGGTTCTTTTACAATGCTATCTTCGGGGATCTTCATTTCTTTCAAGGCATCTAGCATAATGAGGTTTGCTGAACTGCCTCCATCTACTAGGATATGTCGACTTTGCAATTGGCGATGCAGAGTGCAATGACGAAGGCATCATGATGAGGATCCATAACGTTGTCCCTGTCGCTTTCTTGAAGGAGATGACATCTTGGGATGTGAGCTGCGACAACTTTGAGGATCTTTCGGGCTTCTCATCCTTAGCTTGCTTGGCAAATCTCTTAGGCTACGAGAATAAGAAGTACCACAAATATCGAACCACCGCTGTACGTTAACTACCTTTGTTACCGGTGAAGGAGATGGCGGTGCAGTCGCAATGGGCTCTTTGTTCTCCATCTTGGTCTTGCGGTTCCCAAGGAGCTTGTTGGGTGTTTAACCTAACGGTTTATTTAATTCCGCAAGCGCACGGGCTATTGTAATATAGCGGGTGCGAGTACGGGTCGATCCCACGAGAGACGGGGTTTACTAGGGAATATTTTTGCCTTTAGAAAGAAATGAAAAGATTGGGGGAGATAAAATTTGTTTTTAGAAAAATAGAGAGAATCATAAACGAAAGTACTTTGATTAAATTCTTATAAAACGAAACATTCTCGGGATTGGAAATCATACACGTAATCTTATTCATCAAATCGTCATTGTCTTAGAGATAAAGGTTTTCATAAAAGCAAGGATGGTATGTTAAGCCTACGCTACTTCGGGCTAAGACTGATAGCGTTTGTATTCTTCACTAATTATGTCCTAACTATTTGAGATTTCCGTTTACGTTATTCCCGCCACATCACAAACGGGCATTCCGGCTTATCTCTAGCGGCCATAATTAGTAAGAACCCATTAAGAACGAGAGTCAACATACTTTCCATTCAAAGAACATTCCTAGGCCATTGAACTACTCTCGTGATCAATGAAACCTAGTTTCTTTATATGGTTCCGATCAATCGAGATTCTCCGCTAGGTACTTCTCTCAGATTAGTGAATCATACAAGTTGGACATTTCCAAAATGTAAGGCATTTAGAGAATGATATAAAGAAATTGTTTAGATGAAGGAAGAAGACCAGACTAAACATTTTAAGATGAGGAATAAGTATGCTTTTGAGTTTCCAACCCCAAGAATAAGGGGATTACTCACGAGCCATTTATAAAGTATAAGCAATTAAAAGATTGAGTAAGAAATACTTATGAATGTAGAAGGCAAGTGCTTTGAAAATAATGCTTCACTTTTATTTCCTCCAAAAGTAACTTCAAGAACAAAAACAATGACTTTGATCTTCAAATTTCCTTAGAAAATTGTTGCCACAAGTGTTTGTACTTTCAATCTATCTAATATCGGTGATTTCTCTCTAATAATTCGTATCTAAGATCACTAGGATCCTATTTATAAAAGGGAGGAGACTCTTCAAGCGGGTGCCATCAAAAGGTGCCTTTACGTCTGCAGTCGCATTTTGCCATGCCGCGTCAAGGAAGTTGCACGGCCGTGTGACCCTTGGCGCCGAGATTTGAATTTGAGTCTTGACACTTCGCCCGCCGCTCCTGTCCAAGTGCCGGCCGCTCCATATAATGACACGGCCGCTCCCTCTTCCAAGACACGGCCACTCTATATTTTAGGGCCACAAATGGCCTGAAAAAGGCCAGTGCACGGCCGCTTCATCTTGGCGCACGGCCGCTCCTTCTGAAATTTAGCTTTGTGTGCTTGATTTGGTTGGTGCTCTTCCATGTCTTTTGCCTTGAGAAGTGTCCAAGTATCCTTTTGATAAAAATAGAACCTAAAACTGTCTTTAAATGCAAGAAATATACCAAAAGCGTAAAATCTAAAAAAAATATGGAAAAAGGAACTAAAAAGTATATGAAATGAAATGAGAAATGATGTTTTATGCAATAATAAAGTATATAAAACTAAGGATAAATGACTATATAATAGTCACTTATCAAGAATCCCCACACTTAAGCTTTTGCCTTTGTCCCCAAGCAAACTTAGAATGAAAATACGGAGAGGGAGAAAAAAGCAAAGATTTGATCCCTCGGTAAATAAGATGTAGCAAGCCCTTAAATGCCTTTTAGATAATGCCTTTATCTTTCTAATCAAATTTTGAATACCTTTAAAAATTTATCTATGAAGAAGCATTTTAGGGGTATTTTTTAAGGAGATAAAATGCAAGACTATAACCTAATATAGCACATATATAGAATTTTGACCAAGTAAAGCATGCTAGAAGGATAATTCTTAGATTTATTTCTTGATAGAAAAAAAGTGTCACTTTTTAGAGTGATTTTTGAGAAAAGATGAATTTATTTCTTTAAAATGTACAAGAAGGTATAAACATTTATTCACAAATTAAGAAGTTCTACTGAAAAATTGAATTTGCATTCTTGAATCACAAAGGGTGAAAAATGGATGATGATAGTGGAAAAAATCTTCATCAAAGTTAAAGCAAATTTATCTTATTTTTGCACGTGTTATATTTTTACCCAAAAGACCTAAGATTATTTTTGATCCTTTCAAGTAGGAGACATTGTGGTCGCGAACCCCATGTTCCTAATGCTTAGATCAAATACTTTTGGATATTATTACTCCCGTTTGGCAAGGAAGCATCGTCCTTGCAGTGAAGCGCCGTGCCCGAGTTACTTAAGGAAGCAATATGTTTCTTTTTGCTTTTAAGAATTTGGTGACAATATGTCACTCTTTTTAGCAATAAGATAAAAGTGTTTTTACTTTGATTTGATTTTGAAAAATGGAAGGATGAAATTTTTGATGAAAGGGTGTGATTCAAGGGGATGCAAACAAAAAAGGTGCTTCTAAAAAGGGAATAAATATTTAATAAAAGATAATAAGATGTACAATCTTAAAGAAATATTTTCAATATTTGCATATATGACCAAGCATAAAAAGGAATTCCTTCTAATCAAATGCATTTTCCTTGAGGAGGAATCTATATTGTATTGCTATACTAACTTATGAGGCTTTTCAATTATTTCCTAAAAATATCCCTATATTTTTCCTTTTTTTATAGATTTCTAATTTAGAAAATATGAGAGGAAAGATAAATAGGCATTTATACTAGGGCTGCAAATGGCAAGCATAGAGATAATGATTTTTGATCATCATAGGGATTTTTATTATATATATATTTTTTTATATACTATTATACCATGCATAAAAAAGAAAAAGTGCAACTAAGTTAAAAGAAGAAAAAAATTATACTAGAAAGCGATTAAGATCTAACCTAGAAAGCGAAGTAAAAAATTTAAAACTAGAAAGCGAAAAAATAAAAAGGATAGATATACCCCCCACACTGCCAGAAATGAACATTGTCCTCAATGTTTTTAAGGAACAATGTCCAAATCCGAGAGGGTAAAGAGAAAAACTTACTAAAATGGTGGTGAGTGGTGGAAAGTTGTCCCAATAGTTTGCCCCATAGTTGTAAATGTCGTGAATCCTTCCTTGAGTATGTTGAATACGACCCATCCATTTGGCCGAGTTGTTGAAGAGGATTTGAAGCGTTTGCTCAAGTAGTTGACCTTGTTGGGCAGAACATTTGATCGAACCTTTGGTAGAAGTAATGGGTGGTAGTGGGGCTTTCTTCTTCTTCTTCTTGGCCCTCTCCTCAATGGCATTTGGGAATATCCAAGTCTCGGGCTCTCTTTATCCGAATGGTGGGGAGATTGTTGCTTAGAGTACAATGTAGGGCGTTTTATCCGCTCCTACTAACCAATTATACTCATTATTCCCCCTCCTACATGAGGATGGCAGCTGCATAGTCCAGAAGGGTTGGAATATCGGTTTTGTCGACCCTCTCACCTTCTACCCATTCATTTGGAATCTCAAAATTAAAATGCTTGGCAAATAATGTAACAATTCCTCCCATATGAATTTCCCCATTAAAGGTTAAGGAGAAAGCGATATCACCAATTAACTCGAAAAGAAGAAAGTACACAAATTCATCCCTTCTTCGCTCCCCAAACAAAACACCATAAAACAAACAACTCCCTTTCTATTCCACGGTTTCCCTTATCCTCTCTAGCAAAGATGGGTGAAGCGAACATCCTATGAATGAGGCCGAGGAGGGATGGGTGAATGATAGAAGAAAGCTTTGGCACTCGAGGATGTGTAGGATGGAAGGCGGTAATTTGGTTCCAAAAAATAGTCTCATTATATTCAATGGGCATGTCGGGAAAAGACTCAAGTTTGAAAGGATAATCCCAAAATTCTACTAATCTCGGCCTCGGTCAAATGAAGCTCTCTCTTCCTCCAGTAGCGAAGTCCAAATGGAGCGATTAAAAACCCTTCTGTCAATCTATAAGTTTCCTCCACAATTTTCATCCTAAATGTACTCTCAAATTCTAAGGTAAGGACCTCATAGGTTTTCTCATGCTTCGAAGGAAGCCATCGGATCTCAATCCCATAAAAGAGTAAGAACATCCCCGTAAAGTCCTAATGTTCTCGGGGCAAGCCTATCGTGGAAATTGGGTTGGCACTAATCCTGCGGAACTCGAGGCAACAAACGTGTCGTCTCCCGAGGCTTCTAAAATCAATCCCCAATGTATTGAGAGTAGGATTAAAGTTAGAGGAAGAGCCTTGCTCTTTTCGGACTTCTTTGTTGCTCTCTCTGAAGCCTTCCTTTCCCTTTGGTAGACATTATCTCAAAAACTCGGAAAAATTGAAAGACAAGAGAGGTGAAGGAGTTTTTTACCCGAAGAAATTTTCTTTGAATAAACCCGAAATCCTTGATGCCCAACGACCATGAAATGTCCAAGAGCTTCCTCCTTAACCTTAATCTTGAGCAATCCCTTCAAATTTTATGAAATGGGTGAAGGGTTTTATTATTTCGGAATTGGGGTTTTAGGAGGGTTTTTGGACTGATTTTGGTGGAGATAAATGATTGAGTGGTGGATTTGAGGATGATTGAGGGTTTGTAATGTAGGTTAGAATGGTAGAGAGATGGGTATTTAAGGTGGGTGGGGCGGAGGTATAGAGAGAAGAGTGAAGGAGATGGAAGTGAATGAGGGAGGAGGGAGAAGGGTGCATCTTTTGAGAGCGACGCAACTCCCCGGCGTTTGCACGGCGTGTGGGGCTTGCACGGCCGCTCCTTTCTTTGAGTTAACCCGTTCGACTCGATATAGGCTTTTAAATGCACGGCGCTCGAAGTGATGCACGGCCGTGCTAACGAGCTTTCACCATTTTTTAAATCATTTTCTTTTATACCTACAAAACAAGGTTAGCACAATAATAATAAAAACTTAAAAATAAAAATAAAATTATATATAAAATAAAGCAAAAATAATCCATGTTAGGTTACCATCAGATGATGCTTGTTTTAGGTCCTTAGCTTGACCCCTTCCCGATAGTAGGAGATGCATGATACTTGGTTGGCCTTTTGTCATTGACAACTTGCCATTGCAATCCGGGGTAATGAGTATCTTCTGGTAGACATTTCTTCCATCCCAGATTTCTTGGGTAGAACAAGCGACCTATAGTCTTTGCATCTTCGAAAATTGAAGTGACCTCCTTCTTGTTCTTCTTTGGACTTTTTCTTGCATTGTTAGTTTTGGGACATGCGTGAAATATCTATAACATCATTGCAAATCAAAGGTTCAACATTTATGGGATCATTTTCTATTCCTTCCTTTGATTGCGGTTCCTCACCCATTAAATCTTCTTCACTTGGAATCCAATTTTCTTCGCTAGGGAGTGTAGGTCTCTTCATTTGGGGTCCAATTTTCTTCACTAGGTGTGTAGGCCTCGAGATAGGGATCTTCGAGCGCTCATGCATACTAAATTCGACCCTTTCTTTCCCTATATTTAGGGAAAATGTGCCATTTTTCACATCTATAATTGCCCCACTGCCCGGTGGCAAGAAATGGCCTTCTAGAATGACGGGAATATAATGGTCTTCCGCCATATCCAAGATAACAAAGTCGACGGGAATGATCAAGTTCCCTACTCGAGAGGCAAGTTTTCCACGTAATACCGAGCGGGGTATTGAACGGATCGGTGCGCGATTGGAGTTATGGTTGTGGGTTTGAGTTCCCCATACAAGCTTCTTTAACCGATAATGGCATTAAACTAAGCTGCTCCTAAGTCAAGGACAGGCGTTATCTATGTTTATTCTTGCCAACAACAGTATGGTGAATGTACCGGATCCTTTAATTTCGGAGGGTCTTTATTTTGCAAAACAACGCTTACTTCCTCCGCTAGCATAACATTCTTATTTTCTTCTAGCCTTTCTTTTCAAAAATTAATTTTTCAAAGGTTTAACGGCTAAAAAGTTATCTTCATCTTTTCTAAAATAAGGAATGTTAACATTAATGGCATCAGTTATCAAGAAATTCATCATAATCCTTGCCTTCTTTTTTAGGAGATTCCGTCCCCAAACTGGTCTCAATCATCGGGAGGGATTGGACTAAAATTAATATTTCTAGGGCATTCATTTATCTTTTCTTGCTCATCCCTAGTTTTTACCATGTTAACTTGCTCATTTGGCCTTTGAGGTTGGCCGGGAAGACTCCCTTGTGGCCTACTCGTTGGGATAGCCTGTTGAGCTTGTTGAGTCTCTAGAATCTTATTATATGCTGCTAAGTTATCAAACCTAGCATTTAGAAGTTTAAAGCATTCCCTAAATTCATTATTGATCTTTTCTTGGAAATTTTTATTTTCCACTACAAAATCCATTATAAGATCCAATTTTGATTTAGGGGGGAAGGTACTTGCATTGTTATTGAAATTCTTAGGTGAAAATTCCGGGGGTTGTGTAGATGGTTGCGGGTTTAGAACGTTGTTATTCTTATAGGAGAAGTTGGGGTGATTCCTTCACTCGGGATTATATGTATTAGAATACATCCCCCCTTCTGTCCAAAAGAATTTACAAAGTTCACTTGATCATTAGAGGTAATGTCAAGTAACTCGAAGTTATCCGTACTATGTGAGTTAGACCCACATAGTTCACATAACATATTTACACTGGCTACGGGATTGACATTAAGATTTTCAAAAGCATCTCAACCTTAGAAGAGAGAAGAGTAACTGCATCAACATTATATTTACCGGGCGTACCTTGTTGTTGCTCCCTCTCATTTGACCATTGGTAATGGTTCAAAGCAATATTCTCGATAAGGTCATATGCCTCATCGACTCCCTTTTTCATCAATGCTCCTCCTGCAGCGGCATCAATGGTCTCTCTTGTCTTGAATATGAGACCGTTGTAGAAGGTGTGAACAATCAACCACTTTTCGAACCCGTGGTGGGGGCACATTCTGAGAAGTTCCTTGAACCGCTCCCATGCATCATACATAGTCTCACTATCTGTTTGACAAAAGTTAGTGATCTTCTTGCGTATTTGGGCAGTTTTGCTTGGTGGAAAAAATCGACCAAGGAATGCTTCTTGAATCTGGTCCCATGTTGTCAATGAATTTTGGGGGACCGAATTCAACCATTGTTTCGCCTTATCCTTAAGAGAGAAAGGAAAAAGGCGCATCCGAATCGCTTTCGGGGTAATATTTTGAATACGTGTGGTATCACAATATTCAAGAAATGTTTGGATGTGGAGATGAGGATCTTCGAAAGCGGTGCCGCTATATTGGTTATTCATAACCATATGTAAGAGTTGCGGCTTTATCTCAAAGTGTGCCGCTCCTGCATTCGGCACAACGATAGGGGATCTAGTTCCCGGGGTACTTGGATTTACAAAGTCCTGTAGGGTCCTAGCTGGCGTTTGCGGTTCTCCGTCCGCCATATGTTTTCTTAAAGTCTCTTTAAATTTTTTTAGTCTCTCGTGAAAGCTTCGTTCGGGTTTCGGATCAAAATTGTCAAAGAATGTCCGAGCCCGTTTCATACACTATAAGAAAAACACTTAAAGAGAGATTAAACGTAACAATTTATTGGAACAAAACAATATGAAAAAAAAACAAAAAATTATGTAGTAAAGACAAAAACTTAAAGTAAACCGTTGTTCCCGGCAACGGCGCCAAAAACTTGTTGGACTTTTAACCTAACGGTTTATTTAATATCCGCAAGCGCACGGGCTATTGTAATATAGCGGGTGCAAGTACGGGTCGATCCCACAGAGACAGGATTTACTTAGGAAATATTTTTGTCTTTAAAGTTACAGAAAAGATTGGGGGGGGGGAGATAAAGTTTGATTTTGGAAATAGAAAGAACATAAACAGAAAATACTTTGATAAAACTCTTATAAAATAAAGCATTCTCGGGATTGGAAATCATACACATAATCTTGTTCATCAAATTGTCATTGTCTTAGAAATATAGGTTTTCATAAAAATCAAGGATGGTATGATAAGCCTACGCTACTTCGGGTTAAGACAGTAGCGTTTGTATTCTTCACTAATTATGTCCTAACTGTTTGAGATTTCCGTTTATGTTACCCCCGCCCTGTCACAAACGGGCATTACGGCTTATCTCTAGCTGACCATAATTAGTAAGAATCCATTAAGAACGAGAGTCAACATACTTTCCATTTAAGGAACATTCCTAGGCCGTTGAACTACTTTCGTGATCAATGGAACCTAGTTTCTTTATATGGTTCTGTCAATCAAGATTCTCTGCTAGGTCCATCTCTCAATTGACTGAATCATACAAGTTGGACGTCTCCAAAATGTAAGACATTTAGAGATTAATATAAAGAAATTGTTTAGATGAAGATATAAGACAAGACTTTATTTATTTTAAGATGATGAACATGTATGCTTTTGAGTTTCCAACCCCAAGAATAAGGGGGATTTACTCACTAGCCATCTAGAACATATAAGCAATTAAAAATAGAGAATAGAGTAAGAAGACTTATGATGAAATAGAAGACAAATGGCTGGAAATAATGCTTCACTTTTATTGCTTTTCTCCAAAGTAACTTCAAGAACAAAATATGGACTTTGATCTTCAAAATATCTTTGGAAATCAATATGAAAAGTATTTGTGTTTAATCTCTGATGAATATCTATGGAATATCAGTAAATTTCTATATCTAAGACTGATTACAAGGGGTCCTTTTATAAGGGGGAGGAAACTCTTCAAGAAGGTGCTTCCAAAAGGTGCCTTTTAATCTGCAGTCACGTCCTTGCACGGCCGTGTCAAGGGTTTTGCACGGCCGTCCACCCTTTGCGCCAGATTTGAATTTGAAATTGGAAGATTTGCACGGCCGCTCCTCCATCAGATGCACGGCCGCTCCGAGGTTGACATGGCCAGGTCCAGCATATGCTCGGCCACTCCATAATTTGGGGCCATAAATGGCCTGTCATGGCCTTAAGTGCACGGCCGCTCCACCATTGGCTGCATGGTCGCTGCACTTGGATTTGGCTTTGTGTGTTTGTTTTGTTTCGTGCTCCTCTATGTCTTTTATCTCAAAGTACCCAAGCATCCTTTTGAATCATAAAAAGGCCCTAAAACCTGTCTAAAAATGCATGAAACATACCAAAGGCGTAAAATCTAATAAATATGAAAAAGTAAGTAAAAATTACTTAAAATAAAATAAAAAAAGATGATTTATTCAAGTAAAAGTATATAAAACTTAGGATAAATGACTATATAATAGTCACTTATCAATGTGCCTATAATCTACTTTAAAGAACCTTCATTTAACTTTTAAGTTCTTTATGCCAATTCATGATTAAAACACTTGAGACCATTCGGATAGTTTTGGGTGGGCTTGCCATAACAAGGTACTTTGATTCTATTCGTATGTGAGTAAGATGAGGAAATGGTGGTTCCTATACGTTTAAAGTGAATGAACTTAATTGGGTTATCAAAATGGTTTTGGACTCAAGACATAAGATGAGATTAAAATATGCTTAGACATATGATGTCTTGAACAAATCTCATAAAAGATCTAAGAGTCATATATGTGATATGATTGATGTTTCTACCTAATTAATTTAGTTTTGAGCGGTTTGCCATAGCAAACTTGAAATTAAATTAAAGTTGGATCTTAGCCCATTAAATGTATATTATGCTTATTTGCATTGGAAGGTGTATAATTTAGTGGGAGCATTTATTTTCATGTAAATGCATTATACTTTTCATATAATATGTTTACTTATATGTGTTCATATTTTATGTATATCTTTTTGTAGAATTAAATGGCATCAAACAATAATCATCATTTGTCACTGCGATCTGTCCTTGAGAAGGAAAAGTTGGAGGAGAATGGTACAAACTATATGGATTGGATCCGTAGCGTGAGAATTGTTCTCAGGCAAGAGGAGAAATTGTACGTTCTCGAGGAACCTATTCCACCTGAACCTGCTGCCAATGCTACTAGGGCAGTGAGGGATCAATATCTGAAGCACAAGTGTGATTCTACTGATGTTAGTTGCCTCATGCTCTCCGCCATGTACAAGAGCCTTCAGAAGGATCTTGAGCACTTGGGGACAGTTGATCTAAACAATCGACTGATGGAAATGTTCCAAGTTCAAGCAAGGCAAGAAAGGTATAACACAGTTAAGGCCCTAACCTCATGCAAGATGAGTGAAGGACAAGCTGTTGGTCCCCATGCTCTAAAGATGAAGGGCCACATCGAGCATCTTGAAAGGCTTGGTTTTCCGATTAGCCAAGAGTTGGCTACTGACATGATATTGAATTCATTGCCCAAAGGTTTTAGTAATTTCATAATGAACTATAACATGGGGGGGGGCATGAATAAGAACTTTTCCGAGTTTGTTCAAATGTTGAATACTGCGGAAACCAATATTGTCAAGAAGAAAACCGATCAAGTGTTGATGGTTAACAAGGGGAAGGGTTTCAAGGGTAAAGGAAAGGCAAAAGTTGCTAATCCTAAGGAAAATGTTTCCAAACTCAAAGAGGGTGCCAAACCCAAAGAGGCTAAGCCCAAGTCCCAAGAGGACACAGTCTGCTTCCATTACAATGAGATTGGACATTGGAGGAGAAACTGCACAAAATACAAGGAAGCACTAAAGAAGAGCAAAGGAGTTGCTTCGACTTCAGGTATCTTTGTTATAGATATATTCCTATCTACTTCTAGTTCTTGGGTATTGGATACCGGATGTGGAACTCACATTTGTTTAAATGTGCAGGGTCTAAAGAACAGAAGGATGCTTAAGGAATGTGAAGTGGACCTACGTGTGGGGAATGGAGCAAGAGTTGCTGCATTAGTCATAGGAACTTATGAAGTTACTTTACCTAGTAGACTAATACTTGTTTTGAACAATTGTTATTACATTCCAGCTTTAAGTAGGAATATTATTTCGATTTCATGTTTGGATAATGAAGGTTTTAATTTTCTTATATGTGATAAGAAGTTTTCCATTTTCAAGAGTGATATGCATTATTGTACTGCTATTTCATTCAATGGCCTTTATATTCTTGATGTTGAAAATCGTGATAATGATGTCTATAACATTAAAAAGAGATCTAAACCCAATGATGTAAACCACACTTACTTATGGCATTGTCGTCTTGGCCATATAAATGAGAAACGCATTTCTAAACTCCACAAAGATGTATTTTTAGACTCGCATGATTATGAATCATATGAGACATGCAAATCTTGTTTACTTAGCAAAATGACCAAGGATCCATTTACCAAAACTGGTGAAAGGGCGGGCGACTTATTAGGCCTCATACATACCGATGTGTGTGGACCTATGAGTAGCAATGCTAGGGGATGATTTCAGTACTTCATAACATTCACTAATGATTATAGTAGATTTGGATATGTTTATCTAATGAAACATAAAAGTGAATCGTTTGAGATATTTTGAATATTTCAAAACGAGGTGCAAAATCAACTTGGCAAAACTATTAAAGTACTTCGATCTGATCGAGGTGTCGAATATTTGAGCCAAGAATTTGATAGTCATCTTAAGAGTTGTGGAATCATTTCAGAACTCTCTCCACCCGGAACACCACAATGGAATGGTGTGTCTGAAAGGAGGAATAGAACTTTGTTGGACATGGTTCGTTCTATGATGAGTCAAGTTGAGATTCCTTTATCCTTTTGGGGATATGCACTGGAAACTGCTGCTTTCACTATAAACAGAGTTCCTACCAAATCGGTTCAAAAGACCCCATATGAGATATGGCATGGAAGAAAACCTAGTTTGTCTTTCTTGAAGATTTGGGGTTACGATGCATATGTCAAGAAGTTAACTTCTGACAAGCTAGCACCTAAGTCTGATAAATGTGTTTTCGTGGGTTATCCTAAGGAAATCAAAGGATACTGATGCCGCAGGAAATGTGCTTATCAATATTCCTCCACGTGGCAGGACTGATCACTTGGCTCCTTGACCTGAAAACCAGAACCCACGACTAGCCGGATGTGTCGCCGGCTTAGACCCTTGGGCGTGAGAGTAAGTATTTGAATTGGAGAGCAAAATGTATTGAATAAAGATGATTCAGATAACAAAATTGCAGTTACCTTATAACTGTTGTAGTAATGATGTATTTATAGTTGTTGAAGGTGGTTTATTTGGTAGGGCTACATGAGCTCCGATATTTTAGGGACAGTTACGTGTCATGTGAACGTGTTCTTAAATAATCCCTAATTTGTAGGAAAGCAGTTATGGCAAGAGTAATTGCACGTGCGCCTGTAACCGTTAGGTCGACGTTTACTTGGGCAGGTCGAGGTCGACACTTGGAATTAGGTCGACCTGACTGATGGGTAGAGCTGGATCGTACCCGAAATTGAGCTTGGGTCATGAAGTCGGACTTAGTTAGGTCGGGACTTGGTAGGTCGGACAATTAACTTAAGTCGACGTATCAATGAGATGGGCTTTAGGCCATGTGATCGTTGGGCCTAGCCCACTGAGAATATAGTGACCATAAGTTACTTGAGGACTGGGCTTTACTTGCTTGGCCCAGCTCGATACCTTTGGTATGTTCAGTGGCCCCCAACTTTCGAGTGACTTTGTCGACTAGGAAGTTAAGGAAATTTTGATGAGGGTTGCTGTGACTCGCAAGTCGCTGCTTGCTTTGATGCTTAGTCGACTAGAGTGACGTGGCTCAATCCTGAACGTTGAATGTTGAACGACTAGATCTGGAAGAGCGCCGCTTTCCGCATTGATTACTGTTCTTGACGTTTGAGAGTCTGTCTCGGAAACTGTTTCCGCATTCAATTGGGAAAACAAAACCTTTGAATTTTCCTTTTCCTCTTCAACCTTGGAACGTATAAATACCAGATTCCTTCCTCATTTAGAACTTTCGCTATCTGTGAACTCTTATGCAACTCCGGCAATGACAACTGAGGCAGTGTTTACTTTAAATTCAGTTTCTGTCTTCCACCGTTCTATTCTTCATTCAACTGCTAAGGTATTCCTCTTACCCCTTAGAATTAGGGCTTAATTTCTGCAATTTCTTTGATTTCGCCATGGCTAGGACCTTTAGCACTGAATCGGGGGCCTGGTATGGCTACTGTAGCGTCAACCATAGGGCTTATAAACACTTGAATGGGGTATGGAGAGAGATAACGATTGAGGAGTGTTCCTCAATTTTGACCCGTTGGGGTTTGTGTTTTGGTGAGCTAGGGTTGCCTGTAGGAGAGAATTTAGGTGCATTGGAGACGAACGACCCAAGGGTTGTGTCCTTCAATCTGATTCATGAACTACTCGACCATATAGCTCTGTTCTATGTCCAAGGTTCCAACAAACCCTCCTTCCTTAGGAATAGAATTTGATTTTCGGGGGAATCTAGGTCGCCCATTAGTGTGTCTACTAGGTCCCTTGAGACTTCATGTAGAACTGATTCCCCTGTTTCCCCTTCTTCTTGTACAGATATGGCGACTCAAGGAGAAGCTGATGTTTCAACCTCCTCAAGCCCACGCATAGTCGATGCTTTTGAGACTTCTGTGGTGCCGGGCAGGAATGAAAGGGGATATGTGCCTCCAAGGCCACTCAGGGGAAAGCAGAACCTTCCATCTCGGATGAATATGGTGTACAACTTTTGTGAAGTCGATAGGAAAGAGTTTGACATCACCCTGTATAGCAGGAAGGACTTCTTTGACCAATTTGGTGATACTTATGAGGAAGATCCCACTAGGGTGGCCTTCTACTACGGCCAATTTGAAGCTGGTTTGAGGTTACCCTTAGATCCATTCATAAACGAGTTTCTAGAGTATTCAGATGCCTTGCCACTTCAACTAGGAGCCAACACCTGCAGGGTACTGGTTTGCTTTGCTATGGTATGCAGGTTCTTAGGGTATGAACCTTGCATGAGAGTGTTTAAGGAGTTCTTTACTGTCAAGTTTGATAAAGACAATGGGATAAGCACCCCCTCCAAGCCAAAATCCCCTAAGTTGTTTATCAACCTCCCCAGCAAGGCCAGTGGCTGGAATTATTACATGCATATTGTAGAGAGTAGGAGAGGATGGGAGTTTCCTCTTCCCAATGCTGACACTGCAGTTGTGAGGGAGCAGGATTACTGGGAGCCATATTGGCATGATGATTTGAGTAAGAAGTTGGTGGAGCTCGCCAAGAGGGGAGCCATAAGTTAGGATGCCTTGGGGACCAACAAGAACAACTACATCCGAGCTGGAATGATGGTCAGTGAGGGAGATGTCGTGCCCATGGTCCCAGTGGTTAGATGTCAGAGGTACCCAGATTGGGTTACCCATGAGGGAGCTCGATTCAGATTTGAGAGAGAGTGCCATTTTTGTAAGAAGACTGCCAATCATTGTAAGGATCAGGGAGAACACTTTGGGGGTAAGAACTCAACCATTCACTGTCCCTTGACCCCTCCAATATTTGTTGGCACGCAGACTATTAGTTCGCACATATTCAATTCGTACATAGAACTTGCTGCTCGTATGTAGACTTGTTATATGTCGATCTAACTCTTAGTCACTCCTTTTTTGGTGCAGTTCTAACCCCTGAGCAGGAAGCGAATATGGGTCGTGCCATAGATGTAAGGAAGAGTAAGAGAAGCTGTGGGGCAGCCAACGCAAGGTTGCATCGAGAAAATGAAGGCGTTCAACGCCAAGAGATCTTGAAGTTGGTGGATGTGGATGCCAACTCTATTCCTGTGGAAGACACTCTTGAAGAGCTGGAGGAAGGGCGAGTCGAAGGTGAAGTTCAAGGTTCTGAAGAAGTTGACGCTGCTGCAGTGGATGGGGCTGAGCTGAATGTGGAGCCAGTCAAGGAGGTTGCTATGGCGAGAACCAGAGCCCAAGCTAAATCCAAGTCTAAAGCTGCCTCCAAGGCAAAATCCCATGTCATTGATGTGGATGAGGAAGAGGAAGACGATGACACTGTCCCTCTCAGTAAGAAGATTAAGATTGGCCCGTCCAAGGTAAGCTCGACATCTGACCAGGTCGACGCTAGTGAGCCAATGGAGGCTGATGTTAGGGGCCTCCAGTCTTCTCCCGTCCATGTTTCGTATGCTGACTTGATTCAGGCTCGTGTTGACGAGCTAGGCGAGGTGACTCCATTGACTAGGATTAATTGCTTGGCCAGGGACTATCCTGAGTTGGAGTATGGTCAAGTGGTTGTCAGGAGAGGAGCTGACCAAGATTTGATTAAAGAGTTCACCAACAAGCATTTGACTCCAGAAGCCTGCAGAGCTAGGGTCGGGTTAGCCACCTCCGAGGTAACTCTTGTAGTTTTCTACACTGTCGTATTTATTCTTTTTGCTTGTCCCAAGTCTCCATTTTACTTCTGATCGATTTAACTCCTTTTCTTTGCTTGTCCTCTCAGTCGCTTGCCATGATAGACCTGTCCACCACTTATTAGAAGGCAGCGGAGGAGCAAGAGAAATTTGCCAAGACCATGTTGGCCCACAAGAATGAAGAGCTGGCCAAGGTGGAGGATGAGCGAGCCAAGCTGAAGGAGGAGCTCGAGAAGTTGAAGGAGGAGCATTCTGATCTGGATAACTCTTACGATGCCTTGAAGCTCGTCAAGGATAATGAAGTGAAGGCCAAGGAAGAAGCCTTGAGTAAGCTGGGAGAGGCTAATAAGGAGCTTGGAGAGCTCAAGCCTATTAAAGAGAAAGCTGTGATGGATCTAGAACTGGCGACCCAATTGTTGGAGGAGAGTCACGTCATTTTAGCCAAAAAACAAGAGGAACTTGAGGCTGCTCGGCTTAAGTGGGAGGGAGGGCTAGCTGACGCTGTGAAGATTGCCAAGGAGGAGGTTGTGCAGGCCTACAAAGATAGTGATGAGCTCCACACTCATATTACCAAGCAAGCCAGCTCCTTCTGGGATGTAGGTCGGAGTCACATGGCTCGACGTATTGTGGTGGATCCTGCCTTCAACATCTCCATTGAGCAACTAGCCAAGTGGGCTTCGGAGGATCCCTACAATACGGCAGCTCGCCCAGGCCATAGTTTAGTGCCTTATAATGCCAATAATTTGGAGAATATTGCCAATGACGATGCAGCTGCAGAGGCAGAAATTTGGAACCCTCCTCCCATTGAACCAGTTAACTTCAACACTATTTTAGCTGAGCTCGAGGAGCCTGATGAGCCGGCTTTTGAAGGTGAGACTCCCCAATACACCATATCAGATTCAAGGAAGGTGGTGTACCCAGAACAGCAAGGGAATGTCTTGGGCGAGCCAGTCACTGCAAGTGATCATGTTGATGCTGAACCAGCTTCTACCAGTGGTCAAGTAGAAGGCAATCCTCTAGTTTGAACTTTAAACTTATTGGTTGTGTAACAGACAAGCTCCAAACAATTTTTATTTTTTTTGCTTTTGTTGATATTGATGCTTTGGCCCAGATTTGGGAAGCATCTCAATCATACAATTTTGTTTACTCGAGTCTTGGCCCACTTTGGGAGACTCAGTTTTATTTAATCGTAGCTGACTTTCTATCATTGTATGTTGTATGCTTTTGATTTCAGCATGTGTGTGTCGAGCTAGATGAAATAGGATAAATAAGTCACCCTATGTTTAAGGTCGACCTTGCAAACAAGATTGACTCAGAGTCGAACATGTTAAGAGATTAAACTGACCAAGGGTCGAGCTTATTAGAACGAAGTCAACCTAAGGTCGAACTTGTTAATAGTATACAACTGATTAAGAATCGAGTTTGTTAAAACGGAGCTGACTAAGAGTCGAGCTCGTTGAACGAAGTCGACTAAGAGTCGGACTTGTTAAAGGAACTAAGCTGATTAAGAATCGAGCTTGTTAAAACAGAGCTGACTAAGAGTCGAGCTCGTTGAACGAAGTCGACTAAGAGTCGGACTTGTTAAAGGAACTAAGCTGATTAAGAATCGATCTTGTTAAAATGAAGCTGACTAAGAGTCAAGCTTGTTGAAGTTAGTGTACAATGTTTAGTCGAATAGAACTGTGATTTTTATTGAAGTAGGAACATGCTTACATCAAACGGAAAGCTAGAACTATGACAAATTGGGAACTGCCTTAACTTTGAACTGAACTAAGGACTTGAACTAGAAATAGTACTTGATAAGGTGAGTGGCATGCCATGGATGCTTCAACTCTTCACCATCTGGATGAGCTATCATGTAGGTCCCCTCCTTGATGACTCGAGTAACAATATAAGGGCCTTCCCAGTTAGGAGATAGTTTATTCTGTTGGGTTCTCCTTCCTGTTGCTTCAATTTTTCTCAGCACATGATCTCCTACTTGGAATGATCTTGTCTTCACCTTCTTGTCATGGTAACTCTTTGTCCGCTGCTTGTAGTTGACCATTCGAAGATAGGCAGTATCTCGCTTCTCGTCGATCAGATCCAAGTCGATCAATCTGTTGATATCATTCTGTTCTTGATCAAAGAATGTCACTCTGGCTGTAGGAAACCTCAACTCAGCTGGAGCCATGGCCTCTGACCCGTATGCTAGAGCGAATGGGGTTTCCCCCGTAGGCCCCCGAGTGGTAGTGCGAACTGCCCAAAGAGCAATGGGGAGTTCGTCCAACCAGTTGCTTCGTCGACCTACCTGGCTTGTCTTTAGTGAAGATAGGACTAGCTTATTTGCTGCTTCAGCTTGCCCATTTCCTTAAGGATATGCAACAGATGACTGCCAATGCTTGACCCCCACTCTATTCATTCTTCTTCGAAGGCTCTTGAGAACTGTAACCCATTATCTGAGACTATAGCTCGAGGGATTCCAAATCGACACCAGATGAAGTCGTGTATGAAGTTGATGGCGTTTTCCTCTGTGATGCGAGCTAGTGGCTTTGCTTCGACCCACTTGGTGAAATAGTCAATTGCAACGATCGCATACTTGCAATTTCCTCGGGCGGGAGGGAAGGGTCCAATTAAGTCGACACCCCACATATCAAATGGCCAAGTAGCGTTCACTGGAGTTTGTTCTGTAGTAGGTAGATGAGGTAGGTTGGAAAACCTTTGACATTGGTCACATTGTTGAATAAAGTCATGAGTGTCAGCTCGTATGTGTGGCCAATAATACCCCAAAGTGCTCAATTTGTCGGCTAGAGTCCTGGCCCACGGGTGTCCACCACAAATTCCACTATGCACCTCGTGCATTAACTGAGTGATCTCTTGAGGATGAATGCACTTCAGCATCGGTCTAGTGTATGATCTCCTGAATAGCATGCCTCCTTGAATAACATATCTTGGAGCTTTCTTCTTGATAGCTCGAGCTTTCTTCTCGTCTTCTGGGAGCTCGCCAGTTTCCAAGAATGCTTTCATCTCCTCGATCCAACATTTGTTGTAAGCCCAATTTCTCAAGGGGTCTTCCACACATTGAATTTTGACCCTTTCATAAGCTGGATTCTCAAGGTAGGAGATGGGCTCTTCATGTTGCTCGTCTGTAGTGGCCAGTTTCGAGAGCAAGTCGGCCAACACATTGTCTTCTCGGCTAATCCTTTGGATTTCCCAAAACTCTAAGTCTTTTGTCAGCTCCTTTACCAGGTCGTGGTATTTGACTAAGGTGGAGTTTAGCACCTCATACTTGCCTCTAACCTGGTTGACAATTAGTTGGGAATCACAGTATGCCATGATTTTAATTGCTCCAAAGCATTTGGCGTACTCAATGGCTGCTACTAAGGCTTCATACTCCGCCTGGTTGTTGGAGGCATCAAATTTGAACCTTAATGACTCCTCATATACTGTCCCAGACTCTGGCTCGATCAAAACAATCCCAACTCCACTGACATTCTTTGTAGCTGACCCATCTGAGTAGACCTTCCAGCAATCGTTGGGTAGAGTAGTGACGGGATGGGACTCTTGTTCTTTTCCCTTGGGTTTTTCTTTCTGAACTCGCACCTCGCTATCTTCCTTGGTGAACGTAAGCTCGACCAAGAAGTCTGCCAAGGCTTGAGCCTTCAACTCCTTTCGAGGTCGATACTCGATGTCGAATTCCGTGAGGGAAATTGACCAATTGAGTAAGCGACCTGAACTCTCTGGCTTGTGCAAGATTTTTCTCAAGGGTGCATTTGTGAGCACCACAATAGGATGAGCCAGGAAATAAGCTCGCAGCTTTCTTGAAGCTACGACTAAGGCATAGGCGACCTTCTCAGCGTTGTAATATCTGCCCTCCACATCTGATAGGGCCTTGCTAACATAGTACACGGGCTTTTGAAGCCCTTCCTCTTCTCGAACCAGAACTGTAGCAACTGCTTTGTCCCCCATAGATAGATACACGAACAAAGTCTCTCCAGTGGTCGGGCTACTCAATAGAGGTGGAGTAGCGAGGTAATCCTTAAGCTGCTGGAACGACGAATGACATTCGGCCGTCCATTCAAAATTTTTCGTCCCCCTCAAAACTTTGAAGAAGGGGAGAGACCTTTCCGCCGACTTGGATATGAAGCGACCTAGAGCTGCCACTCATCCATTAAGTTGCTCCATCTCTTTGACACTGGTGGGCTCCTGCATGTCGACTAGAGCCTTGATCTTCTCTGGGTTTGCCTCTATTCCTCGTTGTGACACCATAAATCCAAGAAATTTACCCGCTGCTAGACCAAAAACATATTTGCTGGGATTAAGCTTGATGTCGTTTGCTCTCAGATTGACAAACGTTTCCTTTAGGTCGACCACATGACGTCCGATCTTTGTTTTGATGACCATATCGTCGACGTAGGCCTCCATGTTTCGGCCAATCTGTGAAGCAAAGACCTTGTTGACCATACGCTGATAGGTCGCCCCTGCGTTCTTTAACCCAAATGGCATCATAGTGTAGCAATAGATGCCTCCAGCCGCTTGAAATGCTGTCTTCACTATGTCATCCTCATGCATCTTGATCTAGTGGTAACCTGAGTAAACATCTAGAAAACTGAGGGTGGAATGGCCAGCAATGGAATCAACGAGTTTGTCAATTCTAGGAAGAGGATAGCTGTCCTTTGGGTAGGCAAGGTTGAGATTGGTGAAGTCGACGCACATTCTCCACTTGCCATTCAACTTCTGCACCATGACCACATTGGCTAACCAGGTTGTATGTGTAGCCTCCTTAATTATACCTGCACTCAACAATTTTTGTACCTCGAGTTTAATGGTCTCCTCCTTGTCGCAAGCGAAGCTTCTCAGCCTTTGAGGCTTGGGCTTTATGGTCGGGTTGACCTCCAGTCTATGAACAGCGACTTCTTCCTTTATCCCCATCATATCCTCTACTCGCCATGAAAAGACATCGTTGCTTTCTTTTAGTAACTCAATGATCTCTGCTTTTTCTTCGGCTGATAACTATTTTCCTATCTGAATTTTCTGCTCCAGATAAGAGGGATTTGTGATTACTCACTCTAGCTAGTCTACAGCCTCTAACTCTGGGCCATCCCTGAACTGTAGGGTTTCAATGATGATCTCCCTAACCCTCTGTCATTCTTCAGCCCCTAAGTGGGGAGCTTCCTCAGCAATTATCTCATCCAGCTTGTCTGCAGTCTCACTGGTGGTGGCCCCCGAGTTATTGTCGATGTGGAGGCATAGCTTGCCTATGGAGACTTGGTCGACCATAACTGTATCCGGATCGACCATAGTGGTTTCAGAGTGACGTGTCGACTCAGTCATGATCTCGTCATGTGAGCGATAGGTCGACTCTTCCACAATGGTGATTGTAGATAGTCGAGTAGTTTTAGTGACTGACCGAGACAATTTTAAGTATCCTTCTGCAGTCTCAATCTCTAGCTCCCTCTTCTTCCTTTCTCAAAGTACATGATCAAGGTATGCTCGAGCTGTGCCTTGTACACAGCTGACTCCAGCTGGTGTGGGAAATTTAACTCGCTGATGGGGGATAGAGGCCACCATTCAAAGTGCAACCTGGCCAGGAATACCAAGAATAGCAGCATAATCACTATTCACATCTATGACAATGAATTTTACCTTAGACACGATCCTGTAGGGATGCTGTCCTAAGTCGACATCTAGCTCTATCTGTCCTTTTGCATCTACCCGGTGGTTGGTGAAGCCTTCCAATTTGCCATCATATCTTTCGAGCTGCTCATTTGAGAGACCCATCTCCTGAAATGTTTTATAGAACAGAATATCCTTGCAGGCCCCCATGTCGACTAAGAGTCTGCTCGTCGTGCATCCGTCAATGAGTCCTGGGATGACGAGAACTTGTTCTCTAGCCGCCATATTAGTTGCTAGCTCGTGAGGATAAAAGCTGATCACCTCATCTCTAACGTGGCTCCTTGGTGGCACATGTGGGGCTTTATTGAGCTGAAAGATCTTGTGCTTGATAGATGTGTTGCTGGCTTGTTCAGTAATAACACCCAGATTTAGTCTAGGTTGCCTTGGTTCCTGATGTCCACCTGCAGGTCGTTCACCTCCACTGCCTTGAGGTCTTTTAACATACGTGTCGAGCCTACCTTGTTCGACCATCCTCTGAATTATATGCTTCAAGCTCATGCAATCCTCTGTGGTATGGCCTGTATCCTTGTGGTACTCACAGTACTTGGTGTTGTCCCTTCTGAACTTATTTACTGGGTTCATTGGGGCAGGTGAGGCCAGCTCGACTGCATTCATAATCTCAGTTCGACTCACCGTTAGGGGAGTGAAAGCCTCAGGCACCTTTTCTGTCGCCCTGGTCCTGTTCTTACCATTCTTGTTGTTTCCCCCATTCTTGGCTGAGTCCTTCTTATCATCAGCGACCTCAATCTTGGGGCTTTTCCCATTCTTCTTTTCTTTTCTCTCCTCGGCGAACGCTACGTTGTAGGCCTTCTCAAATAACTCTTGTCGAGTAGTGACTGTCCGAACTGTTAGCTCGTAATCCATGTCTGCCGAGGAAATCCCACTTCTGAAACAATTGATCACCTCCCTTTCTGTGAGGTCCTCCTCTATCTTATCGACCATCTCTTTAAACTTGGTGTAGTAGCTCATTGAGCTTTCATTTTTTCCTTGCACCAGGTTGTTGAGATCGGTGACAGTCATCTTCCGAGCTCCAGCAGTCGAGAAGCGATCTAAAAACTTTGTTCTCATATAGGTCCAGGTCGAGATGCACCCCATTGCCAGACCATTGAACCATGTAAGGGCTGCCCCTGTGAGTGTGCTGATGAGCGCTTTGCACATCATGTCGTCCTCATTGGAGACAAAGCACATGGTTGCTTCTAGGTGCTGTATGTGGCTCTTAGCATTGGTTGCACCCGAATACTTCTCTAGGAGAGGCAATCTGAAACCGGGAGGAGGTCGATGGTCAATCAATTCCTTAGATAAGGGACGAAGAGCAAAATCCACTCGCTTGTTCTTTCCAGTATCACCTTTCTTTTTGGCTTCCCACTGTTCAAATTTCTTCTTCCATTGGAGCCACTCCCTAGCATCGGGTCTGTCGTCCCTAGCACGGGAGACATCATTCGACCTTTGCTTCTCTTCCTGGTGATTCTCTCTCCCAGAATTGGCCCTACGTCTCTCGCTTCTAGGGGGAGTCATTTCTCTATCCCTCCTGTCCCTGTGAGAAGGTGACCTCACAGACTGAGTTGGGGACCTGCGCCTATCATCTCTTGGTTGCGGCGTGCGCCTATCATTCCTAGGTGGCGACCTGCGCCTTGCTTCTCTTATAGGCGACCTGCGCCCATTCCTTCCCCTGTGGGATTGAGACCTTTGTGTCCTGGCTGGTGACTTACACATGCTTCGATTAGCCTCTAGCTGCGTCCTCAGGTCTGACTGGGCCTCTTGCTCCCTGTTCCTAGTGAGGCTGGCCCTTAGGTCGTCACTTGGAACATGAATAGGTGATTGAGGCCGAACCACCATCCTTTGATCAACATTTTGTCCCACAGTTTCGTTTGGTCTAGTACTCCTGGCACGCTCCCTGTTTGAAACTTGAGATGGAGCCACCCTCTCAGATCTTCTATCCACCTGCTCAATCTCCTCCATTGCCAATAACTCGGCCAGAATTTGAGCTCGTTCTATCAGCATTTCTTTTTTACTTAGTGGGTTGGATGAGGGACCTGCCCTGTTTCCAACATTCGTCTGCCCAGTTGGACGCTTTGGAGGAGGTGGAACTCCTTGCCCCTCCATGGGTCATTTTTCTCTCCTCCCATCTGGCAATCCTCTGCCGTCAGCAACGCTATTAGATCGAGTTGCTCTAGCATGTTGACGCAGGGGAGGGGGAGGAGGCAAGTTAGCATTCCTAGTGTTCGCATTGGCATTTGTGTTAGCATTTCCTTCTTCATGCCCGAGTGAGGCCTCAGATATATGTCCATCCGAAGTCACCATGATAGCAGGTTGAGAAAACTTTCGAGGTCAAGTTATGCACGCTTCTCGGCAATGGAACCAAACTGATGCCGCAGGAAATGTGCTTATCAATCTTCCTCCACGTGGCAGGACTGATCACTTGGCTCCTTGACACAGAAAACCGGAGGAACCACGACTAGCCGGATGGGTCTCCGGCTTAGACCCTCGGGCGTGAGAGTAAGTATTTGAATTGGAGGGAAAAATGTATTGAATAAAGATGATTCAGATAACAAAATTGCAGTTACCTTATAACCGTTGTAGTGATGATGTATTTATAGTTGTTGAAGGTGGTTTATTTGGTAGGGCTACATGAGCTCCGATATTTTAGGGACAGTTACGTGTCATGTGAACGTGTCCTTAAATAATTCCTAATTTGTAGGAAAGCAGTTATGGCAAGAGTAATTGCACGTGCGCCTGTAACCGTTAGGTCGACGTTTACTTGGGCAGGTCGAGGTTGACACTTGGAGTTAGGTCGACCTGACTGACGGGTAGAGCTGGATCGTACCCGAAATTGAGCTTGGGTCATGAAGTCGGACTTAGTTAGGTCGGGACTTGGTAGGTCGGACAATTAACTTAAGTCGACGTATCAATGAGATGGGCTTTGGGCCATGTGATCGTTGGGCCTAGCCCACTGAGAATATAGTGACCATAATTTACTTGAGGACCGGGCTTTACTTGCTTGGCCCAGCTCGATACCTTTGGTATGTTCAGATACTATTTCTACAACCGAAATGAGAACAAAGTGTTTGTTGCTCGAAATGGTACTTTCTTAGAAAAGAAGTTTCTTTGCAAAGGAATCAGTGGGAGTAAAATAGATCTCGAAGAAATTCGTGAACCCAAAAACAACATTGAGCCAATGGTAGAAACTGAACCAAGTTCACAAGTAGTTGTGGAACCGGTTCAAGATGCACAAGCTCTTCGCCGAAGTGGTAGGTCACGATCCGAACCCGAGAGATATGGATTTCTCGTTACGAAAAGTGATGAAGTGGAGTTAATCGAAAACGATGAACCTACTTGCTATCATGAAGCGATGTTCGCTCCTGATTCGGAAAAATGGCAAGAGGCCATGAAGTCCGAATTACAATTCATGTCTGATAATCAAGTTTGGAACTTGATTGATCCACCCGAAGGTGTAAAAACAATAGGGTGCAAATGGGTCTTCAAGAAGAAGACCGACATGGATGGGAAGGTGCACACATATAAGGCTAGGCTTGTAGCTAAGGGATATAGGCAGATTCATGGCATCTACTATGATGAAACCTTTTCGCCTGTAGCTATGCTTAAGTCTATTAGAATTTTAATTGCCATAGCCACATATTATGACTATGAGATATGGCAAATGGTTATCAAGACAGCTTTCCTAAATGGGAAGTTACTTGAGGATGTATACATGATACAACCTGAAGGTTTTGTCAATCCAAAAAATTCTAACAAGGTGTGTAAGTTGCAGAAATCCATTTATGGATTGAAGCAAGCTTCTAGGAGTTGGAATCTACGTTTTGATGAATTAATCAAGGAGTTTGGCTTTATCAAGAACGAAGATGAACCTTGTGTTTACAAGAAAATTAGTGGGAGCGTAGCACTATTTCTAGTATTGTATGTCGACGATATCTTACTCATTGGAAATGACATTCCTGCACTACAAACTGTCAAGTCTTGGTTGAGAAAGTGCTTTTCAATGAAAGATATGGGCAAAGCTGCGTATATCCTTGGTATCAAGATCTATAGAGATAGATCTAAGAGGATGATTGGTTTAAGTCAAAGTACTTACATTGACAAGGTTCTTAGAAGATTCCAAATGGAAAATTCTAAAAGAGGAAACTTGCCAATGTTGCATGGTGTATCTCTTAGCAAGACTCAAAGTCCTAAGACTAATGATGAGCGAAAGAGAATGCATGGTATTCCATATGCTTCGGCAATTGGGTCCATCATGTATGCTATTTTATGTACTAGACCCGATGTCTCGTGTGCTCTAAGCATGACGAGTAGGTACCAATCTGATCCCGGTGAACCACATTGGATAGCAGTCAAGAATATCCTCAAGTACTTACGAAGAACTAAGGATGTATTCTTGGTCTTTGGAGGAATGGAAGAAGATCTTGTAGTGAAAGGCTACACAGATGCTAGCTTTCAAACCGACAAAGATGATTTCAGATCGCAGACATGATTTTTGTTTACGCTGAATGGAGGCACTGTGAGTTGGAAAAGTTCCAAGCAAAGTACCGTCGCTGATTCTACAACCGAAGCTGAGTACATAGCGGCATCTGATGCAGCTAAGGAAGCTGTTTGGATCAAAAAGTTCATTAGTGATTTGGAAGTCGTTCCAAGCATCAAAGATCCTATTGAACTTTATTGTGATAATAAAGGTGCCATTGCACAAGCAAAGGAACCAAGATCACACCAGAGATCCAAACACATACTTCGACGTTTCCACATTATCCGAGAGATATGCGAAAGGGGAGACGTAAAGATATGCAGAGTAGACACTGACGACAACTTGGCGGACCCATTAACTAAGGCTCTCCCGCAAGCTAAGCATGATGGTCATGTTAGGTCCATGGGTATTCAATACATGGAAGATTGGGCCTAGTGCAAGTGGGAGACTGTTAGTGTTATGACCTAGGCCTATAGTTGATAGACTTATGTGTTGACATTATTCATTATTATATGAAAAGTTTATCATTCGATTATTATATGTTTTGCATATTTTATTGTAATAATCTCCGTCCTTAATTATTAAGTGAATAATTAGTATAAATATTAATGGATAATCATATGATGATTATATGCATAGAGATGCACATTAAATTTATGGGTACTTGTTAGAGAACAAGTGACTGGACTTGACCCGTATGAGATTTATGTCATGGTCAAATGTCATAATTAAATCTCATAAGGTTACTTCATTTAGTCCCTAGACCTGAGATTATCATGAACTTACATATGATGAAAGTCATGTTTGATTTTAGTCAAACGATATCTTAACACGATATCTATAAAGGCTAACTTTGGCATGATCAGAATCATGATGGGAAGGATGATAAGTCAAGATGGAATTTGTCCCTCGAAAGAGAGATGTTATGCTTGGGCCCCTCGATGAGTGATAATGATGAAAGTGTATGGCCATACCCCAATACGATTAGATTATCATTATACTCAAGATCGAAAAAGCATTGAACAAAGACAAGTTGACGTGGACCATGACTTGTGTTCAATATAACATCGTGAGACAAAGGGAGAAATGGAAGTGCACCATTGGAAACGTGAACTCTTACGTTATATTATTTGGGTAGACATAATGGCTTGCTAGAGTCCGCTTATATCTTATGAGAGTCGATATGATCGAGCTCATTGCCAACATAATATAATCCTATTGGGTCACAGACAACTAGAATGAATTGATTAAACCAGAGGAAGAATGATTGAGAGAATTCCTCATCGGCCTTGTGTGGTCGTGCGACACAACTTGTCCATGTGCCTCGTGTGGTCGTGCGACATAACAGTCCCGAGGCGGTTTTACGAGAATCTTTTCCTAATTTGATTAGGAATCATATACTATACTAATGTAGTATAAATATGAACGTCTGTCAACCCTAAAAGGGTAGCCAAAATTCTCGAAAAGAAATTAACAACATATATTCTCAATATTCTTCATAGGTTTAAGAGATCTAGCAATCTTCAAGAAGCTTTTCTTGGTTCATTCGAAGGTGTGGATACCGAAACGAGGGTCTTCGCTCGTTCAAAGATCAAGGCCTAGAGTTCGAAGTTTGTATTCGAAATCACATTATTAAATAGTTCGATAGCTCAAGAACGGAAAGCGTTCAAGGTTGGTTATTTCTATCTAATAGGTTTTCAAGTTAATTATATAGAACGGATCCTAGGCTCTTTGGGTTTTGTGTTAATTAGATGCTTAAATTCCGCTGCGCATGGACCCATATAACCCAACAGTGGTATCAGAGCCCCATTCGTATCATTAAGTTTGAATTAACATGCTAGAAAAGTAATATAAATCGTTTATATGTTCTTTTGCATGTTATGTATGCGATAGATTGATTGTTTTTGAAAGAATATGCCTAAATCGTGTTCTATTGATATTGAATTAAATCCGTGAAAATTTTTTACATGATTTAATTGCTCTGTGATTCAGAATTGATTGAATTCTAAAAAGCTGCAAATTGTCATCCTGTGTCACGCGACGTAACTCCTCGTCACGCGACACTTCTTGCCCAACTGGAAAAGACGCTTGTTGAACAATCTTGCTAATCTGTGAATGTGTTTACAATCTGATATGTTTATGTATTAATCTGGATGCTATAAATTTCTGGAAATTAAGTTTATAGGGCTATGCTAGATTAATTCATTGTTTTTGCATGCTTAGTTAATTAAAATATGATTTTATTAATTGTTGCGATGCATGAATTATGTGTTCTTACGTGTTAAGAATTTTAGATGTTTAGTTGAAACATTATATTATAATTTCATGAATGTTTAGATTGAAACATTAAGATTTTGGTTTATGAGAAACAAGTCATATTACGCAAAATTTTGAAAGGAAACTGATTGTTTAATTAAAAGTGTTGATTATGTTGCAAATCAGAGCTGATTTCTGATTGTGCATGTCTAGGAGAGTTCTGTCGAAGGAGAGATTTTGTACTTAAGTAGTCCTTGTGGTTCACCTATCTATCTGAGAACTTACCTGGTGCACAGTTATGACTATCTTTGCTGATGTGCTTATAATCCACTTTAAAGAACCTTCATTTAACTTTTAAGTTCTTTATGCCAATTCATGATTAAAACACTTGAGACCATTCGGATAGTTTTGGGTGGGCTTGCCATAGCAAGGTGCTTTGATTCTATTCGAATGCGAGCAAGATGAGGAAATGGTGGTTCCTGTACATTTTAAGTGAATGAACTTAATTGGGTTATCAAAATGGTTTTGGACCCAAGGCATAAGATGAGATTAAAATATGCTTAGGCATACGATGTCTTGAATAAATCTCATAAAAGATCTAAGAGTCATATATGTGATATGATTGATGTTTCTACCTAATTAAATTAGTTTTGAACGGTTTGCCATAGCAAACTTGAAATTAAATTAAAGTTGGATCTTAGCCCATTAAATGTATATTATGCTTATTTGCATTGGAAGGTGTATAATTTAGTGGGAGCATTTTATGTAAATGCATTATACTTCTCATATGATATGCTTACTTATATGCATGGTCTCTAAAATCGCCGACTTTAGAAGGCGGCCCGCCAACTGCCAGAACTGGCTTGCTAGGCGGGGGCCGGGCACCGCGATTTAAGGCTAGTCGGGGCAATTAGGCGCTAGGCGGGCTAGGCGGGGCCTAGGCGCTAGGCGGGCTGGGCGGGATTGGGCGGGCTAGGCGGGCTTGGCGTTGGGATTTTTTATATTTAATTTAATTTTTATCTTTTTATTTTAATATCCTGTAACTTCAGTCCACAACAAAACAAACACGATAATCGCTATTACTCTCTCTCTCTCCCCCCCCGTATTGACCTAGGGCTCAGCTCAGACTACGACGACGACGAGGAGACTCTCTCCGCCAGTCCGCCGTTCTCTCTCCGCTGTTCTCCACCGTCTCCGCCGTGTCCACCGTCACCTTAAGCTTCTCTTTCTCTCCGTCATTTCTGTAACTCTGTTGGTACTTGGTTTAAAGAGGCAGGATTTTCTTGTTTTTAAAATTTAAACAGTGTCTTTTATGTTTGAAATGTCAAATCTCATCCCCTAATTTTTAGTCTCTGCTAACCTTGAACCAAACAAATTAAAGTTGGAGCTTGAAAGAAAGAAAATCAAATAATTTCAGTGTTAAACATTAGGTCTCTCTGTTGTTGCAGGTATGATTCTTGGCTGCTTAATTTCAATGTATTTAATTTTATTGTTTCTTTTTGTTTTGTTTTTTACTTTTTAAGGTGTATGGCAGTGTTCTAAAAATCGGCCTAGGCGGCCGCCTAGGCGCTAGGCGGCAGTCAGGCGCCACGATTTATGCCTAGGCGGGGGAATTAGGCGGTAGGCGGACTAGGCGGGTCTGGGCGGCGCTAGGCGGTCTGGGCGGGCTGGGCGGTCTGTTGGCTGTTTTTGCAGAGAGACCTACATTTTACAGTCTCATCTGCGAAAACCCCAAAACAACCTTGGATTTAGAGATGAACAGTGATCAGATGGTACCTCTTTGGCAACAAGAAGGGCCATATTGATATTGTCCTGTAGAAAAATCGCCATTGTTAAGCCCAAGGTGAAGGAAGCTACTAGCTCGGCCGGCCTCGTCCGTCTTCTCTGATGCTTCTGTTGTCTGGTTTCCGGGAGGCTAGAGAGAGTGTGTGTGTTGTGTGCGTGTTTTGGAGAGAGAGAGAGAGAGAAAGAAAGAGAATGTGGAATGGGTATTGGGATATATGTAAAGCATCCTTTGTCCTTTTTTTCCCACGCTCCTTTGGCACCACATCCCTAGTATGTGCCCTTTGTTTACTTAACATTTTGTCTCTCAGTCCCTGTTGTTGACCCCTACCCAATGTATTGTATTTATTCCATCTACTATATCAAAACAGTTTTTAAAATTTTATAATGTATAATTAAATTGATATTAATATTTAATCAAAATTCACTTATGTTATATTGACAAAAAAATATCAAAATGGTCAATAAAAATCGCCATTGTTAAGCCCAATGTGAACTTATATGAAATATATGTAAAATTTGTCTAATTTCTCGGTCCCGCCTAGGCCCCGCCTAAACCCCCGCCTAGGCCCCTAGGCGCTAGGCCCGGCTGCGCCGCCTAGGCGGCGCCTAGCGATTTTTAGAACCTTGGTGTATGGCATCTTCAAGTGCATCGGCTAGTACTCCTATTCCTACCCAGGTTCGAGCATCATCTGAGACTCAGAGCGAGATACAACTCAAAAGGAAGTCAAATGATATCGGTTGGGAATATGGCGTACTTGCTGATCCATCTAACTTCGACAGGGTCAGATGCAAGTTATGTAACAAGGTTATGTCCGGAGGTATTCGTAGAATGAAATAGCACATAGCACACATAAAGGGGAACGTTTCGGCATGTCCCAAATCTACACCCGATGACAAAGCTAAGTGCAAGAATGCTATTGAAGAGACAAAAATCAAGAAACAAAAGGTGATAAATCGTGAAGATAATTTGGTTAGCAGTGTGAATGTTATGGGGTTATACACCGAAGAAGATGAACTTGGAGAGTCCTTAGGCTCAAAGACACCCCGGTCTCTTGGTCCAATGGACAATTTTGCCGCAGAAATCAATCCCGAAGCTTCTTTGGGAACAGCAAAGACAATGAGGGAGAGAAACATTAAAGATGCCATTTGGAAAGATAGAAAAAATGTGGTGAAAAACTATTTTGCGGATTGGGTTTATGAAGCGGGCATACCTTTTAATACTTTTGAGTTGGATAGCTTTAGGCTTTTTACCGAGTTTGTTGGTCAATTTGGAAAAAAGTGGAAACCTCCTAGCCAGTATGAATTAAGGGAGCCATTGTTGAAAAAAGCGATCGAGAGGACTAAGGTTAAAGTAAAGCCACATGAAGAAGAATGGGCATTAATTGGTTGTTTGCTGATGACTGATGCTTGGAGTGATAGGAAGCGAAGGAGCATCATGAACTTGTGTGTCAACTCTAAGGCAGGCACTATATTTCTCTCGTCAAAAGAATCTTCAGATGTGGCACATACAAGTGAGATGATTTGTGATTATGTCGATGAATGTATTGAGCAAATAGGACCGGAGAAAGTGATTCAAGTGGTGACAGACAATGCGTCAAACAATATGGGGGCGGCTAAGCTATTGAAGTTGAAAAGACCAAATATTTTTTGGACATCATGTGCTGCACACTCCATTAACCTTGCTCTTGAAGGTATTGCAAAATTACCCAGGTTCAAGAAAATTCTTGATCAAGCGAAGGCTTTGACCATTTTTATATATGGACATCATAAGACTCTAGCTATGATGAGGTCGTATACAAAGAGGAGGGATATTGTGAGACCGGGGGTTACTAGATTTGCATCATCCTTCCTTAGTTTGCGTGAGCTTGGTGGAGAAGAAAGCTCAATTGAAATCCATGTTTGGCAAAGACCTGAGCGGGATCAATGCAAATGGTCCAAGACTACGAAAGGAAAAAAACAAGTTATAACACTAGGCCATGTATATTAGTTTTTGGAATGGTGTAACATCTGCTTGGCGCTTTTTGCTCCTTTCGCGAGGGTTCTTCGCATGGTTGATGGGGATAAAAAGCCGGCAATGGGATTTTTGTACTGGGAGATTCTTAGGGCCAAGGAAGAAATTAAAACAACCCCGAATAATTATTCCAAGAACTACAACCCTATTTTGGAGATATTGAATGATAAGTTTAAGGGTAGACTTGATACCTCATTGCATTTGATGGCTTATCTTTTGAATCCTTATTATTATTATAAGGATTCCGATCTCGTGCCTGATCAAGAATTCATGGACGGAGTTATTCGAAGTTTCTCTCGGAGGTTTATTGTAATGGCGACTCATGGCTTCGATAAATCGAATTATGAATGTTGAGTTGCCTATGTACAAGAATAAAGGAGGAGTTTTTGGGAATCCATGGCATGTAAAAGATGTGAAGTAAATGATGATACGTTTGATCCAGGTAAAAGGAAAGTTAATCTTTATTTTTTTTATTAGTTCAACTATGAATGTCTCAAGTGTTGATTTCCCTCACCGAATAATGTTAGTTTCAGTTGCTAACACATGATGAAGAATTAAATTTTTGTATTCCTTTTTAGCATTTTTCATTGTTGTTTTCTCGATTTCATTTTGAAAAATTTGGACTGACCTTTATCGTAATTATAAAAGTAACAAAGATAGCATTTTACATTGTTGTTTTATGCTTATAATCTTATGAATTCTGATTCATTATTATTTCTTTTATTTCAGCAACTTGGTGGTTCAATTATGGACATGGAACACCCAACTTGCAAAAAATAGCTACGAGGATCTTGTCATTAACTACGAGCTCATCTGGATGTGAAAGATGTTGGAGTGCCTTTGAAGGGGTTAGAACTTAGAATATTTATCCTTTTCTTTATTAGTTAATAAGAACATTTATACTTTCGTCAATAATTTTTTATACTTTTTTTCTTTCTAATATAGGTACATACTAAGAAGAGGAATAGACTAGATGTTTCAAGATTGAACAATCTAGTCTATGTTCAATTCAATTCCCGTTTGATGAACAATCATAAGAGGAGAATGGAGAAAGACGTTGATGTGCTACTTGCTAGTGATGCAAGTAAAGCACAAGATTGGATTATCCCCGGGGTATGTGACGGTGAAGATGAGATGGGTGATGAACTTGATGCCGATGCTACTAGAGTTAGAGAGCTTGAGGAGGATGATTTCTATTCGAGGATGAGGCCGAAGTAAACGAGAATGAAGTTGAATTTGAGTCTGATGAGGAGGTGTGTAATAGAAAATTATGGACAAGAAGAAGACGATCCATTCATCAACATTTAGTTTTAAGTCTTTAAAAAATTCTGACTATAAAATGAGTTCTACTTTCAGATCCTCTACTTAGCCAGTCGAAATATGTAATGCAACTGATGTTATGTTTATTTCAAATTCTAGTGTATTCCATTGTTTATTTCCACTCATTTTCATGTGATGCTTTCTTTTGGGTTAATTTGTTAGTCCGCAGCCCGGCACTCGGACACTAACATGGATTGCTCATTTCTAATTCTACACTGCATTCTCCCTCTTAGGTCCTCTCATTGTCATTGGGGATTCTCATTCAGCATATGAGACTTCTTGCAGCAAACTCATCAGCCTTGAGAAATTCAAAAAGATCACCCGTAGGCCCTTCGCAGCTTATCATCAGAATCTCGAGGATACCATGGATGGATCACAAATGACAGCCACAAGGGGATATATCTTTCAGCTCTAAAATCTTGTTACATCTATCAATACACTACTAATTTTTTTCGTGTTGATTTTGATTTGTAATGTCATCATTTGCGAATGTTGTTGCTTCGTATATAAAGAGTAAGCTTGACGAGTTGAAGTTGAAACTAGAGAAAGAAAGGTAAGAAGCAAACCCACACATCTCTGTAATTTCAAGTATTTACATCATCTGGTCTTTATCTCTTTTTCGTACCTGCGTGTCGCAACTTTATCTTTTATATATTTTGTATGTTAGGCAAAGCCTTGCAAAATCACTATCAAAGAGCTCAAAAGAGGTCTGCAGACAAAATATGGCTTTAAATGGATTACTTTAGGGAGTTCGGATTAACTTATTTTTCCAGTTGACATTTTCACTAAAATGTCTCGTTTCCAGGATCGCAGAAGTGTGAGAACTTGCCAAGAATGAGACGGCCAAGTTCCAGGCAGTGTATGAGAAGTTTTGCAAGGAGAAATCTGCACATATGGAGACTCTGAAAGGTACTATTCGGCTGACTTTAAGATATGGGTGGAATTCTGCAAGAAAAAATATTTGGCCATGGATCAATTTATTTCAGTTGTCCTTGCTGTTTGCTACTGTTATTTCAGTTGCTTTTGTTTTTAAGCTGGAATATAATAATTTGACCTTAATCTTATACTAGTATGAGTATACAAAATAATTGGATAGACAGAAACTATGGAATATATATAAAAATGTGTGTAAATTCGCGGCCCCGCCTAGGCCCCGCCTCGGCGCTCTAGGCGCTAGGCCCGGCCTCGCCGCCTAGGAGCCGCCTAATGATTTTTATAACCTTGCTTATATGTGTTTATATTTTATGTATATCTTTTTGTAGAATAAATGGCATCAAACAATAATCATCTGTCACTGCTGTAAGTACCCCAATCTGGATCACCCCCTTTCAAACACACGGGAAACACCGCAGACTCATCCACGCAGTCTCAGAGACCTCTCTCACTCAAAACCCTCTCAAAACCCTCTCAAACCCCCAACCAAACCAAGGGAGGAGCCTTTCTCGGGATAAAAAGGGACAAAAGGACCTTTTGGGAATTTTCAGAAATCGTAGCAATTAAGGTCCGTACGGACCTCTTTGTTTCAATGATTACTGAATCCCCTTAAAGTCCACAATATTCCCTCAAATCCCGGGGAAAATGATTACTTCCTCGCAGAGTTGGTCCGTACGACCTCTTTGCATGCAAGATGGTCCGTACGGACCTTATTGCTCAGTGGAACACCATCATTCCGTAATATTCTCCATCATTGCGTATTCCTCAAATCGAGGAAATCCAAAATTCTCGGATAACCAAGAAGGTCCGTACGGACCTCTTTGCTCCGAAATTTTTACTATAAATAGAGGGCTCCCCTCCTCATTTTCACACACCTCCCTCTTCTCTCTTCCTCCCTTAGCCTTCCTCGGCTCCCCTCTAAGTCCTCTCGAGGCACTCCCGCCCCTTTCTGATCCTTCCGAGGCCTTCCGAGCTCCCTCGCGGTGCTCCGAAGCCTCCCCGAGCGCTCCCGAGACGCTCCCGCGCCGCCCGAGGCACTCTCGAGGTACTCGAGGCCCCTCGTGGTACTCCGAGGCCTCGCTCGGTCTTTCCACGGTGTCCCTGGCTCTTTCCGAGTCAAACCGACGATCCCAAACCACGCCGAAACTCGCCCGAGTGACTCGCCACCACAACGCACGCCGAACCTCTCGCCCGAGTGATCCCGACGATCCCCACGCACGCCGAACCTCCGCCCGAACGCAGCCTACAACCTCAACTCACGCCGAAACTCGTCCGCGTACAACCTGGCCCCTCCCGAAGCAATCCCGATCCATACCGAACGCTACTCCGACCTCAAACACTATTCCCAAGCTAAGACGTACACGAACCAACATTGGTAAGGCTTCCTTCCTATACTATTTCAATACATTTCCATACATAGCATACAATGTAGACATCCGATACAAAGCATGCATTTTTAAAAGCACACACACACACACACAACATTTAAAGGATATTAGGGTATCCGAAAGACTCGTTTTACGAGGCTACTCTGGGTGAGCTCTAATATTCTAATATTCTCTTCCCTGGGAGTCATCTCGACCTCCGAACTCAAAATCTCATCACACAAAAACAGCTTTAAAATTATCTTTAAACCGATGCCCTTTTTCAATGTTTTGGGGCTTAATAAAAACGGCGTGGCGACTCTACAAATGCGAAACAAACGGCGAGACACCTCCAACGCGAAGATGCCGATGCCTGGGCCGCGAGGCCTTTCTGATCCTGGGCTATTTCGCCTGGCGACTGGCTGGGAATTATTTTGTTTTAAAAACTTTTAAACAAAACAAAAGATTTTTAAAACGATGATGAGGGTCAAACTTTCATTTTACCCCTTCCTTTAATCATGTTGTGTGTGTGCACGTGCTTCGTTTTTATTTTACAAAAAAAAAAAAATACAATACAAAAAAAATGCATCAATATACATCTCGTGCATACATTTAAAATTCTTCAAAAACTTCTATTTTACTCGTAAAAAGAATTTTAGAGACCGCACACTACGCGCACCGCCGCCTCGGTTACACCGCACTCTACTCACACCGCCGCCGGCTACACCGCACACTATGCGCACCGCCGCCTTGATACACCGCACACTACAACCCTTAACCCGAGTGGTCTCAGCTTGCAACCGTTTGTCTTCCTAGGCCTCTCGGGCGCGCACGGATCATTCCAAACATCCCATCCTAGCCAAGCGTCAACCCCGCACGTTTGAAGTCTTGAGTCACACTCGTCTGCACTCGGTTGGTTTTTACCTCAGCCTCGTGTCATACACTCGGATACATATACCATGCCGGCCATTTTCTCGAGTCAAGGCTCGGAACTCAAGATCCTCGCGCAAGCAAAGCGATGAAAGGTCATGCTAAAATCTTGACCTGATCTTGATTTCCGAAGCTACACCTGCACGATGTTCCGTCCCGATATACATCCATGCTCGCATGACACCATGTCATCACGCTTGATACGTCGCCCATGACGATATGACCCAGCCCAACGCCTAACGTCACGTATCCCTTGCGCAAGCAAGGTAAAGAGAGGTCATGCCGAACTCTCGACTCCGATCTTGACTCAGCCGCCGGCTGGCTCACTATTCACATGGCTAACGCATCAAAACGAACATGACAGCTCGGTCCTTAGGTTCGATTTTTCTTTAGGCCGGTGGAAACCGCTTGCACTATAGGACCCTCGCCCGGGGCCGTCCACCCCGGGATGTCGAAATACAGGTGCAAAACGAGGGGCTTATAGCCGCACGTATGGTCTCCATCGACCCAGATCTAGCATAGTTGCGAAAAAGAAGAGCAATCTTTTCCAACCTACCTAGGATTCTCGAGAAAACATGTTTTAAGTAAATTAAAACAACAAAAAAAAATCAATCAAAAATAAAAGAAACGGAAACCACATGCCACGTGAGCTTTCCCCTTTTATCCCGTTAGGCCATTCCCGTGTCTAAACCTTGCCCGTCACCCTCCAAATAACCGAGAGTGGCCGAGAATACCGGAAGCCGCCTTTTCGCATCGAGGTCACAGGTCCGATAGCCCTTCCAGCTTCAACGGTCCGCACCGTCCGATACTTCCCCTATGACGGATCAACAGATAACAGCTGAGGGAAATGGAACCCCGCCACTAAGGAACCTCCGCACAATGGAGGAGGTGCCGCGAGCCTTCGAAACCATCAAGAAGCGCCAAGAGGAACAAGAAGCCCGGATCGTAGACACCCTGCGTCTTCGAGGAACGCTTGCAGCTTCCCCAACCTCCGACGGAACCTTTGTTCTCATAGAAGACGAAGACATACCGGCTCCCCCTTTCTCAAAGCTATCAAGTGTCCCGCCTCCGCCAAGCTACGAGATCCCAAAGAACGCAAAGCGCCTCGCTCAAAGCTCCTCCGCGCGGGCCATAGGGCCCGACATGCCCGCCTCGCACGCCGCTTCCGCCCGCACATCAAGCTCATTACCAACAAGACACATACGTGCTCGCTCCGCGTATCCTAATGCATCTCGGTATCCCCAGATTCAATCCTTTGCCTCTATACGAGCCTCGCAACCACAATCAAAAGTCCCCATTCTTACTGTGGACAGCATCCCGAGCGGATATCCCGACATCTCAAGTTTGCCACCGCAAGTCTCGCCAATTGGGGCTAACGAATCGTTTCCCCAGCCTCCCAAACACAACCCTTAGCGGACCAGGCAATCACGCCTCAACTTCAACACCCTGTGGTATGGGTTGGTATACACTCAACTACCTCCCCAAGACTCCCGAATGGCGATCCCATCGCCCAATCCACCTCCATCTTCGGTGTCCGTCCCCGAAAATGGTAACCCACCTCGCATACCGGATCCCCACATGGCCCGGGCCGATTGAACAAATGAAAGACATGCAAGGCAAGCTAGCTAGTTCTCGGGAAGGACTCCCTCCCCGCCTACCGATCCGAACAAAGTGGTCCCTCTCCCTCCAAAGTTCAGATGCCGGAAATGGAAAAGTTTGACGGAATGTAATGCCCAAAACCCACATCGACACCTACGTCCCGGGTATGAGCCAAAGGGGCAACCCTCAACATGGCGTATCATTTTCAGCATTCCTCAAATCCACAAAGACTAAGGTGGTTCCTCAATGTGAAGGCGTAAAACCGCTCCACGTGGGATCGATCGCTGAAATCTTCTTGGAGAAGTACCGCGCCAATCTTGAATGGGAAACAAACCGCCATGACTCTCGCAAGCCACCGAACAAAAGGATGACGAACCAATGGCGAGTTCTACAAAAGATGGAACTGGAAGCTAAGCGAGATAATGGATCCACTTTCCAAAGAAGAGCAACATGGACATCTTCCATTCCCGCCTCAAACCATCTTTGAGGACCTTGATCGCCCACCATTTCTATCCGTATCTCCGTGCCATGGTCAACGCCGGACAAAGTTTGAAAAGACTCGAGTCTTCAAAAGGCAACAAAGAACCCCGCCTCATCCTACCGCTATCGAACAAACTCCGGCAACTTCAACTCCCGCCCCAACCAAAGGAAAGGAAGCAATGAATAAAGGCACTACATTCGTAACGGAGCTCAAGTAAACCGCGATCAAGCAGCCCCAAAGAATAGCAACCCCCTCGCTTCCCACGCTCAAAGATTTCGATAACCCGGAAATGCCCTCGGGTCAAGTATTCAAGCTGTGAAGCGAAATCTTCTCAAACCACTCGAGAATTTCCAACCGAAGACCCTCAAACCCAACATGGATATGAGCAAGCACCGCGCCTTCCATAACTACCCCGGCCACACCACCGACAATTGCTTCGTACTCAAGCTGTGATTCAGGCTCATTTGAGGAGGGAAAATTGGAACGCCCTCGCGGTCCCAATACCATTGGAAATCCATTCCCCGTAACGACAGTGGTAAACTCAATAGCCGCTGACGAAACTCCAAGCGAGAGCGTACTCCCCGCAATTTCCGAAACCGTCGCATGCCGTCCCGCTATGACCGGGAGCGTGAAACAAGAGTCAAAAGGTCTCGTGACCGGGAATTCCGACAAGAACGCCCAAGGGCCACCGTCTCCCTACGATCTTTGCCCCGCCCAAGGCATACAAATGGATGGATCGAACGTTCCCTGCACGAGACCGAGTCCAACGGTAGCACGGGAAGCGGTTTAGCCTTCAAGACGATGACTTGCCAATATGTGAGAATCGGCACAACGAAGCCCTCCTCATCCTCATAAAGATAGAGATGTTCTTCCTCCCGAACGTCTTGATTGATAACGGCTCCGCAGCCAACATCATCGCTTTGAGCACATTGAAACGACTCCGCATCGACCGTTCTCGATAAGGCCTTCACCTCGGTAATCCGAGCCTACGATTCCACCGCACGACCAATCGTAGGAGTCATCAATCCGAGAATCCAATTCGACGTACAACCGGAGCTCAGAGAGTTCCAAGTCGTGGAAATCAAACCAACCTTCTCTCGCTTTGTTGGGACGGCCTGATACATCGATGAAAGCAGATTATCTACTCTTCACCAATGCGTGAAATTCATCAATGCCAACGGAGCGATCGAAGTGATCCGCGGAAGCGCAGAATGGCAAGTGCTTGGCCAGCAAGCTACGACCTGTAAGAAGGTCCCGACATGACCGAATACTCTTCTCCGCATGATTCTCCTACCCCGTCCCGCTACGAAGTGGATCCTTACATCCACGCTCTAAGCCGCGACGAGCCGGAAATCGAAGAACTCATGGGTCGATGACAACTCGACATATGCGACCGTGAAGAATGCTTCGAGAGAGGATCAAGAGATGGATGCCCTAATGGAGATTGATCGAGGAGTAGACCCTTACTTCGCCGAAAACCCTCTTGCAAACCGGCTCATCACCGATCCCCGCACAAGACAACCCTCTAGCCGACACTCTCGGATCTTACTGGGACAAACCCATCACAGCCTAGTTCAATTCAACATTCCTGTCCGACCCGGACGAACAATGGCGCAACCTCCTCCAAGGCTTAATCGTGGAAGGAGATATAGCATGTCCGTCGAATCGTACATTGTAAACGCCGTCCAAGCAAAGATCCCGCATAAAGAAGCAGATTCTATGAAAGTGATCAACATCGCAAGAATCCACTCCGACCGCCGAATGCTTCGCCTCCTAGAAGTAGCCCTCGCCGACTTCTATCATCAAAACCCCCAAGGACTCGGTGGCAACACTAATGGAGGGACATCATCGTGGAGCAGCCAAAACCTCCGCGATCCGGTTTGAAATCGAACCGCATGCAAGCTACTTTCCGGACTCATGCCAAGGGAAGATTGGCCACCCGAACCAAAGACCACTCCCTTTAGAGCTACGCCTATCCGAGAGTAATGAAGCTCGGGTCCAATCCCTCGTCGCCTATAGTCTAGCTTCGAGTCTTGTTGTCTGTCTATTCACATCTTTTGAAGTCTGACGGCTTTACGCCCGACGATTGTGAATCTTTGTCAACAATGTACAGCCTTCACGCTTTCAATAAAAGGTCCGACCTTCCTAAAAATCATTTCATTGCATCTTTAACAAATGATGACATTAACTAATCAAAACAGCTTAAATTCATCTATACAAAAGGCAAACACATTAATTAAATAAATGCATCAAGCAAACATTTAAGCATGTTTGTCAAACGAGAGAAAACCGGGCCCAAGCCGCCGAGAAGGTTTTAATCACAACGATTTGCAAGATTGTCAAGAGCCAAAGAGACGCAAGTTCGACGCCATTTCCAAAGATAAACCCGCATTTTCCAAGAGCGGGGAAACCACCTTCATGAATAAGGAAGACCCACACACGTAAGGGGTCAAAACCAAGAGCATCATGGCCCTAAAACGCCTTGCCTCTCACTTTGTCATCCTCGGGGACATGTTATACAAGAAACGCTACCACGGGCCACTCCTACGCCGCATCGGCCAAGAAGAAGCAAGCAAGTTCATGAACGAAGTCCACAATGGGGCTTGCGGTCCCCACATGAATGCCGAGCCCCGATGCAAATCATTCTCGTGATGGGCTACTACCGGATCTCCATGGAGGCAGATTGCATCCACTTTGTCCGGCCGCGACAAGTGCCACCCGTTCTCCAACCTCAATCATCTACGCCCCCACGATCTCTACCGCATGACTACACTCGCCCTTTGCCACTGGGAATTGACGTCATCGGGAAAATTGCTCCGCCAGCAAAGAACTGGCCACGAGTTCATCTTAGTAGCCATCGACTACTTCACCAAATGGGTCGAAGCCAAGTCCTACAAGGTACTCACCTCCAAGAAGGTCGCGCATTTCCTCAAGGAAAACATCATATGCCGATACGGCATCCCAAATGAGGTCATATCGTACAACGGCTCACACTTCAAGGGGAATTCGACGCATCGCCGGCTGAATTCAAGATCACACGTCACAAATCTTCTCCCTACCGGCCACAAACAAACGGCGCCGTGGAAGCAAAGAAACAAAACCCTCGAACGGATCATCCGAAAATGACCACCCGAGGACGAGATTGGCCCGAGAAGCCGCACCTTGCACTTTGGGGCTACCGCACATCGCCGTAATGCCCACGGGAGAAACCCCATTTGCCCCGACATACGGGATGGAAGCAGTCCTTCCCATCGAGCTAGAAAGTTCCCTCACTCCGAGTCGCCGGAAAATGACATCAACGAAGTCGAATGGCTCCGAAGCCGACATGACGAATTGGCTCGCTAGACGAGCGACGACTAAAGGCCATGGAACACGCCCGAGCCTATCAAAGCAGGATGGCTAGAGCTTTCGACAAGAAAGTCAAATCCCGAGACATCGTGGAAGGTGACCTTCAGACTCAAAGAAAAGCCTCCCACTCGAACCAACCCACTGGGAAAATGGGAACCCACATGGATCGGCCCTTTCGTGGTTCAAAAGATCTTCTCCGAGGCGCCATGAAGCCGACTGCACCTAGACGGCAATCCCTTCATGAATCCAAATAACGGAAGCAAACTTCGCAGATACTTCGCCCGAAGAAGAACAACAGTGCATCTCTTGGCACTCCATGTAGTGTCGAACTACGCACCCGAGCCCTCTAGTCCGGGGAACGTAGGCAACCTTAATTGGTCCGGTCTAAAAATACACAAAAAGTCAAAAGTTTGAATGTCAATCAAGACCTCCATCAAGCTCCGCACTTTTCAAGAACACGCCCAAAGAGCCACCTTGACCAAGTCAAACGACGGCGGCAACATCAAAGGACATCCGAGGGTCACTCAAAGATCAAACGACCGACTCATGCCCGCTTCCAAGCCAGGGCTTGTCTTCGCCTCACGCGCTTCAAAAAAAAAAAAAAAAGAGAGCTCGAGCAAGGGCTCACAAAAAAAAAAAAATAAAAAAGAGAGCTCGAGCAAGGGCTCACACAATAAATAAAAGAAGCTCAAGCGTAAGCCGCAAAAAGAGGTCAAGAGCCCGACGCCAACAAGAGGCAAGGAAGCTACGAAAAAGACCGTCAAAACGACTTGTCAAGGGAGCATTCAACCTCTCGCCCAAGCACAAGGCCTCAAGAAAGGGATTGCCGTCAGTGGCCCTGCATCGCTCACCCGCAAATGCAATGTAAAAGTCCAAAGATGGACGCCGACAAAGTGCACAAATGTAAGCAAAGGCAAACAAGAGATCTTGCGTCTCGATAAAGCTTTAAAAGTAAATCACAAATCACTAACGGTTACAACATTTCTTGATGAGTTCAAGCACGGTCTACTCTCAAGTTCACAACATGCTAAAAGACAAATTTAATACATTTAACTAATAATGTGTTTGCAATGCAATGAATGGATACCTAGAGGTCATTCCGCGCCATCTCGCGCTTGTCCCTCGCCATTCTTTCCTTTCTTCCCTCGTCCCCCGGCGAGTCTTCTTTCGCTCCACGTGAACCAACTCGCGTCTCTCGCCCGAGATCCGGGTCCTCCCCGTAGAGTCAAACAATCCAAGAGCTCTCGTGGCTTCATTCGCCCGTGCTTCGGCACGGATCTCCTCCTCGCGAGTCCCGTAAAGAGGACCTCTCCCCGTCGCCGGTCAACTCTAGTCTCGTAGTCAAACAAAGTGTCTCCCGTCACATCCAAAGGGTCGACTGTGCTTCGGCACTCCTAAGGCAATAGCTACTACGGCAACCGGTCCTGCAATCGCCGCACGCCCGCTCTCCAAGACCACTTGGGATCGCCCAACACGCCGCTCATACCAAAGCTAGATCGAGTCGTCAACACAACGCTCCCCGACGTCTAAGGAGTACCACAGAGGGAAAGCGGAATACTTCCATACCCTCGTACAATACAAGAAGGCACCTGAGCCGCCATACAAAGAGGAACTACCTCCGCAGTAGCAAGGTCATCCCACCAACAAAGGCTCCCGCTTCATCCCAAACCGCCGGAAACAAGCGACGGAATATAGAAGGAGGACCAAGACAAACCCTGGAACTCGACAACGTAGGACCCTTCCCCGCAAGATCCTCCCGGGTCTCAATCCTCCAAAGGCGGAACCCACCACCGGATCCGATGCGTACCTAAGCCGTGCCATCCATCTCTCCCAAAGCGGACCGATCCATATCCAACACAAGAGGTCGCCGAGCAAATGACCACGGGCTAAACGACGCGGAGCCTCGGCATGGCTCAAGTCTCTCTCGCAGCCACAAGGTGAGCAAAGCGGGCTTCCCTCTCATAAAACGATCCCCGCCGCGACGGCCGATACCATGAAGAGTCTCCCCAAAGACCAACGGGACAATATCCTCTCCGCTCTCCGCAAAGCCCTACCACATCTAGCAAAGCGCCATCACAAATGCCAAGGGAACCGACTGTAAAAGCGTCGCCATCACGCACAAGGCAAATACATCCCAAGAGACGTCACTCTCATCATCAACCACGAACCGCTCCTAGCAGCCTCGTAAATGTCGATATGACCCGAATCAAGGATCATGCCCTCGCACTTCTTCCAACGAAGTACGAAGAAAGTCCGCAAGCTTCACGCTCACAAAGAACACCACCTAATCAAAGGAAGCGAGATGGCCTCCACCTCCTCCGGCCCTCCAATCAAAGCCCGAAAATCCTCAAAAGTGGGCACCATTTCATTGTAGGAGAAACAAGACACGTGCCTCCTAACATCCTGCAACTTCGCGGCACTCGCAACAAATCCCAATCAGAACCAACTCCTTAAAAGACCAAACCGAGCAAAGACGAAACCTACTCGAAAGCCCGTCTCTCGATGCCTCATACGGCGCCGCATCCACGTTTTCAACCGCTCAAGGAAGCGTGCTTGCCTCTCCCGCGAAAGCCTCGGCAAAATTCTAGGGACGTACGAAGAATCCATGGCAAAAATGGAGGTTCCTAGAGAAAATGGGGAAGAAAGCTCGAAAATGGCCGCAAATGGGGAAATGAGGAAGAACTGACACCGGAAAGCATTTATGTCCTTCCCAAAGCAAGGTCGGGTCCGTACGGACTCTTTTTGCATGCTAAGTATGTCCGTACGACCTCCTTGCAAATGTAACTCATTTCCTCAAAGAACAAGCATAAAACCACTGTCCTCGCAAACCTTGCTCCAAACCGCCCAAACACTGCCAAAGCCATTCCCGCAAACAAACACTACCCACAAATGCACTCTCACCACGTGGCATGCACAAAATAAAAAATAATAATAGCAACAATTTCTAGGACAAATCCCGGAATCACAAAAATGACATTACATCTTAAAATAAAATGCCGTTTGCATGCAAATACATGTGTTTTATTACAGTACCCATAAATGTCTGTTGCTAAACAAAAAAAAAAAGAGGGATATGAAAAGAGGGAAAGCAAATGAATACTAATCGATTCTCAAAGATCATCATCCTCGCCAAGGTCCTCCAAAGAGAAGTCGGGCATCCCAACCGAACTCGCCCGTCACATCCTCGTCGTCGAATACCGAGCACCCGCCGAGGCTCCCACGAAAAGTACTCGAAGGATCAAATCCGCGAAAGGATCAAAGAAAGAAGGCTCGAGGAACCCTCACCCCGCGCGCCATGCGGAGGCATGAATCGATAAAAGGGCCGCTCCTCGAAGGCCCCGCAGCTCCGAAGACGCCCCGCATCCATGCTATGCCGCCTCAAAGGCCCCTCCCGCTGCGGCTCCGCTCGGCTCTAGGCGGAGGAACGTCCACGTAATGCCTCGAAGGCATAGGCTCGTACGCCGGCACGCGTCGCGAAGACCGGCAAGATATCTTCGAAGCCATCTTCTTCGCAAACGACCTCATCGCCACGTAACGGCGAGTCAAGATATCATAGGCTCTCCCCGGACTCCGCACCAACAAGCAGCCTAAGGAAACGCTCAAAGAATACAGCTTATACTCAACAACAAAAAGAGAAAAATACGTAAAAGATGCCAAGATGGAAAAGAGTCAAGACACTCACCGATCTATCGGGGTCCACTCTATATGCAGCAGAGCTCGCTCCGAACGGCATGCATACACCCTCCTCTCGATCCGTCCCCGCGGACGTACGTGAAATCCGGCCCCGCACGGAACCTCTGGGAGCTCGCGGCGCCCTCTCTCTCCCGCGCCAAAGACTCGCGGCGCCCTCGCCTTCCTCCTCACGAAGGCCCCGTACTCCTCTCCATACAAGATGAACTCCTCGCACCGACACCGCCAAGGTACCTCTCGAAGTCAAGCACATCCATGTCCCGGAATCAAGCATCCCAAAGGGAGGGTCCCTGAGCCACGGGAAGCACACCGGCCATGCCGCGTAAGACCCGCTCCCCGTATACATGACATCACAAGTCAAGCCCCGCAAAGATCTTCCGCCGCGCCGTCACTCCTGAGCCCTCGAACTCATCGCCCTCATACCGAGCCCACGGGAACAAGACAAACCCTCACGGCTATCTCTCTCCAGACGCTCCCGCACATCCCCGTAGGCGATGGTGAGCTTCCCCGCCGGTCCTCCTCTTCCTCGCCGTACGAGCCCAGCCCAAAGCATAGCAGTGGTACGCAAAGAATGCCCGGATCTCTATCCCACGGGAAGCACCGGAAAACCTCATAAAACCACACCTCGTGACAAAAACAGAGAAAGCTCAAGCAAAAGACAACGGAGAAAAGACAAGTTGCTAAATCAAAAACAAAGAATAAACTCATACCTCCAAAGCAAAGTCAAAACAGCCAACGAATCAAGCCACCCCGCTAAACCGGTCCAAGGAAAAGTAGAGCTCGCCCAAGCTCGCTCGCCCCAAGCAATGTCACGCACTCTATCCAGATCAATCAAGCTCTCCAACAGCAAAGCGGAGCCGCGGTCGCGTGGTTCGAGAACAAAGTCTCTGACAGTGCATACCACAAAAAGGAGCGCGCCAACCGCTCCGTCACACTGGCCGGTACCCGATGTAGGCCCCAATACCGGCCGTGATCTTCGCCCACGTCGCTATACAACATGCCCTGTGCCCCCGCGAGGACGAGGCTCAAAGCCCAAGCACTCGGCCAACACATCATCGCCTATCATATCCCTCCACCGCACCGGCCCTCCTTTCAAGGAAAGCCCGATCGCAGAAAGTCGGCCGGCGTCACCGTCACCTCTCCCCACTCATGGAAGGTGTGGGTGGTATCCCACCGCACTCGAAGGCCAAGGAAGACGCTCTTGTTCTTCCTCGTGTCGACACTCCAAACGGTTCTCAACGAACACACCTGTGCCATCGCCGTAAGACCGGTCCTCGCCCACTTCAACGGCAATTCAACCACCGGCCGTCGCCGTAAGACCGGTCCTCGCCACTTCAACGGCAATCTCAACCACCTGCCGCCGCGTAAGACCGGTCCTCGCCCACTTCAACGGTAATTCAACCACCGGCCAGTAAGACCGGGCCCACTTCAACGGCGTAAGACCGGTCTCGCCACTCCAACCACCGCCCGCCAACGGCAATTCAAGAAGGGAGCCAACACCTCAAAGACGAATCCCAAGGCACGAGACGCTCCAAAACGCCCGACGGTAATTCAAGAAGGAGCCAACACCTCCCAAAGACGAATATCAAGGCACAAGACGCCTCCAAACGCTCAACGACAATCTCAACCACTGCTCCTCAAAGGAGGTCCGAAGTCATCTTCCCAATGTAAAAGGGCCCCTACAAGGTCATGCATCCCCAAAGCATTCAAGCACCGGCAGCCGATGTAAGCCCGAACTTCGCCCACTTCAACGGCAACGCAAGCACCGGCCATCAAAGCAAGCCCGAGCTCCTCCCCAACAAGTCGAAAGGGAAGTCATACAAGACCGCATATCCTCAAAGACCGACCATCATCCTTGCCTACTCAACGGCAAAACAAGCACAAGAAGGAGCCAACACCTCCGAGTACAAGTCCCAAGGCACGAAGCGCCTCCGAAACGCCAAATGGTGAAGCAATCACCGGCCGTCATCCTTGCCACTTCAACGGCAACGCAAGCACCGGCAGTCATCGTAAGTCCAACCTTCTACTCAACATGCAAAAACACAAAGGCATCTACGCTCTCGAAGCACAAGGCAGCCACGCTCCACAAATGCGGCTAGAAGACGATTCAAAGTCCTCGCGCATTACATCCACAATCGCGGCTAGAAGACGATTCAAAGTCCTCGCGCATTACATCAAACCGCGGCTAGAAGACGATTCAAAGTCTCGCGCATTACATCAATCATGCGGCTAGAAGACGATTCAAAGTCCTCGCGCATTACATCAACTGCGGCTAGAAGACGATTCAAAGTCCTCGCGCATTACATCAACTGCGGCTAGAAGACGATTCAAAGTCCTCGCGCATTACATCAACCGCCGCCAGATGACGATTCAAAGTCCTCCGGCCGTGGCACCAACCGTCGCCGGATGACGATTCAAAGTCCTCCACTGGCACCAACCGCCGCGATGACGATTCAAAGTCCTCCAGCGTGGCACCAACCGCAATCGAAGACGATTCAGTCCTCACTCTACCTCCCCAAGGCTTTAAACCACTCGGTCCGAAGACCGTATAAACCTCCCAAATGATTATCCCCTCGGAAGGCCTTAAACCACCCGATTAGGAAAATCGTAAAATTTCCATCCCAGACACCACCACGTCTCACAATTGACCTCGGCGGTCACCACATCTTAGGACACCACCACGTCCTTACCACCGACCTCGGCGGTCACACAACACTTCAGTGGCACCACCACGCCCACATGCACTCACAAATTTCACGACCTCCGAACTACGACTGTGCTTGATTCCCGCCTGGATACGTAGGAATCCTATCACAGGTCCACCCATCGACCTATACGGTCACCTAGACACCACCACGTCCTTCCCATCGACCTATGCGGTCACCCAGACACCACCACGTCCTCACCACCGACCTCGGCGGTCACACAACACCTGTGGCACCACCACGCCCGCATTCACAAAACACTCACCCCACACCCGAACTACGACTGTGCTTGATTCCCGCCAGGATACGTAGGGAATCCTATCACAGGGTCCAGCCTATCGACCTAAACGGTCACACAAAAGGACACCACCACGTCCTCACATTGACCCTCACGGCCACTTCCTCTCCCAAAGACGCGATCCGCATTAGGACCCTTATCTTATCGGCGACCCCACTTCTTTCATAAGTGACGTCGTCGAGGGCTTCGTAAGTACCCCAACTGGATCACCCCTTTCAAACACACGGAAACACCGCACTCATCCACGCAGTCTCGTAGACCTCTCTCTCAAAACCCTCTCAAACCCCCAACCAAACCAAGGGAGGAGCCTTTCCGGGATAAAAGGGACAAAAGGACCTTTTGGGAATTTTCAGAAATCGTAGCAATTAAGGTCCGTACGGACCTCTTTGTTTCAATGATTACTAAATCCCCTTAAAGTCCACAATATTCCCTCAAATCCCGGGAAAATGATTACTTCCTCGCAGAGTTGGTCCGTACGGACCTCTTTGCATGCAAGATGGTCCGTACGGACCTTATTGCTCAGGGAACACCATCATTCCGTAATATTCTCCATCATTGCGCATTCCTCAAATCGAGGAAATCCAAAATTCGGATAATCAAGAAGGTCCGTACGGACCTCTTTGCTCCGAAATTTTTACTATAAATAGAGGGCTTCCCTCCTCATTTTCACACACCTCCCTCTTCTCTCTTCCTCCCTTAGCCTTTCGGCTCCCCTCTAAGTCCTCTCGAGGCACTCCCGCCCTTTCGGATCCTTCCGAGGCCTTCCGAGCTCCTCGCGGTGCTCCGAAGCCTCCCCGAGCGCTCCCGAGACGCTCCCGCGCCGCCGAGGCACTCTCGAGGTACTCGAGGCCCCTCGTGGTACTCCGAAGCCTTGCTCGGGTCTTTCCACGGTGTCCCGCTCTTTCCGAGTCAAACCGACGATCCCAAACCACGCCGAAACTCTGCCCGAGTGACTCGCCACCACAACGCACGCCGAACCTCTCGCCCGAGTGATCCCGACGATCCCCACGCACGCCGAAACTCGCCCGAACGCAGCCTACAACCTCAACTCACGCCGAAACTCGTCCGCGTGCACAACCGGTCCCTCCCCGAAGCAATCCCGATCCATACCGGAACGCTACTCCGACCTCAAACACTATTCCCAAGCGGAAGACAGACACGAACCAACATTGGTAAGGCTTCCTTCCTATACTATTTCAATACATTTCCATACATAGCATACAATGTAGACATCCGATACAGCATGCATTTTTAAAAGCACACACACACACACACAACATTTAAAGGATATTAGGTATCCGAAAGACTCGTTTACGAGGCTACTCTGTGAGCTCTAATATTCTAATATTCTCTTCCCGGGGAGTCATCTGACCTCCGAACTCAAAATCTCATCACACAAAAACAGTTTAAAATTATCTTTAAACTGATGCCCTTTTTCAATGTTTTGGGCTTAATAAAAACGGCGTGGCGACTCTACAAATGCGAAAACAAACGGCGAGACACCTCCAACGCGAAAGACTGCCAGATGCCGGGGCCGCGAGGCCTTTCTCGGATCCGGGCTATTTCAACTGCGATCTCTCCTTGAGAAGGAGAAGTTGGAAGAGAATGGTACAAACTATATGGATTGGATCCGTAGCGTGAGAATTGTTCTCAGGCAAGAGGAAAAACTGTACGTTCTCGAGGAACCTATTTCACCTGAACCTGCTGCCAATGCTACTAGGGCAGTGAAGGATCAATATCTGAAGCACAAGCATGATTCTACAGATGTTGGATGCCTCATGCTCTCCGCCATGTGCAAGAACCTTCAAAAGGATCTTGAGCACTTGGGGACAGTTGATCTAAACAATCGACTGATGGAAATGTTCCAAGTTCAAGCTAGGCAAGAAAGGTATAACATAGTTAAGGTCCTAACCTCATGCAAAATGAGTGAAGGACAAGATGTTGGTCCCCATGCTCTTAAGTTGAAGGGCCACATTGAGCATCTTGAAAGGCTCGATTTTCCAATTAGCCAAGAGTTGGCTACCGACATAATATCGAATTCATTGCCCAAAAGTTTTAGTAATTTCATAATGCACTATAACATGGGAGGCATGAATAAAAACCTTTTCGAGTTAGTTCAAATGTTGAACACTGCGAAAACCAATATTGTCGAGAAGAAAACCGATCAAGTATTGATGGTTAATAAGGGGAAGGGTTTCAAGGGTAAGGGAAAGGCAAAGGTTGCTAATCCTAAGGAAAATGTTGCCAAACCTAAAGAGGCTGTCAAGCCTAAAGAGGCTAAGACCAAGTTCCAAGAGGATTCAGTCTGCTTCCATTGCAATGAGATTGGACATTGGAGGAGAAACTGCACAAAATACAAGGAAGCACTGAAGAAGAGCAAAGGTGTTGCTTCGACTTCAGGTATCTTTGTTATAGATATATTCCTATCTACTTCTAGTTCTTAAGGAGGGTGAAGTGGACCTATGTGTGGGGAATGGAGCAAGAGTTGCTGCATGATGGATGTGTATTTACCCATTCAAATGATGCACTTTTAGGCTTTCTTTGTGTTTGATTCCCGAGTTTTATGTATATTTGATGTGGTTTGTGAGTATTTTATGAGTACAGGGTATAGAGCTGATTAAAGGTGCATTTTATGGCTAAAAAGTGCAAAAGGAATAAAGTGGAGCGGAGCAGAGAAGAAAAAAAACTGAAATTACGAGCTCAAGGACTAAACTGACATTTGGAAGCTTTTGGACTAAATTGGAATTATTGGAAAATTCAGGGACTAAACTGGAATTATGGAAATTTTGGACGAATTTGATTTCTAAAAATTCGTGGAATTAAATGAAAAATAAAGTCTCAAAGAGCGAAGTGCAGAAGAAGTCATTAAAGCGATCAAAATGGACTTGGCAATTGCGGAGACGAAACGATATATGTGATACAAAATCTAGGCCAAAGTGGCCGGCCAAGTTCATGGTTTGGGCCAGGAGGAAGCAATTGGGGCCAGTGCAACAACAATGCATGGCCGAGGAATCATAAAGCCGTGGCCAAGAAACTGTCTCAGAAGCTTGGGCGGACGCGCTATTCCATCGTGGCGGCCGCGCTCCACTCGATTCCAAAGATCGCTTACGTATTTTTCAAGGGCATTTGTGTCATTTCTCAGCTAGGGACCACAGATTTCACCCTAATTCTATATAAACAAGCACAGCAGCCATGTTAAGGGAGGATCACGTTTTTTTTTTTATATAACATTAGTTTTGTTTATTATTTTTCGGTAACAATTTCGTGGAAGAAGAAGAACAATTATTCCAGGTTTTTATTATTTGTAAATTATGAGTAGTTAATTTCTTAGATTTGTAGATTGTTTTGATCTTTACCCGGATTTCTATGCAATAGTATTTTAATTCTTTCTATTTAATTCCTTCTAGTTCATCAATAGATTTTAATTTCATGTTCTTGGATTCGAGACGTATGTTAAGATACGAACTCATCTTTGAATAATTGGGTATTTATCGAGCCATTAACTTGGGCGATTTATACATTGACCACTATTGATTGAATAATTTGGTCTGTGCCGTAATAGAAGCGGATCAATATTAGGTTCTTTTAATTCTTGTGTTCTTAATTTATTCTTGGCTTATTGTGAAACCGTAATAGAATTCACAATATTAAAAAGAGTATTTAGGATTGTAATTCGGCCACCTAACCGTGTCGATCCTAGCCAAAGTGAATGAACCCTAGAAGTTGAGTTAATGTTGTATAAGTGAAATTTTGCATAGAATGATGGTAAAGTGAAATCTAATCTACGAATCTCTGCTCATAATCTGTTTTCTCGTTTATTTAGTTTTAGTTATTTATTTTTATGCTCTTAGTTTCAAATCAAAATTATAAACTTTGGTTGCAAAAATTCACTGCTTTTACTGTACTTGTTTACCAACGAGTCTCTGTGGATTCGACCCCTGCAATTGCATACTACTACACCGGTAGTGAGTACACTTGCTCGGTTTTTATTACAAGAGGGAGTTTTCCTCCATCAAGTTTTTGGCGCCGTTGCCGGGGACTTGTTGCAAGTAAACAAGTAGGTTTAGGTAGTGAATGCAAGGTCGTCGTTCTTTGAAGCCTACATTGGTGCCATTGAACGACAACATAAACAGACTTAATAAAGCTAAAGACACTAAGCTTCTTGAGGAAGCATTTGAGGGCGATCCCCTTTAATCCCTTTTCTCGCATTCGGACACCGACCGAACCCTCCACCACCGAGGTAGAGGAAGAGAAAGCCGAGATGGCAGTACCACCGGCACAAACTATGAATGATTTCCTGAGACCTAGGGTAGACACATCTACCTCTTGCATAGTGCTGTCCGATGCAGCCAAAAATTTAGAGGTCAAAGGACAACACTTTGCCATGTTGCCAAGCTTTCACGGATTGCCTGGTGAGGATGCACTCACGTTCCTTAAAGAATATATTATTGTTGTTGCTAAATTTTTGTTAAGACAAGGAGTGACTGAGGAGCAAATTAGACTAAAGTGTTTTCCTTACACTCTTAAGGGAGTGGCTAAAACATGGTTGCTGATGCTTGCACCGAGCAGCATTAGTACTTGGGTAGAATTGCAAGATGTGTTCCTTAAAAGATATTACCCACATCATCTGTTGGCTAGTTTTAGACAGAAATTGATGACATTTTCCCAAGATGTGGGGGAGCCCTTTCATGAGGCATGGGAAAGATTTAATACAATGTTAATGCAATGTCCCCAACACAATTTCACACTACCCTCACTGAACCAAGCCTTTTATGATGGCTTGAATGACAATGGTCAATCAATGATTGACAATGCTGCTGGAGGCTCAATAGGAGCCAAGACCCCGGAAGAAACTAAAGCTTTATTTGAGATGTTGAGTGCTAATTCTCAACAAAAGAGTTCGAGGGGTAGAACAAGGGGGGTACTTGAATTGAATGCTAGTGATAATATTTCAAAGCAGATCGCACTTTTAAATAATAAATTGGATAAATTGACTGCTTGTGGCACTTCTGCTAGTGCTAATGTTATTACTGATTATTGTACAAATTGTGGTTTATCATCTCATGTGACTAATATGTGTCCAAGTGCAGCAAATTTCTTGTATAATCCTGAACAGGCACATGCTTTCAATGGATATGCACCAAGGCCACCACCCCAAGGCAATCAATATGGAAATTACAATCCATGGGGTGGCTATCATAATCAGCAAGTGAAACCTCTTCATGTGCCACCACCCGGACAACATGATAAAGAGCCTTGGGAGCCGGGCACCAGCCAGCTTAAGGATGGAGATGCAAAGAAAGCAATAGGAATACAGATGCTGCGTTTGAAAAGATGGGCACACAAGTAGAGCAACTTGTGAAGGTTGCCCAAGAGTTGATGAAAGAGAAAAACCCACCTGAGCAAGCAAAATCAATCACAACAGTGTGGGATGAAAGTGAAGAAATTGAGGAGGTATTTCTATCTTCTCTTGATAATTTTGAATGTGATAATATTGATAATGTTAGTGAGGAAGAGGATGAGATTGGGGAGGTTCAATATATATTTTCTGCATTAAATTTAGAAACCCCTCCCCCCAATGTTGTGAAAACCACATCCCAGAGAAGTGTGGAGTTTGAAAATATTAAACATGTTCAAAAAGACCACGGGTGTTTCACTATCCCAATTTCTTTAGGGGGTCAAAATTTCAGTGGTTTGTTGGATCTTGGGGCAAGTGTTAATGTGATGCCCTTTCATGTTTTTAGAAGTTTGGGGGTATGTGAGTTGAAACCACCCATGAGAGACTTGCAATTGGCGGATCTCTCAATCAAAAGACCCTTAGGGGTTATCGAAGGGGTGTTGGTTAAAATTGATAAAATTATTATCCCCATTGATTTTTATGTGATGTGCATGGAGGGATCTAGTGAGGAGCAACTGAAAACTCCCATTCTGCTTGGAAGGCCATTTATGTTTGACACTAAGGCCACCATTGATGTGTGTCAAGGGGTGGTGTCCTTGAGAGGTATGGGGGAAGAATGCAAGTTTGTTATGTCTAAAAATGATAAGAAAATCTCCCCTAAAGATGATTTTGTAGGAGCCATAACAGATTTACCAATTTTTAATTATGATGTGAATGGATGTGAGAAAAGTAGGGATAATGCGGACGTTTGTCCTGTGGCTAGTAACATTAAAACCGACCAATACTCTAGGAGTAACGGGTCGTATCACTCCCCACACGACTCCCATAAAGAGTCGAATCCATCACATTTACCACAAGGGCCTTCAAAATCGAAAGTTAGTGAGGAGAGTTATAGTGATTTATCTGATTCTATATTTGCTACTATTTTTGTGCATGATAACTCTCTTGATCTTGGTTGTGAGAATGGTGTTCTGCAGGTTACAGAAAAGGTTGAGTTTGTGGGTGGAAATCCCAATAAAAAGAAAAGAAAGAGGGGTAAGCACAAGCGTAAAGTTTCAAAAATAAATGTGGCTTCACCCCTATGTGTTAATAATGGAGAGCTGATTTGGAAAGAGAAGGGCGTTTGTGCCCGTGAGGAAAGGAGATGGTCCAAAGGCCGCAAAACAAAGGCCAAGTAAGCTTGGGACCATAGTCGGGCTAACGACTTTAACCAAATGCGCTGCTTGGGAGGCAACCCAATGAGGTATGTTTTATTGTTTTGTTAATTACTGTCTAGTAGTGTCTTGCTATCTGTCGAACCCAAGGCATGCTTTTGTTCTCTTTGCTATGAGGACATAGCATGTTTTGAGTTTGGGGGTAGGCAACTCTCCGAGTTTGTGGGTTTATAGGGGAGTGTATATAGTGTCACCCTCTAAAAAAATTGAAAAATTTAAAAAAATTTGTTCTTTTCATAGTTGGGATGTTGGCCAAAGTCTGTGATGATTAGAGTATGCTTTAATTTTAAAATCACATGTGCTATTATTAGTGTGGTGATTGGGATTGCATTGAAACATTTAAATTATGATTGCACCACCTCTCACTTCCGTATCATATTCTTGGTCATTGTCATCAACTTAGGTGCCTTTTATGGGATCACTTTGTGTATTCTCGGGGTCCCTAGAACATGTTTGCATGATTGTCAATAACACGTCAATAGGTTACTTGATATATATGGCTATTCTTTGAATCCCTTTTTGTGAGCTTTAAACTTTCTAGTCACTTATATAAAATATTCCGCTAGAACCCCTTTTGAGCTTGAAAAAGAATGGAATCTCTCACAAAGTGGGAGGTTATCTTAGACCGCCATTCGCCTTCATTTGTACCCGCATTGTCCCACCCTTTTAACCTATACACAAATTTAAATTTGTCTCACCTTTTCAAGAAAGTGAGACTAGGGAAAGAATGGAAATATTGTGGGGGAAGTTTGGAAAATCAAGGGTTGAATGGAAAGTGGTCACGAAAATAAAGAAAAGGGTCATGTTATGTAATGAAAAGAGGGGCTTGATAAAAAAATATATATATATATTGAATGCACATTCTTCGTGATGTAATTGTGCAAAGCAAAAAAAAAAAAAAAAAAAAAAAAAAAAAAAAAAAAAATGAAAAAATTGAGCCCTCTCTAATATCAAAAGTGGAATTATATTTCAAGGTGACCAAAGGAAGTAGTGAAATGTTCTCAACCCCATGTCAATGTATGAAAAAGTTTTAGTTTGTGGGTTGGCACATTGGGAAATAATAAAGGTGAGTGGAGGATGTACTGTTAAAAGAAGGCTTTCTAGATTCACTTTCATATTTTCGTATGTCCTTGCCTTCATTTGTAACCATGAACCTAGCCTTGCGATCTTTCGCACTTAACTTTTAAGCCATATTATTCTTTTAATATCGAGTAATCGGGTTGACAATCGTGTAAATATGCATATGAGTGTCCTTTTTGGGTTGTAATATCTATAACATATTGATTTAGAGCATCACTTAGTGAATCCATAAACAATCTTAGGTTGTTGACAGTGACCTCCCATAATTCATTCATCATTCAGGCCGCGGTGGAAAATTGTGAGTTTTATGCTTCAATGTGATTGTAATCTCATTACTGTGGTGGTACTTGTTGATTATGTGTGTTGGTGAGAATCTGAGACTTGTATGGCCAATGACTCATCTTTGATAGAACATCCCAAAAATAATTATTTTGCTTTAATATTTTATTATTAGTAGTTAGAGTAGTTTTATTTTATTTCTTTTAGTTTTGTTTTACTCGGGACGAGCAAAAGGTTAGTTTGTGGGTGTTTGATGGATGTGTATTTACCCATCCAAATGATGCACTTTTAGGCTTTCTTTGTGTTTGATTCCCGAGTTTTATGTATATTTGATGTGGTTTGTGAGTATTTTATGAGTACAGGGTATAAAGCTGATTAAAGGTGCATTTTATGGCTAAAAAGTGCAAAAGGAATAAAGTGGAGCGGAGCAGAGAAGAAAAAAAACTGAAATTACGAGCTCAAGGACTAAACTGACATTTGGAAGCTTTTGGACTAAATTGGAATTATTGGAAAATTCAGGGACTAAACTGGAATTATGGAAATTTTGGACGAATTTGATTTCTAAAAATTCGTGGAATTAAATGAAAAATAAAGTCTCAAAGAGCGAAGTGCAGAAGAAGTCATTAAAGCGATCAAAATGGACTTGGCAGTTGCGGAGACGAAACGAATATATGTGATACAAAATCTAGGCCAAAGTGGCCGGCCAAGTTCATGGTTTGGGCCAGGAGGAAGCAATTGGGGCCAGTGCAACAACAATGCATGGCCGAGGAATCATAAAGCCGTGGCCAAGAAACTGTCTGTAAACTTGGGCGGACGCGCTATTCCATCAGGGCGGCCGCGCTCCACTCGATTCCAGCATCAGTTTTACGTATTTTTCAAGGGCATTTGTGTCATTTCTCAGCTAGGGACCACAGATTTCACCCTAATTCTATATAAACAAGCACAGCAGCCATGTTAAGGGAGGATCACGTTTTTTTTTTTATATAACATTAGTTTTGTTTATTATTTTTCGGTAACAATTTCGTGGAAGAAGAAGAACAATTATTCCAGGTTTTTATTATTTGTAAATTATGAGTAGTTAATTTCTTAGATTTGTAGATTGTTTTGATCTTTACCCGGATTTCTATGCAATAGTATTTTAATTCTTTCTATTTAATTCCTTCTAGTTCATCAATAGATTTTAATTTCATGTTCTTGGATTCGAGACGTATGTTAAGATACGAACTCATCTTTGAATAATTGGGTATTTATCGAGCCATTAACTTGGGCGATTTATACATTGACCACTATTGATTGAATAATTTGGTCTGTGCCGTAATAGAAGCGGATCAATATTAGGTTCTTTTAATTCTTGTGTTCTTAATTTATTCTTGGCTTATTGTGAAACCGTAATAGAATTCACAATATTAAAAAGAGTATTTAGGATTGTAATTCGGCCACCTAACCGTGTCGATCCTAGCCAAAGTGAATGAACCCTAGAAGTTGAGTTAATGTTGTATAAGTGAAATTTTGCATAGAATGATGGTAAAGTGAAATCTAATCTACGAATCTCTGCTCATAATCTGTTTCCTCGTTTATTTAGTTTTAGTTATTTATTTTTATGCTCTTAGTTTCAAATCAAAATTATAAACTTTGGTTGCAAAAATTCACTGCTTTTACTGTACTTGTTTACCAACGAGTCTCTGTGGATTCGACCCCTGCAATTGCATACTACTACACCGGTAGTGAGTACACTTGCTCGGTTTTTATTACAAGAGGGAGTTTTCCTCCATCACTGCATTAGCCGTAGGAACTTATGAAGTTAATTTACCTAGTGGACTAATACTTGTTTTGAACAATTGTTATTACGTTCCAGCTTTAAGTAGGATATTATTTCGATTTCATGTTTGGATAGTGAAGGTTTTAATTTTCTTATACTTCCTCCGTCCCAGACCAAGGGTTCATCTTTCCTTTTTGGTTCGTCCCAGACCAAGAGTTCATTTCCTTAAATGGAAAGTTTTTCATATATTTATACCCTTATCATCTCCATATATTTACAAAAAATCCATTCATTATACCCTTATAAAATTAACATATTTACAAAAAAACCAATCATTAACTTACTATTCCTCCCACTCATTCTCTCTCCTATTAAATATTTTTAATTTTTACATTCTCTCTCCTATTCCCTACCACACATTTAATTTTTACATTCTCTCTCCTCTAATTTACTACCCACTTCAAAATAATTTCTTAAAAAGCGTGAAATACATCACATACACCCTTGGTCTGGGACGGAGGGAGTATGTGATAAGAAGTTTTCCATTTACAAGAGTGATATGCATTATTGTACTGCTGTTTCATTCAATGGCTTTATATCCTTGATGTTGGAAATCGTGATAATGATGTCTATAACATTAACAAGAGATCCAAACCCAATGATGTAAACCACACTTACTTATGGCATTGTCGTCTTGGGCATATAAATGAGAAACGCATTTCTAAACTCCACAAAGATGGAGTTTTAGACTCACATGATTATGAATCTTATGAGACATGCAAATCTTGTTTACTTGGCAAGATGACCAAGGACCCATTTACCAAAATTGGTGAAAGGGCGGGCGACTTATTAGGCCTCATACATACCGATGTGTGTGGAACTATGAGTAGCGATGCTAGGGGAGGATTTCGGTACTTCATAACATTCACTGATGATTATAGTAGATTTGGATATGTTTATCTAATGAAACATAAAAGTGAATCGTTTGAGATATTTCGAATATTTCAAAATGAGGTGCAAAATCAACTTGGCAAAACTATTAAAGTACTTCGATCCGATCGAGGTGGTGAATATTTGAGCCAAGAATTTGACAGTCATCTTAAGAGTTGTGGAATCGTTTCAGAACTCTCTCCACCCGGAACACCACAATGTAATGGTGTGTCTGAGAGGAGGAATAGAACCTTGTTGGACATGGTTCGTTCTATGATGAGTCAAGTTGAGCTTCCTTTATCCTTTTGGGGACATGCACTAGAAACTGCTGCTTTCACTATAAACAGAGTTCCAACCAAATCAGTTCAAAAGACCACATATGAGATGTGGCATGGAAGAAAACCTAGTTTGTCTTTCATGAAGATTTGGGGTTACGATGCATATGTCAAGAAGTTAACTTCTGACAAGCTAGCACCTAAGTCTGATAAATGTGTTTTCGTAGGTTATCCTAAGGAAACCAAAGGATACTATTTCTACAACCGAAACAAGAACAAAGTGTTTGTTGCTCGAAATGGTACTTTCTTAGAAAAGGAGTTTCTTCGCAAAGGAACCAGTGGGAGTAAAATAGATCTCGAAGAAATTCGAGAACCCGAAAACAACATTGAACCTATGGTAGAGACTGAACCAAGTTCACAAGTAGTTGTGGAACCGGTTCAAGATGCACAAGTTCTTCGCCGAAGTGGTAGGTCAGGATCCGAACCCGAGAGATATGGATTTCTCGTTACGGAAAGTGATGAAGTGGAGTTAATCGAAAATGATGAACCTACTTGCTATCAAGAGGCGATGTCCGCTCCTGATTCGGAAAAATGGCAAGAAGCCATGAAGTCCGAGTTACAATCCATGGCTGATAATCAAGTTTGGAACTTGATTGATCCACCCGAAGGTGTAAAAACCATAGGGTGCAAATGGGTCTTCAAGAAGAAGACCGACATGGATGGGAAGGTGCACACAAGGCTAGGCTTGTAGCTAAGGTATATAGGCAGATTCATGGCATCGACTATGATGAAACCTTTTCGCCTGTAGCTATGCTTAAGTCTATTAGAATTTTAATTGCCATAGCCGCATATTATGACTATGAGATATGGCAAATGAATGTCAAGACAGCTTTCCTTAATGGGAAGTTACTTGAGGATGTATACATGATACAACCTGAAGGTTTTGTCTGTCCAGAAAATTCTAACAAGGTGTGTAAGTTGCAGAAATCCATTTATGGATTGAAGCAAGCTTCTAGGAGTTGGAATCTACGTTTTGATGAAGCAATCAAAGAGTTTGGCTTTATCAAGAACGAAGATGAACCTTGTGTATACAAGAAAATTAGTGGGAGCGTAGCGCTATTTTTAGTGTTGTATGTCGACGATATCTTACTCATTGGAAATGACATTCCTGCACTACAGACTGTCAAGTCTTGGTTGGGAAAGTGATTTTCAATGAAAGATATGGGCGAAGCTGCATATATCCTTGGTATCAAGATCTATAGAGATAGATCCAAGAGGATGATTGGTTTAAGTCAAAGTAATTACATTGACAAGGTTCTTAGAAGATTTCAAATGGAAAATTCTAAAAGAGGAAACTTGCCAATGTTGCATGGTATATCTCTTAGCAAGACTCAAAGTCCTAAGACTAATGATGAGCGAAAGAGAATGAATGGTATTCCATATGCTTCGGCAATTGGGTCTATCATGTATGCTATGTTATGTACTAGACCCGATGTCTCGTGTGCTCTAAGCATGACGAGTAGGTACCAATCGAATCCCGGCGAACCACATTGGATAGCAGTCAAGAATATCCTCAAGTACTTATAAAGAACTAAGGATGTATTCTTGGTTTTTGGAGGAATGGAAGAAGATCTTGTAGTAAAAGGCTACACAGATGCTAGCTTCCAAACCGACAAGGATGATTTCAGATCGCAGTCTGGATTTTTGTTTACGCTGAATGGAGGAACTGTGAGTTGGAAAAGTTCCAAGCAAAGTACCGTCGCTGATTCTACAACCGAAGCTGAGTACATAGCGGCATCTGATGCAGCTAAGGAAGCCGTTTGGATCAAAAAGTTCATTAGTGATTTGGAAGTCGTTCCAAGCATCAAAGATCCTATTGAACTTTATTATGACAACAATGGTGCCATTGCACAAGCAAAGGAACCAAGGTCACACCAGAGATCCAAACACATACTTCGACGTTTCCACATTATCCGAGAGATATGTGAAAGGGAAGACGTAAAGATATGCAGAGTAGACACTGAAGACAACGTGGCGGACTCATTAACTAAGGCTCTCCCGCAAGCTAAATATGATGGTCATGATAGGTCCATGGGTATTCGATACATGGGAGATTGGGCCTAGTGTAAGTGGGAGATTGTTAGTGTTATGCCCTAGGCCTATAGTTGATAGACTTATGTGTTGACATTATTTATTATTATATGAGAAGTTTATTATTTGATTATTATATGTTTTGCATATTTGTTTATAATAATCTTTGTCCCTAATTATTAAGAGAATAATTAGTATAAATATTAATGGATAATCATATGATGATTATATGCATAGAGATGCACATTAAATTTATGGGTACTTGTTAGAGAACAAGTGACTGGACTTGACCCGTATGAGATTTATGTCATGGTCAAATGTCATAATTAAATCTCATATGATCACTTCATTTAGTCCCTAGACCTGAGATTATCATGACCTTACATATGATGAAAGTCATGTTTGATTTTAGTCAAACGATATCTTAACACGATATTTATAAAGGCTAATTTTGGCATGATCGGATTCATGATGAGAAGGATGATAAGTCAAGATGGAATTTGTCCCTCGAAAGAGAGATGTTTTGCTTGGGCCCCTCGATGAGTGATAATGATGAAAGTGTATGGCCATACCCCAATACGATTGGATTATCATTATTGAGTGGTTTGTAGCATACGAGTAGGTAGATGGGGTGATATTTAAGGGTGCGAAATTCTAGTGGTAAATTTTGCACGTTGAAAAATGTTAGACATGTTTCAAAAGTAATATAAAACCTGAAATCACTTAGTCAGCTGGACAAGAGGGGATTCATTTTCAAATGTGAAGGTGGAGCTCTGAATGTCTACAAGGGTTTGAAGGTGATTTTGAAAGGGGTTAAATAATGTTTCTTGTACATCATTCAAGGTTCTACGTTTTGTGGCTCGAGTGTCGGGCATCATACCATCTGTGGTGCGTCGCAGAAAAGTGGTGTGATAAAGGGTACGAAAAAGACATATATGAAGGAAGCATTGTATGGCTTCTTGTGGGAGTGTTGACGAACATGTGAAGCAGCGAGTTAGTCTAGTTGGGAGTGAGTTATGTGAGCCGCAATCATAAGGTCAACATACACAATTTGAATCTGTTGGGGAGAAATATGGGATGACTCGAGTATTCTATTCTAGTGCAGCTGTCACGACTCCAAATAATCCCCTATTTGAAACACACTTTGGGCATGAATGACGTATACATGATATCATTACGCGTGGAGGCATTTTTTTACCTAAGATATTACAATGCAATTCATAACATTGAATGTATTAAAATTGGTAATGTCTTATTGGACAAATATGTCAAATTGTGCCTCAAACGAATCTATCTATATCTAGTAACAAGATTGTTTGCTATAAGGGGAAAAAGCCCGCCCAAAAACGTCACTTTCGTTGGCAACAAAAATGGAAACATTACGGGCATTGTTTTTGTTCCACTAGGCACGCCGTTTTGCAGAAAACAAGGGGCAGCTTAGTTTCCTGTGAGTTCTTACTTTCGGGGGAAGCTATACACGAAATTCGAGGCACTCAGGTTTTAACTATTTCTACTATATTTGAATTTCTCCTTTAAACCTTATTTCCAAATTTCTCTTTCTTTTCTCTTATGTTCTCTCTTTCCTCTGCATTTTCAACTCTCCTCCGGTCCCATGCTCCTCCATGTTTGTGTTATAGAAGGATATGATGATAACAAAAATGCAATTTGAGCATTGATCTAGAACCGTATCTTGGCGGGGCAACCAGGAAGGCATGAGAGAGACTCTCTCCATGCAACCAACAGTTGCAGCCATGGCGAATTTCTCTTTCCCTTGCTTGATTTATTGCAGATCTGATCTCTTCTATTTCTTTCTAATTTTTTCATTTTCGATGTTTTTCGGGTAATGGGTAAACTGTTTTAGAAGATTTCGATGAGGTGGGAAAATTACATTTGAAGCTGATGAAGAAAGGGAGAGAGAGGCGTGGAGAGAGAGAGAGAGAGAGAGAGAGAGAGAGAGAGAGAGAGGGTAGGGTTTGAAGATGACGGGGTGAACAATGTTGTGGATGGTTGTGGTGTGTCGGCGCAAATGGGTAGGATGGGTGGGGCGGACTAGATTAAAAGATGAAGAAGAAACAGAGAGAGGCATAGAGTAAGATGAGGCGGCGAAACTGGTAGTTGGTGGTGGTGGGTAGGCGGGGAGGTGTGGCCGTTTGAGGAAGATGAAAGAGAAAGAGATAGCATGGGGCCGGAGGAGGACAGGGGCAGTAATGGGGAAAAGGCAACGACGAGGTTGGATTTTGGTGGGGCGAAGAGAAGGGGAAATGGGTGGTGGGTGGGGGAGATGAAAGAAGAAGAAGAAGAAGAAGAAGAAGAAGAAGAAGAAGAAATGGGAGAGTTAGAGAGAGAAAGAAAGAGAGAGTACAACTTTTTGAGCTTTCCAAAAAAAAAATGATTTTTTGTTCTTTTCAAATGAAAATTAGAGAGAGAGAAAAGAAAGTGAAAGTATGGGTTGATACAACTCATTTGAGCTTTCCAATTTTATTTTATTTTTGAATTTTTGTTCTTTTCAAATGAGCAATTAGAGAGAGAGAAAGGAAAGTGAAAGTATGAGGCGATTGACCACATGATCCCCCCCCCCTCATGCCATTTTTTTTTGGTAAAATGAGAGAAAAGTTGTAGAAAGGAAGGTAAAATTCATTTGAGATGAGGAGGGAAAATATTACTAAAAAAAAATAGAATGTCTTCTCTATTTTTCTTCTGTTTTCAAATATTAAATTATATTCTTAATTAAATGCATAAATATATTATTAAAAAATTAATATATGTCTATAGGTAGTTATAAGAGTTTTTTGTAAGACATATTAGTCTCTGTTTTTAACCTATAGTGTATTGATATTTCGTGAATTTGTTATATTTGTTTTATGTAATTGTGGGTTTCTGGGTAATTTAGAATAATTATAACGTCGTGTACTTCACGCTCTATAAGAAAGAAAAAAAGACTTTCAAATTTTGGTTTGATTTGACCGAGTTTTATGTATTTGGGTAAAAATAAAATAGTCAAGTTGTTAAATGGAACCGGAAGGGAACATTTCAAGTTTTGAAAATGTCTTTCATAGTTTGATTTTTAAAACAGTAAAAATACTAATAAAAAAAATTGAAAGGTATAATAAGTCGAGCCAAAATTGGGGGACATGATTGATCGAAATTTAAGCTTCCATAAACGAAAATTATTGGAGGTGGTTATTAGGTTTGAAAAAGTTTACATGCATTGTTTCTAATTTCTGTAAATATATGGGTGAATCTAAGAGCTTATTCTACAATTTGATTTGGTTAATATAAAACAATTTCATATAAATTAACAAAATATTTTATATATTTAAAAATAATAGCAATATTCTATTAATAATATGATATACAATTAAATTGCACCTTTTGATCCTAATATAATTTATATTTTCTTTTCAAAATAAAAGGTTATTAATATTTTTAAGTTTGAGTAAAACTATATTTATTTTCAATAAAATATAATTTTTGTATTTCTATTTTTTTTTCAAAGAAAGTATGACATTTTTATTGAGAGAATTTTAGTATACCAATTAGAGTGAATAGAATATAACAAAATTTATCCATAATAAGAAATGGATTCGGTTTAAAAATATGAACGGATAATTATTTTACAACCATTAGTAGTACTTTCGATATCATAAATTTATAATTCTTATTAATAATCAAAATAGGTGATTTTCAAAGGTATAATCATATAGACATTCTCCATTATATTATATTCAATTAATTACCATTAATTACACACTCTTCCTAAAAAATAAATTGATTACCCACCTTGACTAATATGACTAATAAATAATAGCAATTGCTTTGAAATTTTTTTCTGCAGTCCCAAAAAATAAAAGGATGAGGGAAAAATAGTGCATATGAAAATGTAAACTAGAAGAAGGAAAAAAATCAATCTACATAATACTTAAATAAGTTTGAGGTTGTGATTTATAATTGGAAAAAATAAATTTATAGTTTTTTTGAGGTTGTGATTTGTAATTGAAAAAAGTCACGATCCCCAGGGTCCAAAATATCAAAAAATGAATATACTAATCATTGTTATTTTAATTCAAAGTGAGAGTGAGAAGGATTTGTTCTATAAGTTTGAGGTTGTGATTTATAATTGGAAAAAATAAATTTATAGTTTTTTTGAGGTTGTGATTTGTAATTGAAAAAAAATAAATTTATCATAAACTAATATAAACAGAGACCTATTCATATTGTTTTTATTTATTCCTTCCTTGGACAATTTTTACTTGCGCATTTGGTTTAACGATTTGGGATTAGTATATAATTGGGATAAGATAAGTGGGTTTATAAAAGTTTTTTTTTTTTTGTAAATAAATGATTTTAATAATTCATCTCTTTCCTTCAAAAATAATATCTCTCTCATAAAAAAAAGGAGTATATAGTAGTATTACTGAGAAGACATGACATTCCTAATATGGCATTGGAATGACGATCAAAAGAACGAAAGAACATGTTTGAAATCATATCCTTTTTTTAAATACAAACTTCAAACATGATTGTCACAAATCACTCGCCACGTGCATGAGAAATCACTAGTTGGTTGAACACTAAGAACGTTGGGCTAGAGGTCGCAGAATTAGGCCCAATATGTGCCAAACACAAGAAGAGGCCCAGAGAGTTTTTAGTGAGCCCATATGTTGGGGGATTTACAATCCACCAAGGTCAGAATTGTTTTAATTTACGCGGAATCCGCCTAAAATAAATTAATCTCAACATCTGATATTCCCCCATTGCAACATTTATTCTGTGACATTAATAGTAAAATGTGACGAACCAAAATGAAAAATGCAACATTTATTCTGTCCCACAAAGTGAATATCAAAAAAGGAAAACGTTGCGAGGGAGAAAATAGCGCTGAACGAACCAAAATGAAAAATGCAACATTTATTCTGCGCCACAGAGTAAATTAACAAAAGGAAAGTGCCAAAATGCACATGGCTGCCCATTTTTCCTAGGTAACCCTACAAGACCAAATCTCCTGTACAATATTTGTTTACCACATTGTATACCACTAGTGATCCAACTGTTATGGATTATACCCCGAACGTGGCATTTGAATTTAATCATAAATTAAAAATAAAATAAAAAAGAATTGTACAGTTTCATCATACAAACAACTTTATCCCAGCATCAGTTCCCCAGACTTGAGATTCTGATCCTCCTTGGATGCTCCTATATGTGCATAAATCTCAAGGATAGGCTTTTTAGGTCAGGCTCTCAAAACAATTGGGATTCATCTGACTGGTTCCAATTCTCAATCCAATATAACAAAAGGAAAGTGCTAAAATGCACATGGCAGCCCATTTTTCCTAGGTAACCCTACAAGACCAAATCTCATGTACAACATTTGTTTACCGCATTGTATACCACTAGTGATCCAACTGTTATGGGTTATAAGGGTTGACGTCATCTAAAATTGATAGTACAAGATACAACAGTTATCATAATTAATACAGGAATTTACCCTAATGGTGGCGATTTTTGGAGCGCATAAATGGACAAGTTACTCTGTTGGGATGGAGAGTTTCTTTGTTCTCGAACACGTGCACCTTGAACGAGTGTCTGTGAGGGTCTACAAAAGAAGAAGAAAATTGTGAGAGAAAGAATGAAAAGAGGAAAAAGAAAGCCTTTGAATGGAATTCATGTGAGTTTGAGCTAGAAAGAGGATTTGTTGGAGGTTATACCTGCATTTCTTTCTTGAGGTCTTTAATGAACTCAACAGCCAAATCTAACATATCTGCTGTGTTTGCTTGCTGTAAATAGAAATAAAGTACAAAAAAGTTTAGCTTCTCATGACTTTCTATTTTGGTTTACTTCTCAATTAATGCAAGATGAATTGCATAAAGATACATGTGATGGAAAAAAAGTACTCCCATCCGTTTAAAAGAGACATTGTCTCACTTTCTTTTTTCCGACTGTTCAAAAAATGGTCTAATTTTTTACAATAAATATATTTTCGGTGCAATTTTAAGACGGAGGGAATACTGCTTTTTTTTTTTTTTTTGTGTGTGTGGCTTGAGAGAACTATCAACTTGGCTAATCAGAGAACTTGTTGGTATAGTAACTAATGGTAAGAAGATTGGTGAATAAATCATAGATTCAAAAACTACCTTGTCCATCTCTGGGAAAAGCTCTTGCAGAATCTTCATTCTATCACTAATTCGGTTTCGTCTCACCTGTAAATTGCATAGGAAAACATTAACCTTAATAAAATCATCCGTGCTAACATATTGGAAATGCTATTGTTAAAAAGCAGATGACCACTTTGGAATCGGTCAGCCATTATGAGGACCACGAATTATGGTGGAGAAACTAGAGCATATGGGATATTACTAAAGAGAACTTTACCCTCTCTGCAATGCTTCGTGGGTGAGTGGCATGACCTCTTTTTGCTCGAATCTTGCAAGGAACAGATTCTGGTTGAAATTGCAAGAACTTTTCAGCAGCTGCCATCTCGGAGGAAGTCTTTGGCAAGCTCAAATGGTGGACCAAACTTGGAGTGTACCCTTTGGAGTCCCCATTCTGATAAGAACATCAAGATTTTATTGATAAGAAAGGCAAAATCAGGACCTTAAAAAAAAGATCCAAAACATGATCTTGAGGAGTACCTGAGTATCAAAACCATTCAAACCAGAATACATTTTCAAATCACCATTCATGTCCCTCTTCAAGTTATTGAAGCTAGAATTGTTCCAGGAATCATTGCGTGTGCTGGGGTCATAACCTCTATTTGTGTCATTACCATTCACAAAGTGTCCATTCTCAAGGTTGCCTATCCCGATGGTTTCGTGCCCATTTTCAGAAATCTGTGGCATGAACCTTGAGGTTGATGGCCCAGTTGAGAAGTTAATATTATTATTCAACCTGCTGGATGAAGGGGGGGTTCCAACATCTCCCATTACAGCAATTCCTGAGATAATCAAAAGAACCATTTAATATAACACAACAAAATCATAAAAGACCAGGTAGTACATGAAACAAACCAATACCAAAGAACTATAACAAGCTTGTATGCAGCTACAATCAATCAGTCAGGTATTTATACTTAGCAACCCCGGTACTTTTTCTTCAGTTTTATGCTTCTGTCTCATGAAAGTCCAAAGATAAAATGAATGGAGTCAACCCTAGCCATATATAGATCTCTCCGACTTTCCGCCAAGGGTTAAGGAGCCACTTTTTGCGGCCAATCGATTTTAATCAACAATAAACTAAACCATTTTCTTACCATCATTCAGAATCTTCACAATAAACTAAGAAGACTGAACTCTCCAAGTTGAATTAAACAAAGATTCAAAGAAAAATACTCACAATTGTCATCTAAAATAAACAAACAAGTGTTGAACTTATCAAGTTGAATAAAAGAAACACTTCAAGCAAAATCTTTAACTTAAAAAGGAAGCATAATTACTGCTTTCAATTGTTGTCCACCACAAAGGCTGAACTGATCAAGTTGAATTAAATTAATAAAAAAAAAAAAAACCAAAATAATTGCAATTCCATCTTCAGCAAACTAACAAGATCACGAAGTCGAATCAGGCAAAGATTTAAAGCTAGAAAAATGTCAAATATACCATTTTCAACGTTCAAGCTAGAAAAAAATCCAGCCGGAGAACTGCTCTGTCGGTTTAGATTTGAGGAGGTCGTTGAATTCCCCGCCCTGAACGAACCTTCCAAGTTCAAACCCGAGCCATGATTAGGCAAATCAACCGCACATGAATTATTCCCATACATCACGTGATCCTGCTGATTCTGTGGCGGAGCAAACGAATCTCGTTCCTCCTGCTTCAATATCGTCGGAAGCCCTGATAACTCACGTGATCCATCGCTAAACACCCTCTCCGACGGCACCGGCGAATTGAGAAAGTCGTCACAGGCGCTCACGTCGTCGCCATCAAATAAGTTAGCAAAAAACGAGGTCGGAGCAGAACGGTACTGCAATAGAGAACTCTGCTGCTGCTCAGAAGATGGCGGAGGCAGCTGCTGCTGCAACGACGATTGGTGATGGTAATTATGAGTAGAATCCGAGGAAATCAACTGCTTGATCTTAGCGAATTCGCCTTCCGATGGATGCTTAAAAATAGACGAAAATAACAAACTGTTCATATCTCTAGAAATCGCATCTGAATTCATGATTAATCAATCAATCAATCTCGAATCCAAAAATCCCAAGTAATTTCTCCGATCAAATTTGAACCGTCACAGTTCAACGAGTTATACAAAACACGAATTTAGTACCGCCGACAATGCGTATTGCATTGTCCGGTCAGTATTTAACAGCTGTCTCCGGCACTGAAAACAAGGGGAGGAGCAACGGTGGTGAGTGGTGGTGGGGTGTGTGTGTGTGTGTGGTTTGTTTTTTTTTTTTTTCACTTTTCAAGTGTGTATAAGGAGAGAGAAAATGAAGATCTGTTGCAAGAAGTGGGAGTGAAGATCATGTTACTCAGATATTTATGATTGAAAATGTGGGATTTGGGTGACCACGATCAGTGACGGAACTATAATGTTTTAAAAACGAGCGCACAATTTACACTATAAAAATTTAAATTAATTCTTTTAAACGCGATAATATTATAATGCAAAATTTAAAACATAAGTTAGTTATAAAATCTGCTAATCTTTACCCCATCTTTTTCTTTTTATTTTATTGGTTGTTTGAAAATATTAAGCTTATTTGATAAAGAAATAAAAAAATGTGATATTTACAATATTGTTGTTTTAATGATGACATCATTTTAGGAAACATTTCTTGAAATTAATCTTGTAATTTATTTATTATATGTTTCGAACTTACTTTTAAAAAAAACAATAAACGATGAAAAAATTAATAAATAATACTCTCTCCGTCCCACCTCAAGGTTCCACCTTTTTCTTTTGGGTCGTCTCACTTCAAGGTTTCCTTCCTTAAATGGAAAGTTTTTCATATATTTATATCCTTATCATCTCCATATATTTACAAAAAAATCATTCATTATACCCTTATAAAGTTAACATATTTACAAAAAAATCAATCATTAACTTACTATTCCTCCCACTCATTTTCTCTCCTATTAAATATTTTTAACTTTTACATTCTTTCTCCTATTCTCTACAACACATTTAACTTTTACATCCTCTCTCCTCAAATTTTCTTCCCACTTTAAAAAAAATTCTTAAAAAGCTTATAAACCTCAAGGTGAAACCTTAAGGTGGGACGGAGGAAGTAAATAAAATTATTTATATCAATTAAAGTAATGAGCAAAAGAATTCAAATATTAGAATAAAAAATTCATTTCTCATAATAGAGGCAAAAAATTTAACTTGAATAATAAATAAAAACTATTTATGATATGAAAATAAAAGAATTTAAGTAAGATTTTGAAAAAGAGTTCTCTCATACTAGAGTCTAAAAATAATTTGAAAATTTTGTTGAAATCTTAGTGACAAACTCTGGCAATTTACCAACTTAACTAGTTATAAGATTTGTCATGTGAGGGTGAAAATTAACTAATCTTATATGTTTGCACACTTAGTAAATAGTACTCCCTCCGTTTCGATAGAATCCGCACACTTACTGTTTGTACGGGAATTAAGAAAAAAGTTAGTGGAGAAAATGTTGTGAGTATGAAAAGTGAGGTTGGAGAGAGAAAGTGGGGTAGGAAATAGTGATTTGATTGGTGTTGTGAGTATAAAATTAAGTGGAGAGAGAATTAGTGGGTGGAATAGTAAATTTTTTTTGCTATTTTAGGAAGTGTGCAGTTTGTAATGGGACGCCCAATAAAAAAAGTGTACAGGTTGTAGCAGGACGAAGGAAGTATATTTTTTTAACTAGAAATATAATTTGATCGAGTGCAAGCGCACCACCACCTCCCATAAGAAATTCGCCCTTGCACGCGATGGTATCGCACATCAATGAAAACCGGTAATTGTTTGAGTTGGGGATACGAACAAATGAGATTGCATGAAAAGATGAATGGACTAAAATTACTCTTAAGGAAATACAAAAATATGATTCGTCGAGATCAGAACGAATGATCAATGATCGCGTTTTGAAGAGGAATAGATTGTTGTACGGTGAAATCGCACAAGTCTCGGATTCGAAAATCGGGGAGGTCGGAAATTACCAAGAAGGGTATGTGATTGTGATGGTGACTGTGCCGTGTAGTGCGCGCGTGGTGTATCGTAATTGTAAAATTATCTCTCACGTGGTGTATCGTAATAGTGCAATGTGAAGGAAAGGTCGTCTGGCTTCAACCCCGGTCCCCGGCGGCTGTAAATGAGATTTTTTTTTTATTTTTATTTAAAATTAAATCTGATTTGATATTATCCACTCGTTAATTTTAATATTCAACCTTGAGAATTGAACAAATATTTTTATTCTCCTTAAAATTTGATTTTTTTAATTATTCTTTTTGTCAACTAAATAGTAAATACTAGTAAATATCCTCAATACAAAATCCAATATATAACCAGTTACTTAAAAAAAAAAAAAAAAACAGCTATTTTAACCAAAATCTTGTAAGAAATTAGTATTTTTTGAAAAAAAAAAAAACCTGCAGATTGACTTTTTTTATAAATAACCGAACTTATCAAAACACGTTGTTTCAACATTAGCATTGATACATTTCAACATTAGCAGTTTCAACATTAGCATTGATACATTTCAACATTAGCACGGACACTTTTTATACTACCATTAGCACTATTTTTAGCATTATCACTTGCAGTCTTTGAAAAACACGCGGAGTTGTTCTAAACTTTGTATTTAAATACAATGTTTAGAACAACTCCTATACTCTAAAGAAAATAAGGAGTACAAAACATGATAGGTATAAGAACCTAAAAGAAACAACACTATAAAAACAATCAAAAGAATAGACCTGATTAGTTTTCAACAAATTGTTTATGAAAATTGAATTGTGTAAGATGAGGTGTTGTAACATCTCTAGCAATAATGGTCTAAATATAAAGGTTATATTTCTAAGTGTTTGTTTGTCTTTATTGCAGCAGCCTTTATATATATTTGAAGTCATTGGTGGCTACTTAATCTCACCGATTTCAGCCATGTGAGAGAAGTGGAACCATCTTTCCAATTTTAGCTCCACCTTTCATGTTTGTAGGGATAATTGGTCTTTCCTTACTTCATTGCTTGTACATCCAATCTTCTTCATCCTTATACACGTTATCTTCAGTCACTCCATATAGATAAGTCTATAACACTTTTACTTGGTATCCACTTCTATATATATATATATATATATATATATATATATATATATATATATATATATATATATATAAAAGCTCAAGTGATCTAAACACTTTTTTCCTCCAAAACTATATCAGAATTTGAAAAGTCATTTTCATTACTTTTCATACATTTAATAATTACACTATTATTACAATATTAAAAGGAGATATTTGCTAAATAAAAATTATACAAGTTTATCATAACATTTTATACCTTTTATAAATTATCATAAGAAATCTTGTAAAAAAAATTGTTGCAATTTAAATTTTCTTCCGGTTAGTCATTAAAAATAACTTATAAAAGTGCACATACTCCCTCTAAACATTATCCAATTTATAGTGCTCTTTCAAAAATAAAATATTATTAGATTTTTTATTCTTTAACCAAAGGAAAAGGTTATTAAAAGACAAAATATTAAAATTATTGATTTATCTCATTCACAAAATTCTAAACGATGTTGAGTCAGCTCTAATAAAATTGATTTTTTTTAAAGAATGCAGTATATCTTTTAATTTCTAACTAAGACTAACATTATATGAAATTTGATTATAGTATTTTCAAATAAATATAAATTATAATTATAAATTAAATGATAAATATTTTAATATTCGTAAATATGAGTAACGTGTTATAAAACTTAACTATATTTTTAAAAAAATGTTAATGCATAGAATTATAAAATTAACTTTTAGTTAGTAGTATTATTAGTATTTTCTGTTTCAATATTCATGGGTATAATTACTTAATAAAATATTTGTATTATTTATTTATTTAGTTAGTTAATTCTTTAAAGCACAAATTTATCAAATAATGTTCTTCTTTTAAAAGACAATATTTGTAAAAAATAGGTGATCAAGTGATGTTAATGTCACTTCCTTTATAAACATTTTAAAATTTTGATACATGGTATTGATATTGAAAATAAAGGTGAATATTTCACTGATAATTTTGTATTTTAATAAATATTTCAATATGTACAATTCAATTTCTTAGTTATATGTGTAATATTATTGAATTAATAAAATGACATATTTTGGTTGAAATAAATATCTTTAAAATTATATTTTCTTAAATTATTATTATTTTTATATCTTTTTAGTTAATTTTTCAAATTTATTTATCCGTGCGTTTAACGCACGGGTGTAAAACTAGTTTACACATAAATGAGGATTTATGTGTAACCTCCTTTCCTTACACATTTGTCATGCCTTGGACATCCTTTAAGACCTGTTCAAACACATTTCCAACAAATTAATAGCAGACATGAAAACAATTAACTATCACTTTATAATTTATGAATAACATGTAGTAACTATCCTCATTTTAAACTGTCAACACGATGGCAACACCAGTGACAACACTGGTGTAGCAGCACAGGAGATAACACCAATGGCAAAACTGGTGTTAACACTAACAGACACTTTACAACACTATTACCGATACTTTTTAATATTATTGCTGACACTTTTTAGCACTAGTACTCTGTAACACTACAACTGACACTTTTTAAGACATACAATACACGAGAACTCTTTAAAACATACACTGATACTATTAAACACTTCCACTAGCACTCCTTAAGTCATACGTTGATACTCTTTAACGCACACTGACACTATTAAACACTCTTTAAAGCGCATTTTTTCAAAGTATCAATATTAGTATTATAAATTGACAACGCTAATGTTACAAAGTGTTAGTCCTTCAAAATGATACTTTATAACATTATCACTGACATTTTATAATACTAGCACTGAGACGAGAAATCTCATTTTCTCTGTTGCAAAAAAATTAATTTTTTATTAGATCAACCCATCATTTTAAAGATTTATATGTAAAATATTATTTGTTTAATTAATATTGATAAAAAGAGTAAGTGAGTCTAAAACAAACTAAAAAAACTAATGATATTTATTTAATTTTCAAGAGTGGCTGATGGAATTAACCCCTAAATCAATATTAGTAAACACTAAACACTGCACTTACATCCAAAATCTTTTAATTACACCCGCATTGCCAATATTACAAATATGGAATTTACTTCGTTTCAGAGTAAAAGTCAAACCTTAATTGTATATATATGCTTATTGAAAACATAATAAAAATTGATAAATATTTCAAGAACGTTGAAAATATAAATGTCCAAAATAATATTCATAATGCATAATGCGAGTGAGTATAAAAGAAGTTATAAGTACGTGTCGGTTTTTTTTTAATAAAAAAAGCTATTAGTTTTTTTTTTTTTTTTGTAATATACACACATTATAAAAACAAAGTTGTCCAAACTCCAATTTATTGATATATATGGTTAAAGATGTTTTTTTAATACCCATGTAAATAGTGTTCATTGATATCAAAATATATATGATTTTGATATCAATTGTTGGAACATTTCTATCTCAATAACCCCAAAGCACTCAAATCTAGATTAAGAAAGAGAAGAAAATGAAGGCAGAAGCGTAATACCTGTTGAGTCCATCTTATGTCTTGATGATGTTCTTGCAAAGAAGATAGAGAAGAAAAAGAAAATGAAAAAGGGAGATGTATATTTTCTAGATGATTAATGCCTTCTTTATGCTCAAATTATGTAGAGAGTATAGAAAGAATATGTAGTGTGTTTTCTAGGCTGATGGTATGCCTATATATAGAAAAACAATAGCACCTCATCTAGGGATTACATCCTTTCACTTAAGCGGTGTGAAATTACTATTCTGCTCATCATAAATAGGTAATTTTCACCTAAGAAATTTGACACATTTAATTAATATTCTATACTTTACAATAACATTATATTTATGATTTATACATGTACGTCTACATGTCACGTATATTTATTAAGTATACACATTTTGCAATTCATGTGCTTACATGACATACATTCATTGAAGTTGCCCCAATGTCTCAATCCAAATTGGTGAAAATCACTTTGTTATTGTTTCAACATTCTTATTTATTATTTTAAAACTATTTTTTGTTTTTAAATGAATATTTTAGGGAAAACTATCCTTACATGGATGTTATTTTGCTAAATTATTAATTCCATTACTAACCATCATCATATTTTAAAATTTTGAATAAATATAAAATGGTCATTTAATTTATGGATGAATCATATCAATATCTATTGTTAGGTGGTAGAGATTCATTGTTAAAGAAAAAGTAGCTTTGGAATTTTGGAAAAGCATTATAGGATGGAGTAGAAGGAACATTAGTATGTGCCTTGTCCATTTCAAAAAGGTAGTGTCACTATCAATATAATAAATTGATCACAAAATCTCATAAAAAAATAAAATGTGTTTTACTGCATTTGTGTAAAATGTGATTTCAAAATGTGAATTGATATTTATTTAAATAATTAAAACTTTTTAAAAATATGCGATACTTATAAAAACTTATTTGACGCTTTTGGACAATATAACAAGCATTTTTCAATACTACAACTGATATTTTTTAATACTATGACATACTTTTTTCAGCACTACCACCGACATTATTTAACACTACAACAACAGACAATTATTAACACTATAATCGACAGTCCTTAACACTATCACTAAAAATATATGTTTAAATGTTTATAAGTGTCGATTTTAATGTTTTATAGGTGTTATATTAAACAGACACTTTCTAAAATTAGAACATGCACTTTATAATATTAGAAAAGACAATTACGAAAAACTCATTTCTACATTTCTTAATGTAAAACGAGTTTTTCGTAATACCAACTCTAAATTATTGATTAGTTAAATGATTATAATGAATATAATTATGCATATTTTTAAATTCATCTTGCTTTTGGGAGACAAAATGAAAAAAAGGCTCTTTTTCTCTTCTAATGGAGACAGACAAAAACGTGATGCTGGGATTTGACTTAGAGTGGCATATTCCGACACATTTATAAATGAGCGCTTGGATTTCTTAATTAATGGAAAAAGACTGTGCTAACTAACTCCTGTCGGCAACAAGCAATTAGCTTAAATTGAAAATTTTGTGTAGCTAGAAAGCACAATCAACTTCAACAGTTCACGAAAGACTGAAAAAAACAAAGGAAAGTAAAGATTCGAGAAACGCCGCTATACTTCCCGTGGGAAAATTAATGGGCCTCAACTAGATAATTCTCGCCTAGGGCCAAAAATTCCAGAGGACCGGCCCTGAGGTCGGCAACAACAGTATATTATATGAATGATCTTACTTTCTCCGTTTCAGCTGAATTTCTAAAAATAAAATATTACTAAATATTTATTTGGACTTGCAAAATTTTATGTATATAAGTTTTTATTGCTTAATAAATAGTGAGGTCCATATGTTATACTCAGAATAATTATCACTAATTATTACCTACTCTATTTTCTGTCTTCTATCCAATTATCTCCACTCATAACACATCAAACTTTTCACCTTTATCTTAATTTCCGTGTATTAACGATTATTTTGCAAACTTAGCTGAGACGGGCGAAGTACTCCGTATTAGACCATGTCCAATAAGCCAACTATCAAAAAGCATTCAACTACCATAATATCACGACACCTCATCTTCTCTCTCCATCCACTTAATCATTCAACTACTTTCTCAACTACACCCCCCACAATAAGCTAATTTAGTTAAAATTCAACTCCTCCCAACTCATCATTCTATACCCCACCACTTTTTATTTTATTTACAATATTTAATTTTATAATTAAAAAAATAATAAAAATAATAATATTTTATTATTAAGAAATAAATTATTAATATTTTTATTTATAAATTCGAGATTTTTTTTAATTATTCTTACAATTTACTTTCAAAATTTTTATTTTTGCAAGTATATAAAGAAATGTGAAAATAATTATGTTAAATTATATGAAGACAAAGTATTTTAAAAATAAATATTAGTTTAGGGACAATTATTGTTTACAATACTCATATACATTATTTTGGGGTGGAAGAAATATAAAATATAAGTAAAAATTGGGCTACAAAACTTGAGCGGGTCCCACAATTTTTTCTTCAATTGGGTTGGAAACTCTCAACCCCAAACATTCAACCAAACCCCCCCCCACCCCCCTCTCAACCCCTTATTGCATGGTCTCAACTAGTTGACCCCACTTTCAACCCCCCTCTCTACCTCTTATTGGACATGGTCTTAGTATTTTCAGTCCCGACCCAGTATCGAGGGAGAGTAAGACGAACGCCTTGGACCCTCAATTTTTTTTTAATAATCTTAGGTCTCCCAAATTTTTAGTTTTACTTCGCATATATAAAAACTCTGTTTTTTAAATTAATAATCAAAGTTTTCCCAGTGGTTTAAATTGCATTGCAATTTAAATCTTCCGTTAGTTATTTATTTCATATTAGTTAAAAAAAAAAAAACACTTTCACCCTCAAACTTATCAGATTTCTACGTTCATCAAAATATTCATTTTTATTACCTTTTTTAATATTTTTATTAGCTTGTATAAATTAAAACAATACTCTATAGACTATGTTATCAACTAACTCTTTATAAATTAAACATTCAAAATAGTAAAGGTGTGAATATTGAGTAACTTTTAGTATATTCATAGTTGACACAATTTTTTATTTTTTATTTTTATAAGCAATGACTAAAATTTAATAAGTTTAAGTTATAGGATTTACAATAATTTACTTATTTCATATAAATTGAAATAGATTCCTAATTCATATTATCATTAGTACTTCATCCCAACAAAAAAAAAAAAAAAAAAGAGGTCAGTTTTTATAAGCCTTTTTCTTAAAAAAAAAAAAAAAAAAAAAAAAAAAAGAAAGAAACTCTATATGTAGTTCAGCAATAAGACAATTTTTTAACCAAAAAGGTCAAAATTCCAATAATTGTCATGAATTCAATCTGAATTCAATCTGATAATTTATACATTAAAACGCTTATACCTTAAGTATAAGACCAATTTGCCTTTTATAGTTCAAATATGAGATATTGTTTTAAACAAAAAAAATTAAAAATTCCAATAATAACCATGAATTAATCAGGTAATTTACACAGTACAACTCTCTGATAGTTCAACTATTGGAGTTAAATTAATCTGAAGTTAGTCCCATTTTTTTTGGTTGTCAACTTAAATCAACTTTGAGCAATAATTTAGCTTAGTTTTAACAGTTCTAATGAAAATCTAATATTTTCTATTGATATACCATTGTACACACTATTACTAATAAGTTTCAAATTTTTATTAGGATATTTAAAATTAACTTACATTATTATTCAAATTGACTCTAGTTAACTATGTGATAAAAATCCTGATAAATATTGCAGTTGTTAAACATCTGCAATATGCAATATTTATCAGAGAAGGAATTGAAGAAGATGTCGTTCCTATATATTGTGCCAGCCAAAATCTTGTGAAGAACTAGTTTTTTCATAACATAAGAAAAAATTAGTTTTTAAACACTAATCCTAACTAATAAGAGGGATGAACAATGCTGAAAACTAGTTTTTTCATAACATTTTGAGAAAACTAGTTTTTCACAAGACCTACTCATTGTGCCAAGGAGTCACTTTACAATAAGTTAATTATATACAAGCATTTTATGGCAGCCGGTACGGTAGTCCGTTTTTATTCTTTATTTTATAATTTATAAGACTAGTTTGCCTCTTATAGTGAAACAAAAAGAATTTTATTTTATTTTTTACGTTTCTCACATTTCGTAAAAAAACAAAAAATGTCTAATTTTTTTTTTATTAAGATTGACTCATATTTAACTATCAGATTCAATTTTAATTTGGTCTTATAGTTCAACTATAAGACTCTTTTTTTTCTTCACATTTTTAAGGGAAAAAATAAAAAATTCTAATATTTTATTAAGATTCACTCTCATAACATAACTATCCGACTCATTTTAGCTCTTAGTTCAACTATAAGATTCAGTTTTTAACAAAAAATAACACAATTCTTAGAAAAATAAATAAACAACATTCTACTACAAATTATCACCCATAAACAGAAATTAATAAATATCATAGGTTAATTACAAAAGCAAAATTCAACTACACTATCTGCTACTCGCTCCATAAATGAAATTTGCAAACATCTATCTAATTAATTTGTCCATCAAAACATAAAAAAAAAAAAAAAAAAAAAAAAAAAAAAAAGAAGAAGGTATAGTTTCCTTAAAACCAAGAACCAAACTAGTAACATTGGTTGAGCCTCACAGCATCGGTCCCCAAATTATAGTTGGGGACAACTGATGTAGCACACGTACCAGAGATGACGGAAAGAAGGATAAAATTGGCTAAAAAGTGCGAAAACGGCCGCGCTTGGAAACGAAGCACGATCGTGCATAAGGCTGGAGAGCAAATAGGCCTTACGGCTGAAGTGGTACGACAGTGCAATTGAAAAGGGGGCGTGCAAGGCAACTTAGTTATAATTGGTTTTCTATCCGTCACGTATTATTATTATCGTTATTTCTTTTCCTTTATTTATTAGGTTTTTTTATTTCTTTTTCTTTATTTATTTGGATTTGCGAGTATAAATACCCTTGTAGGATTTTGGAAAATACAACTTTGATATTATTAATTTTATTTAAGATTGCATTCTTGCAAATTTGGGTTTTAATCCCTGAAGCCTTAGGCTTGTTGAAACCCTAATTCCTGGATTGGGTTAGGTCAATAATCTTTTCGTGCGTCATTATCACACACAACAAATCGAAATCGAAGTTAAAATAAAATGCAAATATAGAAGAAATGAGCCTGATGAAGAGTTGAAACCCTAATTCTTAGATAAGTTTCGCAGTTATGTATTTAATTTCTGCTCTCATGGATGCTCGAGGAAGCCTCAATATTTCTCTTGAAATCAAATAACCAATGAATCCACCACTCTCTTCAACAATGTTCATCTTCTGTAGACGCGGGGAGCGGTCGAGTAGAAGCTTTATCAAAACTAGTTCAGGCTTGATGCCCTTCATATATTGTATCCACACCGTTTCAAGCTTGTCAAGCCTCACATCTTTGCAGTTTTCAAATATTCCGTAATCTGTTCTAAACTGTTTTCGTTCGATTTTGTTACAGATACATCATCAGCAATCTACCGAAAGGGAAAATAGGAATGAATTAATCACAGGATGAATATTGGGCTTTATATATAACTAATAAAAATTGTGGATATTTTGGTAAAAAAAAAAAAAGGTTTTAGATATTTTTACATGAACAAAGTTATTTAAAAAAATTGAGAAATAAATTTTAATCAATTTTAATTTCATTCGAGCCAACGAAATAAGATCTTTTTTTTTTCTCAAATAATTTTTTTTTAAATTATAATTATCAAAATGACAACCCTTCGTAAGTATTGACCAAAATAACAATTTTTTTGAAACTCGCCACTTTAAGTAGCTATTTTATAAAATTTTTGTTTAAACTCGCTAATTCGAATAGCGAGTTCTATTTTCCAAAAATAAAAATTGTATTCTACATAAATAATTTTGAGAAATTGATAGAAATTTTAATAAATGTAAACTCGCTACTCGTAATAGCGAGTTTAAGTTAATTTGATAACATTATTTGCTTAAATCGTTTTTAGATTAACCTAAAATCGCTATTACCTTTAGCGAGTTTAACCAAGTTAAATTCGCTACTCCCATTAGCAAATTTACTGTACCTCTATTCCAGCATAAAAAATTCAGTTCACAACTCAACTTTGTAACAAAGTTCTACCAAAACCTGTGACAAACAAACACATTTAATCTGTACCAAACACATTTCAACACATTTGACAAACAAACACAATTCACACCTTTGACAAACAAACACAATTCAACACCTTTGACAAACAAACACATTCAACAACACGTAAATAGAATAAAATGTCATTAAATGACCACAACCCGGCCACATAGAAAGTGTCTCAAATGTTCATTTGGGTTCATTTTTTTCATGCGCATGTATGTTTTTTCTTTAGTTACATATTTTCCCTCAACTTGCGTAACACACTCACCTTGTGCATCGTGGTACCGTGTGCTATGAGGTGACTGAGCAAATGATAAATGAGTGTCTCCATGTGTAACCTCACCTTGTGCCTCCATCGAGGTATGACTCTCAGAATGTGATTGAGTCTCGAGATGTGTAAGTTTCTATGACTCTGACGGAGTCTGGGATGTGCATATGTCTGTAATGGAGTCTTGAGAGGTGCATTTGCCTGAGTCTCTACCCGAGCTTCCTGGTCCTGCTCTGGTTGTCTTTCTTGGTACTCTTCTTACTCATCCACTAAGTGTTGACCAGGTTGCCTCTATGGCACTCCCTACTTGCAATGACGTTGAGGCCTAGGTTGTATGTATGGAACCGCCTGGACGCGATCAACTGGTGCTGGGGGTGCCTATGTTGTTGTCGTATATTCATAAGAGGAGATATAATGAGATGTCGCATTTGAAGCTTAGAGTTATCCACTTGCTGGAATTGGATTTGATTTGGTTGCAGCCTTTAAAGAACTTAAAGTGACACATCTACGATTATTCCACATAAAAGATGTGGCAGCAACGGATGTAGAATCAATTGTTGTTGAAGTTTGAAAGTTTTTAGGAAATTTCATTTTGTAAAAATGGAAATAAGTTGCAAAATTTAGTGTAGATTAAAATTGTATATTTATTTTCTCAAAATCAATTTCGGGCGAATGAAAAATTAATTGATAAAGTGAGCAACTTATATTATGATTGGAGAGAAATGGGAATGGAAAAGTCATATCCCACGTTCCTAAAAAAATGGAATACATTGCACCTTATTATTATTGTGAGCATCCAAGGAGATGGCAATCAATTACTCTACTAGCCCATTGGGCTAGCCAAAGCTAGCCCAACCCAACTAGCTACAAGGATGGATTGATCTAGCAAATTCGAGCCTTCCATTAGAATCTGATGACCTGATGGTGCAGATTCCATCGGGTGCAATTTGTACCTATTCCTAAAAGGCAGCCCAACTGTTCAATATCTATTTAAAGGACTCCCTCCTCATTTCAGTCATCCATCTAAAGCATTCTCTCTAATTGTCAAAGAATCCTACCATTCAGAGTCTTTGCATTCGAGTTTAGAAGATCTCGATTATCAAGTAGTTCGCCCGAAAGTTTCAGAATTGTTGTGCTGCATTCTGAAATTCAGAAAGCCGTTATATCTTGAAAACAATTGCCGAATACCGTGAGCACTAATATACGAGACAATATTGTCTTATGAAAAAAGAATCAAACTCTTGCCTTGACTTATTTCATTTATAAAATAATTTTTCGTCTCGCTTATTACTATTTAAAGCTATTTTTTAAATACACTCCTATTTTTCCAACATTTGCTACCTCCTTTTATCCCAAAATCTAAAATGACTGATTTTAAAAAAAAATAACAACGAATTTGCTCTTCATCTTTAATCTTTTGGTCATTCATTTTGGAAAAAAGAAGTAGATTTTGGGATTTCTACTAATCTAACTTAATTTTTAATTTTTAATTTTTAATTTTTAATTTTTAATTTTTAATTTTTAATTTTTAATTTTTAATTTTTAATTTTTTAATTTTTAATTTTAATCTTTATGACGATTTTTTACTTTTTTTAATAAGAAAATCAAGACTGAAAGTGGTACAATATTTTTGAGATGGATTATTTAAAAAGATGATAACCAGAGAATCATAATGGCTATCAGTGTTATTAATATAGCTGAATTGTTCATTTTCAGTTAATTAAAAAAAATTGTCTTTTTTTTAGTGGGTCTTTTTTTTTACTTCTCATTTGCATCTCGACAATTCTCATTTTCGCCCTTCATTATTAATAGCATTTTGATTATTTTGCTCGACTCATCACAATATTGAGATTTAATGCCCATTTTGTGAGTCACAATAAATTTTAATCCTATTACAAAAATGATGATGAAATCAAATTCAAGACCGCTGATAAACACAACAAATCACAAAAAAAAAAAAAACTAAATTCGCTATTTACAATAAGAAATTCAACCTTAAATTGAACAACCATACTGTATGACTTGATAGTGTATGACTTGATAGCTTGGGTAAGAAATCAATCATATAGTTATACTAGTAAAAGCCCGTATCCGAGGACACGTGGTATTTTTTTAATTAAAAGTGCGGACAAAATGGAAAAGGGACAACTTAGTGAGGGTAAAATGAGAAAAAAAAACTTGGCACTATTCATCCCACTTCCCTCATTTCAGTCATATAGTTATCTTAGTGCAGATACCCAGTGTCCAGATTAAGGGGACACGGTTTTTCTTTAAAAAAAAAAAAAAAAAAATTTAAGGACAAAAAGGGAAAAAATCTATTTGAAACTATTCATTCAACTGTTCACCCATTCTCTCATTTATACTATAGATAGTTGACTAGTCATGACATAATCATGATCATGATGGATGATGCTTGTCATTATTTTTCTTATCTACCGTAGCGAATTCAAAACAGTATATTGTAACAAAACACACGAAATTTGCATTCAACAGATTAACGGTGTAACAAGAAAGAAAAAAACGCAGTTCCCACTAGTTCGTCGTCAAGGTCAAACCTTTTCATTATAGCGTTTTAAAATGATTGAGAATCTTTACATGCCGCTCAGTAGTAAGCCTTTCTTGGGTTGTTCTGTAACAAGAAAACAAAGAATCGGAGTCATTGGGAACATCATTATGAGACGGAGGGAGTAACTGGCACAAGAGAAGGAATGTTATATAATTAGGAAAATAAATAATTACCCACCATTGGATTCGGTCTGTAACGGTAACCGAGCATCATCCGCTTCTTATACTGCTCATAGATATCATCCTCTGGAGTTACCTCCCCAGGTTGAGCTGCCCCAACCCCCAAGTGGTCCTTCTTCACACCACCTGCCATTATGGGATCTGCTATGCCACTTCTTGAACTGCCAAGACCCTCTCCTACAATTCCAAGTAACAATAAAATATTATTCATTAGCACCATTTTTATAAGAGTTAAATTTATTCAAGCAACGGACTCCTATATAAAAAGTAGAACTCCCTCCGTCCCTAATTTACATTTTAATGGAAAAGATGCATAAATATTCTTGTTATCCACTTTCTAAACATTTAGTTTTACGATAATAAAATGAATGGCGAAAAAGATTTGGAAAAAAAGTGTTTAGAGACAGTTTTTTTACAAAAAAGACGATTCATTTTGGATGCACAAAGAGAGAAGGATGTGAGATGAGGATTCTAAGAGCACCACTCATACCCCTACAGTGCGGGATATATCCAAAACGCTTGTGTGGATAGAAAAGGTATAATTTTTCTCTCAAGTTGCAAAATGTCACATGTAAGGGGACATTTTTTTCACAGCAGTAATTCAAGAAACGGAAGGAAAATAAATAAATTTTAACTGCAAACATTGAATTATGTGAGAAGAAATTAAAGCATTAACTTCCAAAGAATGTCAAAATCTTAAGTAGTAAAAGAATGAATAAGGGGGAGAGCACCTTCTTTCCAGCCCATTTTAGACAGAAGTTTGTGTCCTACATTATCAGCTTGGATCCTGGCTTTATCTGCAGCCGCTTTGGCTGCTTTTTGAGCAGCAACGTCATCACAGTTGGCCATGAACTTAAGAAGCTCTTCATCGGGTATATAATCACCCATGTGATGACCCCTTTTACCAGAAGAAGCTGCTAAGATGAAAGAAAAAAAAAATAAAAAAGAGAAGGATAGGGTGGGAGATGTGTTACATTACTAAGGAGCATGTGAAAATACATAAAATGGCCAAGCCAAAAAAAAAACAAAAAAAGCCCCTCAATCAGGGTAAAAAGGTATACACCTTGAAGGGAAGCAGGTGGAGGCATCTCATCTTTTGACTGCTTAGGTTGTCTCCTTCTCTCTTCTTGTGCAGCCTTCTTCGCATAAAATTCCATCATTGCTACAGGATCTGCAGCTGCTGGGCCACTAGATTCACCTATAGGTAAAAGAAATGGTATTGTTGAGGCCAACGAATGACCATCAAGCAAACTAATAATACATGTACTTCATAAAATGGATGCTTTACCAGCAGCAAGTTAACAATTGAAACCATGTTTCTTCGTGCAAGGAATTTCTCATACTAAGAAATGCGTTTGCGTAAGTACAATATGTTAATTAGGTTTTATCGTTTCATGAGACAGAATTGATGATTAAAGAAACTGCAGCAGAATCAGACTAATAAATGCTTAACTAAAGATTACTTTTAGCTGGCCTGTTTTATCTGATCAATCTCATACATGCAAGGGCCGCATGCGCTTAGCCTTAGTCATATGCATTGCAACATATTACTCTCTCAGCTACAAAATTATAGACCACGACATAAAGTTTACAAAGAACTGTTTAAATTCATTAGGAGAAGTTATTGGGACTTAATAGTGACCTTCAAGCTCAATAAATTCATAAATTACCCGTGACAAGAATGAAAATGGACTTATTCCAAAAAAATAGTCATCACTCTTCCAAGAGTCAATACTAGCATACATGAGGGAGGGGGGGATACCAAAATAAAGGAAGATGGACTATTGATATTTATACTTCTAGAATAAACTAATGTTGAGGCTTACTAATATATAAACAGTGTTGATTACACAAACTATATTCTACATTTCCTAGGTTCAAATTTCCAATGTTAGTCTCGTATTGTGTAGAATTTAAGATTTGATTGCTATCCCAAATGGCATATCGCTCATATCCTATACGTGTACATTTTCTGACAGAAACATAATATTTGTGCAAGACTCCTAGAGATAAATCATCTGCAATATCTAGCAACCAAGTTACATATAGTTTTCCTTTTTAGATCTTCAATAAAAAAAAACAGAAAAACGGTTAAAACCAAAGGGTGAGAGAATGGCAGTGATCCCAAGGAAAAACCTTGAGGTCTCCAGTTCAATCAACAGCCGAGCTTATATGTACCCAGGAAAAGGAGAAAGCAAAGTTCCTCCACTCACTGGACTACCGGAATCCATCCATTAGAAAGAGTATTATTAAAGCCAAATTAGAAATGGACATGAGTACCAGGCCCGTCTCAATAATTATAGGAGTCTTGCGCTAAATATGAATATTGGGGCACTTCGTATATAAAAAATTAACAATGGAATGATTGCAATAATGTTGAAGTAATAAACAAATAATTTATTAAAATTAAAATATATTATTAAAAAAAAAAACTTTCTAATTAAGGTTGGAAAAATGGAATGAAAGCCTAAACTAGAAAAGAATGGGATGGGAGGGAAGCCCAAAAACGAAAATGAGAGAAAAGCCCAAGTAGGAGAAAAATGAAAATGAGAGAAAAGCCAAGTAGAAGAAAAGAGAAAAGACAATGAACTGTTCTGTATGGGGTTCGAACTCATACAAGCAGGGTTGCACGGGACAACACACAAGCGCCTTATCCGCCGGACCACTTGCAGTTATTTGCAATAAATTTGGCGTCTAATATACATACACACAAAAAGTAAAAAAATGTGGCCCTTAAAATTTTTGGGCCCTGTGCTAAGGGCTAATTGCACAGTCATAACCGGGCCTGATGAGTACTAAATCGAGAATAATATAAGAGCAATAACCAGAAGTTCCAGTGATGCATGTGCTGAATACCTGAAGGTCTTGAGCTTTCCGTATCGTCATACAAAGCAGAAGCAGAAATTTGATAATTTGGGTGTCGCTCATGTGATCTTTGAGACCCAATTCTTGAGCTGAAAGTCGTAGAGCTTGCAGCACCTAAAGAAGAGCAAGTCAATATCACAATAGTAACACAAAACTTACACTCCAAAAATGAATAACCACATAACATGTGACCTTAGGGAAAGATCCATACTTAGAAAGTATAGTTCATAACTCTACTCTAGATAACACAGTGCCTTAGCAAATTAAGAAAGAACTCATCAAATATAAATAAGACAGAGATCAGATGAGGAAAAGCTTCTATGCTAAAAAGTTTAAGACCTCAAAACATTAACAATTAATCAAAACTAACAGTGCCATGAAAATTGTAATCTTGGTTCACTTGAAGGAAAACCAAAGCAGTAAGATGCCTGCCCCTGCTACTTCAGTTATCCGTATCAAGAAACAAATGGAGCATACAGTGTAACAACAACAACATCAACAAAGCCTTAGCCCCAAAATAATTTAGGGTCGGCTAACATGAAACCTCATGTGTCATCGTGAAAGAAAAAATATAAGAAAAAAAAATAAGTTAAAAAAAGAAATAGGTGGGAATAAAATTTAGAATGAAAGCATGAACCCTCAAAGTACCTTCGCATCAATAACAAGTTACAAATTTTCATTATAATAATTAAATTAACTTAAATTTATTGCTGAAAGTACCTTCGTATTAACAACCAAAAAAGTGGGAAGATCATTTCGGGACGGAGGGAGTATTAGGTTTTAATGCTTCCAGAATTTCTTAAACACGCCTCTTTTAAGAAATAGATAACAGAGCGATTACCAGAACAAATAAAGAAAACAAAAGCCACTTGACAACATCTTTCAAAAAACACCAACCGAAAATAAGAAGTCACAGATTGATTAATTCCATTCCACTCACCACCTCACTTACAGAGAGTTCCACTTAGTAAGTCATAATGCAATTCAAAGGACGTACAAAGAAAATAAAGCTACAATCTTAAGAAGTTTGGTTTGTCAAATGGAATTACAGAGAGAGCATGAACTAATGACTCTAGTACGATGTGAAAGCTACAGCAGAAAGTAACAGAATAGTTCTGTTGCAAATCAAAGTAGGTACAAAGAAATAAAGCTACAATCTAAATAAGTATGGTCTGTCAAATGGAACTATCTTTTGGGGGAGAGGGAGTATGAACTAATGTCTTGTGTACAATGTCTAAGCTACAGAAGAAAGCAACAGAAGGAAATATTTATATAACACGAACCATTTTGTGATGTATGCGGATCTGCAGATTGAAGTTGCGCATTTTCCTCGTCGATTAGCCGATGCACGTAATACTTGTAATCATCACAACTTTTGTCGAACAAAAACCTGCAAGTTTAAGTTGTAGGAGAAAATCTGTTTTATTGAAACAAGAGGATGACACCAAAATCTATTCCTAGTATAACAAGGAGTTAAAGTACATAATAGATAAGCATGCATTGTTGAACGAAACAATTGTAAGATACAGATTCCCTCCATCCTCAAATAGATGTCAGTTGAAGTTTGAGAAAGAAAAATAACAAATTCATAACAACAAAACTTTCCAGCATTGACCCCTATATACTGACAACAACGATCAGACATCACTAGCAATCCTGACACTCATTTAACTTATCCATAAACAAAAGCAAATAATACGGGGGAAATGTAACCAATGTAGATTAAAAGTAAAGCAAATGCTACAAATACTAGTTTATAGAAAAAGTACTGCACAAATGCAAAAATGCTTAGATACTCTGCCTTAATCTTAATCTAACGAAGATATATCCTTATAGCAAGCAGCAACCTTTTACAGCAAAGATTTTACAAGTTCTACATCCCAATTCCACATCAAAGTCCACATCCACCACAAGACAATCAGCCCGTTCCTGACTATTGCACGAAAGGGTTTCCCACAAAAAAGATTTTTATTAGAGCCCGGGTCAGTCGGCCAGATATCAATTTGAGAAAGAATGTAAAAGATATACGGATCAGTCTTGGTAATTTATGATATTTTCAAATTTACTTTATGTACTGGTACTCTTTTATGATCCTTCATGAAGGTTTACGTTCTGGTGTCGCAAGGTAAAATCTTTTGCTTCCAAATTATTAGCAAACAGAAGCTTCATTTAAGATTCAAAGAAGTGACAGACAAGGTGGAGAAAAATAATACATACTTAAAAGGAGTATCTCCAGGATTTTTCTGCCGTGTGACATCCTCGAATTGCCTCCCATTTTTCGCCACAAAACTTGCTAATTTGTCAGCAACCATCTTCACTGTAGGATCACTAGGGAAAGGTGGTGCTGCATGTCACTTAAATAACTGATTAAAACCAAGAGCATGAACAAGGGAATGCAAGTAACTCTTGCAACGGGCCTGCCACAGGTTCCAAATTGTCATTAAAGATCTTTCCATCAATCTTGATAGATCTATAAGTAAAAGCTGCATTCATCAGACAAGAAAAGCACTTCACGAATGCCTCATCAATCCTAGATTATTCCCCAAGTGCAAGACAAAAGCAGAGTTCAGATAACAGAATGCTTGTTTTATCTTTTTCATGGGGCACGAGAATGAAGTGGGAACAGATTACAAAACAGACATGCCGTGAACCATCAGAAAGATCATGATTTTGGTTGAATAAGGAATGGTGTCAATCAATGCCAATTATTTATAGTTGATTACTTATCTAGTACACCAAACAACTAACTAGAGAGACGAAGACAAAATATTGATATTTAAAGCTTAAGATTGGAGATAACTGATATACTTCCTCTGTCCCAAAATAAGCGTCCTCTTGTGTTCGAACATGCTGATTAAGAAACTTATTTATTCCCAAAATTTGCCCTTCGTATTAAAAATGGAGTCATTAAATTCACTTTCTAAAAATCCTTGAAGGATTCAAGGAATTAGTGTGCATTTTAACAACCCAAGTAAAATAAAAATAAAGAAAATGTGTTAAAGAAAGAGAGATCCCAAAGATGCCCCATAGATTAAAGGGAAAATTCTACCGCACGGCAATTAGGTCGGCACTGCTTTATGGCACTGAATGTTGGGCCGTGAAATGGTGTCACATTCAAAAGATGAATGTAGCGGAGATATGTATGCTACGATAGACGTGTGGGCGTACAAGGAATGATCGATTGATGAATGAGGTGATCAGGGGTAAAGTAGGAGTTGCGCCCATTGAGGATAAAATGAGAGAGAATCGTCTAAGGTGTTTGGTCATGTGAGACGGAGACCGAGTGATGCACCGGTTAGGAGGCCTGAGAGTGGAGAAGTGATAAAACGGCGAGGGACAGGGAAAGACCCAAGCAAACTTGGATTAGAGTGATTGAAAAAGATATGAGTTTACTAGAATTGGATGAAAATATAGCGTTGAAAAGGCCGGAGTGAAGGACAAAAGGGGGTTGATGTTTTTTTTTTTCTATTATATATTTACTCTTTTATTATCACTATTTTTATTTATTTTTTTCTTTTTCCCACCTATTTCTTCTTTTAGCTTTTTTATTCACGATGACATATGAGGATTCATGTTAGCCGACCCCAAATTATTTTGGGACTAAGGCTTTGTTGTTGTTGTTGTTAAAGAAAGAGAGATATAAAGAAAATATGGTAGATAAAGAGAGAGAAAGACAAAACTAATCCCCGGTACATGAACCAAGGAAATTGTTGGTAGACATAAGCACGAATACTAAGGGTATAACTGGAAGAATAGGATTAAAACATGTGTTAAAAAAAGGTGACATTTATTTTGGGACAACCCAAAAAGGAAATGATGATGTTTCTTTGGGACATAGAAAGGATTTAAATAGCAGGAATTCCTCACTCATCTTGAATGAAGAAAAAAGCCAATTAGTATCTACATAATATATTTAAAGAGAGTCAATTAAAGCACACAGAGAGCTATTCACTTGAAAGACAGCCACGCATTAGTCCAGCTTGAAAACGATCAAAAGAAATATGCATTGCATCAAAAAAAGGCCTAACACACGTTTAAGCCAATGTACTTTGCTTTACCTTTGCTTTAGCTTCGCTTTTGATAACCCATGCATTTTAAAATGTTTTATTCCACCTATTATGAATATGATTAACACTTTCCCCACCCTCTAACTTTGTCCATTTTTAACGGAACCTACACTGTCAATATTTTGTATGAATATCACCATTTTTAAAACCCACATATTATGATTTTTAATGTGCGTAAGATCATCCCTCCATTAATAACATTTAAAGTCACGTCAAAAAATCGTAATAAATGGGTTAAAAGTCAAATTCCATTAAATGTAATGACGGAGTAAGAGGCTCCGTTAAAGATTATTGGTGGAGTTGGTGGATAGGGGAAAGTATGATCATATTAATAGTAGGTGGGTTAAAATCGCTAATAAAATACATGGATGGCTACAATGAAGCTAAAGTAAAGTGCAGTGGTTTAATGTATGTTATGCCAAAATAAAAGAAGGCCCTTCATCAACAATCTTGCCAAGAAGAATTGTACACATAAGAAGGAATCCAATAATGCTAGTAATGTTTACTTAAATAACAGCAACTGCACAAATATGAGGGTTGCAAGTACATTCTACATGTATATGTGTGTGTGTGTATAATCACAGCAGCTGCTTGCATCAATACTAGGAGAGGAACGACGATATCTATCAAAAACTTCACTCCAGACTTTATTAAATAAAAACAAAGAATTTAACTTCCTAATCAACAAAGCCAAAGATATGTAGATAAGAAGTAATTTACCAACATCAACTCGCTTTGATGATTGATTGGTAGCATCAAGCTGCTCCAATTTCTGCCTTTTAGTCGACCCATAGCCTAATGGAATACCAGCTTCTTTTCCATCATCCTCATCTTCGTCTTCATCCAACTTAACAGGTGCTGCCACAAGCTTTGGCTTCTGTTTTAGACTGAATGCAAGTTTGCCACTTGAAGAAGCTTTGCTGGTTTTGCTAAAACCAGTAGCTTTCGACTCCAAGCCAATTTTACTAATTGTCTTAGGGGTTGCATTCTCTGATAGTGTTGGAGATAATTTAGATCCCTCTACTACAGAACCCTTCTCCTTCTCTTGTTGAAGCTGGTTGAACCTCTCCATGAAAGAGCCATCATTCACGAATAGGCCAGATGATGTTTGTTTCTTCATTTGCAAGAGCCCAATATTCCTCTAAGAAACTGCTGCCTGACAAGTACGGTTGTGAGACTACTTAGAAATGCAACAGAGTTTAGTTGTGTCGCAACAGAGTTTAGTTGTGTCACAACAGAGAGCCTTTATAAAGTTCCAAAATGAAAACAAGCAAGATATAGCTACCAGAAACAAGATGGCCGGTTAAAATGACACTGAACAGTAATAATGAGTAAAAGGATCAAACGAGAAAGGCAATGAAGTTTTTATGAAATAAAAAAATACAGGAATTGTCAAGCTCAGAAGATCAAACATTCGGAAAAAGATAGAAAAAAATTGCACTCATCCAGTATATGTTAACTTCCATTATCCTGGTGTAGGAGACATGCGCTCAAGACGTACCTTTACTTGAAAATCTGTATTATTGAATTTATAGCTTATGGTTTATGGTTTATGGTTTATAGCTTAAGGTTCATCTAAAATGCTGTTTGATTGCAACTTTATCAGAATGGTTTATAGCTTAAGGTTCATCTAAAATGCTGTTTGATTTCAACTTGAAAATCTGTATTATTGAATTTATAGCTTATGCCATTGTTTCGTGACAGTTTCAACTCCCTATAGTGCATATGACAAAGTTGTTCTCATCCACAAACTCACATAACATTTAAGTGATTATATAAAGCGAACTTCTAATTAGGAAATGTACCCCTTTTATAGGACAAACAAACTAAAAGGAGAGGCTTCACCTTCTTTGGGGTCACCGGAATAAAAAGGAAATAGTTAACAACCAAAAACAGCATCTTAACAATCTAAGAAACATATATCCTGTTAGAAAATACTATTTTCCAAAATCAGGTTTATACTTGTAAATGTTCAACATTAAACTAGTTTTTAGGCGGCTGAAAAGCTGGTTCCATTCATCCACCCTGCTCCTCCCCCTTCCCCTGGCATCCCTCCATTACATGCCAAACAAAACACCGCACCTGCCCTCCTCTCTCAAGAGTAAATTACGTACACCTCCACCCATTCCAACATGTCACTCGTATCTTCCCAAGTACTTAAAAGCAGTGGCGGATCCAGAACATTTTTTAAATGGGTGCACAAAATTACACTATAAAGCTTTAAATTGTAAAATGTGGAGAAACATGCCTATTGTGGGACTTGAACACATAACCTCAAAAATGAAAACCTATCACTTTACCACTAATGACTAAACTAGACAAACTTATTGATTAAGTGGATGCACTTGCACCCATATCAACGGATATAGGTCCGCCCCAGCTTATAAAAAGCCAGATGAACCACAAGTATAGTCCTCCGTGCTAGACAATTGGTATTCCCTTAAAAGCTATAAGCCTTCTATCCTGAATCAGAAGCTTGCATTTCATGGGAACTAACAGGAGATTGTTCATCTTGGGGTTTTGCTTCTTAATATGGATAAACTACCAAATCAGGTTATTGGGATCATTAGAACACTCTTTTACGCAAAAAAAAAAAAAAAAAAAAAGCAAACTTAGTATATGTTCCATACATCAAAATCCCCAAATCGAAACCGGATCCTATATTTTCAATCAGAAAAAAAAAAAAAACATAATACAACCTCGGGAGCTAGATTAATCAAAACTCATAGCAAAGATCGGATTTTGAAACACACAAATAAATTAAATCCCCAAATTGACCACTCAAAAAGGCGTGTAAGATCGAATTGCGTCATCATAAACATAAATTGATCTCAAGCTACTGATAGACAGACTAAATAGAACACAAATTTCAAGATCGTGAATTAAGAAATTTACAAGAACCATTATTGCGTAATACGTACCGATTGGAAAAAAAAATCGCGAGATTGATTGATGGAGAAGAGAAGACCCCTCTTCTCTTTGCTACAGTTAGGTTTGTTGATTTGTGCGGTTTGCGTCTTTGTATTTAGGGATGATGGCGAAATATATATTTCATTCTACCCCCCTATGCTTTTCGGATTGTTCTAGTGAGGCCGATGTTACTTGACTTATTGTACTGATGTCCTTTGACTATCCTCAAGAGACCATTTTGGCCCTCTAGATCTAAAAATAGCTTAATCCATCCCTTGATATTTGTTTTTATTGACTATATGGATTTTTGATACACTTGTTAACTAATTTTTAAGGTACTTGTTAACTTTTCTAACAAGAAAGAAATTTTGTTAATCTTATGTCGGTTGGCTACGAATACTACAAGAGAGTTTCTATTTACTTACGAGCGTAAATCTTCTAAGCACACCCGTAGTTCCAGACACACGTAACAATTTTTACATTCAGTTGATGAAGACACTATACACACATGTCATCTTTTCTATTTTATCCCTTTTGAACTCCCTCACAACGTATTGGCCTAAACTAACCCTAACACGCTCACACCACACCACTTGCACACCTAAAGGCATAAAGAACGGGTTATCTCCCATCCCTCTCCATTGTTTCATTTCATCCTCATTTTCTTCACCTCCCAGTATTCTTTGTGGTTAGGTCAATTTGAAGGTTGATAGTTTGAGAAGATGGGTGAGAAAATCAAGGCTATGAAGGCATGGAAGATTAAGGCACAATGTAAGTATGAAATAAGCGGCAACAATGTTTTGCGTTTTTGACATGTTCAGTCGGCCACTAAGCTAAAAACACATTGACAAGTGTTCGGCCCTTGCCTTTATAACAGTCTTATTGCAGTTTCACCAAGGCCAACATAACATTTTGAAGGATGTTCCATCTCGGTCAGTCAAACTCTTTTGTGTTTGTTATGTCACTTGTGATTGAACACTTCTATTGTGGTTCAATTTGTAGTACCGTTAAGTGTCACTTTGTTTGTGTTGTATGTTTCAATACAATGTAGTACATAAGAATGTAGAGTTTATGGGAGAGAGCGTGCATTTGATAAACAACAACACATAACATACGGAAAAAAAACATAGGGAATAAGAAATTGAATACTCCCTCCGTATCATAATAATATGCAAAAAAACACATTTTGTTCTTCTCATAACAATACGCAAAGTCCTAATATATATATATATATATATATATATATATATATATATATATATATATATATATATATATATATATATATAATAATAATAATGAGATTCACTTGTTATACTCACAACAATTACTCACTTACTATTCTCTACCCCCGCTTCTTTCTCCTACATAACTATTTATACTTACAAAACATCACCTTTTTAGCTTTTTTTTCTTAATTATTGTGTCAAGATAATTTATTCATATTACTATGTGACGGAGAGAGTATGAGTTAGGGAGTGTAGTGCATAAAAAGTTGATCGTGGGGTAGGGAGGGTGAAGGGTTAATGTATGAGTTAAGAGGGAGTGTATAGGGTGGTTGAGTGAGTTATAGGATACGTGTATTTGGAAAATGAATAATACTTGGTGACAAAAAATAGTTATAAAAAAAAATTTGCTTACAAATTATAGGTGTAATGATTTTATTAGTATTTTTAATTATAGTGTATTGAATCTACTATCGATGCAACCAATAAAATATCATCAACTCATTTTTTAAATAAAATTTTGTAACTTTCTTTTCTGCCCATAATATTACTCCTAGAAAATTTAGCTTTTTTTAATGGTTTAATTTTATTTTCCACCCCTGCGGTATGGACATGTTTCACTAACCCTCTTAAAGTTTTGATTCATCTCAATAACCACCATTTTGACAATAAATTGACTGTTTTCCTCTCACCTGAATATAAAGATTACTTTTATTCCTCATTCATTAAATTAAATCATTGAAAATCTTACATGATACTAACTTTGTTTCCAAACCAATAATAATTTAATTATTTTCATTTATATTTTATATTATATAAATAATATTATATGATAATTTTAATTTATTGTAGTTGTATATTTAAATTCAAGATTATTTAAGCCACTTATTCTTAACTTATTTTTACCTTTTATTAAGTTTTTATAATTTGTTTATAGAAAGAAGTGAATTTAACCTTTTTATTTCTGATCCTTTTTTAGTTACTATACTTTTTTTGAAAGACTTAATTATACTTTTTAAAAACAACTATTTAGTTCAAAGAATAAACCTAAAGTATAATATCTCATATGTAATAATTTGATCTCAATTTGTAAAGTACCTTTAATTTAGTATGAATGTTTGCTTTTAAATTCAATAAAATTATTTTAGCACTTTTTTTTTAATACATGTGAACAAAGGCATTCAAATATTTCTTAGGCTGTAATAGCAACAAAGAAAGACAAATTAATAAGTTATAGTGTCGATTCATAAATAATGATATGTATAAGTGAAAATGTCTAGCATGAGTTGATTCTTCTTTCTTTTTCTATTTGTTTAGTTATTTCAATAGCTTTAGAACTTTTGATATCATATACGTATTATTTATTATGAAATCAATATCCTCATATTGAAATTATAATAAACACTTTCACCTACAGTTTCACCATACACAACTAATACAAAATTATGTGAATTATTAAATCCAAAACCAAATTAAAATAATTATCTAGTAATCATTCCTCAAAAACAAAAATAAAAACTAAAGATTAAAGATCATAAACATACAAAGTGGGAAATTTGTCCTCATGTACCCTTATGTACGGTACAACTGAATCGGCTTTATATATATGTGCATAATGAGGAAAATTTGTTAAACACATCTAGTGTACATTTTTAAATAAATATTTTCCCCTCCTATCTTCATGTAAAAAAATCATTGAAATTTATTTTTCACACTATAAATTTGTTATATTCCAATCAATAAAAATATATTTTAAAAATGAGAGAAAAGAAAGGAAAATGGAGCAAGTCTAATATATTTTTCTCCCTGGGTGCGCTCCTGAATTTTAAAACCAAGAGAAAGGAAAATAAAGGGGAGGAAGTCTAATATATTTTACTTCCTAAAATTAATCCTGAGATCTAATATATTTTCCTTTCTAAAATTGATTATAAGATTTCTTAGGAAGGAAGGAAGGAAGTGGAAGAAAATAGCAGATTTTAAAAAAAAAAAAAAAAATCTCTCATACAAAATCCTCCAAAAAGTGAAAGGAATTGGAAGGAAAAGAGAATCCTATAAAATAAACTTCTTTGATAAACATATTTTACCCCACAAATATAACTCTTTCTTTCTTTCATTAATGATACAAATGTAATTCAATTTTTTTTTCCGTCTCTATCCTTCCTAAACTCATGAACGCTTAAGATATTGAATTTCATCCACTTTCCTTCCTTCCACTCCACTCCCCTCCCTTTCTTCTATTTACTTTAAAAACCCGGGAGTGAACCCTTAGTTTTTTAAAGGGCAAATTGCTAATTGGTTGTCTGAGTTTTACACAAGTTTTCAATCCCCAACCTAAATGTGTAAAAGTGTCAATTAGCCACCCAAGTTTGTCAATTTGTTGAAATGTGGTGAATAAACTAACATTTTGTTAATTTTTAAACGGGATCAAACACATGTGCCTTACACATGACTTTTTAAGGGCAATAATGTCATTTCATAAATGAAAAAAATAAAAAACTAGAAGGTTAGCGTTACCAATGAAAAAAATATAAAACTTAAAAGGCAAAAACCATATTTTCACCACTAAACTTTAGTTTTTTTTTCAAAATGTTCTCATTGAACTATTATTTTTCAAAATGTTCTCACTAAACTTTCACAATTTTTAAAATGTGCTCACTTTGTTAATATATTCGCTAAAAACCTTAACAAATTATTCATGTGACTTAACGTGAATGATATTCGTTAAGTTTTCAACCAATTTGTTAACATTGTTGACATGTATGATGAAGAGTACAAATTTTTTGAATGTAAAAAGTCATTAGCACATAGTTTATAAGAAATATTACAAATTAATTCCCCCTAAAAACCATTTATCCTATGTCGTATTTAACAAAACTATTCATGTTAGGTCATGTGACTAGATTTCGTTAAATTTTAAGCGAATTTGTTGACGGAGTAAGCACATTTTGAAAATGTAAAAGTTCAGTGAGAACACTTTGAAAAAAATAGTTCAGCGAGAATATTTTGAAAAATGCTATAATTCAGTAATGAAAATATGGTTTTTGTCAAGCTTAAATACCTAAATATATCTTCACTAAATAAGAGGGACCTTAATGTAAACTATTTATTATTTGAACCCTAACTACTATGCTCCTCTTTCTCCCTCAACGCAAAAACCATAAGCGCCCACCCCCCATTACACATCAGCCCAATGGCGGATTTAGAATTTCTAAACTGCGGGTGCACATTTTACACTAAATAACTTAATAATAAAATTTACCATAACGCAATTACATTGCAATACATAAACTCGAATACAAATTCACCCCTGTATCAGCCCCCTCCCCTCTTCCACCGACGTCGTCACCCCTCCGTCACACACCCTCTTAGGCTGCCTCTAGTTGACACCCCTTATTTCTTTCCTTCCCTTATTTTCGATGAAAACAAATAGTATATGTGATTTTTTTTTTCTTTGCAAATCTAAAAAGGGGTAATCGCCTGAATGGCCATGTAAATCGAAAAAGAAACCCCATTGATGTGGTCCACCATCCCACACTGCCTCTTTTGTCACCCACTTTTTTTTCCTACGCTGGATAAATATAAGGTGAGTGAGATTTTTTTTTGTAGACACTGTGAAGGGAGAGTGGTAGATTTTAAAGGTGATGGAGATTAAGTTTTTTGGTGGCGGCGGAGATGCAGAAGGTGCTAGGTTGGTTGGTGGGAATGGTGGATCAGATATAGTCGATGTTGAATTGATTGTTAACAATGGTGATGTTTCAAATTCTGGCAAGGAGATGCGGAAGTAATGATGATGGTGGTCGTGGCAACAATGGTGCAGTGAATTTTTGAAATTCAAAAATCAGAGGTAGTTGTTGGGTTTATTTATTGTTGGTGAGGGGTGGACATGATGACGGTTATCGTGGATGGGTGTTTGTTTTTACTACGGTGGGTGATGTTAATTTTGACGGTGGTGTGTGGTGATGGTGGTGGGATAGTTCATTTAGGAAAACATTGAAACAAAATCAGTCAACTATTCATCACCAAACTCATTTTTTTCGTCAAACTCATTTTCTTTTGCGTCTATGGTCATTTTCACTAACATTTTCTCGTTAAATAATCATGTTGCATCGTATGAAATGACAAGATTGCCCTTAAAAAGTCACGCGTAAGGCACATGTGTTTTTGATGTCGTTAAGAATTTAACAAATTATTAGTTTATTTACTACATTGCTACAAATTAACAAACTTGGATGGCTAATTGACACTTTTAGGCATTTAGGTAGGGGATGGGTACCAATTTGCAATTTGCCCGTTTTTGAAATGCAAAATAAAGAGTCGACGAATGGGAACGAAGACACGCCTTAATTTGATGGCGCGCTCCTCCGTAGCTTCTTCTCTATTTCTTCTCCGTTCCCCCAATTCTCGTCCCGATGTTCAAAAGAAAATCATGCCGTTTTCCATCTCCTACTTTTCGACCTGCCTCTTTCCCCTTTCCGCTCCATGTAATTCTTTTTTTTTTTTAATCTAATTTAAGTTTTATGAGATTTATGGCTGCTGCATTTAATTGATTTTTTTTTTTTGGGGCAATTTTGTAGCAGATATAGTAAATGATGGTGAAGCAGTTAAACAAGTCTCCGCCACTAAGCTTCTTCACGTTGTCTTACTCTCTCCCCAGGTATTTATTTTTCTATATTTTGTGACTGCACATTTCATTTGTTCCATTTATCTGCTGGGTACTTGCAATGAGTGTTAATTCTTTGGTAATTGATAAGGTTATGTTTGGCAACTTAATTTCAAGCTGTTCAATTGGTGTTGGAACCAGGCTCGAATCCAGAATTTTGGAATTGCGCCTGGGCTTGGTATTTAAAAAATATTGTAAACAATAATAACAGTGAAAAATAACTTCATATATATAAAAAAAGTTACATATAGTGGGTGACTTAGGTTAATTTTTTTTTTTTTTTTTTTTTGAGGTGGGATGGAGCCCACCTCAAGAAAGGCTAGATCCGCCCCTGGTTGGAACCATCATTCTTCCAACTTTAATTCCAAAGTCTGCAATTGAGTTCCCAAACATGCCCTAACTATCTGCAGTATCATAGTTTGTACTTGCTATACTGTGCTGGTGAATACTAAAGTATGTTTGCTACCGAATAACAAGTGATGGCATTGGATTTGGAAGAGTAATTTTTGTTGCACGGATTTCATTTTGTTATTTCCTATTTCAAAACCAAGGCTTGAAAACCTAGGAACATACACCCACCCCCTTAGCTCCAAAATGAGCGTATTTGCACCTGACATACTATACTGACAACTACTAAGGAAACTCATGTACATGTGCTACTTAAATCACCTAAAAATCATCTTCATTAAGTTTTGCAAAAAAATAAAATAAAAAAAAATTAAAGGGGACAAGTTAGAAAACAAGAAAGGAGGAAAACGTTTATGTTATTCCTTGTTCTTTAAACTGTGGCTCGGGTACAACATATATACACACGGCTTTTACAGTCCTTCTTGGAGAAGGAGTTAATCAATCCCTAAAAACTAGCTAACCAAATAATATCCTACTCTATTTACATTTATCAAGAATGGAAAGGATAATAACATAATAATAACGTATGATATGGCGAAGATATTCGTCCATATCTCAACACCCCCCCTCAAGTTGGAGCGTGTAGGTCACAAACGCCCAACTTGCCCATCAAATGAAGGAATTGTTTACTGCCCAATGCCTTAGTCAAAATATCACCACCAATGAGGACGTATGGACATAGCGAGTTGTGATGATACCTGACCGGACAAAGATCCCTAACAAGATGACGACCAACTTCTATATGTTTCGTTCGTTCACGATGGACGGGATTGTGAGCCATATCACGCAAAGCCGATTGACTATCACAACACAACTCCATAGGAGTGGTCTGCCAATACCGAATGAAAGTTAAGAAGTCCACGGCCGTTTCGAGCTCACAAGTAAAGACTAGCCATCGAACGATATTCAAATTTCACCGAGGAACGAGAAATAGTGGTCTGTTTCTTCGTTTTCCAAGAGATAGGAGCGTCCCCAAGAAAAACAAAATAGGCCGTAAGAGAGCGACGGGTAAGGGGGCAACTCGCCCAATCGTAATCACGAAGACCGAAGTCGGAGATCCGAACGAGCCTTCAAAAGAATCCTCGACCCGGATGAGTTTTGAGATAACGAACGACCCGTAAAGCCGCCTTCTTCCAATGCTCCACTTTAGGGGTGGTCATAAATTGTGCAAGGATATGCACACTATATGAGAGTTCGGGACGTGTGATGGTAAGATATATAAGACGACCAATCAGCGCTCTGTGAAGGCTCCTGATCATGTAAGAGAAAGCACTATCGCTTAATGCCAAACGATGATTTTGTTCAATAGAGTCAAAGCCGGCCGAGAACCACTCAGCCAACTTCGTAAAAGTATATCGAGGGTGTATTTTCTTTGGGAGAGAAAAATACCACTGGGTGTCGCAACCTCGAGACCCAAGAAATACTTAAGGCGACCAAGATCCTTCATGTGAAAACATTTGCGACGTATAATCTTTGAAACGAGAAATAGCATCCGAATTATTCCCCCAATAACCAAATCATCAACGTACACAAGAATACGTGAAGATCGCAATGAAGTCTTAAGAGAGAAAAGGGAATAATCGGAGGAAGACCAATAAACCCATAGTTCTTTAATGCCGTGGAAAGTTTAGCAAACCAACAACGAGGCGCCCGTCAGCACTGCATACAAAGATTTTCTTAGTTTGCAAACTTTATTGGAAGAGGCAATGATGTCCCAACGGGATTTTCATATACACATCTTCGTGTAAATCACCGTGGAGAAAAGCATTATGAACGTCCATCCAAGCGCAGCCTCCCAACCGCGAACCGCAAAGAATAGTCGTGAACACTGACAAATACCATTTTAATGGTGGGTGCAAAAGTTTCATTGAAATCGACTCCTTCAACTTGTCGGTTTCCCGTAATCACCACCGCGCCTTGTGCCGTTCGATAGACCCATCGGCATGGTACTTAATTTTGTACACCCATTTGTTGCCAATGACCTTCTTCCCGATAGAGCATCTACCACGCCCACGTACCATTCCGATCAAGTGGCATTAAGTTCTTTGGTCATTGCCTCGCGCCACAACGGAGAAGAGAAAGCGTCTCTAAAATTCTTAGGTTCCTTCCCCGAATCCACAAAGACCCAAAAACAACGATGTGCCATAGAAAATTTAGTGCAATTGACAAAGTGCGATAAAGGGTAACGAGTACCAAGAGTTGAGTTGGGAAGATGAACGTGACGGGGCCGACTTTAGTAGAGCGAATCTCGAGAAGAAGAAATCTCATAATCGGCCGAGGGGTACCGTGTAGAAGGGACCCTAGTTCTCTGTCCGCGCCCAAAAGGTTCAACCGCGATGGATGGAGGTTCGGAAATGGCTTCAACAATCGAGGAATCGTGGCTCGATCAACCCGCTGTTCGCAACCTGCGCAGTACATGTTCGCTCCGCTCGCATCCACATCACAAGGGGGCCCATCGGTATCACTGCTGGCAACTCACTGACGTGCAACTGATTGGCTGCAGTGCAACATCCGTTAACCGGTCGTGCATGTGAGCAAATGACACAAATATTATCGCCGCATCCACATCACAAGGGGGCAGAAAAAATATCTCAAGCCGTATAAGTTTGTGGTGCAAAAGAGTAGCAAAGGGAAATTCTTTTTCAACAAAAATAACGTCCCGAGAAACAAGGGTCTTGTGTTCATCAAGGTCATATACACCAACCAACCTTTTTTCCCATACGGATAACCAAGAAAGACGCATGTTCTGCTACGGCTGGAGAACTTATCATTGTCCTGTCTAGAATAATGAACATAACACAAAGACCCAAAAGTTCTAATATTCGCATAAGATGGAGGAATCCCAAAAAGAATCTCAAAAGGAGTCTTGCCATGCAATAATTTCGAAGGCGTACGATTTATCAAGTACCCAGCAGCCAACACACACTCACCCCAAAACTTTATCGGTAATTTAGCTTGAAACATCAAAGCACGAGACACATTTAAGAGATGTCGGTGTTTGCGTTCAACCCTACCATTTTGTTGAGAGGTGCGAATACAAGTAGTTTGATGCTCAATGCCAATTTCCCGAAAGTATTTGGTCAAGCACAAAAATTCCAGGCCATTGTCACCGCGTACCTTCGATACGTTTATTAAATTGTCTTTCGACCATGACCAAGAAATTTTTCAAGATTTGAGAAACCTCACTTTTGGAACGAAGAAGATAAACCCAAACTGCTCGAGAACAATCATCCACAATTGTTAAAAAATAAAAGGCCCCACACAACGATGGTTTACGATAGTCACCCCAAATGTCACAAATGATTAAATCAAAAATACCAACCGAATTATTGTCACTAGATGAAAACTTATCTCTACTCCTGCTTTTTGCTTGACAAATAAATACCACAAACATCTTTATTAATACTCCTACGATGAATGAAAGGCAACAAACTAACTACTTTACTTGATGGATGTCCCACTGCTGATGCCACAACCGATAATCCCCAATTAACACCGCAAACACGCGGTCCGTCCGATCTTCTCGTATAGTATACCCCTCGTTTTGTTCACCCGCTCCAATCAACATCTTCGAGTCCCGTTCTGTATAGCAAAACATTTGTCGTAAAATTGTACTAGAGCATTGGAATCCCGGCTAACCGAGAGACAGATAATAAATTGCGCTGAAACCCTGGGCATATAACACATTTTTTAAAATTAGATTTGGTCCAATATTAACATCGCCTTCCTTGTTGGCGACCGTATAATGACCATTTCGCAAGCCTAAATGATTAGTCTTAACCATACGAATATTCGTGAGACGGGAAAGATTGCCTTGACATGTCGATTTGCGCCGCTATCAACAAGCCAAGGTTCATTATCTATCTTACCAAGTGTGATCGACGGCCGCACATATGTCCGAATACGGGACTTGAATCGATTCCATTGCTTCCGCCGTGAAACCCATAATTTCGCCCGCTGCGCATCCGTTATCCCAGCCCTTCCTTCTGCACCAATCTCGCACCGAGTTGGTTTTGAATCTCGACTTGTTCTTTCCCCGCACCGGATGATTGGCCTCCTCGCTTGCCCTCGTGCATTCTTCACCCGCCGCTCGTACCACCATTCCGGGTATCCTACCAGCCTATAACATGTGATCGCCTCATGGCCCTTCTTCTTACAAAGGGAGCAAAACAACGTTGCCCCGTCCCTTCTTGCTGAGGAACCACTGCCGGGGCACCCGATCGACCACTTGATAGAGCACTCCTGGCTGGCAACTGTCTTGACAAAGAAAGCTCACAGTTCCACATATTCACCATGCATGCCGCCACTGACACTTTCTTCCCTCACAACCATGAATAAGCCTTATCGACACCAGTAAAGGCTCGTGCTCGGCATAGAAGACTTTACGCTTGTCAAACTTTGGGATTTCCAACCCCATACAAAACCGATTGAACCTTCTCCTCTTCACGCCGCCGAACCAATTTTGTACCAATATGACACGTACAACCTGCATACGAACAGCCGTAAGCCGCATCAAAATCATTCAAGCTCATCCTGCAGTTTCTTCATCCTCCCATAATAGCCGCGACACTCTCGCCCTTCTCGTGTACAAGAAACGAGATCGACTTTCAATTGTTGAACCCTGTGTCCATTGCCAACCGAGAATCTCTCCTTCAAGTCATCCCACACCACCTTCGCATTCTCCACATAAGAAATAGTGGAACGGAGACGAGGTTCAATGGTGTTGAAAATCCAGGAGACAATCATTGAATTCTACGTGCGCCAAAGATCAAGATCGGATGTTTTCGCAGCCGGTCAATTGTTCCATCAACGAAGCCGGTTTTCATTTTAGCCCTCACGAGCCCTTGAAAACCCTAGCCCATTCTTCATAATTCGCCCTCAGAATTGAACATGGGTGAGAATCATGCCTGGGTGATCACTTGCCGCCGTAAAGTAGGAGATCGGCGCTCTTCCACGGCCGAAACCTTCTCTCCACTAACCTCTTCGCCCGGCATCTTTTGCAAGCTACGATACCAAGTTAGAAAACAAGAAAGGAGGAAAACGTTTATGTTATTCCTTGTTTCTTTAAACCGTGGCTCGGTGCACAAGCATATATACACACGGCTTTTACAAATTCTTCTTGGAGAAGGAGTTAATCAATCCCTAAAAACTAGCTAACCAAATAATATCCTACTCTATTTACATTTATCAAGAATGGAAAGGATAATAACATAATAATAACGTATGATATGGCGAAGATATTCGTCCATATCTCAACAGGACACTTATAAGGAAAGAGGGAGTAGAAAAAAGAAAAATAATACTCCCTCCATTCCGAGAAAATTAGTCCACTTAGTGCAAAGTCAACCTAGGAGTATATTAAGTTACTATTAAACATATGTATGCGTATATTATGTTATAGGGTCAATTGCCCTATAAGTTCCTTTTTTTTTTAAATCTATGCTCAATAATTTCCTTTTAAATGAGTGTATCAATTTTTTGTCATTTTGGACGAAAATACCCCCCAAAGAATGTTGTATTATATTTTCAAAAAAAAAAAAAATTAAAAAAAAATTTAATAATAAAAAAAAATTAATAAAAAAAAATTTAATACAAAAAAAAAAAAAAATCAGAATGTTGTATTATATTTTCAGAATGTTGTATTATATTTTCAAAAAAAAAATTTATTTAAAAAAATCAGAATGTTGTATTATATTTTCAGAATGTTGTATTATATTTTCAAAAAATTTTTTTTTTTAAAAAAAATTCAGAATGTTGTATTGTATTTTCAGTATGTTGTATTATATTTTCAGAATGTTGTGAGGGCAAAATTGGAAGTTCACTTGTAAAAAGAACTTCCTGGTCATTTTAATAAAATGAGGAACTTAGTGGGAAGTGATTTGTTCCAAAAGGAACTTATGGGGCAAATTCCCTTTGTTATATGTTCAATCATTGAAAGAACATTAAGGAAATTATGAGTAACAACATTTATGATTTCTCAAGTACAAGTAAGCTTTCATGAATATTTGGTCAAAGCTTAATCAAGTTGATAAAAATACAGTGAACATGGGACAATGTTTTGGTCGGAGGGAGTACATGATAATGTATTTATATTTTAGGTTTTGGTTCTTGCAACTCTAATTCAACTAAGGGTATGTTTGGCAACCTCAATTTCAAGACTTGGATTTGGAATTGAAAGAACAAAATGAATTCCGTGGAACTAATTTAACCCTTTCAATTCCAATTCAATGGATTGGAATCGAGTTGCCAAACATACTGTAAGAATAATACTAACTCGCTAGACGAGCTAAACCAAAAATCGTAATTCAAATTTGACTCATAACTTTCATGACCAACCAGTTTGTCCCATGCTCCACTAATTAAGTGGTTGACACATGGTGAGTCAATCACACAATTTGTCATAGTAGTTGAAGGTCAATATTTGAGATCAAGAGTAAATTTTTTTGGGACGGAGAGAGTATAAAAGTGCATTTTCTATGATTATTGATGCTAGGACTACAAAATGAGTACAAAACCTGTTGCATAAAATCATAGCTGGCAACTACTGAAAGTGAATAGTGCAAAAATTCTGATTATTGCTCTTTTGTCCCATTTGTGCTCCTTTAATGCTTTATTCTCTTATTTCCCTTTTATGGTCATAACAAATTTACTGTAGATTTCATTCTCCAGTCTTCTGGGGTTATATTTGATAATTATTAAAGAAGAGGTTTATTTAGATTAGGAGGATAACAAAGATGTGATATAAACAAGTCAGGGTATACTAGTGTTCGTGAAGTGTTATGCTATATTTGATTTGTCAAATGGACTCAAGTTTTTATATCTCGATGACCTTGGGAAAGGAGATACATAAAATGAGGTGAAACAGGTTATAAGTTGTACTTTCACGTATTTACTTTTTCATTTTTCTAACTGGAAAGCTTTTAATTATGAATTTCCCATGGTCTTTTGTGTCTCTAAGAATCTCGTGAAGTATACAAACCATCAGTGTCCATAGAAAGCAATACCTAAGGTAGAAAATTACTATCGGAAAATTATTAGTGCCCTCTGGTTAACCAAGTTCACACTGTTGCAGAAAGTATTTGATTTTGACCTTTTTGTATAATCCATCTTATTTAAGTTACTCTGAAACTTCAGTCATAATATTATTTTCTTCATTGCGTTGAATGATTGCCTCTGCCCAAACTAGATATGAGAACAAAAAAAGTTAAGAGAATTCTGAATATAGTTAATTTTGGTTCTAGCAACTTGTAATTGATTAGGTATTCTGATTGACGGTACTTCCAAAGGGAGATAAAAGAGAATTGGTTATGTGAGCTGTGGTGAAATCAGAGACTTGATCAGTATGATGAGGTCGACTTGTGTTGGTCGAATTGGATGCGATTGGTTCCTTATCCTTAATCCTTAAACATCTTTCTATGATGCTATGACATCTCAGTTTTAAATCTGGTATGTCACGTCTTCCAAATGCAATGATTTAATTTTGTTGATATTTAGTCACCAAAAGTACCCGTGAACGCTCGAAGGATTATAGTTATGCTGTTTTCTTTTCTCTCTAAGATGTTCAGTGATAGGGGCCAAGTTCTTAAAGGCACCCATTTCCTTTCCCAAAACCCCTCAAGTGATCAATGTGGCACCATGTACCAGCAGCCACTAGGATAAAACTGACCACTAGGCCAACCTAGAGCCTCATGGATTTTGTTTATTGATTACCTGTAGTAAAATAGGATTGTAAAAATGAAACCTCTCTCTATTTACCAACTTATGATTGGTTGACATGGTAAATTACATAAAATAGATTGGTCATATGTGCATCAGCATGTGTGGGTGCATAATATTATGTTTTTTAGGCATCATCTATATCAAATACTCCATTCGTCCCGAAAAGATAGTCTCATTTTGTTTTTGGTAGTCAACTCACTTAGACTTTACCCAAATTTTATAACTTGATTATCCTAGTGAAATTTAAAAAATGGTTATTTGATGCACTATAAAAAATACTATCAATAGCAATTTTTAGAATTTCATGATGATAATCATTTTTTTCATAAAATTTTGGTCAAAGTTCAATTGAGTTGACCACCAAAAACAAAATGAGACCATATTTCCAGTACTGAGGGAGTATGTAGTTACCGACAGTTCGAAAGTACTCGTTGGTTCTCTCATAAGTGAGACCAAATCTCATGTGCTACTTTTATGCACCACATTGTGTACCACTAGTGATCCAAATGGTTACGAGTGATTGGGACTGACCTCATGATGGCATGAAGACATAAATGATGCATAACCGTTGGATTGTTAGTGGTACATGATTTGGTACACAAAAGTGGTACAAAAGATTTAATATCCTCATAAGCACTCATTTACTCCATCTATGAATCAAATAGAGTTAGCTACTATAGCATATAGCTATGTCCTTCTGTCTCAGATTTTGAAGGTTGCTGTGTCCGACACCACGTGTGACACTTGTGTCCATATCCACAAATCAAAGTCACTACATGGTTTGGTTTAGATATTGAGGGGGGTTTGTTTGCTTTTAATGAGATCTGAATGGGGTGAGTTGCTGACTCGGTCAGCACTTGGAACATTAAGTGCGTTTGGTGACAACCTCTTAATGGCACTGGATCACTTTGTTGATTCAGTCCAAATTTTCTCACTTAATGCTTTCAACACCTTCATCCTAACCAACAAGCATCGCATAAGTGCTTGATGCTACCAAACACACCCCAAGTTGAAATGCGTCTTGTACCTTTGGTTCTTATTGTTTATACGTTAGATAAAGTATGTTCTGTATCTTCACAGTAAAGTTGGGTCTCCAAATCAAATTACCCTGATGTAATCTTGAATTCATGTGGGCCAGACAACTGATATCTTACTGCTGCCAGATTCCAGGGAACACTGGGGCCATTGCTAGAAGTTGTGCAGCGGCGGGTGTGGGTCTACACCTAGTTGAGGTAGGTGTTACCTGGTATCATTTATTCTGAAACTTCTGCTTGCTTTGCCAGTGGGTAGATTGTCCCGGTTGTTATTTTTCTATCTATAAGTTCCTAACTTGTCAGGTTAGTAACTATTTCTATGTTTGTTGCGTTTGACTAAATTTGGCCTTTTTCCTTTGTTCAGCCAATGGCGTTTCAGGTGGACAATAATAAACTAAAGCGTGCTGGATTGTATTACTGGCCGTATCCTTATAAAATCAAACTTGGGCAGTGCTTTCTGTTTGATTTAGAAAATAGGGGCATGTTCAGAGTTTTTCTGACTCTAGACATGAGTGAAGCTGCTTTTTCTTCCTTATTTTCTCTGCCATCCAAATATACTAGTCCTACATTACCCAATTTATCTGAAATGCCATGATTTACTCCCTTCGTTCCGGAATGATAGTTCACTTTTTTAGCGGTTAATTTGATTGAACTTTGGCGAAAGATTTTGAAAAAAATAATTATTATTTTAATGAAATTCTAAAAAAAATTAAAAAATTTTAGTGGTTGATTTGATTGAACTTTGCCATGATATACTCCCTCCGTCCCGGAATGATACACGCTTCGTCAGGAAAGCAAAAACAATCATAGAATTGAGATATCTTTACAATATATTTTTCCTAGCCTTTGACTTTACAGTTTGTCTCTTTTATCTCATAAAGCGAGTAAAAAGTTAAGAATTGTACACATTTACAATGCATGTGTGTGAATATGTATGTGTTCTTCCTTTTCATTTACCTGTGCTTCCACTCATATGCTGCGAGTTGGACTTATAGTAGAATTGTCTGCTGGGAATGTGCACATCACATTCAAACCTATTTGATGAATTGCTATTGTAAATGATAAGTTAATTTGATAGAACTTGCATCTTCATGCACCAGCATTGTCCGATTTGTCCCTGGAGAGTCGTTTATTTCTTTTGTGTGATTCATTTTTTTGACACTATTAACTCTATATATAGATTTGTAGTTGTTAAGCAGCATAGCTCGTGGGCAGAGTTCCGGAACTATTTCAAGCAACAGGTTGTTTACTTTTCATGTAGCAAATGAAATAAATGTCCCATATAATTTTCTACTCCCTCTGTCCCAAAATGAATGTCCATTTGGAATTAAGGGCCATTTTGAAAATTTTGATTTTTAATAGAAAAAAAAAATCACGTTCAAAATTTTAGATTTGCAAACATATAATGAACTATGATTTTTTTTTTTTTGAAAAAGGACAAAGTTATTTGAAGGCAAAGTTTCAAAAGGTCATTCATTTTGTGACAAAAAATATACTCCCTCCGTCCAAGTACATACTTCACGGTTACTGTTCACGCGTGGATTAAGGAAAAAATAATGATATAATGTTGTGAGTGTAAAAGTAAAATAGGAGAGAGAATGAGTGGAGGGAATAGTAAATTATAATGGTGTTGTGAGTATTAAAATAATGTAGGAGACAAAGTGTGAAGTATGTAATTGGACGCCCAAAATAGAAAGTGTGAAGTATGTAACTGGACGGAGGGAGTATTCAGTTTGGGACATAGGGTGTAAGATCTTTTGTGGCGAATGGAGAGCTTTTGTTATTTTTGGTGCATCTTGACTGAAAAGAATGCCAAAGCTTGTCGAGTTCCCTTTTATGGTTTAAGGCTCATTGGGTTTCTCTTTGGGCTTCGGAAAGAGGCACTTTTCATGGAGTTCCCCTCTCCATTACCCAAAGAAATTTTAACGCTTTGATTTTATTTTAATGTATGCAAGGGCTTGTTTTTCTGTGTTTCTTGATGGACCTCTCGATCTTCTTCTAATCTTGTTGTTTTCTTATCTTACATACTCCCTCCGTCCTAGAAAAATAGTTCCAACTTTTTAGTGGCAAATTTGATTGAACTTTTGACCAATAATTTAGAATAATTTAATTATCCTCATGAAAGTATAAAAGTTGTTATTGGTAGTATTTTTAATGGTGTATAAATAACGAGTTTTAGAATTCCATTGGGATAGTTATTGTTTTCTAAATCTTTGCTCAAAGTTCAATCGAGTTGACCACTAAAAAAAGTGGCACTATCTTTCCCGAATGGAGGGAGTATAATATTTTAAATACTCATATAAAAAAAACACAAAAATGGTAAAGTAAAGAAAAAAACATTCTTAATCTGCTTCATAAATTTAGTTTTGGTGTACAGGGTGGTGAAAAACGACTTCTGGCATTTACCAAAAGCGGAAAACATATTCATTCTGTAAGTTGCAAGCTATTCCATTTTATTGCTGACTCACTTATTGTCCTGATTTTGAAGTTGAGAATAAATCTTCATGCCCGTAAATATTGATTTTCTTATGTATGGTAATCAGAAAAAGAGTTGTTGGTAACATAGGTAGCAGATAATCTAATTGCTGAATCGAACATATAAACACAAGGCACAATAATCATGTTCATAAGTAGAAGCCAAACAATTAATCAAATTCATACATGAATTGTGTAAAACAAACGACAACGAGTACATATTAAAGTAGTAGACTTATTGACTGAGTCATCGAAATAGGACTGGCCTTAAAGAGAAGAGAACAATTAACAGAAGGGCAAAATCCGTTTTATTCATTGCACTTTGAAATTCTGCTCTTTTTCTAGGATGGACAAAAAAATGCACCGAGACTGATTCTTTTTTTAGAAATGCGGCTCTTTTTCTGGGACAGACAAAAAAAGCAAACATGACATTATTTTTGAGACGGAGGGAGTAAATCTGTTTACTTGTTTAATCACTAGATAGCCATTTCTTGTCAGTCTTGTTCTACTATTGTTCTTACCAGAGTTGTAGAAGAGTCTTGCGTGATTATTCTCAGCACTTCACTAGTCATGCTTAGGTAGGTTGGGTAGTCAAGGGACTTGTTTCGTACAATTGCATTGTAACTCAAAGTTGTTGTGCTGTTAGTTGTAGAATTTTCAAGCTATTTTTTGGGATCTGCTGCATGCAACATAATTACTCCCTCCGTCCCAGAATAAATGTCGCATTTGACTTGTCAACGTTTGTAAGGAATGTGCTTTACTTACTTGTACATTATTTGTACAATGGAAAAATTGCTCTTATTATTTCCAAATTTAGAAATGCGACATTTATTTTAGGACGAACTAAAATGGAAAGTGCGACATTTATTCCGGGACAGAGGGAATACTACGTAGAAAGTTTGATTCAGGAGAAGCGAATTTTGAACTGAAATCTCTAATTCCTCAAAACCTTGGCCGTGCACTATTCTTTCCAAAGACCCTTCTTTGTTTGAGGCACTAACAAATCCTAACTTTTACCCTTTTTTTCTGGGAGAAATAAGGATCAGTAGGAACTTACATGCGCATATACAAAACAAAAGACATTACTCTCATACTACCTCCGTCCCACAAAACTTTACACCTTTACTGTTGAGAACGGAAAATAAGGAATAATGTTATTAAAGTAGGTGTTATGAGTGGGAGGAGAGAGAATGAGTGGAGAGAATAGTAAATTTGAAAAGTGTTGTGAGTATGACAAGTGGGTCCCATGAATAAAGAAGTATTAAAAAATTTCCTTTTTAGGAAAGTGGGACTTTAAAGTGGGACGCCCAAAATAGTAAAAGGGGTAATGTTTTATGGGACGGAGGGAGTATGTTACAGGGGAAGAGCAACACGGCTGGGAATTGGGGGCAGTTCCCCCCATTTTCTCCGGCAAACCAAAATGAAAAGTGAAACGGTCTTTTTTGGGACATTGTGAATATTGATGATGATATAGCAACAACTGTTAGATGAAGCTTCCTGTTTGTTTACGAGTTACATTTGCTAGTTCTACTTTATATTTTAAGTTCTCAATTTACTGACATCAGTCATAATCGTGAGTCTTGCTTACATGAACTATTTAGACTAGATTTAGGTTCCGTCTCAGAAACAAAATATAATCACCTTAACCCAATATGCATGTTGCAGGAGTTTTCCTATAAGAGAGGGGATTGGCTCGTATTTGGCTCGGAAACCAGCGGGCTAACACCTGAAGCTCTGCTCGACTGTAGCAGCAAACCACTTGGGGGTGGTACAATCCGGATTCCAATGATTGAAACTTACGTTAGATGTCTGAATATATCAGTAAGTGTTGGCATTGCTTTATACGAAGCTTCAAGACAGCTAAACTATGAGCAGTTTCCTCAGTGCCCATCCGAACCACCTTGTAGTATCGATGATAATGCACAGCAATCATTAATCACCGAGGATCAGTTTGCTTAAATTCACACCTTATAAGTACTGCCTCCGTTTCAAAATAAATGTCCGATTTTTTCCAAATTTGCTTTTAATCTAAAGCAAATTTGAAAAAAAAATAAAATCGGATATTCATTTTGGTACAAAGGGAGTAGTAATATAAGACATTTTTGTACTTGTTTTGCATGGTTTAGTGTGCAAGTCTGTTCCTGTGATATCGGATGGAGGGGACCCACAAGGAAGTTGGTTCTGTTCGGATTGAGCGGGACCCACAAGTGAATTATTGCTTATCGACAACATTTTCCCCCAAACAAACGGAGCCTTCCTGAAATTTTGCAGATGAAAATCAAAGTAAGAGTGAAGCAAAACAAGGCTTTCTTGATGATGGCATAGGCAATTGTTCTTTAGAGTATTTGACAGTTGTAAGTGTGTGATATATATAAGCCTCTGGGTACTATTTTTTTTATTAGTACAAAATATTATTATCTTTGTTTTGAAATGATTTTTCCAATTTTTTTATGTTATTGGGAAGGTATTTTTTTAGGTTAATATAATTATTCTAATGAAAAATCAAATTTTGTTATTTATACATCACTAGCATACGCCCGGTCACGACACTGGTTTTTTTTGTTTTTTTTTTTTAAGGGCAAAATGGGAAAGGGATAAATGTATGAGGGCAAAATGGGAAATTCGCCGCTTGACACTATTCATAGTACTGTAGCACCTCTTCCCTCATTTATACTATAGATTATTATGAATAATGTCAATAATAATTATTCTAATGAGAAATCAAATTTTGTTCATTTATTAAATGACAACTTATAAAAAGTGTTTTAGATAATTTTGTACTCGTAATTTCGTAAAGTTCATATATTATAATTATAAAGAAAATCATTATTTACTTATTTACTTTTTATCCACTTGTTTTATAAATAAATGATTATATTCCCACTCACTACTATTTTTAACCGTCAAAATCTTAAAAAAAAAAAACACGTTTTTCCTTAAAGCTTAGAAAAAATGTGTTTTGTTTCTCCCGCTAGTGCCAGTGTAACAAAGTGTCAATGTTAGTGTAACTAAGTGTCAGTGTAATAAAGTGTCAGTGTTAGTGTAACAAAGTGCAAATGGAAAGAGTGTCAGTGCATTTATATTAAGTGCTAGTATAAAGAGTGTCAGTATAGAATAAAAAAGTGTCAGTGTGAAGAGTGTCAGTGCATACTGCACAGGGGCGGAGCCAGGAATTGGCCGAGGGGGGGCAAGATTACACGGGGGTTCGGGCAGCTAAAAATTTCTGGACAAGTAAAAAATGGGTCGGATCCATGAAATACAATGTATTTTAGTTAACAAAAATGATAAAAGTAAATAATTCAAAGAACAATTGAAATAATGTTGAAGTATTTAACGCAAACAATTTATTAAAATATATTACTCGTACAAAAAAGAAATTCAAATTTGCTAATTAAACTTGGGATAATAGGAAGAAAGACCAAAAACAAAAAAAAAATGGGAAAAGCCTAACGAATTAATTAAGATTGAAAAAATGTGAGAAAATTAAGAGAAAGAATAGCAAAGATGGAAGACAAATAAAATTAATTGAAATGTAGATAAATATGTTCGACATGAATTTGAAAGGAAAAGATTTTAACTTCACTTCTACCTTCAACCACAACACTCACTTAATCTTGAAGTTAATTATATATATACATATATAACAAAAATATGGTAAAAAAAAAAATTTCACCGCATTTCTATTGGGGCGAGTGCCCGCCCGCCCCCGGATCCGCCCGATACCGTGTATTTATTAAGCTGTCGCGTTAAAATGGTTTTTTCTTAATCTTAGAAAAAAATGCATTTTTTATATAAGACCAACTCCTATTTTTAACCCAATTTTGTTTTTATTTTTAATAAGTGTATCAAATAAAAAAAATTAAATCGAGACGGAGGAAATAATTACTTTCATAATAATGCCATTTTCATTATGGAATATTGGCAGTTAGTGAGTTAGGCACCACCACTACCATTTAGCAAAAACGACGAGTTTGTTGACAGGTACGAGTAGGACACTCGCAAACGGTTTAAACCTTTGAACTTTCAAACTCTTTCCAAATTCATCCATCAATCCGAATCTCATACCTCGATTTTTCCCTAAAATTTATATAAACCCTAGAACAAATCATTTCGCCCAACCCAAATCTCTCTTCCCACGAACGAGTTGATCCACCATTTTTTTTTTAAATTAATTTTTGGAAAAACGATGGGTTTAGTGCAGCAAATATTTACGTCGTCGATTGATTGGGAACAGGAATCGTATCCGGAGTACGAAGATTTCGCTACGATTCCATTCTTTGCAATCTTCTTCTTTTTGGTTCGGTTTCTCCTTGACAGATTTATCTTTGAGGTACTATTAACTAATGATCCTTAATTATACTATTTCCTATTAAACTTGATTAGTAATTTATTTATTTATTTATTTTTTTCTGGTGAATTTTAATTGATAGTTAGATCAGTCAACTAGGTTGATGGTGAATGTTTATGCTGACACACTAAACATAATCAATGTCGAGAGCAAATTTGAAAATATTTTGGTAATTCATTTTGGGACGGAGTTAAGTAAATATGTTTTGGTATCTGGTAGCAATTTTGAATCATAGGCCCACAATAAATGTCATTTTCAACAATTTTTTGTAAGAGAAATAGTCAGAGCTATAAGGTGGCAGATTTCACATTTATTTTCTAAAATGTACCTATTACTAGTAGTAGTAAATTTTGAAAAAAAAAATTACTCCCTCCGTCGCATAAGGTTACTCATTTACTGTTCCGCGCGAAAAATAAGGAATAATGTTATTAAAGTAGGAGTTGTGAGTGGGTAGGAGAGAGAAAGAGGGGTAGAGAATAGTAAGTGAATAGTTGTTGTGAGTATGACAAATGAGTCCCATGAATCCCGCCCGAAATGTCTCAAAATGGCCCATGCACATGCACGGGAATTAAGGAAAGTGATGTAGGAAAGAGAAAAAGTGTATCGTGAAATAAATGTTGTGAGTATGAAAAGTGATGTAGAAAAGAGAAAGTGGGGTAGGGAATAGTTAGTGGAGATGTATTGTGAGTATGACAAGTGGGTCCCACAAATAAAAAAGTAATAAAAAACTTTCCTTTTTTGGGTTAGAACATTTTAAATGGGACACCCAAAAGGGAAAGTTGGGACACGTATTAAAAAGTTTCCTTTTTAGGAAGTGGGACTTATAAGTGGGACGTCCTAAATGGCAAAGTAGGTAAGGTTCTATGAGACGGAGGGAGTATGTTTTTTACCAATTAAAATTTACTAATTTTTGCCCCTTTGTATTAAGAAAAAATAACACTATTTCATATTTCCCCCTTTAAACTAAATTTAAATTTTATATTATAATATTCCATATTTAAAATGGCGTTGAGCTCGTCTAGGAAAAATCCTAGCTCCGCCAGCCACTGGAATGAGTGTCTTTTTTAGCATATTTATTACACTCGCCTTTGCCAACTATCATGTGTTAAATGTACATTTTTTACAGTATTATATGGAAAATAAGGTCATTTTTAACTTTATTTCATAATGTTCCATTACTTGCAACAATAAAATTTTAGGCCCGTGCTAACATAGAATTCTACTGTATCTGGCCTCCTTTCGATTGGAAATTGTAACTGTGAATCCTTTAATTTCATGACAGTTCTATTATCTAAGGTTCAACATAATCAGAATTTGGTCACTTGTAGAAATTCCTACACGTGTGGATAATATTGTGTGCTTGTTAAGCGAATTAAGTGCAGTTTCTTTAACTAGCAGGCTTGGAGCAAGTTTATGACAAGTGCTTGTGTGATGTTATAGACTTGTGCCAGTTCATAAGAATTTTAAGTCTCGTATATGATAATCAACATTTTCCTGATCGAGGTTTCCAACGAAGAAAATGGAATAATGATTATTAGATTCGAAGGTGCTAGTATGCTGATTTAAATGACAAAACCCAATTGACTGCACCCTTTTGTCAATGTCCAGTAATATTGAATGTCTCCTGATACAACTATCTTTCTCAAATTGATTCTTGAGTTGACTTATACTCTCTGTTTGCGCTTTTTCTTATGTTAGTATGAAGGAACTTTGAGCAATAATTTTAGGTTAATTTAATTATCCTAAAATTAAATTAGCCAAAAATTAAAAATTGTTATTGATAGTATTTATAATGGTTTATCAATAGCAAGTTTTATATTTTTATTGAGATAATTAAATTAGCCTAAAACTATTGCTTAAAGTTCCTTCGTACTAACATAAGAAAAGGTGTGACATTATTCTGGGACAGAGGGAGTAGTTGATCTTTAAGGATGAGGTAAATTACTAAAATGATATCAGCTTAACACTGAGGTGTAGAACAACAACAACAACAACAACAACAACAACAAAGCCTTAGTCCCAAAATAATTTGGGGTCGGCTAACAAGAATCCTCATATGTCATCGTGAATGAAAAAATGTAATTTCAGAAAGACAAGTGATGGTGAGAGAATGTAGGACAGAATTCTTGCTAAATGTATGGGTCCTGAAGAGCATACAATTTCCCAATATTTTTAATATTCGACACTGTTTGAGAAAACTAATTAGGACACAAATAATAGGGTAAGAAGGCTTGCACCTTACAGCAGCTAAATTTTATGGAGATGTGCCAAAAAAGAGGTCTTGAACAAATATGCTGGATCAGTTATCTCCTTCGATCAGATTTAGTCATTTTTTCTTTTTACTTTATTGTAGGCAAAAGCCTTTTGAATAGTTTTAATGGATAGTTGTTTGCAGAAACTTGGAAGACGGTTGATTTTTGAGAAAGGACAGCAAAATCTGGATATTGAGACTGATGAGAGGATAAAGAAGGTTCGAAAGTTTAAGGAATCAGCCTGGAAATGCGTCTACTATCTTTCTGCGGAGGTTTTAGCACTTTCCGTAACCTATAATGAGCCTTGGTTCACTAACACCAGAAATTTTTGGGTAGGGCCTGGAAATCAGGTGTGGCCTGAGCAGAAATATAAGTAAGATTCCTGTAAAAGAGTAAAAAAAAGATTCTGGTTTAGTTTGGCTGGCGTCTTGCTTTTCACTTTTTTTTTTGCCACATCTGATGTCTTAAATTTGTTGAGTTTTTTATTTTCAGGTTGAAATTGAAAGGAGTGTACATGTATGTCGGGGGATTCTACACATACTCCATATTTGCTTTAGTTTTCTGGGAGACAAGACGTTCTGATTTTGGAGTGTCAATGGGTCATCATGTAGCAACTGCCATTCTGATTGGATTGTCGTACATATTAAGGTAAATATTGTCGGAGATGACCTTATAACTGCCATTTATGTAGTACTCCCCCCGTCCCGGTTTGTCCCACTTTGACTTTTACGATCAACTCAATCGAACTTTGACCATAATTTTATAAAAGTTTAGATATCTCTATGCAATTCTAAAAATTGTTATTGATAGTATTCCTAACAGTGAGGCAATAACAATTTTTAGACTGATTTCATTGTGTTTACTTGCATGAAATGACAAGGAAATCATACATCTCCGTCCTAGATGTCTTGCAGAAGCAATCATTTTTTTCTGAATGAAGCTACAATATATAATTACGTTCGAGATCCACCCTTATGAACAAATAAAGCCACCTCGGATTCGTCATTCTCCTTCATCATTGTAATCTTAAGTGGAGAAATCTTGAAGTTTCAACATTTTGACTTTGAATTAGAGGAATCAGTTCTCAAAAGTAGTGATTTTTCTAAAGCTGCCAATTGTTTTTGTCTTCTCTTGCAGGTTTGCTCGTGCTGGTTCTGTCATTTTAGCTCTTCACGATGCCAGCGATGTATTTCTGGAAGTTGGAAAGATGTCTAAATATAGTGGCGCTGAAGCTCTCGCTAGTTTTTCATTTATTCTTTTCGTGTTATCTTGGATAATACTTCGTCTCATTTACTATCCATTTTGGATTCTCTGGAGTACAAGGTGAGTATTTGAAATTCTTTGAGTTCTTTATTATCATTTCTTACATGATTAGATTAAATGGATATGCTGCTATGAATCCTCTGTTCAATTTGGCACGGATATACTATTATATATTATCATAACAAAATCAAGCATTCACGACACTCTGTTTTGGGGGGAAAGCTGAAAAGAAAAATTCAAATGGATTTATATAGGGAATTTGCCCCATAAGTTCCTTTTGGAACAAATCACTTCCCACTAAGTTCCTCATTGTATTAAAATGCCCCATAAGTTCTCATGTTGTATTATGTATAATACAACATTTAGTTATGCAGTAGTTTAAAATCATAATACTGCATCCGCACCACCGCCTCTGCCACAGCCCAGCTCCGCCGCCGCCGTCTGCTATCGCCGCATGCCGGATTCCTTTCAATTTTCGCCGGAATCCGGTCAAATTTCACCGGAATCCGGCAATTTTGGCCGGAATCCGGCCGCCGGTCGCCGGAGGTCGGAATCTGGTCGCCGGTCCATGGGCTTCGGACTCCAGTCACCGGCGGCCGCCGGAATGCAGTATTATGGCCTTAATTGATGTTGTATTTTCGAAACATAATACAACATCATAATACAACATCATAATACAACATCATAAAAGGAACTTATTGAGCATAAATTTAAAAAAAAAGGAACTTATGGGGCAATGACCCATTTATATAAGGTCCCATATGTGCGTGAATTAATATTCCCGGCTTTGATTTTTTTACGAAGTAAATAAATAATGAATTATGCTTTTTTATGAAAAAAACTGAAAAGAGGAATTGACAAATTGGATTAGGGATAAGTTTGCATTCCCTGAAATATTGCTTAAAATGGGAATGAAGCTGCATTAATGCTTATACTAATTACTCCTATTGTTACAAAAACAGAATCATGTTTGATTGGGCACAAAGTTTTAGACAAAGCAATTGGCTTAAAATAAGCAATTAGTGGATACAAATGCTCTAGATGTGGGTCCCCCCAAAAACTTGTGATCACATGAGCTTCTAGCATTCCAAAAAAGGAAAGGTGAACTAACATCCCAAAAAGGAATACAAGACTCTTATTTTGTAACTGAGGGAGTAATTCTTTTCTGAAAATTTGAACTGCGATTATTAATTCAGAAATGTTCGCTGGATTTATATTCATTTTCCGGTGACAGTTATGAAGTTGTTCAAACATTGGACAAGGAGAAGCACAAAGTGGAGGGACCAATATACTACTATGTGTTCAATTCTCTTCTGTTCTGCTTGCTTGTTCTTCACGTATATTGGTGGATGTTGATGTACCGAATGCTTGTTAAACAAATCCAAGCAAGAGGACAGCTTAGCGATGATGTTCGTTCAGGTAAGTGTTATGGATGTTGCCTTTGATGTTTGAAATGCATATGCATGGGTTGTGGTAGACTTCCATATCTTTTGGAGGGTGGGGGGATTTTTATACGGTCATCTTTATAATCGTTACTTTCTTATGAGAGTCAAAATCCAATCAATATTATCCTCGTATTTTACAAGTCCATAGTTATAATCATTTCGTTCATGTGACATATTTGAAACCAAGTTATAAAAACTTTAGAATGTTGATTACCAAGGCATATTTCATTTCAAAATAGGTGAGATAATGAATGTTAATATAGTACCTTCCAATGTTTATCGCTTAATGACTTGAAGAGGGATTGGGTTGGTGTTATTGTTTACTTTAGGATCCATGAAGAATTACTGCTTCGTCCGTCCCAAAATGATCTTCCCACTTTTTTCACCAATATTATGAAGGAACTTTGAACAATAATTTTAGGTTTATTTAATTATACAAATGAAAATCTAAAACTTGTTATTGATACACCATCAACAATACTATCAATAACAAGTTTTAGATTTTCATTTGTATAATTAAACTAGTAAAAGCCCGTGTCCGAGGACACGTTTTTTTTTTTTGTTTAATTAAGCCCGTGTCCGAGGACACGTTTTTTTTTTTTTTTGTTTTTTTTTTTTAATTTAATTTTTTTTAATTTAAAAAAAAATAAAAATTTTAAGGGCAAAATGGGAAAGGGACAACTTAGTGAGGGCAAAATGGGAAATTTGGCCATTGGAACTGTTCATTGTACTGTAGCAAGGACAAGTTCCCATTTATACTATAGATAACCAAATTTATTGCTCAAAGTTCTTTCATAGTAACGGCAAATTTATTTTCCCCTGTCTGTTTTCATCAGATTCAGATAGTGATAATGAACATGAAGACTGATCATTCTTTACAATCGCCTACTTGACTCGTCTAAAGGTACTCTTTCCACTTGTAAGAAGCCATACGACACACACGCACACACATTAAAATCAGTGGCGGAGCCATAATTATTTTTAAAGGGGGCCAAAATTATTTTCCTTAAGTGAAAGGGGGCAAAATAAAAATTAGTGCATTTTTTCTTCACTCAAAGCCAAGGGGGGCAAATTTTAATAAATTGCACTAGAACCCCTAAGTTCTTAAAAAGTTACACTAGTAAAAAAGAAAGTTTTAAAATAAAAGAGGGGCAATTGCCCCCCCCCCATCATGAGACTGTAGCTCCGCCGCCAGTGATTAAAATGAGAAAGAATATGGCTTAAATTTGCCACGGAACCATCAGATGTCCCTCAAAGCTGATAGACATTTTCCCATTTATTTTCTCCTTTCAGATTGTGCAGAATGTTAAACTTAACAAGAATGAATCTCAAAGGAGACCATTCAAGTGGAAGCAGAAAGATTCAAATCACCAGATCAACATGTAAAAATTGATATGAGAACAGTTGGAGAAAGCGCGGGTCAAAGCGGATAGTTGACTTGTGAGCTGTAAGTAATTTATTTCATTCATTACTTCAGGTCATTATTGGTTCCTCGGAGAATTACCGAGGGTAGGCCATAGTCGTAAAAAAAATTGTGAATTTTTATATGGCACGGGACTTTCATTCGTTTCTCGATACTTTACGCAAGAAATCTTGGTGTAAATGAAGTTATTGGAGCTTTCATTCATCTGGTATTTAAAGTGTTTCTAGCTGCAATCTGTAGCCTAATGTGGTTTCTGACTTGTTTGCATTCCTTCCATCAGATTTTGTTAATTCTTTGGTCCTAAATAGTTATTTTTTTGGATATTCATTTGGGACGGAGGGGGTAATAAACAGTACAGTACCAGGAATGGCAGGGACATCAGGTTTGTTCTGTAAGAAATTTTGGCCTTGTTTGTTTGATATGTGTTTTAATTTATGCCCTCTCAAAAGGACTTGAAACCGCATGCTCATTTTGCTGCAACGTGCTCAGTGACGGAGACAAAAATTTAAGAAGGGGGCAACAAATTTTGGAGCAAAGAAAAGATGAATGGGAGTTCGGGAGCAGCGTCCCAATTTTTTTTTGTGCGGCTATTTTTTCATATACAATACTCCCTTCGTCCCGTTTATAGGTTCACCATTTTTAGCATGTCACGCAAATTAAGAAAAAAAACTAGTGGAGAAAGTGTTGTGAGGATAAAAGTAAAATAGGAGAGAGAATAAGTGGAGGGAATAGTAAAGTTGATTGGTGTTGTGAGTATAAAAGTAAAGTAGGAAAGAGAATTAGTGGGTGGAATAGTAAAGATTCTTTGTCATTTTAGGAAAGGTGAAGCTTTTAACGGAATGCTCATTTTGGCAAAAGGTGAAGCTTCCAATGAAACGGAGGGAGTGTAACTTTAGAATAGACATAGTTAAATTCATACTTTAATAATGGTGCGTATCAAAAGGTTCGACCTATATAGTTGTTCAACAACTACAAATCTTACCCACCAAAAGAAAATTATAAATATAAAACATTTTACGTCTCATTTCCATTAAAAATTACACTCTTTACAACTCTTTAGGCATCTTATTAAAAATAACGCTTTTCTAAAATAGAAATATTTTAATATTTCTTATTCAATGAGATTTACATACTTGATCCCCGTGTGCAAAATAAAAGTGTACTTTTTAATAGGATTAGTAGGACGGAGAAAGTATGGTTGCATTTATTATTATATAATAATAATATAGTAAAACCTATTGTAAGTTTTGGGGGGGCGGGGAACAGTTGCCCCCGCTTGCCCCCTATAGCTCCACTTATGGTGCTGTTGCGGTGAAAATCCGATAATAAATGTAAAAAGTTTACTATTCAACGGAAAATATTTTGAAGAAATATTATTTTTTACAATAAGTTGTAAAAATTTTACATACACTTCTAAATATTTTATTAAAAATGTGCTTATATTATATTTTTCGTCTGATTTTCACGACTCATTAGCGAAGCAGAAAAAGGGGTGCCAGACCAAATCCAAATTTATCTCAAAAAGTTATTATAAGGGCTTATTTTTTGGTAAGTTGCCGATGTGGGACAGTTACCATTGCGGGAGCAGAATAATAAACAGTGTGTTAGTCCAAAATAGATTTCACATTTTAGTTGTTAATTTTAGCATTAAATTTAGGCCCATTTCATTATTCTGAAAAAAATCTAAAATTTGTTATTAATAGTATTTATAATAACATATAAATAATAAATTTTAAATTTTTATTAGAATAATTAAATTTACTATAAATTATTGTTAAAATGAAAGTACCTTTGTATTAACAACTAAAAAAAAGTAGGAATATCATTTTGGGGCGAAAATTTTTGAACGGAGAGAATAGTATTTAAAAAATATAAGTATAGAAGACTCTAAATTTGATTTCATTTCACTAGTTAAGGGTATTTGAAATATTATCCCTTTTTTTTCTGTTGATATATTTCTTCCGTCCCACTAAAAAAGATACATAATTTTATTTTGAGTCTCATTTAAAAATGTACATTTTCAAATAGAAACTTTTTAATACTTTTTTATTCCTATGACTAATTTGTTATCTTCACAATAACTATCAATTTATTATTTTCTATCTCACATTCTCTTTCTTACCTCACTTTTCATAATCAACACTTACTCTACTATATATTCACTTTGATTTCCATGCAAAACTCAATTTATACCTTTTCAGATGGGATATCTATAGTATAAATCACATCATGCCACCTCATCCCGTAAACAGTGCAATGAATAGTGCTATATACCAAATTTCCCATTTTGCCCTCATTAAGTTGTCCCTTTCCCATTTTGTACTGAAAAATAATAATAAATTTTAAATTAAAAAAAAAAAAACACTTGTCCTTGGATACGGGCTTGCTCTTCTAGTTTCTAGTAGGGGATATATAATAGTGTTAATAGATCCGAATAAAAGCACAAAATTTTATACTTAAAAATGAGAATAATAGTACTCCCTCCGTTCCACTTCAAGGGTCCTAAGAAATTATTTCACGTTTCTTAAGAAATTTTTCAAAAAATAAATAAAGAATTTCAATTGGGTAAAAGATTAGAAGAGATAGAATGTAAAAGTTAAAACATTTATGATAAACCTTTTTTTGATTGGATTTTTTAAAAATATGTTAACATTATAAGGATATAATGAATGAGTTTTTTGTAAATATATTTACATTATAAGAGTATAAATGTCTGAAACACTGTTCAAAATTTGTCATTTATGAAATGAGACTCTTAATATGAGAGGATCAAAAAAAAAGTAAGACTCTTAAAATCTTAAAATGGGACAGTGGGAGTATAAAATATTTACTTAACCTAAGCTATCCTTGAGCAATTTTCAGCCTTGGTCATCTTTATTAAAAAAAAAAAAAAAAAAAAAAAAACAAAGATTCTCCCACTTTAATTCGAGTAATCCACTAATTACGAGTCTAACGTTACAATATAAACAACTTTATCAACTCCGCTTTTATTTATTCCAGCATCTAAACACAAATATTCCTCAACCCAGCCCCGTAATATCACATTTTTTTAATTTAATTTGTCTCAAAATAAATATTTTATTGTCCCGGTTTAAGGTGATAGAGATACGATAGAGTCCTGTTTTGTATTCTATTATTTCTTGTATATTCTCTTAGTATAGATCTCTCCAATTATGATTACTCAATGTATTTACAATAGAATAGGATCATGTATATACTCTTTCCATATAGGACTAGGACTCTCCAAAGGCATGTATATATACATCTCAATAATGAATGAATAAAATAAGTTATTCAGTATTCTTCTTTTCTATATGGTATCAGAGCCCTAGGTCTTGCCCAATTCTTTCTCTCTCGTTAACCTCGTTCTCTTCCTCCCATGGCAGCCGAATTTTCCCCAGTGTTCCTGCCTAACACCGCCGTGGAAGACAAACCTCTCATTGTCGTATCCTTTTCTCACATTCTAAAACTATCTTCCACGAACTACATCGCTTGGAAGATTCAAATCGAAGCTACCTTACAAGGCTATGGCCTTTTTCACTATATTGATGGCACTCTCCTAGCCCCACCAAAACACCTACCACCCAATACCCCGGACACCCCCACCACCAACCCCACCGCTGTTACCAAAACAGCCACCACTTCTGAGCCTACTTCCAATCCCGCCTACACCACTTGGTTCCGCCAAGACAAACTCCTTCTAGGTGCCTTGGCTGGTACTCTCTCTCCATCCCTAGTTCCCCTCTTATCTCAATGTACCACCTCTCTTGATGCTTGGAAAACTTTGGCCAAAACCTATGCCAATCCATCCAAAGGGCACCTTAAACAGATAAAAGATCGCCTCCGTAATATCACTAAAGGTCCTCGTACCATAACTGAATACATGCATGACCTTAAAAATTGTGCCGACCAACTTGCCTCTCTAGGAAGACCTCTAGATCCCGAAGATCTCGTTGATAAAGTTCTTGACCAACTCAATGATCCCGACTTTGATAGCATAGTTCATGCGGTTCAAAGTAGAGAAAACCCCATATCTTTTGATGAGCTTCATGAAAAATTAATCACCAAAGAACTCACCATCAAACAAACCACAAAAATCCCACCCACTTTCCCAGCCTCTGTTCATGCTACCAACAAACAGCCACCACGGTTCCCCCATCCACCTCGCTCTCCTAACCCTCAGCATGGTCTTCTTCCAACCCTACAGGCTCAGACAAACTTCAACAATCCCAGGTCTACGGTTCCATTCAAGGGGAAGTGTCAATGGTGCCGAACTCAAGGGCATTATGTTACTCAATGTCCTCTCTTCAAACAACAGTATCCCATGGCTCAAGCACCAAACCCCAACTTCAGCAACAATCCTCGGCCAACCAACAGATCTCACACACCTGCGGCATACAACACAGCCTGTGTTCCTCAGAATCTTCCTGCTTGGCTCCTTGATAGTGGGGCTACACATCATGCTACCAACGATCTTGACACTCTTGCCATGCATTCTCCTTACAATGGCACGGAGGAACTTCTTATTGGGGATGGATCCGATCTTAACATTGCCAACACCGGTTCTTGCTCTTTCTCCACTCCTTCTTCTACTTTCCTTTTAAATAATGTTCTTCATGTCCCCTCCTTATCTCGTAATATAATCTCTATATCTCAATTTTGTCGTGATAACAATTCATCTATCACTTTCTTACCATCTTCTTTTGTTGTGAAGGATCTAAGCACGGGGGAAATCCTTCTTCAAGGTCCATGTAAATCCAGTGTCTATGAGTGGCTTCCTTCTTCACCAACTATCAATTCCTCTTCAACTTCGGCTTTAGATTGGCATCATAGATTAGGACATCCGTCGTTTCCTATTTTGCGTCATGTCAGCAAAACGTTCAATTTAAATATTCCGTCATTTATTTCTTCCAATTGTAATTCTTGTGATTGCAATAAAAGTCATAAAATTCCATTTCATGAAAATACTATTACCTCCAATGGTCCTCTTGATATTTTATATAGCGATGTTTGGACATCCCCCCTCCACTCTTTTGATGGCTTAAAATACTACATCATATTCGTTGACCACTTCTCCAAATACATATGGTTTTATCCTTTAAAACATAAGAATGATGCCTTGTCAATCTTCAAACATTTTAAGTTACTTGTTGAAAAACACTTCAAACGCCCCATTCTCACAATCTATAGTGACAATGGAGGCGAATATCTTGGGCTCCGTCCCTTTCTTGCCTCTCATGGTATTTCCCATCTTACTACTCCCCCTCATACCCCTGAACACAATGGGTATTCAGAAAGACGTCACCGTCATATTGTTGAAACGGGGCTCACACTTCTCAGTCACTCATCAATGCCCCAAAAGTTTTGGTCCTTAGCCTTTGCTTCCGCTTGTTACCTTATAAATAGAATGCCCACCCCTACTCTTGGTCTTCTCTCTCCTTACCTAAAACTGCACAACACTACTCCGAACTATCTCAAATTACGGAGCTTTGGTTGTCTATGTTACCTATGGTTACGCCCCTATGCTATTCACAAACTTGCTCCCAAGTCGATACCTTGTGTCTTTGTTGGCTACTCATCTACTCAGAGTGCCTATTTCTGTCTAGACCCACTCACCCATAAAATATATGTCTCCCGCCATGTCAAATTTGTGGAAGGAAAATTTCCCTACAGCTCTTCTATCCTACCAGAAAACTCTCCCACTACCCCGATTGAGTGGTGCACTCATCACCTCCATATCTTACCAAATATTGTCCACCCACCAAATTCTTCTGTCCATTCAGCTCCGCATTCAGCATCTGAACCACTGTCGACAACTACACAAACCAACACAACCTTGGAACCTCCTCCCTCTCCTGTTACTATAACCAATACTCCAGCTGATGCCTCTCCCAGCCCTACTGCCGAAACTCCTCCAGCCACTCAGTCTGATATTTCTTCACCCAATTCCTCGCCCACTACACCTACCAATGTCACTCATAGACCCGTCACTCGCCTTCAAAACAACATCATAAAACCCATTCAAAAACTCAATCTTCAAGCCTCTCTTGAACCCCTAAATTCTGAACCCACTACCATCACCCAAGCCTTGAAAAGCCCCACCTGGCGCTTGGCCATGCAAGCTGAATATGACGCTCTTACTCATAATCATACCTGGGACTTGGTCCCTTCTTCTCCCTCTCAAAATCTCATTGGGTGCAAATGGATCTTCCGCACCAAATACAATCCTGATGGCACTATCTCTCGCCATAAGGCCCGTCTTGTGGCCAAAGGGTTCCATCAACGTCCTGGCCTTGACTACTTTGATACGTTCAGTCCCGTGGTTAAACCTGTCACCATTCGGACTATTCTTTCTATAGCTACCATGAATAACTGGCCTCTCCGTCAAATAGACATCAATAATGCCTTTTTACAAGGCTCCCTTACCGAGGAAGTTTTCATGCAACAACCTCCCGGATTTGTTGATTCTTCTCTTCCCACTCACGTTTGCAAACTTCGTCAAGCAATCTATGGTCTTAAACAAGCCCCCCGTGCATGGTACATTGAACTCAAGTCCTACCTCATTTCTTTAAATTTTACAAATTGTGTCTCTGATTCCTCTCTCTTTGTACTTCGTCATGATTCGAATATTATTTATCTGTTAGTCTATATGGATGATATCATCCTCACCGGGTCTAATCCTACTCTCTTAAATTCCTTCATTTCTGCCTTCTCCTCTCGGTTTTCTCTTAAGGACCTTGGCACACTCTCCTATTTTCTAGGTGTTGAAGTCATTCCTCATCCTCATGGTCTTCTGCTTTCTCAACACAAATATATTCTTGATATTATTTCCAAAGCAAACATGAGCAATGCTAAACCGGTTCCCACCCCAATGGTTGTTCACCCACAACTCACCTCCTCTTCGAGCCCGTCTCTCCCTGATCCCACGGCATATAGGGCCTTGGTTGGTAGCTTACAATATTTATCACTTACACGTCTTGATATCTCCTTTGTTGTGAACCGCCTGTCTCAGTTTCTGCAGAATCCCACGGAGGACCATTGGGCCGCCCTAAAAAGACTTCTCAGATATCCTGTGGGTACTTCTTCTCATGGTCTCCTTATCAGACGTGCCTCTTCGAGTAATCTTCATGCATTCACAGACGCGGATTGGGCAGGTGATAGAGACACTTTCCGTTCTACCTCTGGCTACATTGTTTATTTGGGTCACAATCCTATTTCTTGGAGCTCCCGTAAACAGAGAACTCTAGCTCGCTCTTCCACAGAAGCTGAGTATCGAGCCGTTGTAGCTACAACTGCGGAAATTCTTTGGGTTCAAAATCTTCTCAAAGAACTATCCGCTCCTCACACTCCTACTCCAGTTATTTTTTGTGACAACCTGGGCACCACTTATGTTGCTGCGAATCCTCGGTTCCACTCCCGGATGAAGCACCTCAGCCTTGACTATCATTTTGTGCGACAGCATGTCCAGGATAACTCTCTTCGAGTCACTCACATTTCGGCCAGAGATCAACTCGCGGACATTCTTACTAAGCCACTTCCTCGTTCACATTTTGATACAGCCTTATCCAAGATTGGACTTTTCTCCCGACCGTCCATCTTGCGAGGGCATGATAGAGATACTGTGAGCACCCCAACCCGGGACCTAACGCGTGTCCCGAGCTTGAGAAGCCCAAACTAAGAAATTCCATCTTAATTTTTAAAACATTTATTTTCCTTTAAAAGAAAACCAATTCTCAATTTCCCATAAACAAAATCAACTAATAATGTCTCCACTTGAAGAAATTTCAACCACAACTCCCATAACCCATAATCTGATTACTTACATCAAAACCCACAAATAACTTTATTTTACAAAAGAGTTTATATACAACTGCTCAAAAGAGTCTTACTTAATAATTACACCTGCATAATCAACTTCATATACTTAACTCGACAAATCCCCAAAAGCAAAAGTCCAAACTCTTATTTCCGGCCTCACCGGGTTCAGTCACCGTCTCAAGACGATCTAAAACAGTAAAAGGGGAGGGGTGAGAATAAATCTCAATAAGCTATTATGAATGCAGCAAGATGCCAAACAAGATGCAACACATTGCATGGTAGCACATAACACATTATGAAAGCGGTAAACACCTTATGTTACCTCATTTTACCTTTCCCGTCTGAACAATAAGTCGTACAACATGGGAGTAAAACTCCACTCTTTGGTGAATTGCCCCCATGCACCTTCACCGCTTATAGGACTCATACCCCAGAGATCTATATAAGAAAATAAGATACTTATATGACCCTTAATCAGAGTAGCATATAATATCGCCGCTACCTGTAAAGCTTTTGGCTTAATACAGAAGCATTCCACCTAGTCTCCAAAATCGCAGCGGACTGTAAGGCTTTTGGCTCAATACAGCTGCTAGCACTCCCATTCTGTGGCCACAGAGGGGCCGATCACAGGTATGATGAACCTTCAATCACTTATAGAACAAATCAATAATTGATTGTATTCCATTATACCCCCGAAAAACACGTTCAAGCACATATTAGATACTTGAAATGAAATCCACCAAAGGGATAAGAATATAACAACATGGTAATGTATACTCATGCTAAATCAATACCATAGTGCAACAACCATTTAATACACTATGCATAATACCATCAATGAATATGAATTCAAGTAAGGTAACAAGATAACAAATAATCCACACTTGGGATACAATATGCCAGATAATCCACAATTGGGATACAATATAACAATATACCAAATATTCCACACTGGGGATACAGTATAACAATGCGCCAAATAATTCACACTGGGATACGATACAACGATGTAATACATATACATTCCCAACTAACGCAATAGTGTAACATATAGCCTCTACACTACTCAACTAATCACCAAGGGTATGAAAGCAAGTAAGGCCACCATGTACCCAAAACCATTCCTACGAAGTCATTATACAACCTTGATATATCTTAATAAAAGTTCAAGATCGAATTCCCAAGTTTGAACCACTTTGAAGAAGTTACGAATCAAGCTTATCATCCATTTTCCGAACAATATTTAAACTACTTCCACAATTCCATTTTGATCAATTAAGATGTCATTGTGTAGCCAAAGTATTCTACTTTAATCTAGGTTAAAGAGGATTCATTTTGGTTCTAGTTTGAATAGGTTTAAACAGCTCTAAAGTTGGTTCAAGTCACCAGGCCAGGGCACGACTCGTGCCCCTTTGGCCTTTCCCAGAATCATGCTTCCCCTTGGCAAGCACGACTCGTTCCTTTCCCAGGGCACGACTCGTGCCTGAGGGCACGACTCGTGCCAATTTCCCCTAAATTGATCAGAACGATTGGACTCCTATTCCACGAGTCGTATCCACGAGTTGGCCATGGGCACGACTCGTGCCACGGCCAGAAACAGGCACCAACAGCAGCTCCAAGACCCTATTTCAAGAAAACCTAAAATCCAACACCAGCTTCCTTTAAATTGTGAACATAAGATTATTTGTCAACCTTCCTAATGTCATTACAAACCATTTAAACCCCAAAATACCATTAACCTAGGCTACTCATACTTGGATTTCCTACTCATTTAACCATCACATTTCACACTTATGTTCTTAATCTAACTCAACCCATTCTCTTACATTCTTTGACTATCATGAACAACAACACTTTTCTAGGTCATTACTCCATCTCTTAACTCCAAGAAAATGTTCCAACATCAACAACCATTATATCATCCCTCATTCAACTTAGACCACCCTTCTATACCCAAAAGTAAATCCATCTTTACAACTATCATTTTAACTTAATTAACATTATTTAAAATACTCAAAATTCTTTTATTTAAACAACACATTCAATAACACATAAAATGAGCAATTATTAGAAAGAAGTCATAATAACTTACTTAGCAAATATGAGATGGAATGAAGATTTCCTTAGCTTGATGTGCTCCCCTCTTCACCCCGAACACGGAAGTACAATCGGATTAACAAATGGAGAAGAATTGAACTTGATAAGAATTTGGAAGAGATGCTTTCATGGAAGAGTTTCCATGAAAATTATTGGAGAGAATGAAGGTGGATAATGGAGGAGTATGGGAGGTGGTTGACTTAAAAGGAGGAGAATAGTGGAAAAAGATGGGAAAAGTATGGGGCTTTGACAAATGAGAAAGTGAGGGGAGGAAAAGAGGGATATGGCCCCCCCCTCACCAATAAATAAATAAAGTCTTTCCATTTTCTCCACTAAGGCCCCTACATTAATTAAAGAAGGCAATTGAACCCCTTTCCTTCCTTCCTCACACAAGGACAACCTAGCCACTTATTTTATTTATTTCCAATTACTATACTTTCAACAAAATATCTTAACTTATTTTCCATTTTATCCTAAGGCTTTAAAATAAATTCTCAACCATCTCATCTTAACATAGAAAATTAAAGACATAAAATGAACACATAATTCAACAATAATATAAAAAGCATATAATATGATACTAAAATAGTGCCTAGGGTTAGGGTCGTTACAGATACGATAGAGTCCTAATTTGTATTCTATTATTTCTTGTATATTCTGTCAGTATAGATCTCTCCAATTATGATTACTCAATGTATTTACAATAGAATAGGATCCTGTATATACTCTTTTCATATAGGACTAGGACTCTCCAAAGGCATGTATATATACATCTCAATAATGAATGAATAAAATAAGTTATTCAGTATTCTTCTTTTCTATATAAGGTTTTAGTTTGACTTGGCACGTGAATTAAGAAAAAATAAATACTATTGTGAATATGAAAAGTGAAGTAGGAGATAGAAAGTGGGCAAAGAGTTTTTATTGTGAGAATGACAAGTGAGTCTCATTGTTAACTTTAGGTAATAAAGCAACTAAAAACCTTAAACTGAAACAGACAAAAAAAAAAAAAAGTAAAAAACCTTAAAATCGGGACGAATAGAATATTAATTTATAAACAATATGATATAACATTTGGTGATCTCGTAAAAGTATATTCCTTCCGTCCCGATAATTACTTCACCCTTGTGGGGTGGGCACACAAATTAAGGAAATTGGTAAGTGGAGTAAATATTGTGAGTGTAATAATAAAATAGGAAAGAGAATGAGTAAAGAAAATAGTAAATTTAAAAAATGTTATGAGTGTAATAGTAAAATAGGAAAGATAATGAGTGGGTGAAATAGTAAAGATTTTTTGTCATTTTAGAAAAGATGAAACTTTAAACAGAATATCCATTCATTTTGACAAAAAAAAAATGAAGTTATTAATGAGACGGAGGGAGTATTACACTACTTATAAAAAGATGGGGCACACACACATAAGAATATATAACATATACCCACCTCAAATGGATCAAATTTTGGGATACTATATATTGTGATTTGTGAGTATGAAAATTAAGAAAAAATAATGAGTATATTTTCTCGGTCTCCCTACAACCTGTGCACTTTTTTTATTGGACATTTCATTACAAATTTCATATTTTTTAAAATGGCAAAAAAACTTTATTATTTCATCCACTAATTCTCTCTTCTACTTTACTTTTATACTCACAACACCAATCAAATTACTATTTTCTACCTTACTTTCTCTCTGCAACCTCACTTTTTATACTCATAACATTTTCTCCATTAACTTTTTTCTTAATTTACGCATAAACAGTAACTGTAAACTTACTACCAAGACTGAGGGAGCAAAGAATAATAAATTGATTTGTGTTGTAAATGAATGAGAGAAACAGTAAAAATATGAAGATTTTCAAATCAATTTATAATTGATTTCTTATATAACCATTTCATTTCTCAACAACAATCTCAATAACAAAAGTAAAACCAACAATAAACATTAAAAAGAGACAAATAAATTACAAACTCTTAGACCAACAACAAATTATACATATATCCAACCCGGTTTTTTGTTTCCAAAAAACCGCTTTGCTAACAAGTTTTTAGCGGTCCACCACACAAACAATCATTACTATCAAACGAAGAGGCATCAAGATGATCAAATGGTGAACCGGTTGGTATGCTCGGGATCGACCCGCAAAGATGGTTATGGCTAAAATCTAAGTGCCCGATATATTGGGAAGACGATAATGAGCTCGGGATCGAACCCTTTAACTCGTTATACGATAAATCGAGAACCGAGAAATATGATTTCGGACCGAATACGTCGGGTAAGAATCCTTGTAACTTGTTTCGGCTAAGGTTTAGAATGTTTAAACCGGTGTTACTTAATAAACTGACCGGGATTTGGCCGGTTAATTGGTTGTTGTCTAAGTTAAGGGTTGAAAGAACTTTCATTGACCCGAGTTGGTTTGGGATTGAACCGGTGATCCGGTTCGAGGATAGATCTAGGTCTGCGAGCCGGTATATGTTGGAGAACGAGGTCGGGATTGAACCGGTGAGTTGGTTTCGGCTCAGTAATGCTCGGCTCATCATGGAGAGTTTTCCGACGTCGGTTGGGATTTCTCCGGTGAGTTGGTTGTTGCTGAGATCGAGGTGCATTAAGCTGTTTAGGTTGACGATTGAGGCCGGAATTGTGCCGGTGATTTTGTTATCGGCGAGGTTAAGGACAGTGAGACGGCTCAGCTGACCAATGTTGTTAGGAATTTTGCCGGTGATTTGGTTCCCGATGAGATCGAGGATACGGAGGTGAGGGAGGTTAGTGAGACAGGCGGGAATTTCGCCGGAGATGGCTTTCCAGTCGGCGACAACTAAGGTGGTGAGACGGTCGAGTGAGCATATAGCAGGAGAGATAGAACCGGTCATGTAACCAGACCGTCCGGCTTTTACCAAGATGGGGTCTTCGGACTCGCCGCGGAGGTCAATGTCGTTGACTCGGCCGTCGGTCGGGTCGCAGCTGATGCCGTGCCAGTTTGAACAACAGTCGGTGCCTGACCAGGAATTAAACATGCCCAAGTAAGGCTCTTGGAGGGCAGATTTGAAGGCTAACAATGCTGCCCAGTCTGACGGCGGACAGGAGGTCACGGAAGTGGCGACGGCGAGTAGGGAAAGAAGGAGAGTGAGAAATCCGGCCCGACCACCCATTTTTCTGTCACTGTGTGAGTATGTGTGAGAGAGAGAGAGGGGATGGAAATGGGAGAGATTATGGGAAGGAAGGGGGAGTATATAAGAAATATATGGACGAAAATGGCCTTGAAAGGATTTAAAATTACGACAGTTGATGGAGATTAGTTGGGGAGTTATTGATGTCGAATGACAAGCGGTGAAACAAGGCACGTGATAGTGCTTTCAGTTCTGCTGGCGATACATTTTCCTTAACTAAAGAGTCCCATACAATATCAAGAAACTAGCTGGCGTATTCAGTCACGTTTTTGTTTTGTTTGTTTTTTTTTTTTTTTTAATTTTTTAAATTAAAAAAAAATAAATTTAAATTTTTTTTTTTTTGTGCAAAATGTGAAAGAGACCAAATAGTTAACCATTTTGAAATTCAAACTCGAATAGAGAGAGAGAGAGAGAGAGAGAGAAAGCGTGGATATGTGGGTGTGTTTTTTAAAAAAAAAAAAGATTTTTTTTTAAAGGGAAGGCAAAATGGGAAAATTACAAAATAGTGAGGGCAAAAAGGTAAAGTTGGCAGATGAAACTGTTCATGGAACAGTACCACCCTGCTGCCATTTATACTATAGATACTCCCTCCGCCCCACATTAATAGTCCCATACAATATCAAGAAATACTCCTTCCGCCCCACATTAATGTAAACCAACTTTTTGGATGTGAAAATTAAAAAAAAGTGATGTAAAAAAAAGAAAAAGTTAAATGTTATGAGTATGAAAAATTAAATAAGAGAGAGAATGAGTGGGAGGAATAGTGAGAAGAGAGAATGTTGTGAGTGTAAAAGTGAAATACTCCCTCCGTTCCGACCGACTTAGGATTTTTTGAAATGACACGGGGATTAAGAAAAAGGTAAATGTTGTGAGTGTAATTTAAAAATAGGAGAGAGAATGAGTGGAGAGAATAGTAAATTATAATGGTTTGTGAGTATTAAAATAATGTAGGAGAGAGAATGAGTGGAGAGAATAGTGATCTAAGGTTTCCATTTTGGGCCGTCCTAAGTCGGGTGGGACGCCCAAAATGGCAAAAAGTCCTAAGTCGGCCGGGACGGAGGGAGTATTTATTTCCATTTTGAGAAATTTGCATTTACGTGAGACAGACCAAAATAGAAATAAGTTTGCATTCACGTGGGACGGAGGGAGTAATTTTTAATGTGTAGTACTCCCTCCGTCCCGGCCCATAAGGCAAAAAATGGAGAGGGAACGCAAATTAAGGAAAGTGATGTAGGAAAGAGAAAAAATTTAAATGTTGTGAGTATGAAAAATTAAATAGGAGAGAGAATGAGTGGGAGGTGATGTAAGAAAGAGAATGTTGTGAGTGTAAAAGTAAAGTAGGAGAGAGAATGAGTGGAGAGAATAGTGATTTAAGGTTTCTTTTTTGGAAAAGTGTCTTTTTAAATGGGACGCCCAAAAAGGAAATTTGTGGCTTTCGGGCTGAAACGAAGGGAGTATATTATATCTAATGTTCTAAAAAGCGGCTTAGGCGCTAGACGAGCTGGCAGGGCTAGGCGTGTTGGGCAGACTAAAGCATTTAAGCTGAATGGAATGAGCTTTGGGTTTGGATCTTGGGGTGAAGCTTCAAATCATGTTTAGGAAACATGAGTGACACTATTTTTTGGATATGTATATATAAAAAATATTATTTATTAAAATGTTAGGATTGCAAAATTGGATTAGATTTTTTATTTTCTATAAAAAATATTATTTATTTTTGACAAATAATAAAAATAAGTGGCACTATTTTTTGGATATATATATAAAAATTTATGAAATATATTGAAAATTTGTCTAATTTCTCGGTCCCGACTAGGCCCCGCTTAGGCCCCTAGGCGCTAGGCCCGACTGCGCCGCCTAGCATCCGCCTAGCGCTTTTTAGAACCTTGAATATATCGAAGCTAATTAAACGTATACATTATGAAAATAAATTAGGGGAATTTTACTCGTAAGTTTCATTTGAGATAAATCACTTTTTCTTAAATTTTTTATTAATCTAAACGTCTTATAAGTTCTTATACAGTATTGTATTATACTACATTCTATATGCAGTATTTAAAAATTATGATACATTATACTCAACGGTCAACGGTATACAGTCAATGGTCAATGATCGCCGAAATTCGGCCGCCGAAATCCGATCGTCGGTCACCATAATCACGTCGTAATCCGGTCAACGATCGCCGGCGGTACTTGTTACCATCAATGTTGTATTATATAAGTAATTATTATTATGCATTATCTTGTATTCAGTATTATTACAAAATGGTAAACACATGATAATATAATATAGAAATGGACATGGCCGACCCGTACTCGTACGGACCCGTGAAACCGTACCCGAATTTGATCCGTCAGAATCGAAATCGTGTAAGACCCGTGAACCGTTGGACCCGTACCCGTACAATTGGCGGTTCGGTTTCGGTTCCTCATTTTTCAGACCCGGACCCGATTTGGCCATGTTTTATCCTATACATGTGTGTGTAGACATGGCCGACCCGTACCCGTACGAGCCCGTGGAACCGTACCCGAATTTGATCCGTCAGAATCGGAACCGTGTAAGACCCGTGAACCGTTGGACCCGTACCCGTACAATTGGTTGTTCGATTTCGATCCCTCATTTTTTAGACTCGTACCCGACGAGTCGAAACAGTAACCGTACCTCGGCCCGAATTTGGCCATGTCAGAAAGTAACTTATTAGGCATTATAATTTTTTTTTACAACTTATGGGACATTCTCCCAATAAATTAATAATTACCAATCAACTCATCCTCACAAATTATTTTTTATATGTTCACTCAAAAATATTATTATAGTTTTTTAAGAAATAATCATATAACCAACGCAATAAATTATAATTCAAATAAAATTTTATTTTTTAAAAAAATCAAATAACATTTTACAGAAATATTAATCATAATATTTATCATCATGCAAATATACTAATAATAATATTATGCTCTAAACTTTTAATTAGGGATGACAATTTGACGGAATTCGATACGAATCAAATTCGATCGGATCTGAAAATGGTTTCAATTTTTTAGGCCCCGATCGGGTTCAGATCGGATTCAGTACGTTGATCCGACCTGATACCCGTCCCGACCTGATCCCAAATAACCTATGTATATAACTAAAAATTAGGGTTCTATATTAGATTAGGCGTCTCTCTCTCTCTTTCTCTCTCTATCCGGTCGTCTCCCTCTCTGCTATTTCTCTCTCTATCCGCTCGTCTCTCTCTCTCTCTCCGCTCGTCACTCTCTGCTCTTTCTCTCTCTCTCTGCTCGTCTCTCTCTCTCTTCCCTCGTCTCTCTCTCCGCTCGTCTTTCTTTTTACGCTCGTCTCTTAGCAGTAGGCTCTTCGTGGTTGTTTGAATGAGGCAAGAAGAGTCTAAATTGTTGGCAATCGGCGTCGAATTTTGTATAAGGTAAGTCGATTTTTCTATCCTTTTATTTTTTATTTGAATTATAAATAATACATGGTTGTTGAATGGTTATTTAGGGTATAAAGAGATAGATTGGTTTGGGATTTGATGGCAACTTGATTACATAAACTGTTGAGCTTTAAAAAAAATGAAAGTTTCGGATCGAATCGGGACTCGGATCAGACACATTCAGATCGGGTCGGGTTCGATAAAGGGTATGTGATGTTCAGATCGAATTCGGACCAGAACTGATCCGATCCAAAACCGACCTGTTGCCATCTCTATTTTTAATATTTAATAGTCTCCTTGTCCTCGAATAATATAAATATTTAAAAAAAAAAATTATCCAAAATAAGGGCTTATTTTCTTTATAAACTATATGGCTATTTAAGTTTATACTTTATCGAACTGGCTATATGTATATCAAAGAGTATTAAAGAGAATATTCATTATTTTGACATATTTTTTTTAATTAATATTCATTTCGTGATGGAGCGAATATCAAATACATAAAATTATTTAAATTTATTTTTTTTATTAAATTGGTTATATGGTTATTTCTTCAAAAGCTATAATAATTATTTTGTGGGGTGAATTTAAAATCATTTACATGTGAGGAAGAGTTAATTGGTAATTATTAATTTATTAACTTTATATAGAGGTTAAGTGCGCATAAAACAACTCAAAAAGTATTTCTTGATAATTTAATACTCCCTCCTTTCCACCAACATTGATATCAAATTTCTGGGCACGGGGATTAAGGAAAAGTAAGTGAGAAAAAGTGAAAGAAAATGTTGTGAGTATGAAGAATTAAATAGGAGAGAGAATGAGTGGGAGGAATAGATAGGAGAGAGAATGTTGTGAGTGTAAAAGTGAAATAGGAGAGAGAATGAGTGGGGTAAATAGTGAAGATTCCTTTGCTATTTTGGACAGTATCAGTTTTGGTGGGACGGATCAAAAAGAAAATAAGTATCAGTTTTGAGGGAACGGAGGGAGTATTTTAATTAAAAATATAAAATTGTGGACATTGAAATTAGAATAAGCTCGAAGGTGGACTGTAAAATTAATTAAACTCTCTTAATTTCAAATAAATGTTAAATTTTTTTTTGAATTGTTTCAAAATATACATGTCATTTTTAAAGCATAAAAAACAATGGAATTCATGGCGTGCATTGTTTAAGGGTTTGTTTGGTAAATTTGAAAATTTATATTTATAAAAATAGAGTTAAAATTATCAAATTACTTGAGTATAGAAATTGAGTTTATTTGATATTTTTTCTGAAATGAAAATAATAATAATAATTTAATGGAATATGATTAAATAAAAAAAAATAACATAATATTGTCATTGTACATTAATAAATCTATAATACAATACAACTCACATCTAACCGCCACACAATCGATGGTCAAGATTGAGTTTGAGAAAACATAACTGGTGGCTAGGATTGAATATGAAAAATAAATTTATTTTTAACTTCCCACTCTGCTACAACTAAGCATTACCTCTCTAACCGCCACACAAAGAAATGGCTCGTATTTAATCTCTCAAAAGACAAAGAGCGGCCTAGATTTAAAGTTGGAAAAAAAAAAAAACTCCCTACACCTTAGCATTAACTAATATAAATAATTAATAATTTTTATTAACAAAATTGAATTTTACTATGTTGACAGTTAAAAAATAATTACTCCCTCCGTCCCACTTCAATTGAGCCACTTTCCTTTTTGGGATGTCCCACTTCAAATGAGCAATTCCATAAATGGAAAGAAGTGAACAGTATTTCGGATATTTATACCCTCATAATGTTTATATATTTACAAAAAAATCATTCATTATACCCTTATAATTTTAACATATTTATCCTTATAATTTTAACATATTTACAAAAAAACCAATCATTAACTTACTATTCCTCCCACTCATTCTCTCTCCTATTTAATATTTTTCACTTTTATATTCTCTCTCCTATTTAAAAAGTGTGCAAAGATGTCATGGCTCAATTGGAGTGGAACTGAGGGAGTATTAATTTTAAGTATTAAGCTAAATGGTGAATTTACTAACAAATATTTTTTGTACTGTGCTATTGCTTGCTTGATAATGTCTATTTTGCTTGGTTTATATTTTTGTAGAACTTTTGCTACTCATGGAGTCTTTGAGAGGGATAGCAGGCTTGGTATTCAATATAATATATTTTTGCTGTCAAATAACTATTGTTAAATATTTATGTGAATATGACATTTGTACATTTATGATAGTATGTGGTTGGTTGTTTTGTTGTTCTTATTTTCTCCGTTTTCACTCACAATCTGTTTGTGAAAATGCCTCATTACCTCAGTATTTATTTGGCTATATTTGGATCGGGGCGATACAACTATTGTACTAAGAGGCTAAGATGAAAGTCTTAAGCTAGGTAGAAAGATGGTAGTGAGTAAAATGTGTTCTTTTAGGGGGTGGTGTGGGGTTGTGGGGGGGGGGGGGGGAAGGAATTCATCCTTTCTTTAATTTTTATACAATCATTTTTGTATTGTCACCGTCCGATCCGCACGGGTGGGTAATACTAGTCTATAATACAATACAAGACCAATTAACCGCCTCTTATCTACCACATAAGTGGTGGTTCAGATTTAAAGTTAGAACATTGATCCGACGGCCCAAATCGTCTCTCCCTCCTTCAACTGTCCGTAACTTCACATAACCGTCTTATTTTCTCTTTTAACCTTCCTTTTCCATTTCCTCCTTCCTATTTTCCTTTTTAACTATTATTTTTTTTTTGCAGATGACTTAAATTTATTTATTTTTGAATGAATTCACTAAAATTTGGTAAGATTCTTTTTTTTTTCTTTAACAGAAAAATCGATTATAAATAAATGATCATTTTTTGTTTTGTTTTTTTAATTATTTAGTATACTCCTTAAAAAAAGGCTTTGGGATTTATATATACTATTTTTTTCAAAAAAAAATTTGAATTGGGTATTTTATTTTTATTTATGTGCATTTCAATTTGATATATTTATTTTTCTCTTTTATTTTATTAGGATCATTTATTTAAGGAGTGTATCTTAACATAATAATTACTATTATATATAATTAAGTTTTTGCTTCGAACTTTGGGTAAAAATAGGATAGGAGATGGGTTATGTATTATAATTATTATTAATTATTTATATGATTAATGGGTTGGGTTGGGGTTACGAAAAAAAAATAATGGTAAAATGGGGATTAAGAAAATGTTTTTTACTAACCCTCTATGGATATCGGTCCGGATAATCGACTTCCTCATATTCTCTACGACAGTTATACAAACAAACCATCCTCCATCAAACCAAATATTAATTATGAAACAAAATAATTATCAGGATATTGAATATATTTTATTAAAAAAAAATTGAATGAAATGAAAGCGATTTTATCTTTTATTTAATTTGTTTATTGTCATCGTCGTGTGCCGGTAACACGGCTAACTAATAATAATACATTGAAGAACAGGGTATCAATTACCGTATGGACCCACCACTAAAAGGTGTTCACGGATCTAAAAGGTGTTCACGGATTTTTATTCGATACTATTTGGATATGTGGAGCCAAAAATTAGGTCATTATTTTGCAATAATGCAACTCAAGCTTCCCTTAGTTCCTTTTCCTTTAGAGCATTTCTCATACTCCCTCCGTGCCAATAAGTGCTTCACTCTTTTGGGTGGGCACGTAAATTATGAAAATGGAAGGGAAAAAAAATGTTGTGAGTGTAATTTAAAAATAGGAGAGAAAATTAGCGGAGGGAATAGTAAATTATAATGGTGTTGTGAGTATTAAAATAATGTAGGAGAGAGAATGAGTGGAGGAAATAGTAAAGATTCTTTGCCAAAAAAGAAAAAGTGAAGCTTCTAACGGAACGCCCTTTTGAGTAATTAGTAAAACTTTTATTGGGACGGAGGGAGTATTTGCTTATAAAAAGTTTATTTTCTCCCCAATTAGATAGATTATATGATAATAGGGTGTTCAAGTTCGAGTACTGAAAATGAAAATACAGTAACGGTAATATTTTGTTCCATAAGTTTTGTATGCTTTGTATTCATATCCGATTTAAACCAGATTAATTATTCCCTCCGCCCCAAAATTATCTTTCTATTTTTTTTCATTATAATGAAAATAATTTAAGCAATAATTTTAGCTTAATTTAATTATTCTTATATGAAAATCTAAAAACTGTTATTGTTATTATTTATAATAGTGTATCAATAATAAATTTTAAATTTTCATTATTAAGATAATAAGATTAATCTACAGTAAATTTATTTTCTCTCTAGCTTTGGGGCGAAATCCTAATTAGGGGTTTGGCCGCCGGCTGTTTCCCGGCCATATGGCCTCTTCTTCTTCTGGTCTTGATCCGCCTTTAATGGCCCAAGGCCCTCCGTTCAGTTCGGCTTCTCCTAGGGTGGAGGTGTAAGTGCTCCAATTTGAGCTTGTTAGAATTTTCGTTAGAAAATTAACGAAAGTTATAACATTTCTAACAATTCCTAACTATCCTAACATTTCTAACAAAGTGAGGGTAAAATGGGCATTGTTATTTAAGGTTAAACCTTAAAAAGAATCTCAAAAGGCAAAACAAAAGAAGAAAACCATAAATAGAAATGGCTGGAAACACAAAAACTGGCTGTTAATTTGAATTTTGAAAAAGATTATTCTTCTTGTCCAAAGCTGAAGCTGCATTTAATGAACAGTGCACGCTGCCTGGACTTGTCCGCGCGGATGGGATTGTCATCTCAGGAGGGCTATAAATTGAGCCCTCCAGTCACAAAAAAGAGAAAGGAAGAACACAATAGCAACGAAGTTCTGGCGAAATATAGAGAGAAAACAGTGAGAATTCTTCAAGAATTGTCACCTTTTTCTCTCCAATCTTTCCCAACTCATACTCATCCATTCACTCTCATATTCAAGCCTTAAACACTCATACACTCAAGCCAAACACTCAAGAACACAAGGAAGATTGGTAAACCCTCCTCTTCCTAACCCTAAATCTCATCCATGCATGCATCTTCAAACTACAAAATGTAGTTCTTTCATCTTCTTTCTCTAGATCTAAGAAGATCACCATGGAAGACCATCTCCATGGATGATCTTCTACAAAGATCAACATTATTTTCAAAGCTTTTCTTTCTTACTTGCAAAAATGCACTTTCAAAACCCTAAAAAACCATTTTCAAGCACTAAATCTTGATTTCAAAGGGTAAAATCCCCCTCCCCAAGCAAATGAAATGCTTAGTCCTAATGTACCCCAAGGATGGTTTGGTATAGTTGATTCACCACTAAAATGTCTAGTGATCACTAACCAAAACCTAGGGAAATGGGGACAAGCATGGATGCAAAACCCCCCTTAAAATCATATTTTCTTTCTTGAGAAGTTGCTGTCCAGTAGCAATTTTCTCAGACCTCAGTCCATGGTCTTAATTTTTGGACACAGATGAACTTGGAATTTGGTGTTGACTACAAAACACTTTTTGTAGCCAACATCCAGAGCTTTCCAGACATATTTTTATCTTATTTTTTGGGTGAGTAAAACTCCTCTTTTCATTTTTTCTTTCAGAGGCTAGTTCATCAGCTTCTGGGAATCCAGATCTCATATCTGAGGTTTCCAGAAGGTTTTGACCCCTCAAATCTTCTCCAAAATGGAAATTTCTTTCACACAAAGTTTATTCAAGGAGTCTAGAGAAACTTTCATTCTCTGAGTTCATCCAGATTATGAAGTTTTAGGACCCTTGAATCCATTTCAAAATCAGGTGTCTGCTGCCATTTCCTTCTGGCAGAAGTGACTTCTCAACTTCAAAAGGTTTTTTGAGTACCAAATCTCAAACCAAAAATTCTCCAAAAAATCATGGGATCAGTTTAAAGTCTTAAAAAGACATCCCAATTTTTACTTTTTCCAGTTTCAACTTATTTTGGCCAAAACACACACACACACACACACACAAATGATTTTCAGCTTGGAAGACTCGTTTTACGAGGCGCGTCGGGTGCACACTAACGTCCTTCCCGACGCGTAACATGACCTCCGAACCTAAATCTCTGATCTCGGGCTTTTTTCAAAGTTTTGGCCCTTCAAAATTAAAATGGCGTGGCGACTCCGTTTTTTCCGGTTTTATTTGGTTTTTTCAAAGAAACGCAAAAATCGAATTTTTCCGCGAAAAGGCAACACATCGTCACGGTGGCGACTCATTTGGGGACTAAGCTTTTTAATAAAAAATGGTATTCGGTATATTGGTGGAAACCACTAAATTTCCCGTTATCGCCTCCTAACACGAGTCGGGGATAAATTGTGGTCTAACAATCCCACGTACCGGTATCACCGTTTTCAAAAAAAAAAAGCTTTTGAGGGTCAAGCTTCCGTCCCGGCTTTAAAAATCATTTTTGTGTGTGTGTTGATTTTTGCACAGTTTTCGTGTTGTTTTGGCCGCCTCGGAGAAAGTCAAAATTTTGACTGTCGGAATAATGTCCCTAACTGTCGGAAGTTTCGTGCTTATGTGCTCATAAAAAAAAAATTCAAAAAAAAAAAGATTTTCAAAAAAAAAAAAGAAAATTTCCAAAAAAAATCATGCATCATATTTTTAAGACACATAAAAAAATCTCTATTTTACTCAGAAAAAGAATATAGACTGCTTGCACACTACGCGCACGTGACCGTACACTGCACACTACGTCCTTAACCCGGGGAAATCCTTGTCGCGGTCCGTTTGGTCTTATTACGCCTCTCGGATGAGCACAGGACTACCCAAACATCCCATGGAGCCTCGTGTCGACCATGCACTTGTCCGTGACACACTTTGTCCGAGACCCGGTTGGTTTTTAGTGCAGTGCGTGTGTCATGCCCTGTCCGTGTATAGACCTTTCCTTTCGAAGCCTTTGTCGGCATACCGACTCAATATCTCTCGGGTCCCTAATCGATCGCTAATCAGTCGAAGTTACGCCGGTTTTCCGCCGCGAGACTTTGACCAAGATATTGACCGGCGCCTTGACTTCGGCTCTGGCGCACAAATTATACACTGACTCCCGGCATTGACCGAGTCATCAAGGATTAACGGTTATTCCATGCCTAATTACGGCTTAAGCGACGACAAGTCAAGATCAATAGCGGACATTTATCGGTCAAATCATGCCGACTTTTCGTCGAGCCCTCGGACACGATCTTGACTTTAACGTCGGCTTTGTCGTAATTTACATCGAATGCTCGTTAAGACTCGATTACCCGCCAGACTTCTAGGATCATTTTTCTTTCTGGCCGGTGGGACCCGCTTGCCCTATAGGACCCTCGCCCCGAGGCCGTCCACCCCGGGAGGTCGAAATACGGGTGGAATACGAGGGGCTTATAGACGTAGTGACGGGGCCCACTGATCCGGGAATCCAGTAGTTTGCGAAAAAGAAGAGCAATCTTTTCCAACCGATTAGGTTCATAAAGCATGTTTTAAGTAAACGTGAACAAATAAGCGCATGTTGCATGAGCCTAAAGTCCAAACACCTACCCTCCTTCCATTCCCAGACATCCGAACCTTCGTGTCCTTTCCCCCGACTCACGCACAAAGCTTTGTTTCGGGCATAGGTCACCGTTTGTCGGTTGGGAAGAGTCAGCGCATCGTCGGCTTCGCCGTTTATTCCAACTCCGGGTTTGAATGTCCGCATCGGCCGGTAATGATAGGGATAACGTTGCTCCGTCCTCCAAAATCCCTCGAGACCAGACCCGTTGGATCCAGTTGGTAGAACAAATGAGACTTCGACATGAGGCCCAATTGATGACTTGCGGGGGTAGTCGCAAGTCGTGGTTTGACTATCAGTCTCATTTCCGATGGCACCTTTACCGCAAAGACAGAAGAAGGTTCTCCTCCTCTTCTTAATAGTCCGGATGCATCAAGATGCTACCCCAAGATTCCTATATTTCCACCGCGGGACTCTGCCCGCCGACTTACAGGGCAAGCGGCCCCCAAACAGCGATCGGGGACGAAAGAGTTCGGTATGCGTCGGTTGTCCCCTCTCAAAGTAATGGTCCCACTAATATCGGCTGAGTGATGAAAATCGAAACGATTAAAGAAATATGGTCGGCCATCAAATCCACTGGAAGAACGCCGGAAACGAGACAGCACCTGGATTGAAGAGGCCACACGCCACTTTGGGACCTTAACAATATCCCAACCGACAGGGCTACCTTGAAGGACAAACATATGCCCGTTCCCGGGACCTCAATATCTCTCATTATCCGGCGGAGTCCAATCACTCGCTACCCACGAGCCCCAGCCAGATCCCCGGACCGGTTCCACTCAAAGTCATTCCAAGCTCGGCACCCGAGGTCCCAAATCCGCCACCAGTAGTAGAACACATTTGGTGGGATATTTGTGGCTGTCCGATTGCCTTGAAAGGGACTATCGGGATTGGATACACGAGGACCGTCCTCACTAAGAAAAGAAAATTTCCTCCCGGCAAAAATTGAAGGAGAGATTCGAGGCGGTGATAACGGTGTGGGAACGCTCGGGGAGCCATCAGGGGATTTGATTATTATGTACTCCACTCAGTCGGTCTTCCCAAAGCAAAAGGGGATAAAAGAGCGAGAAAAGCCTTGCCAACGACGGAATTGAGACCTTCGGATACCGAGTGCTTGCGAGCGAAGTCCAACCCCTCGGGGGTCGGCCCAAGTTCGGTTGTCCAGCTCCCGAGTATACACCGATGAAGAAAAACCGACGCCCGATCTGGCGCTCCCACTCAATCAACATGTTGGCTGGAGATGGCAACCGCCACAAAAGGCATCGAGTATAACCCGGGGGCTTCGGCAAAGACTACGCCTCGCAAGAAAAAGGCACGAAGTGACCAGAAGCGATGACTCCCCATCCCGAGACAAGGACCAAATCTATGACCCTCACCTATATGGGAGTATGATCACCTTACTGCGATGAAGATTTGCCAAGAGATGTCTCCCAACACAATGAAGCTTTGTACATCACTATTCGGCTAACACCATGTCACTCCACAGGGTATTAGTGGACAATGGATCATCGGTAAATGTCCTTCCCTCGGCATGATGAGGGCCCTCCGCATAAATGAAAGGCGCGTGATCCCATCTACCCGGCGTCAAAGCCTACGGACGGTTCGTCTCGTCCCATTCGAGGACGGTGACTGCTGGAACTGCAGTACGAAACCCAAATGGTGCCCGCGAAGTTCCATGTAATGGATATCCCTCCGAGTTCACGGCCCTACTAGTGGCGCCCTTGGTTGCATCACATGAAAGCCATAGCCTCCACTCTCCACCAATGCGTCAAATTCATCAACCGGCAGGGAGACCTTGAAGTCATAAGGGGTGACAGGTTTCCTCATAGGGAACGAAGCTGAAACAATAGCCAAGAACGCCCGCGATCCAAACACCGGGGCTACATCCTTGAGGCAAGTCTCGCCGGCATCCTTTGGAATCCAGCATATGCCAACTATGTCGACACACTCAGCGAGCGGACTCAGAAGAAGTTCGATTCATCAAATTCAATTGCTATTTCCAACACTTGGAGGCGTCTTTGGAAGGAAATGCTGAACACCGCCGTGATACGGGCACACAAGTCCCGGTCCTCAATCACATTTGTCGGTATTCCGCAAACCCATTCCTTGGCCTCGCCTGCGAGAGGTTTTCATGATAAAAGTCGGCAAACAGACGGACTCGGCTCGAATCTATGAACGTCGTGTGGGACGTCCTCACTTGAACTACACGCCAAGCCTTTCCGCTCGAGTATGGGACATGAGATTTTCTAGCCGCTCACCGAGACGCAACGCGTCCTTACATCTGGATTGAGCGATCGAGATTATGACGAAACGGAAGTCCCCGGATTGAGGAAGATCCCTACATCCACATGCTCGGTTCTCGAGATGCCAAACACGGTTGATTAAGTTCGGACAAAGAGATGATAGCAACGGCGAAGAGGGAGCACGAGACCATGCCTTTCCCGAGTTGTGAAGCCACCAGCGATGCCGCTAAAGAATTGGGAAACCCTCTCGGGCCGTCCGCGACCAAAGAGGAAATGATCACCAAGCTTGGATTGGTCCCCGTCCTTTCGTGTCAACCTTTGTAAAGTCCTCCGAGTCTCTCATTGTTGAGTTCGAGTCTCTCGAGTCGTCAGGTGGCCTCACGCTGAAGACTACGAGTCTGCAGCCAACGTTGTATTCCCCTTCGTCTTGATGAAATGATGAACCTTTACGAGTATCCCTTAATTGCCACTTTAACTAATGATGAATTAACTAATAATCTAAAAACAGTTAATAACGATTCATTAGATAAAGAAAGCGACACATTAAATGAACAATATATCAAAGAAATCTTTAAGCGGGTTGTCCAGGAAGAGGAAAATCGAGCCCAGTGCCGAAGAGATTTTGACGAGTGTGAATTTGGGAACTGCGGAAGAGCCTAAAAGACGCAGATTGGCGATTTCTTCGAAGGAATCGAAAAAGATACTCTGCAAAGTCCTACAAAATCCTCAATTCAAGGAAAGTTGCCCTCTTCATCAAAGAAAACATCATGTGCAGATACGGGTTGCCGGCCCGAAATCATCTCGAGATAATGGATCCCACTTCGAAGGGAATGTGAAAAAGCTGGCTGGCGGAATTCCGAATAACCCGTCACAAGTCATCTCCTACGGGCCCCAAACCAACGGAGCCGTCGAAGCAGCAAACAAGACTCTGGAAAATATCATCAGGAAAATGGGCATCGAGGTAGAGATTGGCCCGAGAAGTTACACACCTGGCACTCTGGGGCTACTGAACATCAGTCGGAACGGGCGGGAAACACCGTTTGCCCTCACATACGGAATGGGCCGTACTCCCAATCGAGTGGAAATCCCCTCGCTCCGTATCTTCTGGAAAGCCGAATCAACGAGGTTGAATGGCTCCAGTCGCCATGACGAACTGGCCCTACTGGACGAACGCCGACTGAAGGCCATGGAACACATCCGGGCCTACCAAGGAAGGATGGCCATGAGCCTTCGACAAGAAAATAAAGCATCGGGAGATCCGAGAAGGTGATCTCGTTCTAAAAGAAAAGCCCCCAGTCCGTATCAACCCTCTCGGCAAATGGGAGCCTGTATGGGTCGGGCCATATGTCGTCCAGAAGATCTTCTCCGGAGGAGCCATGCAACTTGCGGACCTCGACGGGAATCCCTTTGTACACCCAGTGAATGGTGACAAGGCACCGCGGAGATACTACGCGTAAAAAAGAAAAAAAAAACAAACAACAAAAACAAACAACAAAAAAAAAACAAAAACAAAAAAAAAGAGTGCTAAAAGAGTAATACCCAACTAGGTTAGAAACCCGAAAAGGGCGGCCTAGGTAAAAAACAGGGTTGCACCAAAAAAAAACAAACAACAAAAAAAAAAACAAAAACAAAAAAAAAAGAGTGCTAAAAGAGTAATACCCAACTAGGTTAGAAACCCGAAAAGGGCGGCCTAGGTAAAAAACAGGGTTGCACCAAAAAAAAAAACAAACAACAAAAAAAAACAAAAACAAAAAAAAAAGAGTGCCAAAAGAGAAATACCCAACTAGTTTAGAAACCCGAAAAGGGCGGCCTAGGTAAAAAACGAGTTGCACCAAAAAACAAAAACAAAAAAAAAACAAAAAAGAGTTCACCAGTTTGAACTACGAAGACCTGAGCTCCTCAAAATGAGGGGAACGTAGGCAGCCGGAAACGGTTCGGTCTAAAGCACAAATAAAAGCCATACTTTGGCATCAATACAATTGATCAGACCATGAAAGCGTCTCGAAAAAACTCTAAAGCAATTCAAATATTCATTACAAGTTACAAGCTCTTTGATGAGTCTAAGCCCGATTCATTCCTACAGCGGCAACCTGCTAAAAGAAAACTAAGATGCATAATCAAACTAATGTGTCTGTCATGGCAAGAAAGGGATACTCGGAAACCTCAGAGTCACTCCAAGCCACTCGTGCTTGGCCTCTCCCTTCTTCTTCCCCCTCAGAGTCTTTCTCTTGAACCGGAAAAATGTCGGTATTCCTCCTACCAAGCTCTGGTATAGGAACAGGGTCTATCAAACCGGCCTCTGTCAGGGCCTTAGTAGCCCTAGCGTCATCCCTCATCTCCTGTAACCTAGCTGGTAACATAGGAGCCCTCCTCTCCTGTCTCTTGACGTAAGCCTCATAATCGGTCACAGCGTCTCCGCTCCTGTCATGAGGATTGACCCTCGCCTCGGCCCTCCTCCTCTCAGAAAGCGATCCAGGTCCTCCGCACCCATAATGGCCTCACGCCGTCTCAAAATAGCCACCTGAGTCTCTCCTAGATGCCCCTCGTACCAATCCAGTACCCAGTGGTCGAACACCGGTCTCGGACGCGAGAATGACCCGAGGAGGAAAGGCATCATACCTCCATGCTCGGGAAAGAAATGGAAACACCGAGGGATCATCCATGGAAACAGGAGCCACCACCCTGGTGGCTACATCATCAAAGCCCTCCAAAGGAACTGCTCCCAAGCCAAACCGCCTGGGGACCCAGCCGGAATGTAGAAACCGGACCGAGAAAGCCCCAAGCATAACCACATGGGACCCGTCTGAAGCACTCTACGAGTCTCCACCCGCCAATGAGGCACCGAGCCATCTGATATCTTCGATCTGGCGACCCGCCATCCAACGCTCCCACGAGCCACGATCATCAAAATCTACATCAACACCTCTCTGGCAAAAGTCCAAGGCACGATCATATCGAGAGGTTTCCCGAAGAACCCCCAAACGCTCCATCGGCCACGGGGTCAAGAGAAACGGGCCCCACCGTCTACGCATATACCGCCTCCAGGTAGCTAATCATCGAGAGCATGGAAGGTCTCCCCAAGATCAAAGGAATGACATCTACGCCGGCGGCGGTGAACAACAAACATCCCGTGGCTCGATGACGGATCCCAAAGGAATAGACCATGAGCAAAGTGCCGAACATGCAAAGTGCAAAGGCATCCCAATAGGCGTCATCCACCAAGCCTAAGCCCCTAAATACGTCGGGAAGACCGGAAATATCAAAATGGTCGGGACCGCGGATCATGCCTCGTGCTTCCTCGGGAAAGATGAAGAAGGTTGCACAACTTGTCAACGAAAGAAGCTCCTCGGACAAAGGAATTGCTATCTCCTCCACCTCAGAACCTCAAGCAAGGCCCGAAATTCTTCCACAGTCAGAACAATCTCGTTGAAGGAAAGGCAAAAGACATGCCTTCTAGTATCCCAAAACGAAGAAGAAGCCCTTAAGAGGTCATAATCCGGAACCAATTCTTTGAGAGACCACAAGCATCGTACCTTGTACCGTTCTTCAAAGAAAGACCTTCTCTCATGCATAATTTCCCGGGACCAATCCTTGAACTTGTTGAAAAATGACATTTGGGATTCTTGGGATAACTTTGAGGGAGCTTTTCTAAGGCTTTCCATGGTTTTTCTCTCTTCCTCCCCGAAAATGGTACATTTGAATTTGGAGGTTGAAGAGGATATTTGAATTTGAAATAAAGCAAGACCAGTGCGGACCAAAATTAAAGGACAGCATCGGATGCGGGATTCCTCCGCGCGGATGGGATTGCTTCCCGAGAAAAATTGCACGATCCAGTGCTACACCAAAAAAGGAATATTCCGTCCCGGTTGCTCGAAACTTGTGCAAAAACCCTCCCCAAACCAGTCCATATACCAAACACCCTTGCAAAAAAAAACAAGGCTCATGCAACACTGCATTCATATTGCATTGCATTCATAAATAAAATCTTAAATTATTACATCCAAAAAAAAAATGTGCATAATCTGTACAAATCTAAATCTCAAAAAAAAAAAAGAGATAATCAATCAGAATCCCCAGCGCCTGACGTCTGTCCCCGGTCCCTCTTGCGGCTCGGGCCCGCCTCGTCAGGAGCCCTGAAAGTCTCGGGCTCAGAATCGTCCTCATCTCCAGAAAGAGGCTCGTCGGGACCAACGGCACACTCGATAGGGTAAACCCGGATCCACAGAAGAAATCGAATCCGAAGGTGAAGGCGTCAGGACTCACGAACATACGGAGACGACCCACCATGCCGCGGACGTGTCCACTGCCGTACGGATCCCCAAGAATGACGTGATCCGAAGGCGGTGCCGCGCGGTGATCAATGAGAGGAGAAAGAGGGGTCTCGGAAGAAGTCTCCGAGGGAATAGGAGAAGCCTCCCGTCGGACGGAGTGCCGCCGTGGTCTCCTCGCCACTAGCTTTGAGGTGCCCCGCAAGCAACCATCCTCCGTATGAATCTCTTAGCCCCGATCACTTGCTTCGTCAGTGTCTCGACGACCACCTCCGAAAACTGCACAAAAGCAAAAGCGTCAAAAAAAAAAGAAGAAGTGATGCTAAAAATGATGAAACAAAAGAAAGAAAAGAAGGGGAAAAGGTGAAGCCATACCTTCATACCGGACGAGGCCGGAAAGCTCGCGGAAGCCGCTCGGGTGAGGGATCTGCACCCTCAATCGGACCCCATCCCTGGATGTAGGAAAAATCCGTCCGAGGGTACCGCGGGATCCCAAGCCCCTCCCTCTCTAAAACCTGAGGCATCCTCGGCCTCCTCAAGACGAACGTCGCATATGGCTCGATCGCCACGAAGTCCGAGAAGTCTTTGGCTGCTCGGTAATCGTCCCAGTCACGGGCCGATCGCTCGGGTGCATCATGTCGGCGGGAGGCTCCACCGGTGTCCTCAAAGGCGAGTTCACGCCATGCTTTGGCGCGTCACCCTCTCTCCCGAGATAGTAGACGTCGCAAGTCAAACCCCTCAAAATCCTCCGCGTGCCTTTGTCCGGATCTCGGCGCCCTTCAGGTGCGCTACCTCAAAGCGATCCCAGGGGAAGAATATCATCCCCTCATCCGTCTCGGCCTCCGTCAAAGGAAGGCAATCCGCGTACCTGAGAGTTGTACGCCCCCTGGAGCTTATCTTTTCCCGGGCAGGCTTGGACCAGGACTGCATGGCCGGATACGCCCCGACGTACGCCTCAGGCTGCCTCCACACCGTGACGTGGAAAAACTCCAACGCCCATACCTGCGAAAGGTAAAAATCCAATCAATCCAGTGCAAATAAAAGTGCGTGCTCAAAGGAAAGAGGGAAAGCAAAAGAGAGCTTATACCTCCGGAGCAAACTCGAAGCGATACAGGAGCTCACGGCCTTCCGGGCCGTATCTATCAAGAGCGAATGCACTCGGCCGGCCTCCCCCCAGGAAATATCTCCGACCGTCTCCATGTCCTCCAAGGACCTCAGCAAGGCAAAGACTGCCGTCCCCTCAGCATGCCCAAAGAGCGTGCTCGAAAAGGTAAACCAGAGGAAGGACCTAGCAATCTGCTCAGCCTCGTAACTCGCGATGGTCTCCACAATCTTACCGAAGACCACGGCATACTCCATCCCCATCCCCTTTTTGGGAATAGGGGAAAATCCAAGAAGAGCACAACGGATCGGCATCGCCTGTAGCCATCTCTCCACTCAATCTGCGTCCATTGAAGGACGGACCCGTGATCGCGGCATAGTCGGAAGGCGTAACGGTCGCCTCGCCCGGAAGAAGTGGAATGTGTGGGTCGCATCCCACCAATGCTGCGCTAGAGCGAACATCAAGCCCTTGCTCTTAGGGAACTTGACCAGTCCCCTCAAGCACTCGACGAACTCCCAAAGCCCCGTCTCGACAACAATCTGTCTCGGACTCGGCAAAGCTCCTCGGCCCGCATCCGAAAGCCGATCCCACAAGTCAATCACAGACTCCACCGATCCTCGAGTCTTCATCTTGTTCAGTTGCTCCGTCACAAAACGGTTTCCGCCCTGTAAAAAAAAAAAAGAGAGAAAATGTCAAAAGATTGCCTTTGCATTTACATTAAAAAAAAAATTTCGACAGCATAACAACATACAATGAGCATAGCCCCATTTTTCTCGCATGAAAGAAAACAATTTGCAAGTCCCAATGCATTCATCAAAAAAAAAAAGAGAGGATGCATTCCTACGGAAGTAAAAACTCCGTCCCATTTTCAAAAAAAATGCATACATGCATATCATCCATCTTACATACAACGGGAGGAAAAATCCGTCCCAATTTTCAAAAAAAAAATCCTAAACATACATACATCTCATATTGGCAAAATGCCCATTCTTTCCAAACAAAATGCATGCATTGCATCATCATTCATCAATATCAAAATTCAATTTCAAAAAAAAAATCATCATCAAGAACATGCAATATTCAATTCCAAAAAAAAAAAAAAATCACAATTCTTCGAATTTTCACATGAAATTTTCGAATTAAAAAAAAAATGTGGCGAAAATGCCAATTCTTTTCCCAAGCAAAATGCACATTTTTGGGACACTCACAAATTCATTGCAACATTGCATATTCAAAAAAAAAATATTCAAAAATCACCCAAAAATTTCAAACAAGAAATCGACAAGAGGATCAAGAGGATTCGAAATATACCGTTCGGAGATGCGGATCCGAAGCCAATGTTACTTGCCAGCATCGGGTGTGCTCCTCCGCACCGGAGGTGCGAAAGATTGTAATGCCTCCTCATCCGGACGAGCTCCAATCGCCTCTCCGCTATGGGACCACGTCCTTGGCCTTGAAAAGCGCCTTCCCCGTGTTCCATTGCTTGAAAAATTGAAGAAAACGGACGAATTTTGAAGCTTCTAGGGCCAAAAATGGCCTTTCTCCTCGTTTACTGTCTCCTCTCTCTCGGCAATTCAAAAATTGGGTGAGGAAGAAGAAGGGCGTTGGCCCTAATTAATACCCACGACTTTCCATCCCTATCCGCGCGGATAGGATTGCAAAGTCAAAATGACCCTTTTGCCCTTAAAATTTCGGGACTGCGCAATTCGGTCCCAAACTTGACAAAGTTAACTAAAGTTAACCAAAGTCGGCCCCTTGTCAAGAAAATCACCTCAGCGATGAAAACGTAAGACCGAGTGCCGAGAAAGATAACGAGATCCCGTATCTTTCATCAAAATCATCCCCGCAGAAGAAACGTAAGACCGAGTGCCCCGAGAAAGATAACGAGATCCCGTATCTTTCATCAAAATCATCCCCGTGCGGTCGAAACGTAAGACCGAGTACCACGAGAAAGATAACGAGATCCCGTATCTTTCATCAAAATTACTCCCGGCGATCAAACGTAAGACCGAGTGCCCCGAGAAAGATAACGAGATCCCGAATCTTTCATCAAAATTACCCCAAGCAAAGAAACGTAAGGCCGAGTGCCCCGAGAAAGATAACGAGATCCCGTATCTTTCATCAAAATCATCCCCGTGATCGAAACGTAAGGCCGAGTGACCCAGAGAAAGATAACGGATCCCGTATCTTTCATCAAAATCACCTCCGTGATCGAAACGTAAGGCCAGGTGCCAGAAAGATAACGAGATCTCGTATCTTTCATCAAAATTACCCCGGCGGTCAAACGTAAGACCGAGTGCCCCGAGAAAGATAACGAAATCCAGTATCTTTCATCAAAATTACCCCGTGATAAAGCGTAAGGCCGAGTGCCCGAGAAAGATAACGAAATCCCGTATCTTTCATCAAAATTACCCCTAAAGCGTAAGGCCGAGGTGCCCCGAGAAAGATAACGAGATCCCGTATCTTTCATCAAAAATTGCCCACGGCGATAGCCAAACGTAAAAACCGATTTCCCTGACAAATACGTCGATTTTCCCCAGTGAGGCTAACGAAATCCCCGGCGAAGTTAACGGAATCCCAAAAGCAGCGGAATCTCGAGTAGTACTCGAACTACGAAAGGGCTTGATTCCGCTAGGGATACATAGGTAGCCTATCATTAGGTCGGCCCCTCGGACCAAAACGGTCACCCTATCCTTCGACACGAGACAAAGTCCACCGAAAGGCCATTTCAAATTAAGGTCCGAGGCGCCTAAAAAGCCATCATCATCAAGGTCCGAGGCGCCTAAAAAGCCATCATCATTAAGGTCCGAGGCGCCTAAAAGGCCATCATCATCAAGGTCCGAGGCACCTAAAACGCCATCATCAAGGTCCGAGGCGCCTAAAAAGCCATCATCATTAAGGTTCGAGGCGCCTAAAAGGCCATCATCATCAAGGTTCGAGGCACCTATAAAGCCATCATCTCCAAAGGTCCGAGGCACCTAAAAAGCCATCATCATCAAGGTTTGAGGCACCTAAAACGCCATCTCCAAGGTTTAAGGCACCTAAGACGCCATCACTAGGAAAGCGATAAATCGCAATCATCCACGGGGAGGCAGAAAATGGTCATTCCTATCCCAGCCCAGGAGCGGATACCCGTCGAGGAAAATGGTCATTCCTATCCCAGCCCAAGAGCGGATAGCCATCAGACCAAAAATGGTCATCTCTTATCCCAATGAGTTTCTCTCCGGCCAGCAAAGTGCGAGAACTCGCTCATCAGTTCGAGGCACCTAAAGCGCCCATCATCTCTCGGGGTCAAAGACCCGAACTACGCAGGGCTTGATTCCCACTCGGGATACGTAAGTAGCCTATTGAATAGGTTCAGCCACCCGATCACTCGATCATCCTGCCAAATATGGAGCCTTACTCTTATCGACGACCCCGCTTCCTTCGAAAGCGCCGTCGCCGAGGGGCTACTGTAAGTGCTTATAAAAAGTTTATTTTCTCCCCAATTAGATAGATTATATGATAATAGGGTGTTCAAGTTCGAGTACTGAAAATGAAAATACAGTAACGGTAATATTTTGTTCCATAAGTTTTGTATGCTTTGTATTCATATCCGATTTAAACCAGATTAATTATTCCCTCCGCCCCAAAATTATCTTTCTATTTTTTTTCATTATAATGAAAATAATTTAAGCAATAATTTTAGCTTAATTTAATTATTCTTATATGAAAATCTAAAAACTGTTATTGTTATTATTTATAATAGTGTATCAATAATAAATTTTAAATTTTCATTATTAAGATAATAAGATTAATCTACAGTAAATTTATTTTCTCTCTAGCTTTGGGGCGAAATCCTAATTAGGGGTTTGGCCGCCGGCTGTTTCCCGGCCATATGGCCTCTTCTTCTTGTCTTGATCCGCCTTTAATGGCCCAAGGCCCTCCGTCTCGCCCGGCTTCTCCTAGGGTGGAGGTGTAAGTGCTCCAATTTGAGCTTGTTAGAATTTTCGTTAGAAAATTAACGAAAGTTATAACATTTCTAACAATTCCTAACTATCCTAACATTTCTAACAAAGTGAGGGTAAAATGGGCATTGTTATTTAAGGTTAAACCTTAAAAAGAATCTCAAAAGGCAAAACAAAAGAAGAAAACCATAAATAGAAATGGTTGGAAACACAAAAACTGGCTGTTAATTTGAATTTTGAAAAAGATTATTCTTCTTGTCCAAAGCTGAAGCTGCATTTAATGAACAGTGCACGCTGCCTGGACTTGTCCGCGCGGATGGGATTGTCATCTCAGGAGGGCTATAAATTGAGCCCTCCAGTCACAAAAAAAAAGAAAGGAAGAACACAATAGCAACGAAGTTCTGGCGAAATATAGAGAGAAAACAGTGAGAATTCTTCAAGAATTGTCACCTTTTTCTCTCCAATCTTTCCCAACTCATACTCATCCATTCACTCTCATATTCAAGCCTTAAACACTCATACACTCAAGCCAAACACTCAAGAACACAAGGAAGATTGGTAAACCCTCCTCTTCCTAACCCTAAATCTCATCCATGCATGCATCTTCAAACTACAAAATGTAGTTCTTTCATCTTTTTTCTCTAGATCTAAGAAGATCACCATGGAAGACCATCTCCATGGATGATCTTCTACAAAGATCAACATTATTTTCAAAGCTTTTCTTTCTTACTTGCAAAAATGCACTTTCAAAACCCTAAAAAACCATTTTCAAGCACTAAATCTTGATTTCAAAGGGTAAAATCCCCCTCCCCAAGCAAATGAAATGCTTAGTCCTAATGTACCCCAAGGATGGTTTGGTATAGTTGATTCACCACTAAAATGTCTAGTGATCACTAACCAAAATCTAGGGAAATGGGGACAAGCATGGATGCAAAACCCCCTTAAAATCATATTTTCTTTCTTGAGAAGTTGCTGTCCAGTAGCAATTTTCTCAGACCTCAGTCCATGGTCTTAATTTTTGGACACAGATGAACTTGGAATTTGGTGTTGACTACAAAACACTTTTTGTAGCCAACATCCAGAGCTTTCCATACATATTTTTACCTTATTTTTTGGGTGAGTAAAACTCCTCTTTTCAATTTTTCTTTCAGAGGCTAGTTCATCAGCTTCTGGGAATCCAGATCTCATATCTGAGGTTTCCAGAAGGTTTTGACCCCTCAAATCTTCTCCAAAATGGAAATTTCTTTCACACAAAGTTTATTCAAGGAGTCTAGAGAAACTTTCATTCTCTGAGTTCATCCAGATTATGAAGTTTTAGGACCCTTGAATCCATTTCAAAATCAGGTGTCTGCTGCCATTTCCTTCTGGCAGAAGTGACTTCTCAACTTCAAAAGGTTTTTTGAGTACCAAATCTCAAACCAAAAATTCTCCAAAAAATCATGGGATCAGTTTAAAGTCTTAAAAAGACATCCCAATTTTTACTTTTTCCAGTTTCAACTTATTTTGGCCAAAACACACACACACACACACACACACACAAATGATTTTCAGCTTGGAAGACTCGTTTTTACGAGGCGCGTCGGGTGCACACTAACGTCCTTCCCGACGCGTAACATGACCTCCGAACCTAAATCTCTGATCTCGGGCTTTTTTCAAAGTTTTGGCCCTTCAAAATTAAAATGGCGTGGCGACTCCGTTTTTTCCGGTTTTATTTGGTTTTTCAAAGAAACGCAAAAATCGAATTTTTCCCGCGAAAAAGGCAACACATCGTCACAGGAGGCGCCGTCTCATTTTGGGCAGCCGCCGTCTCCTTCAAAGGCAAAATCCTTTGCAAGCCTTTTCAAAGACTCCTCCCCTAATCCATCTGTGATTCCTATGATTGCTGCTTCCTCGCATTACGGTGAGACAGCCATTAAATTCCCTAAGGAAGTGATCAATGTTCTTGCAAAATCTTTTCTTTACACGTTGGTTGGTAAATTCTCCAAAGGCAGGCCGAACATGGAGGAAACTAGACGATGCTTTCTTAAGTTTGGTTTAAAGGCAGATTTTCAGCTTGGGCATATTGATGCCAAACATATTCTGATTCGGGTATCTCATGAGGCAGATTTCACTAGATTGTGGGCAAAGGAAGTTTGGCATGTAGGGGGTTTCATCATGAGAGTTTTCCGTTGGACCCCTAGTTGGAGACCCGATCAGGAATCTTCGTTATTCCCTGTTTGGGTGGGTCTTTCGGGCTTATCTAATCATCTTTTCAACAAGATGAGTTTATTCTCCATTGTTAAGGTGTTTGGGGAACCATTGGGTATTGACAATGCAACAGCAAAGGAAGTTTGGCATGTAGGGGGTTTCATCATGAGAGTTTTCCGTTGGACCCCTAGTTGGAGACCCGATCAGGAATCTTCGTTATTCCCTGTTTGGGTGGGTCTTTCGGGCTTATCTAATCATCTTTTCAACAAGATGAGTTTATTCTCCATTGTTAAGGTGTTTGGGGAACCATTGGGTATTGACAATGCAACAGCAAATCTGTCTAGACATAGCATGACGAAAGTTTTGGTTCAAGTTGATCTATTGGGTATTCGAGTCAATTTGAATCGATTTTGTCATCATTTGAAACTCCAAAATATTTGTCAACTCAATTTGTGAAACCGTTGAGATTTTGAAAGACATTTGGTTTGAGAATTTGGTAAATAACTATATTCGAAATTGTGCTTTGTTATGCCTTCGATTGTTATTTGAAATTTGTATCGTTTGATATTCCTTCAGGTCAATTCCTCCTTAGTAACCGGAGGGGTTGTATATGAACTTACTGGGCATTGTTCGCTCACCATTTCATCTTCTTTTCTTCCAGATTTCATATAGGAAGAATGTGAAACGGTTCGGGAGCACTTCATAATGAGTTCAAGGATCATTTTAGCTTATTTCATTTTAGACTCTTTAGTTAGTTATTGCAGTTATTTGAGAGTTTGGAAGACTTTAAAGATTTTGTTGAGCTAGTGGATTGTACTAGCCGTTGAAATTGTTATCGTTATCCACATTTAAGTTATTTCAAATTGTGGTTAGTGTTTGAATTATGATTTTAGTAGCCGTTGGAGGTTATTTTATTATAAATTAAGTATTATTATTGTTGTGAAAATTCAGGGTCGTTACAACCTACCTACTATTCAAAACAAGAATTAAGAAAAAATATTAATGAATATTATGACGCCACATTTTTGGGTTCTCACGTAATATGGATATATTGCTTGTATATGATATATAATGATGTTACCTATAACACAACAAATACAAGAATCACCGTTATAGACAAAGCCGCAGTTTAATCCAACTCATGCCCTCGGGTGTGAAATTAAGATCTCTGAAGGCTTAATAACCGAGAATAAGACTTGAAATATCTTAGTGAGTTGTGTGCTAGGGTTTAGATAATGTGGTTTACAATAGTGATTTTACACTTACCTTATACATGGGGACAAGGGATAATATATATAGTAAGAGGGAGTTGTTGATGATGTCAGCCATGTAGAATATCTTTGTCTTTTGACATATGACACGTTTCCGCGATCGGCGAGCTCGTGCAATAAAGTGAGATTTACTTAAGAGGGATGTATTTGATTGTACAAGGACAGAGGAAGCAAGCGATAGTTGGTGCGGCGCCTTACGCGCATTGTAGGCGTCTGAGCCACCATTTAATGTAATGTGGATAAGCCGGCTCTTGGTGTCAGTGTAGGTACATACCTTTGTCTCACTAGCTTTAACTTTAACCGGAAGTTTAATGGTAAAATCGGGAGTCTGATATAAGACCGCAGTTAACATAATTGACGCGGTCATCTTGTCGACGGTATTTATAATCGCGGTTTTAGATATGTCACGTCATACTTGACATTTGGATCAGATCAATATTAGGCCTGGTCTGAAAGATCTGGGCTCATCAAAATAAAAGAAAAGTGAGATAGAATATAATAAACAGTTAGTTGTTGTGAGTATAAAAAGCGGGACATATAAAAGAAAAAAATATTATAAAATTTTCTTTTGGCAAAGTGGCAATGAAATACCAAAAATGGAAAAGTGGATACGTTGTTATGGCGAAGAAGGGAGTACATATTATCAATGATCAATGGTCATATGACATTATAAAATAAAATAGTCCAATAAAAAATACTAATATAATAAAAGAAGAGAGAATAAATAAAAGAGATATTGTAATTATAAAAAGTAAAATAACAGAGGCGGAATGAGTGAGTGAGAGGAATATTAAGAGGATTATTGTTATGAGTATACTGAGTGAATTTCATTCAATATAAAATTTTCATGAGACGTAATAAGTCGATTGAAACGTAATAAGTCGAGTGGTGTTGTGAAAATCACGTTCTTGCGCAGCGGAATAACGGATCAAGCTTTGAGAATGAATAAATAAGATGTAACACACACGAAAAGTAAATCACACACAAAAGAACACACAAGAATGTTAACCCGGTTCGTTGCAACGACAACTACGTCCGGGGGCGCTACCAAGCCAAAATATTCTCACTATAATATTTTCAGATGTTTACAATCACAGCACCAATTTATTTCTAGGCTACCACATGTATTTATAGGATACAAGAAATCAAATCCTAGCAATAAAAGGATTCCTAACTTAAGAAAGTATTCTTCTTCCTTAACAAGTCTTCCCCAAATATTGCTTTGTCACAAGGAATCCCAAATCCAAGAGGAAATCGATCAAAATAGGAAAGCTGAATCGGTCGAGAATCGTACAGCGCGGCCGCCCTCCTACGAGCGCGTCCGCGCTAATATCCGTAAACTCCGGCTCCTTGCTCGACACTCCCGGCGCGGCCGCTCTCGCCCTTAGCGCGGTCGCGCACATGGTCGAAACTCTGCGAAATTCCTTCATGATTTGACTCCAAACCCAACAATCTCCCACACGGAGACAAACCATCCATGATACCTCGTCTTGAAACAAACAAATCTCAGTTTTCAGTGGCCAGCTAATGCGTTGGTAGCGCCCGGCCTCTTGTCTAGTTATCCAAGTGAATTGAAGCTGAGCAACGCTTCAACATAACTGTCGGTTCTACCATGCTCCGAATCTTCATTCCGAATGATCCTCCCTGCACATCCCCGCTCACTTGCGTGCTAACTATCGATCCTGAACAGCGCGAATCCACGTGCCCCACACAATCACAAGCTTGGAACCTTTGTGTGTTCTTTGCAACCCATCGCATCACCGTTCTAGATCCCGCTCCCATGTTGACCAAATTGGCTCCGCGTCGGCCGACTTCATTACCCAATTTTCTATCAACATACCGTTTAGTGAAATTTCTCCCACCATGGCGATCTCGGCCACCACCATTCATCATTGGGATGCGCCTTCGTTTCCCCCAACGACTCATGTTGCATGTGGTATACAACATATTTTCCACCCCGCCACGAGCCACCAAGCTAGCTCCGCGGTTTATCTTCCATGTCCCACAACCGAAGGTCACCACACAACCCTCCTTATCAAGTTGCCTTATGGAAATCAAGTTCCTCTTCAAATCCGGAATATGTCGCACGTCACGTAGCCGCAAAGCAGTCCCATCCGTTGCTTTGACCCGAACTACCCCCTTTCCAATGACCTTGACTGGATTATTGTCTCCCAAACGAACAACCCCAAAATCACCGGAATGTCTTGCTCCATCCTTTCGCACTAGTGCACGAATGAAACGTCGAGCCCGAATCCAAAACCCACGAATCCGTTGAACCTGCTCCCACTCCAAGATTAATGCATTCGCTAACTCTTGACAACATTCAATTCCTTCGCTCTCCGCCCGACCGCCGGACAACTTCTCCTAAAGTGCCCCTTCTCCCCACAATCGTAGCAAGTAATCACCTTCTTGCTGCCCTTACTCTTTTCACCGATATTCAGTGCTAGCCCCGATGTCCCTGCCTTACTCTTTCTACGAATTTCTTCGCCAAGAATCACATCAACGACATCCGCAAACTTCAACTTCACTTTTCTGTTGAAACGTTAAGCTGCTATCGCGATCGTATCCCAACTTTCCGGTAAAGAAGAAAGTAAAATCAACGCTAGTACCTCATCATCAAGAGTAACGACCACGGAAGACGGTTGGGTCAGCGGTAGATTTGAATTCACTTATGTGCTTTGTCGCCGACATGCCCTCTACCATCCTTATGTTCAACAGCTTCCTCATCAGATGAGCCTTGTTCGCCGCCGATGGTGCCTCGTACATGCTCGCCAACATCTGCAACATCTCCATGGTAGTCTTCGCCTCCAAAATATTCTTCGCGACATCCTTGGTCAACGTTTGCCTAACAACCCCTAACGCTTTCCGATCCAAGATTTCGAATTTTGCTTCCTCTATGTCATCCGGCTTTTCTTTTAATGGTAGATACAAATCCTTGTTCCACAAAACATCCTCGATCTGCGTCTTCCAAAAATTGAAATCCGTCCCATCAAACTTTTCGATCAACACCTTATTACCATCCTCCAAAGCTCCCAAGAAATCCATAGCAAAAGATAACCCAAGCAATGATTCGACAAAACCAAGAGCTCTGATACCAGTTGTTGTGAAAATCACGTTCTTGCGCAGCGGAATAACGGATCAAGCTTTGAGAATGAATAAATAAGATGTAACACACACGAAAAGTAAATCACACACAAAAGAACACACAAGAATGTTAACCCGGTTCGTTGCAACGACAACTACGTCCGGGGGCGCTACCAAGCCAAAATATTCTCACTATAATATTTTCAGATGTTTACAATCACAGCACCAATTTGTTTCTAGGCTACCACATGTATTTATAGGATACAAGAAATCAAATCCTAGCAATAAAAGGATTCCTAACTTAAGAAAGTATTCTTCTTCCTTAACAAGTCTTCCCAAATATTCTTTGCCACAAGGAATCCCAAATCAAGAGGAAATCCGATCAAAATAGGAAACCGAATCGATCCGAATCGTACCAAGCGCGGCCGCCCTCCCTACGAGCGCGTCCGCGCTAATATCCAGAAACTCCAGCTCCTTGCTCGACACTCCAGCGCGGCCGCTCTGGCCCTTAGCGCGATCGCGCACATGGTCAGAAACTGCTCCTGCGAAATTCCTTCATGATTTGACTCCAAACCCAACAAGTGGAACGCCTAAAATAACAAATTGTGCTAAGTTGAATGGGACAGAGAGAGAAAGTATACTCCCTCAGTTCCGGTAGAATTCGCACAGTTACTGTTTGCACGGGAATTAAGGAAAAAGTTAGTGGAGAAAATGTTGTGAGTATGAAAAGTGAGATTGGAGAGAGAAAGTTGGGTAGGAAATAGTGATTTGATTGGTGTTGTGAGTATAAAAATAAAATAGGAGAGAGAATTAGTGGGTGAAATAGTAAATTTTTTTTGTCATTTTAGGAAGTGTGTAGTTTGTAATGGACACCCAATGAAAAAAGTGTACAGGTTGTAGCTGGACGAAGGAAGTACTCCCCCCGTCCCACTCCAAGTGTCACTTTTTATCCAAAATGACGTTCCGTTTAAAGTGTCACCTTTCCTAAAAAGGAAATGTTTTATTAATATTTTATTATCTCATCCACTATTTCCTCCACTAATTCTCTCTCCTCTACACTTACAACACTTTTTAAATTCATTATTTCCTCCATTAATTCTCTCTCCTATTTTTAAATTACACTCACAACATTTTTTCTTTCCATACTTTTTCTTAATTTACGTGCCACCCTTAAAAGGATGACATTCTTGATGAGACGGAGGGAGTATATAAAAGTAGTGGATGGAAAACTTTGGTAGTGACAAAATAAATGGGGGATGAATTTATTTAAGATGCATCAACAACCTTCCGACACCCCCACGATAGATAAATAATTTGATCTATAACTGGCCTCAAACACCCCCCATTAAAGAAGTACTATGTACCCTCCATAACATAACTCTTTTATTTTTATTAAAAAAAAAATTAAAATAAAATTAAAAAATACTCATTTATTTCTATTTCGAAAAAATAAAAATAAAAAAATCATTAGTTTGACTAAGGTTTTGCCCTGGAACTGGTGACATATTTTACCTTGATCAAGTTTGGCATGGCATGGCATGGCATCCTATAGTTACCATCACATGACTATCCATATCCAAAGCTTTTATCAATATTTTAAAAATTGTTCGCCTAGGCTTCTCTTAAATGCTAAACAACCGTTAATTTGTTGCGTTTAATTTATAACCCGTTTAATAATGTCTTTAGGGCTCGTTTGGTAGGTCGATAGGATTAGCCTGTATTAATAGTGAGAAATTATTAATCAGGGGATTAATAATATCACCCCTTTTTTTGGGATTAATAAGAAGGGGATAAGAGGGGATAAGAGGTTACTATTCAGGTTGTTAGAAATAATACAGTGGTTGCATTTAATGTACCAAACATCAAACTTATTGGATTAATAATCCTATCCAGTCTAAGAAGGGCTACCAAACGGCTCCTTAGTCAGAAAATAGTCGCCTAGGTATCTTACATGCCGACCAGTCGTATTGAGCACTGCCTACCGCCGAGATCTATCTTGTTATTGTAATATTTTGTATAAAATATTTTGTCATAAAACGTCGTTTCTTGTCGTTTCTTATCTGTGTAAATTTCAAAAAAGTCTCGAACTGAAAACTTCGGCGGTCATGAATGAATTGATTCATTTGAGACCATTAGGGGTTGTGTGGTTCGGTGGAAAAAAAGTGAAGGAATGGAATGGTCAATGAAATTGAATTCCTTAGGGAATTGGAATGGAAAAAAAAAAAACTGGTCAAACCCCTCTGTTTGGTTGGCACGGAATGAAATGAAATTGTCATTCAATTCCTTGGCAAATCATGTTTGGTTTGAAAATACAAATTATAAGAATGGAATGAAAGCATATAAAATGAACAATTTACCCTTTTTTTTAAAAAAAATATTTTTTTGGGGGGGTGGGGGATAGGGGGTATGCAAAATGAGTAAAAAATATTTTTTTTTCGTGGGGGGAGGGGTGGGGGTGGGGTAGGTAGGTAGGGGGTATGCAAAATGAGTAAAAAAAAATTTTTTTTCGTGGGGGATGGGGTGGTAGGCAGAAAAAAAAAATTGTGGGAGTGGGGTGGGGGGGTAAGCAGAAAAAAAATTTTGTGAGGGGGGGGAGGGGTAGGCAGAAAAAAAAAATTTGTGGGGGTGGGGTGGGGTGGGGTAGGACAGGGGCTGATTGGGGGTGGGTAGGGGTGGTTTGGGTTGGAGGTATTTTGGTCAAAAAAATTTTTTTTTTCCATTTCCTAAGGAATTGGCCATTCCTCTCATATATGAAAGGAATGGCAAATTCCTTCCAAAGAGGAAATTGACCATTCCGTTGGAATGAAAATTTTAAAATTTCTTCAACCAAACAAGCCAAATAATTTTGGGGAATGAAATTGGACATTCCATTTCTTCACTTTACCACCGACCAAACGTCTCCTTAGGGTATCATATAACGCAAAAGTTTCATTGTACATTGTAGTAAAGAAAAAGAAAACGTAAAGTAAAGAAGATGATAGTAGCATAAACTCGGGGAGGAAGTTGTACGATGAAGTCTAAAAAATAAAAAATATAGTGGTATTAGCCTCTCCCCTATTTTTTTTTTTTGTTACTCCCTTCGTCCCAGACCAAGAGTCCTACTTTTCTTTTTGGTCCGTCCCAGACCAAGAGTCCATTTCCTTAAATGGAAAGTTTTCCATATATTTATACCCTTATCATCTCCATATATTTACAAAAAAACCATTACTATTCCTCCCACTCATTCTCTCTCCTATTAAATATTATTAACTTTTACATTCTCTCTCTTATTTCCTACCACACATTTAATTTTTACATTCTCTCTCCTATTTTCTACCACACATTTAACTTTTACATTCTCTCTCCTAAAATTTTCTACCTACTTTAAAAAAAATTCTTAAGAAGCGTGAAATCCCCCCCGAGGACCCTTGGTCTGGGACGGAGGGAGTATATTTTAAAAGTGGAGTGACGTAACATACACATTAAAAAGTTAAAGATTGACTTAAGTTAAATTTGTTAATTTCTTAAATATTAGTTAAAATATGTAAATATTGTATATATTATAGTTTAAGTGTATTTTATTAATTAACCTACTAATCAAATATTAGATATCTTTTAGTATATTGGTTATTTTATAGGTATCTTTCAGATAAGGAAAGAGTCCATGATAGAAAGGATTGACTTGGTTGACTAAGGAAGGTAGAAATCTAATTATGGAAGATCTTCTCAAGCAAATCATCTTCTACAAACAAGGACCTCCTTGCCTATAAATTCAGGCTGAACGTGTTGAGAGTCAACACCGACTCTAGATTTATCTAGAATATTCTAGAGCTTTCTAAAATGTTCTACCGACTCTAGATTTATCTAGAAAATTCGAGAGTTTTAGAATGTTCTATTAACCCCTCTTTTAGAATATAGAAGAAGGCTCCAGATGAAGAAGAAAGGAGAAGCTTTCATACTTGAGAGAGGAGCCCAAATGGGATGGAAGTTTCTGGAGAGTTGGGGGTGATTCCTTAAGCAACTTAGGATGAGTATAAATAGGGAATTGACTTTCCCAATTTGTGCACTCGTGAGTTAGAGTCCAGAGAATAAGAATTGAGTGTAGGCTCCTAATGTGAGCTACAATCTAGTGTGGTGAGTGTATTAATGTGTGCAAGAAAGCATTTGTACTTTATCCATTATAAGTAATTGTGTAGTAATAATAATAATAGTGTTTATTATTATTACTTGTTGTTCATTAATTCGGGTACCGAAATTCAACAATTTGGTATCAAAGCGGTACGATCCGGGATCGCGGGAACCGTTGTTGAGGCGTTGTTCGGGATCATGCAGGTGCACAGTAGGAGACTGTGAAGCTCGTGGCGGGAGACCAGGCTTACTTGGTGACGTGCACGGAGGCACTACCAAGTCACGATGGTAGATCCGGCAAGCCTATTTGGTGGAGTCATGAGACTCAACAATGGCAATTATAAGTATTGGCGAACGTGTATGCAGTCGTACTTACAAGGACAAGAGTTATGGAATGTCGTGGGTGGTAGTGAGACCACGCCACCGGAAAAGGAGGACACTCAAGCATTCCGAAAATGGGAAGCGAAAGCCGGGAAGGCTATGTATACGCTAAAGATTAGCGTCGAGAATGAACCTTTGGAGCATGTCGAGGATGCACAAACTCCAAAAGAGATATGGGATATGCGACGTTATTTTCGAGGACTAATGAGGCTCGTCTCCAGATGCTCGAGAATGAGCTAATGTCGACTACGCAGCAAAATCTAACAGTAAGTCAATATTTTCATAAAGTTAAATCTTTATGTCATGAGATCTCGAAGTTAGATCTAGACTCAAAGATTAACGAGCAAAGAATGAAGAGGGTAATCATCCATGGGCTGAGACCCGAGTTTAAGGGGTTAGTTACGGCAATTCGTGGTTGGGCCACACAACCATCTCTTTAAGAGTTAGAGAGTTTGCTGGCCAGCCAGGAAACGCTAGACAAACATACATCTAGGCCTTCAACGCCAAAATCAATGAATTTAAAAGAAGCACTCTTTAGCCACCGAGGTCGCGGAAGGCAACAAGAACGTGTTGCTGCGGGATGGAAAAAGAAAGATGAGATCCAAGACGAGCATGAAGGTCCGAGGTAAAAAGGATGCTCTCACGCAGGGGGAGCGGAACCAAAAAATAAAGATGATTCTCGACTAGATAAGTGGAGACGAACCAATGAATGTTACAACTACGGTCGTAAAGGGCATTTCCTAAAAGATTGTCCGTTCAGAAAGAAGGTTGCTGAAGGAAATGTTGTCACCAATCAAGATCCCTATGATAGTAAAGAAGAATGGGACATGGAAGCTTCCTTCGCAGATGTAAGGCTTCATAAAAATGATCCAGAAGAAGAAGAATGGTTTGAAGACCATGCCTATCCAGTTATCGGGGATAATTGGATTGATGGCGTGAAAAGTGATGACGAATTTGACTTCGATGAAGGTAGATGGTTTGAAGATGTAGCTGTCAAGATCAATGTTGGATGTGAGGATAGTCTAGACGACAACAACATTGCTAAAGCATTAGCATGCTTCCACGATGTCGGCTCAGAAGAAGGAATAATTGAAATGATCGATAAAAATTTAGATGCTCCAAAGCTCATAGACGAAAAGAAGTTAGAGATAAAGGGGGAGCAACATCAACAAGATTCAACACATGAACAAGCTCGAGAGAAATCACCGTTGAATGTGGATATCAAGAAGCAATCACAATTGCTCCAAGAACGATCGGGAGTAAGCAATGTCACGAACGGGCACACGAAAAAGACGATTGGAGAGAAAGGTAAATGGTCAAGGAGCGCCGATGAAGAACAAAGCCAACAACAAGGATCAAGTGGGAGAAATCCGCTCGTACGGTTCAAGAAGAAAGAGTCAGTGTTGAGGGGGAGTGTTGAGAGTCAACACCGACTCTAGATTTATCTAGAATATTCTAGAGCTTTCTAGAATGTTCTACTGACTCTAGATTTATCTAGAATATTCTAGAGCTTTCTAGAATGTTCTACTGACTCTAGATTTATCAAGAAAATTTGAGAGCTTTAGAATGTTCTACTAACCCCTCTTTTAGAAGATAGAAGAAGGCTCCAGATGAAGAAGAAAGGAGATGCTTCCATACTTGAGAGAGGAGCCCAAATGGGATGGAAATTTTTGAAAAGTTGGGGGTGATTCCTTAAGCAATTTATGATGAGTATAAATAGGGACTTGACTTCCCCAATTTGTGCACTCATGAGTTAGAGTCCAGAGAATAAGAATTGAGTGTAAGCTCCTAGTGTGTGTGGTGAGTGTATTAGTGTGTGCAAGAAAGCACTTCTACTTTGTCCATTGTAAGTAATTGTGTAGTAATAATAATAATAGTGTTTATTATTATTACTTGTTGTTCATCAATTCGGGTATCGAAATTCAACAGAACGGATCATTCATACCACGATTTTTGTGCTTGAAATCTCTAGAGTTCCAAAGAATAGAAGAGATTTTTAGTGTGAGAGATTGTTTGGTATTTTAGTGTGTTTTATTCTTCTCTTGTTAGGGTTTTCTTTGTAATCATTATTTAACTGAGTTTATAAGAGAAGCTTTTGATTGTCTACATCAAGTTGATGTGGATAAGTGTTTAAAATCGTGTTTTTACTTTGAATAAAATTGTTATTCCGCTGCTTTAGTACTGGTGTTAGTGCTGGTGCTATCACACCATGACTCACACGAGGTACTTTTGTTGTTCACTGGTCGATTTTAGCTACTAAATTTCTTTCATATTCATAAAATTTTAAAAATATATATTTATAGTATTTCGGGTAAATTGCAACTTGGTTATCCATGTTTTGCAAATAGTTGTAATGTGGTTCCTAACGGTGTATTTTTTACACCCCTAGCCAATATTGTCAATTTGATGCAATTTAATGTAAAATCAGTTAAAAAGCTAACTTTCATTAAATAAATATGTAATGTGCTTTCACATGTCTTTTGAGCGCAAAAAAGACATTTCACTTGAAATTTAGATAACCCCCCTCAAGTATCCAAAAAAAAAAAACCTCTCTTTCTCATTATCTTCTTCCTTCCTTTCTTGTTCTTGCACTATCACCCCCACCACCACCACCAGGGGCGGATCCAGGGGGGCAGGTGGGGGCACTCGCCCCCCCCCCCTCCAGCGGCGGAAATGCAGTGGAATTTTTTTTTTTTGCCCCCACCATATTTTTGTTATATATGTATATATATAATTAACTTCAAGATTAACACCAGTGAGTGGTGTGGTTCAGCGGTAGAAGGGGTGAAGTTAAAGCCTTTGGTGTTTCCTTTCAGATCCATGTTCAAACCCTGCTACCTACATTTTTAATTAATTTTGTCTTCCATCTTTGCTATTCTTTCTCTTAACAGTTTTGTTTTTCTCTTTCTCCTAATTTCCTCACATTTTTTCAATCTTAATTAATTCGTTAGGCTTTTTTCATTTTTTTTGTTTTTGGTCTTTCTTCCTATTATTCCAAGTTTAATTATTTACTTTATCATTTTTGTTAACTAAAATACATTGTATTTCATGAATCCGATCCATTTTTTACTTGTCCGACCCGAAATTTTTTTTTCGGCGGCGTTGCCCCCGAACCCCCGTGTAATCTTGCCCCCCCTCGGTCAATTCCTGGCTCCGCCCCTGACCACCACCACCACCACCACCAATCCAAAACAAATTGTATTCAGAATACAACTATCTCATCCAAATTCAAGTTCCAACTTAATCAATTCCTCCAAAATCCAAATATAAATGAACAACCCATCTCCAAAGTCAAAAAATATAGAAAAAAAAGAAAAAAAATCAACCATTCATATTTGGAAAATGATTGTTTGAAGAGGAATAAAGATTCGAGCTTCAGTCACCGGAAATAATGGAGGAGTGTGCCGGCGTTGCTACTTAGTATTTGCAGTCGCCTGCGTTGTTGTTGAAGAAAGGAGATGAAGGCGGACGGGTGAGAGGGTACGCGATGGGAGCAAGTGGGGGAGAGGGAAGTGATGGAGGTCGAGTCGACGATGAGAGGGATTGCGGTGGAAGTAGGCAAGGAAAGGGAAGAGGAGGCGGGAGATGAATGGTAGTGAAACAAGGGTTCAAAAGGAGTAAATCTTGTCATGTGAAATATCGAATTTGCCCTTTAAAAGATACTACCTCGGGCCCACTTGAAAAGACGTGATTTGCACGAGAATTAATGAGAGTGTATAGTTGAGTAAGTGTTATGAGTATGAAAAGTTTGCACGAGAATTAATGAGAGTGTATAGTTGAGTAAGACTAGGTACAATGGTTTCATACCACCCCTCCATTTCATCTAACACTTTTTACACTTTTTCTCATCCACCTAATATTTCATCTATCCATTTCATTTACCACCACTCCAATAACTAACTTAAATCAAATTTCAACTCCCTCCAACTCATCATTCTATACCCCACCACTTTGAGTTTTTTTTTTTTGTGTCCAAATCAAATGAAACTTACTCCCTCCGTCCCATTAGTAATGGGAAATTTACTGTAGACACGGGAATTAAGGAAAAGTGAATTATAGTGGAGGGAATAGTGAATTATAATGGTGTTGTGAGTATTAAAATAATGTAGGAGAGAGAATGAGTGGAGGGAATAGTAAAGATTCCTTTCCATTTTAGGAAGTTTGTGGTTTGTAATGGGACGACCAAAAAGGAAAGTTTGTGGTTTGTAATGGGACGGAGGGAGTATATAATTTGTAGGGAAAAAAAATGATGAATTTTGGTGAAAAAAAAAATTAATTTACTAGGTGATAATTAAACTCAAATTGAAAAATGAGTGTTTTTTTTTTTTGTATCCAAATCAAATGAAACTTATACTCCCTCCGTCCCACCTCAGGGTTTAACCTTTCCTTTTTGGGCCGTCCCACCTCAAGGTTTAACTTCCTTAAATGGAAAGTTTTCCATATATTTATACCCTTATCATCTCCATATATTTACAAAAAAACCATTCTCTCTCCTATTTTCTACCACATATTCTCCCACTCATTCTCTCTCCTATTAAAAATTTTTAACTTTTACATTTTCTCTCCTATTCCCTACCACACATTTAACTTTTACATTCTCCCTCTTCAAATTTTCTACCCACTTTAACTAAATTTCTTAAAAAGCGTGTCCACCTCAAGGTTCAACCTTGAGGTGGGACGGAGGGAGTATCAATTTGTAGGAAAAAAAAATGATGAATTTTGGTGAATTTTTCTTTTTATTTTTAAATCATTTATTATGAGATAATTGAGTTTAAATAATTGGGTGAAAAAATAATAAAGTACGGACCAATGATGGTTTGACACGTGGCAAGTTCAGGAAAAACAAAAAAAAATAACCTGCGCCTCACGCACCTATCCGGAGCGTGAGGTGCACGCGCTTTGTACCCCTCCAATTCCAAGCCGACACGTGTCCAATTTAAAAAAAAAAAAAGGCTTTCATACGGGATGAAAACTTTCATCCCGTCAATCCATTCAACCAAGTTTTAATACCCCATTGGAGTGGTGAGCTGGATGAAATGGGATTTCATCCCCCATTTCATCCCCCCATTGTAGCTAGTTTAAGTGTTATGAGTATGAAAAGTGAAGTATGAGAGAGAAAGTGGGATAGGAAATAGTAAATGGTTAGTTATTGTGAGTATGACAAGTGAGTTCCATGAATAAAGAAGTATTAAAAATTTTCCATTTTGGAAGTGTATCTTTTCAAATGGGACACCCAAAATAGAATTTTGTGCCTTTTCAAGTGGGATAGAGGGAGTATGTACATAGCACAAGACTGATCTTTTTTAGCAAAAGTTAGTTTTTAACTGATTTTACATTGAACTGCAACAATTTGACAATATTGACTAGGGGTTGTAGAAAATACAATTTTGGAAACCACATTGAAACTATTAACTATTGACAAAACATGAATAACCACAAGTGGCAATTTTCCCTAGTATTTTTTATGGTCCATCAATAAATTTCTTATAATTTTATGAGTATAGTTAAATTTTCATTTTGAAAAAGAGGTAGAGTTTACATGGCACTCAATTATGGAGGGTTCATAAATGAATGTCGATTTCTTTTTTAAAAATTGCTCTTAATTAATCAAAACTCAAGGCAAATTTGAAAAAAAAAAAAATTGACATTCGATTAGGGACGGAGAGAGTAGTAGATGAATGGTAAGGAGAAACTGGGAAGGACACTGGGGAGATATTTTGAGATGGTAGCTGGGCAGCCTTGCATATAACCTTCATCTTCTCAAAACCTTTATTGCTATAGGGTCAGTCCTGTCTTATCTAATCTCCATTCTAAAATGTCAATGGCATTATTTAAAGAAATGTTCCAGAATACTATGGATAACCCTTCAATTAAAGCTTATGTTTTTAGCTATTCCTTATATCTCATCAAAAATGAATACTCCCTTCGTCCCGGTGAAATGCGCATAAAATGAGATGGCACAAGAATTAAGGTAAAAGGTGAAAAAGATGATGTGTTGTGAGTGTAAATTGTTGGGTAGGAGAGAGAAAGTGGAGTAAGTGAGTAATTGTTGTGAGTAGAGACAAGTGGGTCTCATTTCCATTTTGGAACTTTGCAGATTATTGTGGGATGCCCAAAAGGTGTCTTTTTGCATATTATTGTGGGACAGAGGGAGTATTATTTTTGGGATTTTGAACTGTTACGACGAGAGTTAGCTCTGATTCTCCAGTGAAATGAAAATCAGATAACGATATGTAAAAAGTGTGCTATACAATATAAAAATAAAAAATATTTTTAACATTCTTAATGTATGTTTTATATGCAGTGCTAAATAATTCACATCACATTTAGTACAAAAATATGATTTTATATTCGTTCAAAATATTTTACATTTGGTAATAGATTTTTCACATCACATTGTCTGGTATTGAGCGTTGCAGCCTGCAGCGCGCTGGAGCTAAGACTCCCTTGTAGCAGACCCACGTCCTTATTTTTATTCTTAATGAAGAAAAAATGGAAATTTATTTTAGGAAAGAAGCAATACTACTTTTTGCTTTCAACAGTTTAAGGTTCATGATGAAAAGGATTAAAGGGTTGAAACAAACCATGAAAGGCTGTAATTATTTGTTATAGCTTTTATTAGGGACTTGAGGTGGTTCAGTCGGACTGTACAACAAATCGTACTACAATCTGATTGCATCACGACAATCCGTGTTTGTAGAAGTGGGTAAAAAGACAATTTATGAATAATCCAAAGGCCAAGAACTTGATTGCTAGGCAGGATCCCTTTCATTACAACCTTTAGTTTCTTGAAATGGTTTTACAAGCCACATGAGTACCAAAAGATGGGGAACCAACACACAATAAGAGTCTCCAAGGTATCATGGTTAGCCGTGACAACGGGTCAGTTCGTATCGGATTGGACCTGATCCGAACCCGATCTGAATCTTAATTTTGTCGATTCGAACCCGACCTGACCCAAAAACTTAAAATCCTGCGACCAACCCGAATTATACTAAAAGTCTATTTTTTTTTAGCTCAAATATGATTGAGTAAAATTTATTTTTAAGCACAATGTTTAATATTCCATAGAAAATAGTTAAAAATCTCACTTACAGACACAAATAAAGAAATAAAATTTAGGAAAATGTTAAATATATTTTATTTATCTTTTAGATTAACCTTTTATTTATGGTTCGGGTCGGATTCCGGACGAGACGGTATGATTCGGGTCGGACATAATCGGGTTTCAGTCGGTCAGCAACATGATCCGAGCTCGATCCGAACCCGATCGAATTTTAATAATTGCAAACAAACCCTAATTTTTCGGATCGATTCGCGTTCAGATTGGATTCGGTCAAATTGTCGTCCCTAATCATGGTTTTGCACTTTTGCTGTCTAGGGTATAAAGAACATTACAATAGAAAGAGTCACTAAATATGACCAAATTCAGACCAGCACTAACATGAACACTTTCTGATGTCAATATTGAACTGATTAGAGAACATTCCTTTTATTCTATCCAATGAATGAATTTAATGTGATTGTTTAAGTTTAGGTTGTTGTTATTATCTCAAACGACATACCTATAACACATGCAACCCACTGAAGCAAAAAAAAGGGGGATCTATATGTACATTGTTTGAACCATGGTAAAATTGCATTAAATTTAGACTATTTTTTTCATTTAGAAAAGCAACATTTATTTTGAGACGGATAAAAAGGAAATTACAACACACTTATTATTATGGGAGGGAGTATTGCACAAGTAACAAACTTAAAGTTAACCCACCTATCTGTAAGTACCTCATTCTAGAAATTCCCTATTTCTGGCATCTCTTGAGACCTAGAGGACCCCTAGACACATTTAGGGTAATCCAGGGACCTTTCTGTACCTTTGGACTTGCAAGATACTCAAGAACAATTTGCAAGATAATAGAATTAAAAATGGAATTAAATTATTTGATAAGAAAATTAATCTCAAATATTAAGGAACACTCACATTTCAGATTCAAATCCAATATTCCAAAATCCTTCAGGAGTTAAAGGAGGTGCGTACCTATACCGATGCCTAGAAACTCCATCATGATGCTCACAACGTGGATTCTGTTTATTACCACTTGTGCCATTGCCACCAGCATCAGGAAGAACAGCATCATAGAACTTCTTGCACTGCTTGCACTCAACTCCTTTCAAGTTTTCCCTCTCTGCTTTTTTCCTTACCGGTTCCACATACTTGAACCCTTTTGTTTCAGTCACTGGAGGTGGTATTTGCTGCTTTTGTAAACCAAGATTATTAGCACTTACATCTTGTGTTTCATCGTCAGAGCTGTCGAAAACCATGTCTTTGGGAACAGGGCCGGGAAGTTGATGGATTTCTTCCTTTGTGGCCTTCTTGAAGTTCCCTCTGATGTTTTCCAATGGGGTATCAAGAAAATCATCGTGGGGGTCTGGCCCACTTCGATTCTGGTGGGACCTGGTTTCTCTCCAATGTGAAGTTGCACGCTTTGTTCCCGCTAGTGAGCTTGATGATGGGTTACTGATGGTTTTTGGTGCAACTGAGGGAGTTGATATACAAGGTGAGCCAAAGCTTGACCTTTGAATTGACTTGGCACCATTGTTATCCTCCAAGTTGTTTTGATGCACATTTTCTTTGGTCACTTGACAGGCAAGAACCGAACCATTTGGAATTTTTCTCTCAGTTTCTATGACGAGAGACAAGAAAAGTAATCAGCAACAAGATAAATGCATTTGAAATTTGCAATTTCAAAACAAAATAAAAAAATATTGTCTATAAAGACCAGCAAGTTTAAAGTATTATGTCAATGTTTACCAGGTGAAACTAATTGATTCTGATTAATGCCAGTTGTGCCTGGTTCATCCTTAGTGCTGGTTCGGGTAATCATATTCTCTGGTGTAAGACCATCTTTTGCAAGCAGATAGTTGTACTGAGACTTGAGCCGCTTATAAGTCTCAACAGCTACTCTCATTTTGTTCTTTTCGCACCGTAACTCAGCATCTCTAGTTTCAATCTGCTGAAGCAATTTTTTGTGCAACTCGATTTCTTTGGTTGACTCGTTTGTCTCTCTAAGATTCCCTTGAAGCTTACAAACTTTTTCCTCCAAAAATGTTAGTTTGACCAAAAGCAGTTTTTTCTCCTTCTGAAGCTCTTCCATCTCCTGCCTAGCCTTCAATATTTCAGAATCATTCTGTTGAAGAAACTTCTGTTGCATATTTTTGCTTTCTTCTACTTCTTCAATTTTCTTGTGAAGTTCCCTTTGGAGCTCATTGACATTTTCCTGAAGATTTCGTATTTGGCCTCTAAGTTGTTTATTCTCAACTTCATAATCATCCACAAGCTGCCTATTATTTGATAGCTCTGAGGCTTGCAATTCAATTTTCTTGGATAAATTTTCTTGCAACTCCTTTCCCTTCTCCATTTGATCTGTCTTTTCTTTGAGCCCCTTTTGGAGATCTTCTACTTCCTTCTCTAAATCTTCAAGTTTGGCTAAAAGCTCAGTTGTCCTTTCTTCATTCTCTCTCAGTTCCATTTCTTTCTGCAATATCAATGAAGCCTTTGACTGAACCATTTGAACTAGATGGTTATGTAACTCCATTCCCTCATCGACTTCCTTAGACTTCTTCATGAGATCCAACCGCAACTCCTCAGTTTCAAGGTCCAGATTACGTTTTTTCTTTCGAATCAAATTATTTTCCTCTTCAAGCTCCTTCATTCGCCTTTCACTATGAAGTATCACAGAGGATTTGGACTCGAGAAGCTTTCGTAAGTCCTGTTCTAATTCCCTTCCTGCAGCTATCTCTCTGGCCCTGTGTTTTAGTTCATCCTGAAGCTCCTTAACACGCTCTGGCGATTGAGCCAACTTCAGGTGCCGGTTTTCATCCAGAATATATTGCTTTTCAAACTGAAGCGCTTCTATTTGACGTAGCAGGTTTCTTTCTTTCTCCTTCCATTCATATTCTCCAGCTCTCTTGGCCTCAAAATATATTTTTTCAAAACTTGAATATTTTGACTGAAATTTTGGATAGAGCTGCTTGCAGAATATATCCTCGATCAAGGAAATCTTATCACTAGTTTCCCGAATTGTAGCAACTAGTAAGTCACTATTTCCCAAGAAATTCTCTGCATCAGCACTGTCAATAGGGTACCCTGATTTTGGAGAAGGCATTACATTGCCATCCATCTGTGAAAAATTCACATAGTAATACATAAGTGAAATTTCCTAGTTATGATTTTGCAAGTTCTAACGTGATACCAAATGGGGTAAGTTTTGCAATTTGAGGTGGGACGGAGGGAGTATTTCTGTTTTCAATACTTTGTAAGCTATCCATAGCACTTGGAATCATTTTTAAAATAGTTGGGTTTGAATTTAAGTAATAATACTTTACTGTGCATCCAGTACCGGCCAAAACTATTGATTATCTGAAGTGCATAAATTGAAGTCATACCATATAGATTCGGGAAAGCCATGTGAAATAACCTTCTTGTTGTTAAAATATACTCACTCAGCCCCAAAAAATTGTAGTGTTTTCCCTTTTTCTCGGTCCAAAAAAAGAGTCGCGTTTCTACAAAACAAATATTTCAGTGCACTTTTATGAAGGTAAAAACAAATACACCTGCGTCTTTAAATGATGAAATGTACATCGTGACAATTTTTTGGGGAAGGAGGGAGTTTTAGCTATTGAAACAGAAAGCAAGGGAGACATAACCAATTACAGGCTTATCATAAAACAAGTATCAACGCACATTTATAGGGAAAGGGCCTGTGTGGTTGGACCTTGAAACATGACGAAACAATGCAGAAGTTAGCAAGTGAAGAAATGTTCAAAAAATTAACATTCACCCGAAGATTCATTAGACCAGTCGGTGTCACTAAGTGCATTTTTGGATATTGAATCTACTTTAAGGACTCCTGTTTTTTCAACTTCCTATACCCAGCCACTGTGGCTTTCCTTGGTCACAACTTGCAATAAAAAGCTCTATTAGTAGAGGATGCTTCGATTGGTGCAAGGGCACACTTTTTTGCATTTACGTTTAAGTGTATGTGTGATTGGGTGGAGACTTTTTGGATAGTGGCTCAGTGTCGGAAGTGTTGGTCTTAGTGACCACTATGCAATTGCATGTTATTGTCGCAATAATTGTGGGTTACTGCTAAGGTGAAGGCAGTATACCCTTTAAGTACTCCCTCCTTCCCAAAATGAATGACCAAAAACTTTTCAAATTTGCTTTTGATCAAGAGCAAATTTGAAAAGTTTTTGGTCATTCATTTTGGGACAGAGGTAGTAATAGTTTACGTTTACAGCAACTTCATTTCAGTTAAAATTATGGAAAATTCTTCCTGCACTAACCCAATAATCCAAATCAAGAGCAAATCCTTAAATTCAGCAAAACTGGTCCCAACCCCCAATCTCATTTCCTTATACTATCTTCACCCACTAAACCACCCTCTGATTTGTTCTCATAAACCCTAAAGCATCAATACCCTTCTCATAGTGCAACACGTTCATTTTCTATGTGTGTGTAACCACATTAATCGCTGCCGAGATTCAATCCCCACAGAATTGAAGCCCCCGCACCTAAAATCTATAATTGTAACCAAACTTTACACTCCACAATTTCGACAACAATTTTAAATGAAACAGCAAAATTCTATCAACAAGTATTCAAATTTAATGGCTATGGTAAACCAGTTAGTGTAAGATCTCGGTCAAATTAGTTCAATCAACGGGAAGAAGTATTGAAATAGATCAGAACATCGTAATTTTTAACTAGAAAGCGTTGTAAATGTTAATTTGAACAAACGGAAGAGACGGAGGTAGAAAAAACCTGCAATGGCGAATGATGAACCAAAGGACGAACGGATAAATGTGCCCTAATTCTCCATCCCCGCTAGAGCAAGATTGTCCTGGAAACTAGAGACTCCGAGAATTCAAAATTTGGGCGCTTCGGTAACCAAATGGCGGGATGGGCGGGACTTTCCAACTTTTGAAACCATGAATGAATTATTTTGGGAAAAATACCAAAAAACCCCTCTGAAAAACTTTCATATCCAAAAAGTCCTAAAAATAATTATTCAATCTAAAAAGTCACAAAATTAAATTTTCAAATTCAAAAATTCCAAAAATTAACTATTTAACGAATATTGTTATGTTTTGAAACTTTTATAAAGATAAGAATTTGTTTTCTAAAAATAGTGAGGTGTCACCTGCGCTTTTGACTCTTAAAAGGCAAGGCTTTGTTATATTCAGAAATAATAAAAATATAATAATTAAAAAATCTATCTATATATAATAATAAGATTGTGGTAATTTTTTGGCCTTCGAGGGGTATTTTGGTCATTTCACGCGGTGGCAAAGAGGGAATTAACAAGGCTAAAAACCCACGTGGCAGCCTATAATTCGACAGAGTATTTTTTTTTTTTTTTAAATCGGTTTGTCCAAGTGTCGAATGAAGGAGGAAGGGTACTCCAAGTAATTTATTTGTGGGCGCGTGAAAGACACGCGCCGACAAGGGCGAGTTCAAGCGCATTTCCAGTTTTTTTTTTTTTTGTTTCGCCACATGGCACCTCTCCATTGGCTGGACGGATTTCAAAAAAAAAAAAATTATCCCATTTATTTGACCTCGATTATTATATATTAAATTAATTTTTTTAATTTTTTTTTTTTTCACCAAAATTCATAATTTTTTTTTCTCTTTAAATAGAGACTATTTTCATTTGATTTGGACACATAAAAAAACATTTTTTTAAATATAACTTTCTAATTATCATTTGTTTTTTTTTTTTCATTTTTCAATATGGTTTTAGTCAAAATTATTTAAGTGTGAACTATTTTTTTTATTATAAATGATAATGGTAATAATATTAATTTTACTAATTATAAAAATAAATAATATAAAATAAATTAAAAGTGATGGGGTGTAGGATAATTAGTTGGAATGGAGAATATGGTTATAGGTTTATTTTAGTTCAATACATCAAACCATTTATTTATTTTATTTAAAAAAAAAATTGAAGCATAGTCAATAAAATATTAATTACTTCTATTAACAATTACAAAAATAAAGTGGATAGTAAATGATTTATTTTGTTTCTTATATTTTTGGTGTACAAAAATAATCAAGAATATAAAATAAAATAAAAGTGGTGGGATATAGGACGATGTGTTGGAATGGTGTTGAATTATATATATATATATATATATATATATATATATATATATATATATATATATATATATATATATATATATATAATAAAATATAAGTGGATAGTAAATGATTTATTTTGTTTCTTATTTTTTATTGGTTAAAATTATGGGAGCTGTAAATTACACGGGCATAAAGAGGCACGATAATGCATTTTTTTTTTTTATAATTTTAGTTTTGTATTTTTCATCGTATTTGTAGTTAACATTAAATAAGTGTGAAGTATTTATTTTAAATAATAAATGATAATAATAATAATAATATTTTTACTAATCATAAAAATAAATGATATAAAATAAAATAAAATTGGTTGGGTATAAGATGATGAGTTAGAATGGTGTTGAATATATATTTAATATTAATAATTATATATGTATATTTTTTATTTAAAATCATATATGTATATTTAATATTAATCATTATATATGTATATAAATATAATTACACCTACCTTGAACTTGAAGCTTCATTATATACCAAGGCCAAGGCAATTTTTGATTCGTTTCCTTTCGATGTGGAAAATTTGCATTTGCCTTAGTCGGCCTTGGCCTTGGCCTTGGCCTTGCCTCGGCTCGGCCTGCCTTGGCCTTCGGCTTGCCTTGGCTCGGCCCTTGGCCTTGGCCTTGGTCTTCGCCTTTATCCCACATGAAAAAAAAAGCAAAGTAAGATGAGTTGCCTTGGTTATATAATGAGGATGAATCTTAGCCAAGCATGCATGATTCTTCCGGGGCATTATTAATGGTCGGCTGCCTGCTCGGCCCTCGGCCTTACCTTGGTCGGCCTCGCCTGGGACGTGGCCTTCAACTTTATCCCACATGAAAAAAATCAAAGGAAGATGAGTTGTCTTGGTTATATAATGAGGATGAAGCTTAGCCAAGCATGCATGATTCGTCTTAGGCATTATCAATGGTCGGGTTGGCCTTGGCCCTGAATTTTTTATTTTTTTAAAAAATAGGTCAAATCGAATACTCGAATCAAATAATTCGAATATCAATTTCGAATCAAATCAAATAATGAGAATGTAGCCTTCGACGGGCATTTTTGTCATTTCACTCGGTGGCAAAATTGAAGATATTTCGGCCAAAAAAAAATTTCCACCCATTTCTTTAACCTAAATTATATTATAATAAATTAAATTTTTAAAAAAATAAAAATTCACCAAAATTCATAAAAAAAAATTCTCTTTAAATATAGACTATTTTCATTTGATTTGGACACATAAAAAAACCCATTTTTTTAAATATAACTTTCTTAATTATCCTTTTTTTATTTTCCTATTTAATTTTTCAATATTTTTTTAGTCATAATTATTTAAGTGTCAAGTTTTTTTTTATTACAAATTATAATGATAATTATAATAATTTTACTAATTATAAAAATAAAGAATATAAAAGAAAATAAAATTGATGGGTATGGGATAATGAGTTGGAAGCGCTAATATGGTTATTTAGTTTATTTGATACGTCAAAAAATTTATTTAATTTATTTTTTTAAAAAAATTGAATTATAGTAAATAAAGTATTAAAAAAGATGAATATCGGGAAAGATGGTCATCATTTTAAAACAATATATTATAAGAAATTATTTTTTTCGAATAAAAAAATTTCATCAAAATTCATAAAAAATATTTATTTTAAATAGAGACTATTTTCATTTGATTTGTACACATAAAAAAACAATTTTTTTTTAATATAAAATTCTTAATTATCCTTTGTTAATTTTCCTTTTTAATTTTTCAATATGTTTTTAGTCGAAATTAATTAAGTGTCAAGTTTTTTTTAATTATAAATGATAATGATAATAATAATATTTTTACTAATTATAAAAATAAAGAATATAAAAGAAAATAAAATTGATGGGGTATATGTTAATGAGTTGGAAGGGGTAATATGGTTATTGAGTTTATTCGATACATCAAACATTTTATTTATTTTATTTCAAAAAAATTTGAATCATAGTAAATAAAGTATTAATAAATACGAATATCGGGAAAGATATTCATCAATTATTTTATAATAAATTATTTTTCCCCATTTCTTTTACCTCAATTATTTTATAATAAATTAATTTTTTTAAATAAAAATTTACACCATCATTCATACATGATAATAATAATAATTATTATTATTTTACTAATCATAAATATGTATATATATATATATATATATATATATATATATATATATATATATATATATATATTCACATCTGATCAATGTCTCATTATTGTCTGTAAAAAAATATATTTTAAATTGTACGATATATTGTATATTTTTAATTTCAAGGTTAATATTTATTCATTGTTCACCTCCTTTTATGCTATGACTATTAATAAAATTCAAAGGTTAATATTTATTCATTTTTTTCCTCCTTATGAATCGATACTATATTATTTATCGTTTTCGATTATATTTCACATTAAATAAAGTTCACTATATCGATGGTCCGAATATATTGATATGTAATGATGATCTTCCTTCCTCTTTCGACAGTTGCGACGACAATGTTGTCTTTTAAACCTGTGTTTCACATTTTATAAAAAAAAATCTCTCATTTAGTCATTTCATTTAATTTTCGTCTTCTTATGGATCAATAACTCCCTGTGCATCGCAGGAATATAACACTAGATTTATTTTAGTGACATTCAATCTGATATTTGTATTGAGAATATAATTTTCAAATAAATGTTTTACAATATATACGAACATCTTTATTTCCTTTCGTATTTATTTCGATTTCGATAAGTTATTCGCTAGTAACTGCCCGTGCATCGCACGGGAGTCAAACTAGTTATAATTATAATAATAATAATAATAAGATAAGATAAATTCTTGATCCCATGTCCAATAATAATTAGAATAGTAATTACATTGTCTTATTAAATTTAATTGTTATAACTTATAATTATAAAAAATAAAAAATAATTATAGTAATCATGAATTATTTTTCAAATATCGTCACTATCAACATTATTTTAAATTATTACTTTAATGTTTTACAATTATATTAATAATAAATTAATTTAATTATAAGTAAAAAAAAGTTTGACCGTAGGAGGGGGGTTGGTGGGGTGGTGAGGGTTGTTAATAAATAATTTAATATGAATAATAAAAAAATTGTTTGGGATTGAGGAGTTGTTAAAATATAATTTTAAAATGAATAATATTTTTTTTTGACCTTAAGGTGAGGGGATGGGATAGGGGGTGGTTGATGTGGGGGTGTATGGAAAGTTAGGTGTGTGTGTAATGGTGTTACCATTTTTCAAAAAATATTTTAATTAGAAAAAATTCGCAAGTCATTTTACTTAGAAAAGTGAGGAAAACGTTTTCTAAATTTTTCGGTGCTTACCAAACACCGAAAAATGAGAAAAACGTTTTACGAAAAATATTTTTCTCAAACAAACGGAGCCTAAATGAAATTTGTTTGGATCTACCGTCATTCTTTCGCCCTAATTTGCCATTAAGGACTTTTTTACTATGACATATGTGGAGTCTGAAATTTTTGTCAATAAGGATAAAAATTGCATAAATTTTCAATGGGGGCAAATTAAAATTCTAATATATTTTTTTCGTATATTTCAAATGGGGCAAGCTTCAACAAATTGCACTAAACTCTCAAAATTTTGCATTAGTAAAATAAATAAATTAAACCAATGGGGGCAATTGCCCCTTTGCCCACATGCTAGATCCGCCAGTGACATATGCCTTGCACGTTACTAGCAACCGGCGATTACTTTGAAATAAATATTTTTTCTGTCCCATTACAATTTTTTTGGTTGTTGTTTGCACGAAAATTAAGAAAAAGTGTAGTGAATTAGGTGTTGTGAATATGAAAAATGAGGTAGGAGATAGAAAATAATAATTGAATTGTTGTTATTAGTATGACATGTGGGTCCTATTATTATAAAAGTAATAAATTATTTTCATTTTAGAAAGTGTGTACTTTGTAATTGGACGTCCAATGAGAAAATTGTGTAGTTTGTAATGGGACGAAGTGAGTATTTATTTTAACGGGATTAAATGGAAATTTTATCGATGTACTCCCTCTATCCTAGATTAAGAGTCCTACCTTTTTTGTTGTTAACACGAATGTATTTTGAACAATAGTATTAGGTTAATATAATTATCCTAATAAATATTTAAAAAATGTTATTGATATTACATATAATTATGTATCAATAGCAAGTTTAAAATTTTCAATAGGATAATTAAATAAACTTAAAATTATTTCTCAAATTATATTTATGTTAACAACAAAAAAGGTAGAATTCTTAGTCTATAATAATGGAGGTAGTAAAAGTTTAGGGGATAAACATGTATGATATTGAATTTGAAGGAGTCAAGCTGTTATTATGAAGAAAAAAACCTAATACTAGTTCAACTTCAGCCACCACCGTCAAAATCGCATCCATTATCAAAAGGAAAAATTTCCCTCAGATTCCCAGACATATTTTATTCGTTTTAAAGAATTTTTTTTTTTTTTTGTAAATCTCAAATAAAGAGTTCTCCCCAAATTATAATGTCTCAAACACCCTTAGGCTCCCCCTCCCATAATACAAAACCCTAACCTCCATCATCTCTCCTCATTTTTTGATCTTTTTTTATCTCTCTCTCTAAAACAAGCTATTTAACCATAAATTAAATAGCTTCTACAGAGTTTCCGTCACTACTCCGCCTGTCATTGGTTTTCTACAAGATATTAACTTCGTCCAAAGTCCCAATGCAGGACGACAAAGTCGTATGAGAGGTGGTTTGGTCTTATAATTGAGATATAAAAGTTGTAATGTGCAAATTATGAGATTAAATCGTCGTTATTATTGAAATTTTTAAATTTTTGTTGAAAAAATTTGTCTTGTAAATCAATTATAAGAGTCGAATTAATTATAAGAGGCAATTTGGTCTTATAATTCAACTATAAAAGTTATAATGTGTAAATTATGAAATTAATTCGTTGTTACTATTATAATTTTTTTTTGTACAAATTGTTTTATAAGAGATGAAAAAGTCTTATAAGTCACTTATAAGATATGAAATAGTTTTATAAGTCAGTTATAATTAAGTTATAAAAGTTATAATGTGTAAATTATGAGATTAAATCGTCGTTATTATTGAAATTTTTGATTTTTTTGTTGAAAAATTATTTTATAAGTCAATTATAAGAGATGAAAAAATCTTATAAGTTACTTATAAAAGATGAAATAGTCTTATAAGTCAGTTATAAGAGGGCGAGGGGTGTCTGTGAAATTTTAGCTCTGATGTATCATGCATTGGATTTGAGTCTCACTAGAGGTGTTTTAGAGGAAGTGGCTCTTATCAAAATCAATTTATGTTCAAGAAACAAATCCCTATAACTCATTATCAGCCACCATTGTCACCCTCCCTCTTCTCTTTCCAACCCATGTCCGATGCTCCCCCAAATTTGTAGCCATGACTTTCCTCTCCTATATGCCCACCCATGTCCGATGCTTCCCCAGATTCAAGATAGTCGGAACCTCCACATTTCTGGCGATTTACGAATCTCGCTGGAACTCCATTATCTTTGTGAAATGGTGTTGTTTCATGGTTTTGGGATTACAATTTTAGATTTTCATTTTATCCATTTATTTAGAATTTAAAATTTTGAATTTGGGATTTTTATTAAGGGTTTTGAAATTGGATTGAGTTTGTTTTTTAGGTTTCGAATATTTGATTAGATTGGGATGGAGATTGAAATGAGATTTCTTCGTTTGGTTATTGTTGGTAATGATTTTTGTAGTAGCGGTAGAGGTGGCAGGATGGTGATATTATCGGTGGCAATAGTGATGGCGATGATGACCAAAGGATGAAAAGTGGGGTGGTTATGGAAGATAAGAGGGAGAAATGTGTTTTGGGTGGAGGGATGAATCCAGACATATGCATGAAGATGGGTTGATTTTTTTTTAGGTAAATTATTTTTTATTTATGCATATATTAATTCATAATGTGAAAAGTATGTACTTTTATTTAAACTAAGTTTTGTACCCAATTTAAAATAATTATTGAATATAAAATTAATTATATATTAAGATAATAGTTAGTGACAACTCAAAGAAATTAAAATTATTCAAGATTTTAACTATTAACTTTTAAAAATAATAAAAAATATTAGGCTCCCCCTCCCATAATATAAAACCTAACCTCCATTCTCTTTCCTCATTTTTTATCTTTTTTTTTATCTATCTCTAAAACAAGCTATTTAACCATGAATTAAATAGCTTATACAGAGTTTTCATCACTACTCCGCCTGTCATTGGTTTTCTACAAGATATTAACTTCGTCCCAATGCAGGACAAAAAAGTCTTATAAAAGGTGATTTGGTCTTATAATAAAGATATAAAAGTTGTAATGTGTAAATTATGAGATTAAATCGTCGTTAGTATTGAAATTTTTGTTGAAAAAATTTGTCTTGTAAGTCAATTATAAGAGTCAAATTAGTTATAAGAGGCAATTTGATTTTATAATTCAACTATAAAAATTGTAATGTGTAAATTATGAGATTAATTCGTTGTTACTATTGTAATTTTTTTTTTTTTTGTAAAAAATATTTTATAAGAGACGAAAAAGTCTTATAAGTCACTTATAAGATATGAAATAGTTTTATAAGTCAGTTATAATTAAGTTATAAAAGTTATAATGTGTAAATTATGAGATTAAATCGTCATTATTATTGAAATATTTGATTTTTTTTTTGTTGAAAAATTATTTTATAAGTCAATTATAAGAGATGAAAAAGTCTTATAAGTTACTTATAAAAGATGAAATTGTCGTATAAGTCAGTTATAAAGTTATAAGCGGGCGAGGGGTGTCTGTGAAATTTTAGATCTGATGTATCATGCATTGGGTTTGAGTCTCACCAGAGGTGTTTTAGAGGAAGTGGCTCTTATCAAAATCAATTTATGTTCAAGAAACAAATCCCTATAACTCATTCTCAGCCACCATTGTCACCCTCCCTCTTCTCTTTCCAACCCATGTTCGATGCTCCCCCAAAATTGTAGCCATGACTTTTGATGAGATATTTTTCAATACCCACTTCTTTTAATAAAAATTCTCGCAAGTACGAGTTCCAACTTGTAGCAATATACTATTGTAGGGGTTGAACCACAGAGACTCGGGTTGCTTGTTTTAGACAATGATGCACAAATAAACAAATAAAGGACAAAGGGGGGGGGTTGGTTTTGGAAATAAAAAACAACAACAATGATCAAGATTTAAAATTAAAGATAGGAGTAACAAATAAACAAGGATAACAATTTCAAATAGAGATTAAAACAGTAATGAGAAAGGATTTCATGAATTTGATTTCATTTAATCACAAAATACTATGCCATTATTTTAGAAAAATATATTAATTTTCATCTTGGGTTCAATCACCGAAGTCAAGATTGGGACGGTAAGGCGGCCGGATTTCAATCTATTTAATCCTATTCAATCACTTTTCGCAAATCAAGTCCAAGTGATTAAAAAGAAAATCTTTAAGCTTTAAAGATTTTATGAACCAAAACTCATGTAGTTTCAATCAAGAGAACCAATAGATTTCATTGTCTAGCAAATGTCTAAATCAAAATCCCCAAATCAATATAAGAAATTGACACCAAAAAAAAAAGAGAAAAGGAAGAAATTAAGAATCAAACATAATTTAATTCAAAAAACTTTCATTAAAAGAGCAAAGATGAACAAGACATCAATTGATTTGATAAAATAATCAATGTCATAGCAATAGTGACTAAATTACCATCCAATACATGAAATTAAGAAATTAGTTACTCATATTAAGCATTAAATAAACAAAACTAATTAAGAAAAGCATTAAAAATCTTATCTTGATGAAGATATAAAATTCTCAATTTTCTCTCTCTAAGTAGCCTCCTTTTGTCAAAGGAATAAAACATAACCCTAAAAAAATGATAACATTATAATATTTATACTCAAAGGTGGTCCAAGGCTGATTAGGCTTAAAATGGGGTTAAGGCCCAGTCAATTACACAAAGCTGGCCCAATTTGCATTCAATATCAGCTGAACAATGGCCTTGGCGTGAATTAGCTGGCCGGCCAAGTGGCTTGGTCAAACGAGGTCAACAGCAGGTCAACGGTCAACAGCGCTGGAAAAAAATTGGTGCGATCGCCCCAAGTGATTGGTGCGGCCGCATGAACTCTACGTCCTAAAATGCTTTCTTTTTCTTCTTTTCCAATTTGGTTACTGCACTTTGGTCACCCACTTTTCTTTTTCTTCTTTTCCTCTCTTTTTAACTCCTCTTCGCTCCGAAATTTCATATTTTCTTCACTTTCACCCACCAATTTTCCACCTTTTCAACCTGAAAATAAAATAACACTAACAAAACAATTAAACTACCATTTTACTCGAAAAATTTGCAATAAATAAAATTTAAAACATATAAAATGGATATGTAAACATATCCATCAACTTTCCTCTCATATGCCCACCTATGTCCGATGCTTCCCCAGACTCAAGATCGTCAGAACCTCTACATTTTCGACGATTTACGAATCTCGCCGGAACTCCATTATCTTTGTGAAATGGTGTTGTTTCATGGTTTTGGGATTACAATTTTAGATTTTCATTTTATCCATTTATTTAGAATTAAATTTTTTGAATTTTGGATTTTTATTAAGGGTTTTGAAATGGGATTGAGTTTGTTTTTTAGGTTTCGAATCTTTGATTAGATTGGGATGGAGGTTGAAATGAGATTTCTTCATTTGGTTATTGTTGATAATGATTTTTGTAGTAGCGGTAGTGGTGGCACGGTGGTGATATTATCGGTGGCAGTAGTGATGGCGATGGTGACTAGAGGATGAAAAGTGGGGTGGTTATGGAAGACAAGAGGGAGAAATGTGTTTTGGGTGGAGGGATGAATCCAGACATATGCATGAAGAGTGGGTTGAATTTTTTTATTTCTTTCATCTTTTAGGCAATTTATTTATTTATATATACTCCCCCCGTCCCGCCCGAAGATGCACAAATTCCCTGTTCGGGCGTCCCATTTGAAAGGGCACAATCCAAAAAATGGAAAGTTTTTTATTACTTCTTTTTTTTGCGGGACCCACTTATCATACTCACAATATATACTCTCAACATTTATTTCACTATACACTATTTTCTCTTTCCTACATCACTTTTTTTAATTTTCGTGCAAGGCCAAAACTTTGCCTATTCGGGCGGGACGGAGGGAATATATTTTAATTCATAATGTGAAAAGTATGTACTTTTATTTAAACTAAGTTTTGTACCAAATTTAAAAGAATTATTCAAGATTTTAACTATTAACTTTTAAAAATAATAAAATAATTTACTAATTATTTTAAATTGGATAATTTTTTAATAAATATAATAACAACATAAGGGTTAAAAAAATCAATAAAATAAAAAAATACGTTTTGTTGTACCCTCTCATATTTTTAAAACATGTCATTCAACCCCTTAAAAGTTAGTGACAATTCTAACCAACCAAGTATGTTAATCACATAAGTGACATGCGCTATTTAACTGAATTTTCAACTAAAATCGTCAAAAGGCCTTTAACGGGAAAATAAAAAATATGAAGCCCTACGTGGTAATTTGGGAGATCAAATAATTTAAATCGTGATAAGGGAAAACGCTTGGTGCGTTTGGGCTCTTTCACGGGTCGGATCTTGGCCTTTGCCACAGAGAATTGCAGCGGGAAAATCAGGAGAGAATTTAGGGCACACTTAATCTCTACTCTCTCGCGCTCTTGAAGCTGCACCTCGGCCTCAGGCAAGGTAACTAATTATTACGAGCAATTCGAATTACTGTTTCAAGATTTTGAATTAGGTTCTGATGATTGATGATTGATGATTTTTTTTTTTTTTTTTAATTTTAATCAGCTCATAGCTCTTAATTTGGTGTTTTAAGCGGAATTGCTTCAGGTTGTTGTTGGAATTGCAACTCAGTAATTGATCACTATGGTAATAATCTCTCTTTTCACACACACACACACACACACACACACACACCTAATAGTGGAATAGAATGCTATACTATGTTGAGTTTGGACGTATTAACTATGAAATTCAAAGGGAATTTATACTCCCTCCGTCCCACTAAGGCTACTCACATCAGTGACTCTCCATGGGAGAGTCACCCAAAAAAAAAAAAAAAAAAAGAAAAGCAAGGAAAGTCACCAAAATTGGTGACCTTGGGCAATTGGTTGCCCTGAGGTTGACCCCGGTTGTGCATTTTCTTTTTTCTTTTTGATCAAATTATTTTGATTTTGTATTTATATAAATATATTTTTAAAATTAATATATTTTATATATTAATTTTATTTTTAAAAGGTAAGGTTGGGTTGGGTTGGGTCGAGGTCACTGATGGGAGTATAAATTATATAAGGTTGGAAGTGTGTATATGGAAGTGAGAGAAATTAATATTTTATTTGAGGTTGAGTTGGGTCAGGGTCACTGATGGGGATGGTCTAATAGCTTCACTTTTTGCCAAAACGGGTGTCCCGTTAAAAGCTTCACCTTTCCTAAAATGACAAAGAATCTTTACTATTCCACCCACTAATTCTCTCTCCTACTTTACTTTTATATTCACAACACTTTTCAAATTTACTATTCTCTCCACTAAGTCTCTCTCCTATTTTATTTTTATACTCACAACACTTTCTCCACTATCCTTTTTCCTTAATTTGCGTGCCAAGCTCAAAATGGTGAAGTTATCAATGGGACGGAGGGAGTATATGATAATAAGGAGTAATGCTAGGGTTACACCATATGAGTACCCGATTCCGGGTACTTCGTGAGGTGTTTATATAACTGTTAATGTTAAACGAACCCCTTAGTCGGACCCATGAAATTGAATTAATGTTATTGTTAACGTCATGATGTATTCATTGTTGGGTATCAAATTGAATATTTAGCAGTATATTCAGGATTAAAGGTGATCTTTTCAAGAGGTAGCAATTTGGGAGCTTGAACAAAACAGGAAAAGGAAAAAATGTGCGTGCGTGTGCTTGTTGGGGGTGGAGGTGGGGTGAGGTGAGAATGGAGTTTAATAGCTTAGTAAAGGAAGTGTTGGTTGCTCTTTTGGGGAGAGTTAGAGGGATGAATGTTCTGATTATGTTAACCAGAATTGACATGCCCCAAGGCTTCAACATACTCCATCCGTCTTATAATGAATTCCCAATTTTTATTTTCAAATTTGCTATTGATTAAGAGCATATTTGATTGATTCTGGCACATTCATTTTGGCCTATCTACTACACCTTTTTTCCCTCGTGAGCATGCACATTACGAAGGCAGTGGGACCTTTGTTTAAACTTTAAACCAATGAAATGGCTTATTTGTGGCAGCCATTATCATCTCCTTTGGTGACATAAGCACTTTGCAAACATAATTTCTGAACACTTTTGTCCTACTTTGCTGAGACATCCTCTGCTCATGAGGCTTTCGAAAGTTTCGACTATAAGAACTAAGCCGGATATTTTAACATGAACTGCTGTAATGGCTGCCTAATTGGAAATAGAGACCTAACAGGAAACTTGAATCTAGAATGTATGGACATGCATATTAGAACTTGAAAAGAAAACGAGCATATACATGTATTCACTTGTTCCTCATAACTATCTCATATGATGTTTTTATCTTTGCTTCAGTCAGGCAGGAAAGAAACAGTTCTAGATTTAGCTAAGTTCGTTGACAAGGGTGTACAAGTCAAGCTCACTGGTGGAAGACAAGGTTAGTAACCGCGTGATACTTATCTTCTGCCCAGAAATGCCGTAGTAAGTTTGGTAGATTGTTGGTGGGCAATATTAGGCAACCTCGACACCTTAGTATACTGGGGGTACTGCAGTATCATGTTTGTTTAATCTGCATATGTTGAATTTCAAATTTAAGTCATCCAAATATCAGAGATGGTAATCACCATCTCTAATCCCATGAATCTTTATTTGCTAAGCCAGCAGGTACCTACCTCCTGGGAACATTGATCTGATTTTTAGTTTCTCGCTTAAACATGGATTGTTAGGTTTTAAAGCACTAACGAGTTCATGTGCTTCTTCATATTTCCTGGATGAAAAGAATTGTTTATGTGAAGATATTATGGTTTGTTGAGGCTATGAACTACATTTACATCTATATAAGAAAGTAGGAACTTATCAATTTGAGAAAAAGCATTTCAGCAATAAATTTGTAATTGCCATGCTTGTGTCTTGATTTTTTTTTTTTGTCATGATGTCATTTTTATCCACTTTTACTTTGTATTGACTTTCAATTTTACTATTGCAGTTTTCTTTGTTTTATTTTTATTTTTGTACATTTTTCACTCCACCAAAATTTCTCTTTATGTAGTCTCAACTATTAACACCGTTATGTTTTCTTATTTAGTTAAGAAGTTCTGGCAAACCACATGATAAATAGATGCTAACTATTTTTATTTTATCTTTGGCATCGTACTTTTTATCTTTCTTCTTTTTTAATTTCATTCATCCCCACACTTCAAACACCCATTGCCGTTTACCACCAGAGTAAAGCCAAACTCTGACACCCTTCAACCACCATTGTCACCATGACCACCAAAACAGAACTAATCTCCAATGCCTGGAAAATAAAGGAGGCATTTACAAAAAACTACTTTTATAAGTTCAATATTAAAAAAAAAAAACACATAAGTTTAATTTTACAAAAAACTACTACTTATTTTCCTTAAACTACACTCTTATTTTCGTTTTTATTATTAAGTCCTTTTTGGTCTAGAACCGTCTTTAATCACTCCCTCCCCAAAACGCACAACTCACACCACGCACATACTCCATCAAAATAACGACCAAAAGAAATTTCTCTCTCCCACTCTCCATCGCCATTTTTCACGACGCTAACTCCGGATGAAATCGCCGGAAAAATCTAAGAGTACTCCAACGAAATCTAAGGTAATGCTTCTATTTTCAACTAATAATTGTGATTTTTGATTTTTTTTTTTGAAATTTCTTAACTATTCATTCGTTTGAAATGATTTTGACCTAGATTTGTGTAAATGTTCGATTGATTGTGTTTCGATTTCTACAAACATCTGATAGATATGTTCTACGCACATGAATTTATCAGTTATTTTGTTCAATTTCTGTTGATTTTGTTTCGATTTTTGACCTAGGTTTTGTTCGTATTTCACTTTATCAGTTATGTTTTTTGCACATTTTGCTAAGAGTTTCATATAAACAACTGATATATGTAATTATCAGTTGTTTTGAACTGTTTACATGCAAATTTTTGACATGAACAACTAATAATTCCTTTTAGCAACCGATAGAAGTGAATATTAGTTGTTTATATGAAACACTTCTATCAGTTGTTTTGCATGTGCATTTGTGTAACATGTTGTGAAAAGATAGAGTGAATATCAGTTGTTTGATTAAGTATTTTTGTTCTCATATTTTGTGAAATAAACAACTAATAGTCACTCTCATCAGTTTTTTATTTCATAAATATGAGAACAAAAATACTTAATCAAACAACTGATATTCACTCTATCAGATGTACTTTTCACAACATGTTACACAAATGCATATGCAAAACAACTGATAGAAGTGTTTCATATAAACAACTGATATTCACTTCTATCAGTTGTTCATGTCAAAATGAATTATCAGTTGTTAATGTCAAAAATTTGCATGTAAACAGTTCAAAACAATTGATATTTACATAAATCAGTTGTTTATATGAAACTCTTTGCAAAATGTGCAAAAAACATAACTGATAAAGTGAAATACGAACAAAACCTAGGTCAAAAATCGAAAAAAAGAAAGAAAAAGAAATTGAACAAAATAACTGATAAATTCATGTGCGTAGAACATATCTATCGTATGTTTGTAGAAATCGAAACACAATCAATCGAACATTTATACAAATCTAGGTCAAAATCATTTCAAACGAATGAATAGTTAAGAAATTTCAAAAAAAAATCAAAAATAACAGTTATCAGTTGAAAATAGAAGCATTACCTTAGATTTCGTTGGAGTACTCTTAGATTTTTCCGGCAATTTCATCCGGAGTTATCGTCGTGAAAATGGCGATGGAGAGTGGGAGAGAGAGAAATTTCTTTTGGCCGTTATTTTGATGGAGTCTGTGCGTGGTGTGAGTTGTGCGTTTTGGGGAGGGAGTGATTTAAGGCGGTTCTAGACCAGAAAGGACTTAATAGTAAATACGAAAATAAGAGTGTAGTTTAAGGAAAATAAGCAGTAGTTTTTTGTAAAATTAAACTTATGTGTTTTTTTTTTGTAATATTAAACTTATAAAAGTAGTTTTTTGTAAATGCCTCATCTATCATTGCATCACATCTAATTCTCCCAATTATTTCAGTAGTTCACCCAATTCAATAGACTGACTATATGTTAGATAAAACTGATTCAAGGATAGTCAATAGGGAGTGGCTCCTAGGACACACAAACCTCACGTGGTAGAGTCAAACCTCACAATGTGTGAGGTCTCGGGTTTGATCCCTTCCCATGCCTCCTAGGACACACACAAAAAAAAAGATTGATTCCGGGATCGGCTGACCAGGCGAGGACTAGGAGATTGATATCGACATCGTCATTGTTTACTCTCTCCAGCTTCAAAAAGCCTTCAAGGTTGTTTGACTTTAAAAATCAACATATGCTATAGTTATTTTCTGCACTCTTATATATTTAAATCCATTCATTTAAGTGATAATAATTATTCACTTTGAAAAAAGAAGAAATAAACATTAGTATAAAATAAACACTGTCACCAGTACAACGTTTCATGCTTTGCTGTAAGTGCAAGCCATCTATTGAGAGAATGTATACAATACTTTTGGTAGTTTTTTTTTTATTTTACATTTGTGGGAGTGACTGATTCGAGGATGGGAAGGTTGGTAGGGATTTAATTAGAAAAAGTGATGGGGTGAAGGGGAAGGTTGCTGGATAACGTAAGGGAGACTTAGAGAGAGGAAAGTGGGTCGGACTGTTGGGAGTAAGGGAGAGTTGAAATTTAGTTGGTGGTTTCTAAAAGGTGGAACCTGGAGGGGTAGGGGTGGATTGGGTGAGGAAGACTAGAGATTTTTACTTCGTATTTTTTCATTTCCTCCGCCCCTCCTTTTCATTTTAAAATTAGTGAAATGATAGTCTGTCCTTAAATCTCAGGTGTCACACATGTGATGTTATTTAGACGTAGATTTATCTACTTGACTTGCTTGTCAGCTCAATTGTTAAAACCGATTAGTGGAATTGAGATTTTTGGCTATAGAAGAAAGAGACATGTGGAAGAATGGTCAACATAAAAGAAAAAATGTAACGGTAAAAGTGAAAGTCAATCCAATGTATGATGGATAATAATGGTGATAGGCCAAATATTTTGAGATTGAAGATTGTACTCAAGTTTTAATTGTTTTAATTTTTTTTTCTCCTCAACCGATATCAGTGCTCTTGATGATTGTAGAGTTGAAATTTGATTTATGAAGTTTGTAGGCAAGTTACTAATCACCCTGTTCCACAAAAGAGTCGCATTTTGACTTTCTAAAGCCAAAGGGAGTAATTTGGTGTGTATTTACATGTTTTTTCCAAGTTAAGAATAATTGGATACAATACTTTAAGTGTAGTTTGCAAAGTTTGTAGTTTTATTCCGTACAACTAAGTTAAATTTATGTTATAAATCAATGTGAAAGGGTCCAGATTACCTTGAAAGTCAAAATGCAACTGTGTTTCGGATGAAGGGAACAAATCATACGATGCAAAAGCAAAACTATGTTTATTTATTATCCTTTTGCTCAGAATCATCCTTGCTATGTTAATATTCAACTTCAGAAATCTGAACCGAACTCAAAAGATGAACATGCTCGAATTTTGAGCAGCGTAGCTATCTGGCAACATGCTATAGCCTTCTGATCGTACATTTTTTCTACCAACAGCCTGACCAGTCCATCCTTCTTTTGCACTTGAGATAATAGAAGCTTACATAATGATGATCGCGTTGAGTTGATCAAAGATTAAGTTGTAGTTTCTTGTTTGTTCCACTACAAGATTGCCTTGCTTTCTCCCTTATGCTATCTTTTTCCTTGCAACGCATGTGTGCTTCTGATTTTAATACGTTTTAGTTCTCTGTCGACATTGCCTCAACAAGGAATTGGTGTTTACTAGTCTACTCTTTTCTTTTGTATTATGACATGTAAGTTGTGGTCTGCTATATTGGTGTACATGCAAACCTCTTTCTCCAATATTTTAATGTAAGTTTATTTTTCTCTTAAAAGGAAGTAAAAAGGATATGAATTAATGTCTTCTGGCTTTGACTTTTGTACTTACGTGAATGATAATTCCTCTTTCAGTGACAGGGACACTTAAAGGATATGATCAATTACTAAATCTTGTACTGGACGAAGCTGTAGAGTTTCTTAGAGGTAACAAGCTCAAGCTTTACCATCTATTTGTTTATCGCATGCCTATCCTTTCAGTGCTTCCCACTTGGTCATCTTGTCATCTTAGTTTGGATTGCTCCCGCAAGTTGATGGTGCCTAATTTGATTTTGTTAGCAAAAAACTGCTAAACTAATAAGTAAAATAAAAAACAAGCTGGTTAGAGTAGTGCTTATCTGTTTTCTTTCTTACTTTCTCGATCTGTGAGTCAGAATAATGCATCAACCACTTTTCCTTCTTTTTTCTAAATTTTGCTGAACATTCTGTCTGCGCAAGTGTGATCCTTCCTGCCCTGTTACTACTTCTTCTTTGCTGTCGAGTTGTGTTATACATTTCATTGATCTAACATCAATCCCAAATTTTATGGTCAGTTGATGATTCAATCATTGTGGCCATTTCACAAATCTTCTCTAGCCCATTATTGTCATCTCTCGTTGGAAACGAGCTGGGTCAGCGTACAATTTCTCAACAGCGTTATCTGGGCTTACTTCTATGAAAGTTGTGATGTTAATAGTGTTGATCCTTATTCTTAACATGTGTCTTTGTGGAGCTGCTTTTCCTATTTGCATGTGGATCGAGATTCCCCCCCTTTTGTAATCAGTTGGTTATTTCTTATAATGTTTTCCAATGTGTGCGTAATTTTTCTTATTAAATTTATTTCATTAGGCATCATGTAGAATTCATTGGGTTATCATTTTTGTGCTGCAGATGCTGATGATCCGCTAAAAACAACCGACCAAACCCGGCGTCTCGGCTTGATTGTATGCATTCTTACTCTCGATGCATCAAACTATGTCCTTCTACACTAAACTCATATTAGATTTAGTTTTTATTTTTATGATCATTCATTCATCAACAAGGACATCATTTTGATTTCCCAAATGATTTCTTGAGTGACAATGCTTCATGCTGCTGTTGACATTTTGAAATAAACTATATTCACTGTACCAAAGATTCCCCAATATGCTGATAAACCAAAGCATCTATAGTATAAATCACAACCCCTTCATGAACAGTACAATGAACAGTACCACATGCCAAATTTCCCATTTTGCCCTCACTAAGTTGTCTCTTTCCCATTTTGCCCTTAATTTTTTTTTTAAATTAAAAAAAAAAAAAAACCGTGTCCTCGGGCACGGGCTTTTACTAGTACATAAATAAGAAATGATATCCTAATAAGTAATTACAATTGATTTATCTCAGCAAAATATACAATAGAGGTTACATTTGAATTCTGGTGCACTCCGTTTCATCTTGTTTTTCTGTAATGTCATTTTTTTGGTACTTATAGATGAACATATAAATGTAGTTTGCTTGTAGCAGCATAATATGATATGCATAAACTTTGGCACCTACAAGTCAGATGATGGTCTAGGGTAACCCTATGTGGAAGTACGTGGTTATCTCATAATGATGTTTAAACGTCGTATATAAAATGGTCTTGTCTAAAGTCTTGTATTTCCAAGGCTATATATGGAAAATAAAATAGCATAATACTCCCTATGTCCCGGAAAGTTTGTCCCACTTTGACTTTTACATCGAACTTTGGCTATAATTTTATGAAAACCTAGCTATTCCTATGCAATTCTAGAAATTGATATCAATAGCATTCTTAATAGTGAATCGATATCAATTTTTAGAATTGATTAGGGATAACTAGGTTTTCATAAAATTGTGGTCAAAATTGCATGAGTTGACCATGAAAGTCAAAGTGAGACAAACTTTTTGGGACGGAAGGAGTACGTTATACTTGTAGTAACTTGTACCAATCACTTCTAATTGTAAAGAACCCTTTGCTCTTCTACATTATCGACCTTCAAAATTGAATTGTTCTGTTACATTGAGGTTGGCTTAAAAGTTGAACTACTTTCAATCAACATATACCAGCAGTGGCGAAGCCACATTTTTTTTTTTTTTTGTAAGGGAGTCGAAATCGGTTGGGGATAAAAATTCACTTAATCATATAATAATTTGGCACGAGTGGCATGTAAGGGGGTTCAAATGATATCACAGTACATATTTTTTTTTTTCAAAAATCAAGAGGGTCATGAAAGACAAGAATGTTATTTTTTATTCACTTTTAAAAATAATGAAGATACTAAATAGACAATTCCCAAAAGTTAAGGGGGTCTAGTGATCCTCTTCCTCATTGTGTGGCTTCACCACTGTATACTAGCCCTGTCCCTAAATGAATGTTTAAATTTAAGAAATTTTTGTCCCCAAATGAATGTCTTTTTTTGCAAAATAACTATGTTCCTGAATGTTTTTTTGCCAATTTTTTTGCTATTCATTTTACTATCGTAAAACTAAATGTTTAGAAAGTAGATTACAAGAATATATATGCATCTTTGCCATCAAAATATATGAAAAATACATATTTTCAGAATGTCTCTTAAAATGAAATTTGGACATTCATTTAGGGACGGAGGGAGTAGTAAACAACACATAACCACCCCGGTTAATTGTCGGAAATAGAGATGACATATTTCATTTCCTCCTTCAAAGTATGCCCCAGTTCAAAAACAGTTGGACATAAAAATGTAGTTATGATTCCCTTTTCGGCGAGTGCCCGATCAAATTGATCGGGTCATGTAGGAACAAGGTTCAAGTCTAATTGAATAGCGGTCTTTTTCTTTGAAGAGCATTCTTGGAGTTTTAATGCTGTATAGCTTTTTTCCTTTTCTACCTTCTAAAAGATTTCCTCTTTTTTTTTTTTTTTCTTTTCATGGTCGTCAAAGCATTATGTTTTTCAAATAATTAAAGTAAATTATCTGGCTTCAAATTTTGTCAACCATGGTTTTAACATATGAGTTGTGAACTTGGGAAAATAATCTGGTTGGATAATTGAGAAATGAAACTATTCAGGAAAATGCTGAAAGTGCTGCTCGTACTTATACCGAAAGAAGGGTGAAAATTGTCAAAGAAACAATAAAGCGTAAGATAGGGTAGAATAAAAAAGCCGTTATTGCATGCGGTATACACAATAGTCGATGGAGAGGCGCATTATAGATCGATAGGACCCTCACGAGCTATGCCAGAATCAAACCATTTATTACTGCAACCTTCTTCTCTTACAGCTATTTTGTTCAACATTAGGTGCTGTTGCATTTCTGAATTGCTGCCAGTCTCTTAAATCATCAGATGTTTGCTGTCTTCTTTCCATAATCTCAAATCAAGATGTCCAATTCAGAGTTTGAAAATTTTAAACCACCTTAGGCTGGCATACGCTCCAAAATACTCCCTCCGTCCCGCACGAAGGGGCAAAGTTTTTGCCTTGCACGGGAATTAAGAAAAGTGATGTATGAAAGAGAAAAAGTTTATAGTGGAATAAATGTTGTGAGTATGAAAAGTGATGTAGGAAAGAGAAAGTGGGGTAGGAAATAGTTAGTGGATATTTATTGTGAGTGTGACAAGTGGGTCCCACAAATAAAGAAGTAATAATAAACTTTCCATTTTTGGGTTGGGCCCTTCAAATGGGACGCCCAAAAAGGAAATTTGTGCCCCTTCGGGCGGGACGGAGGGAGTATAAATTTATCGACATTAATAAAAGCTTACTTCATTGTTATACTGCAGGTTTGTAGGGGTACTGCAGTGATGCTTGTTTCACCAACTGATGGAACAGAAGAGATTGCCAACCCTTTTATTCAAACAGATGGAGCTTAAATCTTATTATTTCCATTTTCCTCCTTATGGGCCGACCTGCCATAATCTATCCAGTGGCGTATCTAGAATTTAGAGTGAGGGTGTGCAAAAAAAAAAAGGGTGCAAACTGTAATTTTTGAAAGAAGAGGGATGCAAAGTGTAGATATGTGAAAGTTAGATAAAACTTTTATCTTTCACATATTTACACTTTGCATTCCTCTTCTTTCGAAAATTACAATTTGCACCCTATATTTTTTTTTTATAAATACTCGGTAATTTTTTTTCAAAATGTTAGGTGCGTCATTTGCACTTCCTGGCGTCATACTGAATCCGCCCCTGCATCTATCTATAATCTCACCTCAACCTTTCAGGTGAAAACTTGTCTCTGACAACTCTTATTATGTCTATTAGGATTGAGTTTGTATTAAAAACTCGATATCTATATTTCTTCGACATTAGATTATTATGATGCTATCTATTGCCTCGGGAACTTGCTTGAAATTGTTGCGGGACTTTTTCCGACATCAATTGAAAGCTCGCGAAAAGGATTAAGCTGTAACTAGACCAGCAGAGCAACTTTTAGCAGTATCTTCTGGTCTTGTAGCTGAAAAGAATGAGAAATATGGGTTGTTGTTAAAATGGTGTTTTTAACATTTAGCTAAGTACTCTCTCCATCCCTTAAGTGTTAGTGTCAATTTTTATTTTTTTTTTTAAAGAAATGTACTTTACTTGTTTGTACTTGTACAGGGGCGGACACAAGAGTAATTAAAGGGGTGGTAGTGAACCCCCCAAACCAAATGATGTGTGTGGTTTAGTGGTTAGATTGATGGAATTTTATTCTGGAGGTTGTGTGTTCGAGTCTTACAACAAGCTATATTTCTTCATACAAAGTTTTTATAGTGTGTTTGTGCACCCCCTCACCAAATTCTTTGGGTCCGCCACTTACTTGTACTATGGTAAATATGAATATTTACCAAATTAGCAACTTAGTAAATATGAATATTTTGTTCCAATTAAATCACAATGTCTTTTTTACAATGTGCTATTTTAAGCAAGGTCTTTTTAGCATATTTAAAAGTGAATTAATGAATTAAAGTAAAAGCCTTAACGACGGATAACCAATTTACATAAGCAACTTAGCATTTAATTGAAAGAACACATATGAGAATAAATGAAAGATGGGCTTATTACAAAAAAACTATAAAAAAGATGGCATTTACAAAAAAAAAATGTAAGATGAGAAATTACAAAAAAACTATTTTTTTTTCTTTTTTTACAAAAAACTCTTTGTTTTTTTGGTTTTTTTTTAATCAGTTTTGGTCAAACAACTGATAATTTCAGTTATCAGTTGTTCAAACAACTGATAATTTCAGTGTTAGTGTAACAAAATGTCAGTTTAAAGAGTGTCAGTGCATGTATTATTAAGTTTCAGTGTAAAAAAATGTCAGTGTTAGTGTAACAAAGTGCAAGTGTAAAGAGTGTCAGTGCATGTATTATTAAGTGTCAGTGTTACTGTAAAAAAGTGACAGTGTTAGTGTAACAAAGAGCCGGTGTAAGGCTAGTGTAAAGAGTGCCAATGCATGTATTATTAAGTGTCAGTATAAAAAAAGTGTCAGTGTTAGTATTAAAAAGTGTCAGTGTTAGTGTAAATAAATGCCAGTGTAAAAGAGTGGCAGTGCATGTATTATTAATTGTCAGTATAACAGTGTATGGTAGAAAAGTGTCAGTGTGAAGAGTGTCAGTGCATGTATTATTAAATGACAGTGTAAAAATGGTTTTTTCTTAAGTTTAGAAAAAAAACGCATTTTTTATAATACCAACTCATTTAAAATTATAAAATCTTTATAAAAATAATTTTAGAATTTCATATATTTTTTTTTTCGTTCAATTAAATTAGACATTAAAAAAGTAAACTACCTTTTTGAAATGAAGGAAGTATGCAAGAACAAGATACATGGTTCTATCCTACCTCTACATGATCAAAGGTCCATTTCTATAATTTATTAACCTTTTTTATTAAACACTTTTTCAAGCTAAAGTAAGTCACCTTTGATTTATTTTTCATAAGAACTCAAGTACATTTTGCTAATTCAACTTAGATGACATGATGCCACGTGGGCTCAGTGATACATTTAAAATAGAGTAGGTCTGCTGATAAACGCATTTCTCCATAACTATGGAGAAACGCATTTTTAATAGCCAGAAGCTATACGTTTGATAACCAGAAGAAAATTTCTGGATATCAGTCTCAAAGGGTTCTGGATATCCAGAAGCTTTGGAACGGATATCCAGAAGCCTTTAGGCGGATATCCAGAAAAAATAGATTTGAAGTCAAATTCAAGGCCAAGACCAGAAATTGCTTATTGAAGGTTTCTGGATATCCAGAAACCTTCAAATGTATATCCGAGAAACCATCAAATGAATATCCGAAACATTTTGAAAGTTTGGATATCATTTTGAAGGTTTCAATATCACTTTCATAAGCTTGGATATCCTTTCAAAGGGTTACGGATATCCAGAACCTTTGAGACTGATATCCAGAAGTAACCATGGGACAAGGTCATGGCCAATACAAAAAGTTTCTGGATATCCTTTCAAAAGGTTCTGGATACCCGTAACCCGTTTCTCCATAACTTATGGAGAAACGCGTTTCTCCCTAGATTTTACGTTTAAAATAAGATAACCTTGAGTTGTTGGATAATATTGGGTTGTGAATAGCTGATCGAATTATTAGGATACAATCGTGAGTCTTGCATTTGAGAGTGAAACACATAGTCAATGTTCATCGTGTAATGAGTTTCAAAAAGTGAAACATTTTGAAAAATAGTTTGAAATGGTAGTTATTTTGAAGTGTGCCTTTTTACATGAGACACCCAAAATGAAAATTTGTTTCTTTTCGAGTGAAAATATAATTATGGAAAACAATTGTTGTATATCACGAATATATGTATATATCTTAGTTCACTAATTAGATTAAAAATAATATTCGTTTATATGCTCCCTCCGTCCCAATGTTATGGTTACTAAAACTGAATGTGCGGAAATTAAAAAAAAAGTAAGTGTTGTAAATATGAAAAGTAAAGTAGGAGATAGAAAGTGGGTAGGGAGATTTTTGTTGTGAGTGTGGCAAGGTGACGCAATTGTGTTAGAACATGGATTAATTAAAATGTGTTATTTAATTTCATGTGTTATAATCATTTAATAATGTTAAAGTATAGACAAAATATGTAAAATTTCATTAGGTGTAAGTACCATTAAATGATGGACATAATTGTAACTTTACACCACCATCTTTATGAAAGGGTGTAGTCCCCTAATTGAAGTGCCCCTTCTCTATCTATATAAATGCTATCCACCAGCCATTTAGAGACACTTAACATTCACTAAATTCAGTCACAAATCTTCTCTTTATTCACCAAGAAGATCATGTGTGGGCACTATCATTTAGAAGCACTATCTCCCTACTCTCTTCTTTCATTCAAGAACAAGTATCAAGATCATACAATGGATTCTTTAGGTACACGATTCCGTCTTCATCTTTTTCTCATTTTTAATCTAGTTGTGAGTCGGTTCATGGTTTGATGGATCATTTTGTTCCAATAATTGGTATCAGAGCCTACTCATATTCTAGATCAAGTTTGAGTATTATGAAAAACCTTTATGTTTTGTTATGCTTTTGATTCTTCAGATTCCATGTTTATCATGTGTTCTTGAATTATTTTCATACTCTAATTCAGATTCTAGAGTATGGTGTTAAAACTTAATTATAAAATTTTGGTTTTACTCAAAAGGCTTTTCAATTCTTAATGTAAGATTATCCCATTTTGGACATAGCCACCATCATTGGATGTGTTGTGAGTTTGTTCAAATGCATAGCCACACATTTAAAAATGTGATGTGAGTATGCGGATCTACTTGCTTTGGTTGAATATTGATTCACCATTAAGTTAAGAATTGATAGTCTAAATCTAGAAAATTTGATCATTCAGGGTGTTAGATGTTATGGCTTGACTCTATACGTTGCGAGGCGGGCTCTGCTCGGCCGAGCACCTCCCTTGACTCGGCCGAGCACCCCATTTGTATCAGCACAACGTTTGAAATTTTTTGAAAAGGCGCCATCCAACGGTCATGATGCTCGGCCGAGTCAAGGATAGTGCTCGGCCGAGCACCCATAAGGACTCGGCCGAGCACCCCAAGGACTCGGCCGAGCGTGAGTGATCAGAAAGGGGTGTTCTCTGGAGTGTTTTGCTCGGCCGAGCACTTTTCTTGACTCGGCCGAGCACCACTTGATTTTGGCCAGATTTTCAAAATTTTCAATCTTTTGCTATTTTGATCAATTTTCATTCATTTTTTGAGTAAAGTACACATTAATTTGTGCCCAGAATTTGTGATAATTTGTTAGTAAATTATAGTATCTGGACACCAGTCGCGCTTCGGCGGTTCTTATAAGTTATCAAACTTTAAAGAATGGACGGGTAGAACAAAAGGATTACTATCTTTTATTAATAAATTTCATTAATTACCTTAAGGCCCTTTTGTTTCTGATTAATTATATCCTTAACATTTTGGACAAAATTAACATGTTTATTTTCCAAAGGAGACCTTGTTAATTAAATTCAAACTTGGTAAAAGATGAATGTAAATATTGATATGTGATAACATGCTTGTTTCCCAAAGGAGACCTTGTTGTTAACTAAGTATTTGCATTCATAGGATAATAATTGAATAAAACATTTGGTTATTTTAAATACTTTGTACCATCCCAAAGAAAGGCGAGTGTTTAAAATAAATTGTTTGTATTCTTTATTGCCGGGTAACAAGTACCTTAAACTTTAGGGCATTTTCTATACTTGAACCGGCCCAAAGGAAGACAAGTATTTAAAGTGTATTGTTTAAGCTATTTGTTTACCCTAAGATAAATCAAATTGTGAGTCAATTCGCAATCCAAAGATTAGTCTTGATGTCATATTGATTATCTTTTATTTTGATGGAATTCATTTGATATAATTAATCGTTGTGTAGTTTCTTATATATGTTTTGTTTCATTCTTGTTCTTCTCCTTCAGATTTGATTAATGCTTCATCCGTAACTACTGCTATAAATGATGTACTTTTGCTTACTGGGACTAAACTTAAAACTTGAAAAAATAATATAACGATGATCTTAGGCAATATGGACATCAATCACGCATTAGGGGAATCAATTCCCGCTGCTCTCACTAAAGGAAATACCGTTATAGAACGGAAAAATGTTGAGCAATGGGAACGGTCCAACCGCGTGAGTCTAATGATCATGGAAAATGCAGTTTCAAATACATTTTTGGACAATGTCTCTGAGATCGAAAATGTTGAGTTTTTCTTTGAATTCTTGTGGAAACTTGTTTCCATACGGTACAAGGGTGACGAAAATCTTCGGGAGTACATTGTTGAATTATTTCATCTTTCGATCAAACTAAAGGCACTTAAGTTAGAGATTTCAGAAGATTTGCTCGTGCACTTAGTTTTGATCTATCTTCTTCCTCAATTTGGTCCTTTTGAAGTGACCTATAAATGTCGAAAGTACAAGTGAAATATTAATGGATTACTTTCACATATGACATTAGAGGAAGATAGGATGAAATATCTTAAATTAGAAAGTACTCACTCATCATTTACTTCTTCTCGTGGGATTAAGAGAAGAGGGAAGAAAATTGCGGTTGCAAATAAGAGGCATAAGGGATCATTTAATGATCATAAAGTCAAGAAATGCTTCTTTTGCAAGGACCTTACTCGCATGAAGAACGACTACCATAAGTATCGCGAATGGCGAATTCAGAATGGTATGTCATTTGGTCTTGTTTGTACTAAGACAAATTTGGTTTCAATTCCTTAATATACATAGTGATTGTATTTGGTGCAACAACTCACATTAGTTCATGTATGCAGGGTTGCCTGAATTACCGAATCCCCAGTGAAGATGAGAAATACATCTATATGGGAGCTGGAAATTCGGTTAAAATTATAGGCATAGGGACTTTTAGATTAATAATAAGTACTGGCTATTATTTTGTATTAAATAATACATTCATTGTACCATCTTTTAGATGTAATTTAATATCTATCACAGTTTTTGAACAAGGAAGGTTACTCTTGTTCTTTTGGTAATAATAAATGTGATCTTTATTTTAAATTCCAAATTTGTTGGTACTAGTACTTTGTCATATATCGATAATCTTAATTTACTTGACACAGTCAAGAAAAATGAACGAGAGATCTAGGGGATATAAATTTTATGACCCGAAGACTAGAACATTTTTCGAGACTGACAGTGTTAGGTTTCTTGAGGATGTTGAATTTAGTGGGAAAAATAGTAATGATTTTGAATTTGAAGAGTTAGAGGAACCACTCTTTATTCCTCAAACTTTAGTTCCTGTTGGAAATCAAGTAATTGTACCTGAAATTCAACAAAGAACATACAATTCAAAATAATGTAGAGACTCCCGTAAATAACGGACAACATGAAAATGTTGGACATAATTAAATTCAACAACCTCAAAATGAGGATGAACCGGTGCCCTTAAGGAGATCTACTTGAAAAAGAAGAAGTGCTATTCCGGATATTTATGATATGTATCTTGCGGAGAATGAGGACACTTTAGGTTTAGTGGGAGATGATCTAATCACCTTCCATGAAGCCATTAATAGTCCTAATTCTCATAAGTGGATCAATGCCATTAATAAGGAGTTAAAATCAATGAAAGACAATGACATTTGGGATCTTGTCCCATTACCTGAAGGTGTAAAACCTATTGGTTATAAATTGATATTTAAAACCAAAAGGGATTAGCAAGGTAATATGGAAAGATATAAGGCACGTCTTGTTGCTAATAGATTTACTCAAAAAGGAAGACATTGATTATAAAGAAACATTTTTTTCGGTATCTTCTAAAAACTCTTTTATGATCATTATGGCATTAGTGACACATTATGATCTTGAGCTTCATCAAATGGATGTTAAGACAACTTTTCTCAATGGCGACATTGAAGAAACTATCTATATGAAGAAACCAGAAATGGTGAGTAATTCGGATCAAACTAGTCAACTAGTTTGTAAACTTAAGAAATCCATTTATGGGCTTAAGCAAGCATCTCGTCAATGGTACTTAAAATTTAACCAAGTTATTCTTTCATTTGGCTTTGAAATGAATCTTGGTGAAGATTGTGTGTACCATAAGTTCAGTGGGAGTAGATTTATAATTTTGGTCTTATATGTGGATGATATTTGGATGATATTTTTCTTGCTAGTAATGATAAGGACCTTCTAAAAGAAACTAAGAAATTTCTCAAACAAATTTGAGATGAAAGATCTTGGTAAAGCATCTTTTGTATTGGGAATCCAAATTCATCGTGATCATTCACGAGGTATTTTGGGATTATCACAAAAGAGCTATATAGAGAAGGTATTACAAAGGTTTAGCATGGAAAATTGTAAACCACATGACACCCCTGTCTCTAAGAGTGATAAATTCAGTCTAAAGCAATGTCCTAAAATTAAGTTTGAATCCAAGTATATGGAAAATATCCCTTATGCACCGGTAGTAGGAAGCTTAATGTATGCGCAAGTCTGTACTCGTACAAACCTTGCATTTATTATTGGGATGCTTGGTCAATATCAAAGCAATTAGGAAAATAAGAACATTAAGTCGCATCCAAAAGAATGATGAAGTACCTATAAAACATTAATCTACATGCTTATGTATATAAAATCGAATCATTTTGAGATCATTAAGTATTCCGATTCTGTTTTACTGGATGCAAAGATGTCGAAAGACAGCATATGGTTATGTCTCTTGTTGAAGAGAAATAAGTATAAAATGAACAAATAGATATACAACTTACAGGATCAAACTCCATGTTATTGGATCCATTTTATAAAGCGTAATCTCTTTTGATGTTTCACGAGCATACTGCTCATATGGGTGAAACGACTTTTGATAATGCTTAAATCAGTGGGAGTTTGTGTTGTTTTCTATTTTTTTGTGTTGTTTTTATTTATATTGATCTCATTTGGTTAAGTAGAATTAGTTGGAGAATATATATATGCGTTCTTCATATATATTCATTAATATTCCATGCTACATATCTATACTTAATCTATGTCATTTAGTTGGATATATATATGTGATTAATGTGGGTTTAGTTGCGAATCAATTACAACGACTGCCCCTTTAGTCCCTATACTTATAAGACTAATGGACGGGATTGTGTTGGATGACAATAAACATGCACATAAGGGTTGTCATTCATATTATAAATGATTAAGGAATTCATTTAGTAAAAGATACATATTAATATTAATTCAAGTGGGAGATTGTTAGAACATGGATTGATTAATATGTGTTATTTAATTTCATGTGTTATAATCATTTAATAATGTTAAAGTATAGACAAAATATGTAGAATTCCATTATGTGTAAGTACCATTAAATGATGGGCATAATGGTAACTTCACACCACCATCTTTATGAAAGGGTGTAGTCCCTAAATGAAGTGCCCCTTCTCTATCTATATAAAGGCTATCCATCAGCCATTTAGAGACACTTAACATTCACTAAATTCAGTCACAAATCTTCTCTTTATTCACCAAGAAGATCAAGTGTGGTGTGGGCACTATCATTTAGAAGCACTATCTCCCTACTCTCTTCTTTCATTCAAGAACAAGTATCAAGATCATACAATGGATTCTTCAGGTACACGCTTCCGTCTTCATCTTCTTCTCATTCTTAATCTAGTTGTGAGTCGGTTCATGGTTTGATGGATCATTTTGTTCCAACATCACCTTTTACTTTATATAAAATATAAATAATAAACATTATATTTATTTATTATTTAAATATAGTTACATTATTTCAATTATATTTAATAGCAAAAGTATATTTTAATAATTTTTAAAGTCACAAATAATTTATTCAGAATTTTTTCATCTCAATTAAAGGAGTTGAGTTACTATTTAAAAATAAATAAATTAAACTCTGATTATTATTTGTAAAATAGGGAGAATAATATAAGATGAAGTGTATGAGGAATATGCTATAAGAATAATCCCTTTTTTTATGTTGTAGGATAGAGATAATTTTTTGTTGGTAATAAAATTTAGATGTGTCATTTTTATTGAATGATGATGACAAATTAATAATATATTACAATAAATATCGACTTTTGTTTTTATTATAATTAAAAGCCAAAATCTTGCAAAAAATTAATTTTTTCGTAACATAAGAAAAAAACTAGTTTTAAAGCACTAAGTCTAACTAATAAGAGTGATGAACGGTTTTGAAAACTAGTTTTTTATAACATTTTGAAAAAAACTAGTTTTTCACAAGAGTTACTTTAATTAAAAATAAAAAATATAAATATTACTGTAATTTAATGAAAATATCAAATTTATCTTTATTAATTATATCTCTTTCAATAGTGATAATAAGTTTGATATTTTTATCAGTATAATTAAATTTACCTCAAATTATTATTTAAAATAATAACCAAAAAATAGGAAGATAGTACAAAGGAAGTAATTATGGCGGACCAATTTTTTGGTTAAAAAAATACGGAAAAACTATAAACCTCATATATGCAACATACTAACACCTTGTTTTGTGTTTATGCAATTTTAAAAAAATGAATTGTTTCAAATAATGCAATTTTCGTTTCAAATAATTCAACGTCCAATAAAGTAAAAGTATATTGCGATATTTGAAATGAAAATTGCATTATTTGAAACCAAGGTTCTAAAAAGCGCTAGGCGGATGCTAGGCGGTGAAGCCGGGCCTAGCGCCTAGACGGGGACTAGTTTGGATTAGTCGGGACCTAGGCGGGACTTAGAACTAGGCGTTGGAGAGGGGCCTAGCGCCTAGGCGGAGCCTAGGCGCCCTTAGACGGGGTCTTTTAGAACACTGTTTGAAACAAATTGAGAAGTACGCTATATTAAATATTTATTTTTTTGTACATTGCATAAATTGTAAACTAAGTAAATGTACATTGTATAATTCAGTCGTTCACACGTTTTTAACAATCTCGATAATATTTAAAAGAGACATTTACAAAAAACTACTTTAGAAAGATGAAAATTACAAAAAATAAAACACATAAGTTTGAAATTACAATTTTTTTTTTTGATTTTTTTTATCAGTTTTGGTCAAACAACTGATAATTTCAGTTATCAGTTGTTCAAACAATTGATAATTTCAGTTATCACTTGTTTACAACTGATAATAACTGAAATTATCAGTTGTTTGAAACACAAATTACTCTTCAAACAACTGATAATTTCAGTTATCAGTTGTAAACAACTGATAACTGAAATTATCACTTGTTTGAACAACTAATAACTAAAATTATCAGTTGTTTGACCAAAACTGATAAAAAAAATCAATTTTTTTTTTTTGTAAAAAAAAAAAGAAAGTAGTTTTTTGTAATTTCTCATTTTACATGTTTTTTTTGTAAATGCCATCTTTTTTAGTGAGTTTTTTTTACAATAAACCCTTTTTATAAACTAAGTGAAAATAAGTTGTATAATTAAATTGTTCACTCGTTTTTAATAATCTAGGTAAGGAGATTATCAATTTTAGGTATGTAATAATTAACAAAAAGTGATAAAAGCAACTTTAGTTTAAGTTGTACCATACGACACAATGATGGTACCTACATTAAGAGTGTACCGTTTCTTATTCTCACATAAAATTTGTTTGCAAAAATGACAAAATAAAGAGTTGCTCTAATAAAAAAACACGTTTTTTTTTTCTAATATTAAGGGAAAATTATTTTTATATTGATGCTTAATAATACATGTATTGACAATATTTATACGGACATTTTTTATACTAACACTCATACTTTTTTACCCTGCACTGTCACTGTTTTATACTGGTATTTAATAATATATTCACTAGCACTCTTCACACTGGCATTTATTTACACTAACACTGACACTTTTTAACATTAACACTGGCACTTAATAATACACACACTATTTACACTGGCCTGACACTCTTTACACTGACACTTTATTACACTGACACTTTATTACATACACTGACACTCTTTACACTGACAATTTGTTACACACACTATTTACACTGGCCTGACACTCTTTACACTGACACTTTATTACACTGACACTTTATTACATACACTGACACTCTTTACACTGACACTCTTTACACTGACACTTTGTTACACTAACACTGACACTTTTTTACACTAACACTGACACTTTTTTACACTAACACTGACACTTTTTACACTGGCAGTTTGTTACACTAACACTTTTTTACACTGTCACTTAATAATACATACACTGACACTCTTTACACTGACAATTTGTTACTCTAACACTGACACTAGTAGGGAAATCAAATCACGTTTTTTCTAATCTTAACGAAAAATGCGTTTTTTCTAAGATTTTGACCAAAACAAAATAAAGGAAACAAAAATAAATCACAGATGTAATTGGACGGTCATAAGTGTACAACATTACAGCTGTTAATTTTACATTATTAATAATCTATTACAACTATTAATCAGACGGTTATAAATTATTAGGGCTGGGGATTCTTAATCTCAACGTGATCAGTACTCCCCCCAGGTACTACTACGACACACAACAAACTCGGCGCACAATTTTTTCCCCGACAAAGAACGGAAATTTACCAGCCAATGCTCAAAATTGATTCTGTTTTTGTAACGTCCAATGCAAGCTAATCTGCCGGCTTTAACTTCTCCGGCGTGTTTTCCCTTGTAGCTTCACTCCGGTGAGTTTTCCGAATTCGAGGTCTTGTTTAGAGCATAAAAAGGAATATGCATTTGTTGATTTTGATTATCTCTTTTTTGCTTCTTTAATTAGAACTGGTCTTGTTTAAGCTTTAATGGTCTGCTCCATTTGGAAATTTTTGGTGATTTTAAAACCCTATTTGTCCAGTTTGATTTTAGTTAATTTTTTTTCCAAATTTGCCTTGAGTTTGTTTATTTGCTCAATCGCTCAATTTCTGATAGTTTTGTTAGCTGTTTTGTTTGTTGCTGCAGTTGTTGGCGGGTTTGCTTGAATTTTGGGCTTCTTGAGGTACAGTTAGTGTTTGTATATGTAATGCATGTATGTATTTAGATGTTTTATATGCAATTCTGAGCTGTTGGATTGTTTGAATGTTGTTGAGAAATTTATTTATTATCTATGATAAACAATGACTGGCCTAGTGGGTAGGATCAATAGAGGTGGCAGCAGATTTTGCCTGACTGGCCAAGTGAGCTGGATCAATAGAGTTGGCGGCAGAGATTGCCTGACCACCACCCCACCCCCGAACTGAAATAAATATGAGGGACCTAGTGGACCAGTGTGGATTTGTGCTTGAACCACCACCCCACCCCCAAACTGAAATAGGAAAAAGAAAATGGGGACCACTGGAAATTGGGCATTGTGAGTCTTGTTTTGTTTTGGTGGGACTGTGCAGCTAATGTTGAAGTTCTGTTTTTATTAAATATTTCAAATGTTAATCTGAGAAAAATATATTTGTATGGAATAGTACACGCGTCTTGTGTGTCACAAATTCTTATAGCCATTAAAGGCGAACACCTTGATCGCTTCAAGCGAGGCACAAGATCAGGCGAGGCAGTGTTGAAAAGTGACTTGTCTATCTTCTCTGTCGCCTAGGCAAGAGAGAAAAGGCGTGAAAAGGGGAGGAAAGACGAGCAACTAAGTTTTGCAGTCTATATTTGAAGGAGTTTGGCCTCAATCTGATCAATTAAATCCCATATCTGGCTGTCAATCATCTATATACCCAATCCAAGGATATAGCTTCACGACAAGCTAGTAGCCAAAATAATGCCTACGCACCCCACGGGCTTGCTTCAGCGCCATTATTTTCCCGTACTTGCATGGATTCAAGAGCTTTTAGGTGTTTTGGGTACTCTTCTTTAGTGGTTTCACGTAATCCTGTGGGTTTGAGTTTCTTGCTTAGCAGATTGCTATGTTTGTAAAGGAACTGATCATTTTGGGGCTAAAATTATGTCATTTCTTTTATTGAAGAGAGTTGAAGGTTGCTAGTATTCATCGACTTAAGTTTCTTGTTCAGTATTTGAGTTATGTGAGCTTAATGCCTTGTATTCTGTCAATGATAACAGGTTTTGGAAAATAGTTTACAGTCATATTTCTTGATTGATCTTTCTTTAAATATGGTCTTGTTTGTGCTTGGCTCTCCTGCCACCTACCTCACTCTCACCCTTAAAAACCTCTAAGTGCCTCACACTTTTGCCCTCAATAACTATGCTTCCATAAGACATTTTCAGACATGGTGAAGACGGAAATATTCATTGGTTATATCTCCCCAATAATGTTTATATTAGATGTGCCGAAAATAATCTCTATATTGGAGGCCCGCTTGTCTAATTAATTCTGTCTTCTTTGAATAGAGACTTTCTTAAAACAAACCAAGTCATTTACCTTAATTTTGATCAGTACTCAAATATCTTTTGTTAATAAATCTCTTTTGAAATATCTTTAATTACTTGGAATAATGCTACCTCATTGATGATTAAAACAGAAAATAATCATTTAAGTTTTACCAAGAGAGCTGTGATATTCTCTAGAAAAAGTACCGGTGTTATTCGTGTAAAATACATTGATAGAGAGTTTTAAATTAAGCACTCCCCTTGTCCAAAAAAGATTCACATCCTTACTTTTGTAATTCAACTTGATTTGTTTTCATATGGATTTTCGATACATATTTCCTTTTTTATTTTCCTAAAACTTATAGAACATGATATTCATATTACTTTTGTGGTAGATTCGGGAGGTTATAGTTTAAAGTTCAAAACAAACTGAAGATATGTTCAATATCAAAATGAGAAATGGTCGACTTTGAAATGTCAAACAAGCCTCTTTTTCAGGACAGAGCAAAATGCGGGAGTTGTTGCAATTTATCACGCCCTAATGCTTTCAAAGCCTCAGTGTTAGCTTTCCTATGACCTCTATGAATTTCTATAACTCACATCCATTTTAGGGTTCACTCTCTGTTTCTCTTGCACTGCAAGTACACCAACATCTTGGACTTGTTCAAAGCAACCAGATGTGCTTTGTTTGAACTTGTTATCTATCTCTGCTTCCTTAATCAGAAATTGACTTCTAGAAGCTTTGCTGAAGCCCTCTTATCTAACTGTTTGAAATTCTAATTCATTTCAAAACCCTGTTTTCTCTTACTTGAGCTATTAAGTTTTCTCCGAAATTGTCTATAGTTTTATTCAGTCTTTTCTATTTCTGATGATTCCTTTGTTGTTTTTGCTCTCATTTTTACAGTTGTTGGCAGTATGCTGTAAAATTGTGCTTCTGTACATTAACTGTTTGGATGGCTATTGCATGTTGATATATCTATTTATTAAATGCATTCCTGTCGTTTTAGAAAGTTGGGTATAGGCAAGCCTTGTATTGCAATGCTGGATCTGGATTAGTTTGTGTGTCCCTAAAATGACGAATAAAGTGGTGAATTTTATGGCATCCTCTATTTATTTATTTTTTGGTTTCTAAGATGGTTTATTAAATGGTAACCAGACGCATCCAGTTTTTGGGCAAAAGATTGTTGAAGTAAAAATTTAAACGTGTAGATTGTAGATGGTGGATATTGGTGTGGATTTAAGATATAAATGAGATCCTCTTTTTTGAAGGTGAATGGCCATATGAGTTTTGTGATACGATGACTAGTTTAGAGCTAATAGTCGGAATGAGTAAATACAATTTGTTAATAAAGCTATTTTCCTCATGTTGTTCCTAGATATTCTTATATACATTGATAACTACTGCTTATACTCTTAGATGTTTTTTACTTGCATCAGAATGATGCGTGTATTGTTGCTTCTCGCAGGACAGTTTATAAGTTCTCACCTAAATTTTGCACAGGAGGAATGGAATCCAAGCATTATTAAAAAATCAGTGTGTATTTGGATTGCATAGTCAGACGTCTTGAGACTGTGCATGCCAGGCTTGGATAATCTACAGCCCCTCACAAGTGTGCGTGGGGGTAGGCTTATTCTTTCAAACAAACAAATGGAATAACATTAAGGAGTTTAAGAAACTAACAGAAGAAGAAAGCGGCTTAATATTGGAGCATTTCTGTTCTGACTTTTGAGAATCTCATCTAGAAACATGTGTGAAGGCATAAAAGGAAATCCTGTTCAAGTAAACTTATAGTGGTTTTAATCTTATTATCTTGTTTCGCCAGTATGGAGAAGGGGCAGACAGGGATCTCCTTTTCTTGGATAGAAGACTCGAATGAGCAGATTCCTGTGCCCATGAGAGTGATGAGGAAAGTCAAACATAAGAAAATGGAATTTGTTGGATGGGGATCCAAGCCTCTTATTGAATTTCTCGAATCAACCGGCAACGATTATAGCAAACAGCTTTCGCAGTATGATGTGGCAGCTATTGTCAATGAATATGTAAATAGACATAACCTTATTCATCCTCTTAAAAAGAAGAGAATCGTCTGCGATGAGTGGCTTTATTCCCTTTTTGGAAAGAAGGCAGTGCCTCGAATTAAAATCTATGACCTGCTGGAAGAACACTTTGCTGAAAACCATGATTCATCCGAAGATGATCAGTTTTATAGTTCCGAAGAACAGGATGGAGCAGTCAGATCATCCCGTAAAAAGCGGAAAATTTCGCATGAAAAGAAACAAGCGCCCGAGACTCCCAAAAGCTGCTTTGCTGCAATTGTGCCCGAAAACATAAAGCTTCTGTATCTAAAGAGGAGCTTGGTTCAAAATCTTCTAAAGAACGCCGAAACCTTTGAAGGGAAAGTAGTGGGCAGCTATGTCAGGATCAAATCTGATCCAAATGACTACTCTCAGAAACTCTCTCACCAGCTTCTGCCAGTTACAGGTTATTCTGCTTTTTATAGAGAAATTTTTTGTTGATGTATTATTAATTTAGTTTTTCTTTTGCCACTTTCATCTGATCGTCAAAGAAACAAATCAAATGTTTTGTTTGAGTAATTTACCCTTATTGCTGTTAAATCATTTGGTTAGTTGGTACGCGAATAGATCACATAAATTACATTTGAAATCCTATGCTCAGTTACCAAACTAAGGGGATCTTATTAAGTATGCCACCTTGATATTGACCATGATAGCTTTTAATGACTCATGCAGTAATCCTCATCACATTGCCTTGACTATTTGCTTTATATTTATGCTAGCTTCCAATATTGCTTCCATATTGGGTAGTGAACTTGTTTGAGTTTTGGTAATGCAGGTGTTGTAAGTGAAAGTGGTGTAGGAAAAGAATTTATCCTTCAAGTTCCAAATGTGATAAAAGCCATTCTTGTTCGCACGTTGTCAGAGGAGAACTTCTCTGAGGTAAGTATTTTTTACTTGGTGCTAGTACATATTACATAGTTTCGATCAGTTTAAACTAAACTTAATCATGGGATGTTTTTATTTACAACTCAAGTTTGAGATATAATCCTTCTCGCCTTAATACTTCCTTAATTGAAGTCTTTTACAGTGTGTCTCATAAGCTTTTTCCTATAGTTTGCAAAGTGATGCTGTGTTGACTCTTGTTTTCATTTTCGTCACACAAGACACTGTCTCCTACAACTTTTAGAGACTCTGGATTGCCGTGTTAACTACAGATGCAATTGAAAGAAGCACAAGGATTAGTGATTGGTAATAGGAGGAAGGAAAATTATCACGAAAAATTTCTGTCAATGTATATCTCCGAATGGTGTGTGAATTGCAAATCTTCTGAGGGGACTCATGATCATCTCTTCCTTCTTTTTGACAGAGCGTTATCCTCGAATTTGTCTGTTTGATGAAAGGAGTTAGTTGTGTCAATGTATATATATATGTGTGTGTGTGTATATTTGTATAACGCATACATGTGTATATATATGTATATAGAGGGAGGGAGAGAGAGAGAGAGAGAGAGAGAGAGAGAGAGAGAGAGAGAGAGAGAGAGGGAGGGAGGGAGAAAGAGAGAGGGAGAGGGAGAGAGAGCACAAGGCTCCTACCGTTGTAGGGTCTGAGAGGGGAGTAGTCCTACCCTTGCCTGCACAGAGACTATAAGAATGAGCTAGTATGGTACATGAGTCTTTGACTCACACAGAGTACTATTGCTTGTACATGAGTCTTTGACTCACACATAGAGTAATATTGCTTTTTTTTTTCTCGGATTGAAGTGATGAGATTTTCAACCTAAACATTCCCTGGAAGTTCCCTTGGCCATTAAGAACATTTCTGCAATGATAGGCTGTTTACTCGATCTTTCAATTAAGACACAAAGTTTGCGATTTCCTTGTTGAATTAAATATCTTCTTAACTACAGAGATTTCATTGATGTATTTAAGCTAAAGCACAACATGTGATAGTCATACCTAGAAGGTCTTACGGCAAGAGATGAACACAGTTTGGTTTGTGATTGGCTTGGTAAGTAGAGATCTAGAAATATGGGAAGATCCTATGATATAGATTCATATTTTGCGTGGTTTTTCACCTTTTCGCAGGAAGAATGTGAAGATTTGCGTCAACGAGTCAAAGATGGTTTAATCAGAAGGCCTACGGTTGTAAGTTTTATTATAAATATGGTCTGCTTGCTCAAATCAATTTTATGGTGAAATTGAGCTCTTGGAATTGGTGCCATGGATATATTTTTTATTGCTGAAAATTTTATTGCGTAGAATAACTTAGAGATGCAGAAAGTAGTGTATTAATTTTGCTGCTGTTATATTATGATTGTATATACTAAGCATGCCTTATATATGGAGCTCTATCTGCCAAGTTATAACATATACATTGGTCTAATCTCTTGTACCTTTCATTTCTTTTCACTTATTTTTCGGAGTTATATCATTGTTATTTGCATTTTCGTATAATTTGTGATATGGGATGCTTAACCATATGAACTCTCATTATACCATTGAATGCATAAGCTATTACCTAAAAGAGCCTTCTTGTTTTCAGTTATTCAAACTCTTACGACATAGTGGGAGCTCACATAAATTTCTTTCCAATTGGTGGCTTTGTTAGTGAAAATTTGTGCTCTTTGTTTCATCATTTTATTTGGTCTTTCCTTTTTGTTAATTCATATGTAGTTTCAAATGTTTATGTTACCTTACGAAATCTTGACCAGATTGACTATCTTGGCAGGTGGAGTTTGAACAGAAAGGCCAGATTCTTGCATGAGGATATAACAAATCATGTATGAGTCTTGTATCAGTAAGAAGTTGTACCTCAATAGAGGGATTGCTATTGCTTTTTATATTGTTTGCTCGCTTTGTTCGTATTTCTAGTTACCTGCACTTGGGAGTTTTTTTTTTTTAATATCAGTTGATCCTTTTGATGTCATAACTTGTATTATATCTATATCTGTTTTCTAACTGATACAGAATGTGATTCTCTGTTTTAGAAAGTGTTAACATAGGAATTTTCTCATTGCAGTATTTGATTTCTTCTGCATTCACATATGCCATCACTTGTCATATCAATTTATTTGGTTCTTTCATTTCTTTCATCTGCGTGTGCTACATGACATGGAAGTGCATGCCACCCTTAAATTTCACAACTTTAACACATACCTCTGGTGACATGCTACCCCATGTATGATTTGTCCTGAGATTACAATGCAACGTGAAAAATCCCTTCAAGATTCAGCAACTAATGAATTTCCTTAAGACGCCTTTTATGTTTAAGAAGTCTCTAAAGTGCAATCCTGCTTCCTTTTTTAATTATATATCTAAGTGAGATCGTATTTCAACCCCTCAGCCTGATGCACCTCAACACGTGACTTCAGAAGGAATGAGAGTTTCTCAACTGTCACAAATGTCCCAGGAGGTGGGAAGAGCTTCAATATCGGACTTGAGTTTGACACTGATGTGAATTCCCAAAAATGTCTGTAGGACGATAATGTAGAAATACATCCTTATGACTATACATACACCACATGGGCCACTTATCTTCCATGTTTTATGGCGATGTCACTGTCCTTGCTGGCGAGACAAAGGCAGGGTTTAACTTTTAAGGATAATAAAAAATAGGGAGGAATTTTAGAAGTATGATGGTTCACATTATGCAGGAATAAAACATTGTACGGAATGCAATTTAGCTGAGGAGTGTCTTGTGAGGAGGATAACATAAAGTTAGCTGGCCAAAATCATCGCTATAATTTAAAACCAATCATGAATCAAGAGGGAGGTGGGTGATGATGTTTGTTACAGTTGGACCTGGTGAAGTTGAGAAGTCATGTCAGAGTTTCTGTTGATTGGACCGTAGAGTTGGAAGTGAATTCTGTAGAATAACCAGTAGACCCATTTATCTTTATGACTCAATATTTGCTTGCTAAGAAAGAGATAATGACATAAACATAGGCAAAATGAATCAGCTAAGATTAGAGAAAACTGCTTGAGGTGGTCAGACTATTAAATAGTACCAGTAAGGAAGTGTGATGATATTAATAAGGCACTGTGAATGGATTGGATCTTTATCTATCCGTTCCAATTCCGCTTGAATTTAGAGCTAATAGAAACTTTTGTTTACCCAACTACCCCTTACCTACTTTTCCAATAAATATTAAATGGATTTAATTTGGATACAGCTATTTCCAATCCATTAATAATCTGATCCATTCATTATTATATATGAATACCAAATATTTATTTATTTTATTTAATACTTATGTAGCCATGTGTACAATCCTTTGATTATATGAAATAAAAAATACATCTAATATAGATTTATACGAAATGTTTAGTAGTCCATTGGTTCTTGGTCGTACTAAAACTCGTTTTCTCAATTTTTTATTCGGCAATAATAGAGTAAGTGGTGAGGAAAAAATGAAAGCATGTCTTGTGAATCATTTAAAGGTGTTCCTTATTTAGTTTTTCGATAGAGTTATCAAAATATTCTTTTCTTAAGGTGTGTATTTATTTAGATTATCTTATGTAGGTGATTTCTAGTTTACTATTTGTCATTATGGAATGGTGATCTGAAAATAATTCTGAGGTTGATGTTCTGTTTGGCCAAAAAAAAAAAAATGAAGTCCAAATCCATGTTCAGCATATATAATGAATTCTGGATTCATCACGTCTGCTTCTTTGAAGATCCATTTACACCCTAAATATTAATTATCGATGACACTGATAGAGGTAGAGTTAGACAATGACTAACATGGCAATGATATTAATAAAGTTAGGATTGAGTGTAGTTTATCACTAACATGCTTGGTGCAGAGCAGAATAGTGACCCAAGCCCAAGTAGTTAGGAAAAGGCAAAGTTGAGTTATTTATCATCCTATATACTCCCTCCGTCCCATAGATTTATGGACTTTTGGGTTTTGCACGGGGATTAAGGAGAAATATTATATTGAAAGTGTTGTGAGTGTGAAAATAAAATAGGAGAGAGAATGAGTGGAGAGAATAGTAAATTATAATGGTGATGTGAGTATTAAAATAATGTAGGAGAGAGAATGAGTGGAGGGAATAGTAAAGATTCCTTTCCATTTTGGGAAAGTTAGATATTATTGTGGGACGCCCAAAATAGAAAGTTTACATATTATTGTGGGACGGAGGGAGTATTTTAAAATATACACAAGGTTAATTATATTTCAAAGGTATACTGTTGTTTGAAATGCAAACTGTTTCCTCTTTAAGCTGAAATTTGCCTCCATTGCCCATACTGGGTGACAATGTTTAATGACCGGCCCCATTTATTAATGATTGCTTTAGTTCCTAAACGAGTTTTGGAGTGTATTGTATTTATTGTAACAAGATGTTAACTTTAATTTGCTCTTTGCATAATTAATTTTTGAAATTGTTTACAGTGGCTTGAAAAAGAACTTTCCCTCCTACGAAATCTCATGGATAGAGCCAACGAGAAGGGGTGGCGCAGAGAATATCCTTTGCTGATGTATAAATATCATTCACATAGTCTTGTTTTATCAGCATGCAACACTTCATCACTCACGATATCATATTCTCATTTATGATAGAATAGGAAATTCATGGAGGCAACCTTTTATCTGCTGATGTCATTATTAGCATTTAAGTCTTGGTATTCGGTACGATGCTCTTGACATTCTAGTGAGATTGCTTTAATCATTAGCTAAATTATAGGAAAAAGTTGATTGCATTTGCATAAAAACAGCCCCCACCCCCCTGTCCCAAACTCCCGAAGAGGGACGCTGTAACGTTTTCGGTAAATTTGAATGATTCTCAGTTAGATAGATATTTACAGTATTTTTATTTAGTGAGGAAAAAAAACACAAACCAACTTGGAAACTACATTAATTGGGTTACTTAAAACATGATCTATACTTTCTTGAAAAAGGAACAGAAACCTTGTCAAACACTCATCCGAGATTTAGTCAAACTGGCCAAGAAACTTTTTAAGTTTCCTTTTCCCGAGAGTACTTTATTTTCTAGGCTTTCTTAGCTACTTCGTCGTCGATCAGCTTTACCCCATATCCAGGTCCTCCCTTGTTCTCAGTTAGAAAAAATATCAATCATTTGAGCTTAGATTGTTGAGATTTAAAAACAGGACCCAAGTTGTCCTCTTTGCGTCTAAACATGAGTTTATGCATCTAAGGGCTTTGACATCATTGTTCCCTTTAATTACCTTGTGGCTTTTTTGTTGTTGTGGTTTTCAGTTTTGGTCTGATATTGGCTTGCAAGTAATTAACTCATTTTCTTGTTATTGTTTTTCCTTTCTTCTGTTTAGCAGCTTAATGTTGTACTTTCACGAAGAAGATCAATGTTTGTCATGAATGGGATTCGGACATAAAAATTCATGATTTTGATAGTTGTCATCTATTGCAGGCATTAAAAAAGCTTCTTAATTCGATCAAATTGTAGTTCGCAACGAAATTATGCTTCTGACTCTTTGTCGTCTTTGTATTTGATGATCCCTTCCTTTGAGTGCTCATCAGAGCCTTGTTTTTTCCATTATTGGATTCTTTAAATTAACTTCATACCATGATCCACACATTTTGCTTACTGAATTGACTGTCATTTCCCTCTTTGTTTTGTGATGATCAATGGTAGTAATATGCTGAGCATGAAAATATTAATTTTCCTTCAAGCATCGTTTAATCCTTAACTAGCTTTAGGTTCTACAAAGTACGAGTACTCAGAGAGAATACAGCTCTTAGAGACTCCAGCAGAGAAAACGAGGCTATTGAATGAGGTTCCAAAGGTTATTGCAGATGAGTTAGAACAGGACCCAATACTGCAGGAAGCTATAGAAAATGCGGAACAAGGATTTAGTACTTCTCCAACATCAAATGCAGATGAGTTAGAATCGCACCCTACACTGCAGACACCTATAACTAGTGCAAAAGAAGGAATTAGTAACTCTCCAACATCAATTGTTAGGGGTGCTTCATTTAGTTCTGCTGATTCAGGAGCAAATCAGCCAATATCATCCCTTAGTCCCGATGCTGAAGGTGCGTAGTTTATGTAGTTTTTTTTTTTTTTGCATTAGGTGTGTGACATGTGCTGCTTGTGCGTGCGTCTGCATGTGCTCTGTGGCGCGTGTGTGTGTGAGTACTCAGTTGTGTGCTTGTGCATGGCAATTTACTGGCACAAACGCTTGTGTGTGTATGTACGTATATGTGCGTTGTGTGCAAGAGGAGAGCTTGCTTCTATTCCTGAATGTTATTGCTTAAATAAGGCTGTTCCCTCTTATTCCTGCATAAAAAACTTCCACTAGGTTTTATATTTGCCCAAAACATCTTTTTCATCCATTGTACTTTCAAAGGTGTTTCATTTTACCCATATATATATATATATATATATATATATATATATATATATATATATATATATATATATATATATATATATATATATATATATATATATATATATATATATATATATATATATATATATATATATATATATATATATATATATATATATATATATATATATATATATATATATATATATATATATATATATATATATATATATATATATATATATATATATATATATATATATATATATATATTTTATTTATTTATTATTATATATATATTTTTTAAATTACCACTGTAGTTTGGAAAATGTATCATTTTAACTCCCAAAATTGCTGTTTGAGGTACTTCTTAGTCAAGATTAATTTTTCCAAAGTATAGTGCTTTGTTTCCGGAAAGAAAAAAATTATAATGGTAAAAGTGAAACACCAATTAAATTGAAAGTACATGGATGAAAACGGAGTTTACACCCTTTTATATTTAGTGGGATTTAGAAATCAGGATGCAACAAATTTTAATGTATTATAGGCATGAGTCCCTCCCCCCTCTGCTTTAGACTTCATTTCATTTATGTTTATGTCAAAAAACCTGAGAAATGATTTTGAACTACTCCAGAAACCAAACATCTGTCACAAAAAATCGGAAGTATGTTTTGCTTTTATGTTTGGCAACAACCCATATTTTGGTTCGCTAAAGAAATCATGTTTTTGCAATGTCCTCATTTAAGTTTATTTTTTTGCAATGTCCTCATTTTCAGAGTACACGATTTTTCCAATGTCCTCACTGTGTCACTGTAACGGAGACGTCCAATTTTTAACGACGAGAGGAGCACATGCTATCACGTGACTAACAACCGTTATAAATTTAACTTTCCAAATCAAAAACACAACTACAGACTATAAAAAGACCACACCATTTCATTTCCATTTTCTTCAAATTCATAACAAAAACACCATTTTTCTGATTGATTTTCAATAACGGAAAGTTAAGTTTACCTGCGGTTGTTAGTCACGTGATAGCAAGTACCCCTCTGCCATTAAAAATTGACGTCTCCATATACGAGGTGAGGACATTGCAAAAATCGCGTACTTGAATGAGGACATTGCAAAAAATAAGCTTCAATGAGGACATTACAAGCATGGTTTCTTTAGTGATAAAAAAATATGGGTTTTGCCTTTATGTTTTGATATACAGCATGTTTTCGATTTGTTTCAGGTTCCATAGTTGCAGCCATCCCATCTCAAGACACCACCTGCGACTTTCCAGTTAACAGTGAAAGCAAAATAACTTCTACGAGTGGAATCACGTCACATAGAATTGTTAAATGGTAAGAAGTTATTGTCCGTTTTACTGTACAATCAAACAATGTTAAAACTGGTTGGCTTTATACTCCCTCCGTCCCCACCCAGAGCTTAGGAATTTTTCATTTGGTGTGTGGGAATTAAGGAATCTTATTATAATATTAGGAGAGAGAATGAGTGGAGGATGTGTTGTGAGTGTGAAAAATTAAATAGGAGAGAGAAATGAGTGGGATGAATAGCGATGGGATTATTGTTGTGAGTATGACATGTGGGTCCCATTTAATATACAAAAGTAATATAAACTTTTCCATTTGAAGTGCTAAGATTAGTGGGGCGCCCCGAAAATGGAAAGTTTTCTTAAGATCGATTGGGACGGAGGGTATGTTTCATACATTCGTCTACCAATATAGCTAGTAGTTGCGAGTCAACTCACACAGTATTGGTATTCCAGTCTGACTTATTTGTCTTATTGGATTGTTGTTTTACTTAACTAAATATTATTGTTATATGATTACAGGAATGCAGGCTGCGTGGAGATGTGCAAACTGCAAAAGCCAATGGGTGAGTCTTTAACCCCCTCAATTAAAATAGATTTTGCCAACATGAAGCTTATGATAAACACAGGACATAGGTAGCAGCATATATAGGATACAGAAGAAGGAAACAGACTCTAAAGAAAAACGACACAAAAAGAACTGAACACAAGTCTGTCTGATACTCTCCGTCCCAGAAATGTAGTCTCACATTTTGTTTTAGTCAATTTGATTGAGCTTGACCCAGATTTAGAAAATAATCATCTCAATGAAATTACAACTTGTTATTGATAAGTCCTTAAAAATACTACTCCTTCCGTCAATAACAATTTCTTAGACTTTCATTAGGATAATTAAATTAACTGGTCAAAGATAAATCAAATTGACCACTGAAAAGTGAGACTATCATTCCGGGACGGAGGAAGTATTTCAGATATTGCCAAGAGATTAGTTAACCTTCCTTATTTTCAAATACTTGTAATTTAGCTCATATCTCTTGGAGACAATTACTCCCCCCGGTTCAATAATTTTCTCTTTTGGGTCAAAAACATTCTAATTCCTATTTTACTATTATATTGAAACTTGTTTTCACTTTATTAATTTGTTTATTGAGTGAAGGAATGTGGACTTTTTCTCAAAATGTCACTTTTCAAAAAAAGTATTTCTCAAAATTTCAATGTGGAGAAAGTATTGCCAAGAATAACTAAGTTTTTGAGAAGTCATAGTTGGAAATTGCGGTTTCTAGGTTTGGCCAAGTGGGGATTTTAGAAAGCCGCGGTTAAGGATTGTGATTTCTACTTGGCGAAATCTAAAAGACGCCGTTCTCAACCGCTTCTTCTAAAAACTTGGTTATTCTGGACAATACTTTTAGGACAGTGACATTTTGAGAAAAATATCGAAGTAATGTAGGAGAGAGAGGTAATAAATAAGGGTAAAATTGGTATTTTCATCGTTAAGTTGTAGTAATAATTGTGTTTCTTAAAGCTTGTGAAAAATCCAAAAGCGACAACTATTTTGGACCGGAGGGGGAGGACATTACTAGGTTAGATGCTTCATTAACTGACACATTGAAAATGATGCAGAAGTTAAACCGGCCAGTGTCGTTCAACCACAAAACGGACTAAGCAATCCGACAACAAACGAAAACAGCATCAAAATGCAGGTTGCTTGGCCTGGTGGGTCCAAGGGCAGCACTCAGAAAGAGGAAGAAAAGAAAATAACCCCCCTAGTGATTGAGCTGAGTGATGATGATGAAGAAGAAGAAAAAGAAAAAGAAGAAGAAGTTAAAGAAGCAACCAAAGATGTTGGCTTCCAGTTTAGAATCCTCGAACATCCTCACAGCGTTATATGGTACTACATGGATCCTCAGGGAGACACACAAGGCCCTTTTCCGATGACTGCGTTAAAAGCATGGCACGAAGCACATTATTTCCAGCCGAAGTTTAAGGTATGGAAACGAGGTCAAAGGCCTGATGAAGCTGTCTCGCTGAGTGGTTTGATACGAGAGATGTTTTCCAACTAGAGAGAGAGAGAGAGAGAGAGAGAGAGAGAGAGAGAGATTACATTTTATGGTTACAATGGATCCTATTTCTGCAAAGAAAACTGTTCACTTTCCTGTTTGAGACTTCACAAAATGTCTCCTTGTTAGAGTTTTGTTTGTTTGTCTGGAGCAATGGTTTCTGGAGTAGTTAGTGAACCTCAGTATATTCTTTCAAAACCAAGAGGAACTCATTTTCAAATGTGGATTATATACAGTGGCGGATTCAGGATTTTGAAATCGCTTCCGGTGAAATCATGAACTTTCGTATTTAAAAAATATTGTAAATCATAATAACAGTAAAAAATAATTGCATATATATAAAAAAAGGCTACATAGTCGGTGACTTAGCTATAAAACAAAAACAAAAACATCAAAATTCTGAGGTGGGTTGGAGCCCACATCAATTATGGCTAGATTCGCCCCTAATTATATAATCTGAAAGTTAGAACATGTTCATGTTGAAGTAACGTTTTTTCTTTTTCAAATTACAACATTTCAAATACAACCTATGCCCGATAGGGGATTCAAATGACTTTCCCGAGAAAAGACAAAGCATCGAGCCAAATGCTCATTGGCCATGTTAAAGAATTGTGAATAATGCTTTGATTCAGCCAAAAACTTGGCCATCCAAATAATGTATTATTCACCTCATAGTTCCTTTTTTTTTTCTCTCTATCCCTGAATGATTTCTAAATAAGGAAACAATCTTAATGTAATTTTATTATAATACAAGCAATATAGAAATGAGTAAAATACGATTTCTTAAGCGGGAGAATGGTGCTGCATTTACATCGGTAAAAAACGTTCATATCTTCATCTATATAATTGAATTGACGTATAATCTACAAAGATATATCACACTCCCTACGTATCAAAGTGAATGTCCAATTTTTTAATATATAATTGAATTGACGTAGAATATACAAAAATATATCACACTCCCTCTATACCAGAGTGAATGTATATTCTTATTTTTTTTTAAAAAAAAATTGTTTTTAATTTTTTTTTAAACATTTACTTTCAGATAAATCACGACTAATAGGGTTACTATAAAAAGGGGGAGGTATGTGAGAGACAGATTGCAAGAGTTCATTTTTAAGACGTCATTATAATAATAAAATTAGTCTTAAGTAAAAAAATAAAAAATTAATCTCCCATTGGAATTAAATATGAAATACATTTATAAATATTTATTGAAACAATAAATTTCAAATCAACTACCACAATCTCTTTGTTAAATGATATTAAAAATAAAATAAAAAATATATTTAATATTATAAAAAAATGAGTACAATATTTGTCATGTGAATTTAATTCCATATTAATCAAAATTCAAAAGCCTAAAGTAAACAAAAGGTATTTACTTCCAAATTGTACGCTTAAAGTATATCCCCTCATCTCATAAAAAAAAAAAAAAAAAAAAAAAAAATCTGCAGAATCAAGATTTTATAAATGGTTGTGAATTTATTCGTTTCAAAATAAGTTTTCCATTTTCAAAATTAAAAATAGTCACACGGTGAAATTTTATCAGGGATAAGTACTAAAAATAAATAGATAAGGCACATTCAGTGGCAGATCTACACCAAAACATTTGGGATTGGATGTTCTTTATTAAAAAAAAAAAATTGGCGCGAAACTAAAATTCAAAATGTTTACATACATAAAATATAGTAGGCTTCAATACGTCAATATTATATAAAATAAACACATGTCAAAACGACGTCGTTTTTTTTTTTTTTTTTTTTTTTTTTTTTTTTTGTTGTTGCACAGGCAACCCCAAACACTACTGTACACCCGCCCCTGCACATTCATTAAAATTTCGACAAGTCGATTATAACGCTTATTATGAGATATAGAAAGTATAACGAGTTAGATAATTGTAACAAACAAATGAAAAAGAATGTAAATAAGTATTTTTGAGAAATTAAAGTTTGAAAAGTACATTTATTTTTAAATAATGATATGAAAATTGAAAAGTGGACCTTTTCAACATAGGAAGTATCGATTAGAAAAGGTGTCAACTTGTTTGAAGCCTTGGCAAAATTGTTGGTCCAATTCAAAAGCTTACAAAAATACTCCATATCAAACATGTGGTGATTTTAAAGAATACTCCCTCCGTCCATCCAAGTGTGTACCAAGATTTTGGACACGCAAACTAAGAAATACTATTAAGATAATGAAAATGTGTGATAAAAAATGAAGAGAGAGAATGAGTGGAGTTAATAGTAGGTTGGTTGAATAAATTGTATGGTGGAGAATGAGTGAAGTTAATGAGTGGGTGGGGTATGGAGAATATAAAATATTAAAACCTTTTCCATTTTTGGTAGTTCACACTCGGCTGGGACGGAGCAAAAGGGAAATAAGTGTACACTCAGCTGGGACGGAGAGGGAGTAGGGGTGTAAGCGGTTTAGCTCAAACCGCGGTTTGAGACCGAGCCGAGCTAAACCGTGGGGTTTAGCTCGGTTTTTTTATTTGAGTGGTTTAGCTCGGTTTGAAAAAATGCCAAACCGAGTGGTTCGGTTTAGCTTGCGGTTTGAGGGTGCCGAGCTGAGCCGAACCGAGCCGAGCTAAACCGTTTAGCTTTCAAACCGAGCTACGAGACCGAGCTACGAAACCGAGCTACGAAATCGAGCTACGAGACCGAGCTACGAGACCGACCTACGAAACCGAGCTATGAAGTCAAACCAAACCACCATAAACCATAATCCTAACCATTCATTCCAAATCAAATTAATCCCTACCTTTAATTTATTTCAAAACCTTAAAATCTTTAATACATTACCTCTGCCTCTTGGAGAACTTTCATTATATCTCTTTTCCTTCTCTCTCTTCCCCTTCTCTCTCTAAAGTAGATCTCATCATCGCCGCCTCACTCACCGTCGTCGCCTCTCATTCTCTCTCTTATTTTGTTTTTTATACTCACAACACCTCTGTTCTACAATTTTATCTTTATAATGCTTGTATGATTACATACAAATCAAATATTAAAGTAACATATATTTTATCCATATGAATTATAAATAGTGTTTTGAACAATTATTTTATGAATTCAGTTGAATTACGCATATATTATGACGTCACATTTCTTCAAGATAATTTCCTCTAGCCAAAAAATAATAAAAATCAGCACATTTTTGCAGTGAATTTACGCATAGCCAATTTTGAGTGCAGCTTAATTTTGAGCTAAATTAAATCATAAGATAGTCCATCCAATAAATGGTCATTCATAATGTGTCAATTAATCTGAATTCAAGTTAAATAGTCGATCCGATGATATGACGAATCTTTATTTTCCAGTGATTAGGAAATACGTGTTTTAAGTATACGATAAAACTTTTGTAAATAAGAGAATTTCGTGCGTGGTGACATTTTTGTAAATAAGTAAAATTTTGCTCACATTGGAAATCAAGGTCGTGACTAAATTTATGACTAACAAATTTTATTGCATCAACCTCAAAGGTTTTTGTATATCAATATTAAATGTTTCTGGATATAAATTAACAAATTCTATCGCTAATCATCATTTAACACTTCATAAAAAAAGGACTTATAAATATCAGTCTCGAAGGTTCTGGATATCCAAAATCCTTTAACATTGACATTCAGAAGGTTTGCTACGCGTTGATACTGTAAGAACATGGATTAATGTAACATATAAATACTTAATAATATAATGATCAATATTATAATATATGGTATAAAGTATAGAACTCTAAATAATATGTAGAATTCCATAATATAAGTATACCATTAAATGATGAGCATAATGGTAATATCTTATATATCAATAGGTGTAGTCCCTAAATGAAGTGCCCATTGGATTCCTATATAAAGGCCTATCCATCAAGCCTATGAATCACTAGTTATTTTTTCATTCTCATTCAAGTCAAAATTCTTTCTAAGTACTTGAAGAACAAAGTGATTAAAAAGGCACTCATCATTTAGAAGATCTACTCTTCCTAAATCAAAGACTATCTTCATATCTTCATCAAGAACAAGAACAATAATGGAATCTCAAGGTATACGCTTCCGTCTTCGTCTTCTTCTTCTTCTTTTCTCTTCTTAATCTAGTTATGAGTCGGTTCATGGTCATTGGATCGTTTAATGTTCCAACAATTGGTATCAGAGTCTGCTCATATACAAGATTGAGTGTGAGTTTCTTGTAAAGCCTTATGCTTTTATTTCTTGAAAAGATTCCATGTTCATCATGTGTTCTTGAATCATTATCATACTCTAATTCAGATTCTGGAGTATGGTGTTAAATCTTAATTATCAATAAGACTTTCATTCTTAATGTAAGATTATCCTATTTTGGACATAGCCACCATCTTTTGATGCGATGTGTTAAATGTTTCTATTTCCTTGTGTTGTTTTCATTTAAATTGATCTCATTTGGTTAAAGTAGGACTAGTTGGAGAATATATATATATACATTCTTCATATATATTCATTAATTTTCCATGCTACATATCTATACTTTATCTATGTCATTTAGTTGGATATATATATGTGATTAATGTGGGTTTAGTTGCGAATCAATTACAACGAATGCCCCTTTAGTCCTTATACTTATATGACTAATGGACGGAATTGTTTTCGAATGACAACAAAGTGCACATAAGGGTTGTCATTTGTGTTATAAATATGATTGAAGAAATTTATTAAGTGAAGGTATATGTTATAATAATCCAAGTGGGAGATTGTAAGAACATGGATTAATGTAACATATAAATACTTAATAATATAATGATCAATATTATAATATATGGTATAAAGTATAGAACTCTAAATAATATGTAGAATTTCATAATATAAGTATACCATTAAATGATGGGCATAATGGTAATATCTTATATATCAATAGGTGTAGTCCCTAAATGAAGTGCCCCTTGGATTCCTATATAAAGGCCTATCCATCAAGCCTATGAATCACTAGTTATTTTTTCATTCTCATTCAAGTCAAAATTCTTCCTAAGTACTTGAAGAACAAAGAGATTAAAAAGGCACTCATCATTTAGAAGATCTACTCTTCCTAAATCAAAGACTATCTTCATCAAGAACAAGAACAAGAACAATAATGGAATCTCAAGGTATACGCTTCCGTCTTCGTCTTCTTCTTCTTCTTTTCTCTTCTTAATCTAGTTATGAGTCGGTTCATGATCATTGGATCGTTTAATGTTCCAACAGATACATGACTAATAAACCTTCTGGATATTAAGGTTAAAGGGTTTTGGATATATAAAACATTATTTGAGGTTTTAAAAATATTTTTTTATTCATTATTTTTTTTCACTTTACTTTTATACTTACAATCCCAATTAACTTTATATTCAGATCACTCATTCTATTTCTCATTTTACATTTTATACTCATAAGACATCTTTTCTACTTTACTTTTCCTTAATTAATTAGCATATTCAAAAACTTAGTTCGATTTGACATGGGATTGAGGGAGAATTAAGTAATACAACTAATACATGTGAAAATGACTCATGTCCCCCTAAGATAATATATTTATCTATGTAATAAATGCTTAACAAGAGATATTTCATAATTATAAATAAAGGTACTTCCTTCAATCCCTAATCAATGTCTAAATTCAAATATATATATATATATATATATATATATATATATATATATACATTCAAATATATACTACTATTTCATTATTAAAATATATATAGATACACATTTTCAAAATGCACACATTTTCTCAATGACCATTCAAATAAAGTTTATATACTCCCTTCGTCCCAGAAAATATACACTTTTTGGCAAGGCACAAGAATTAAGACAATATCCTTTTTTAATATAAACAAAAGGGTTATGAAGAATAATTAGGGAAATTAGAGAAAGGATTACTTTTTCATCAAAAAGTAATCCTTTCTCTCTCCTCCCTTTCCCTCCAAATACTCCTGCCGAGTATTACTATAATTACTGAGTACAAATCAGTGATCTTATAAATAATAATCCTGCTGAGTACAAATTTTTACATCATAATGTACAACTTTTTACATCCAAAAATTTAAAATTTCCTCCACAATCTGTATTCAACTAACCATTTTCAATTACATTTCCCTCCTAAAGCAAATACAATCAGCCTTTAAATACAATCAGTGTTCAAAATTTCCCTCCTAAAGCAAACACAATCACCCTTTAAATACAATCAGTGTTCAAAATTTCCACCACCAACAACAATCAAAATGGGTAGAAATGATCTTACACCTGAGAAAAAAATTTTGATGACCCATATGTTGCTGCAATCCAGTGTAGATGGAAAGCTTCCAAAAGGCAAAATAAGACAAGTAGCAATCCGATTTGATCTTGCAGAGAGGACAGTTTATGCTGCATGGGCACACATTAAACAGCAAACAAAACTAGGTAATCATCTATCTTTTGTTTCAAAAAAATTGGGTTTAGAAAAAAAAAAAAATGCTATTTGATCTTGAAAAAATGAAAGGAATCGAATTTAGCAAAAGAAAAACACTCAGAAAATTAGGAGTAGCCATGGGAGTTAGTAAGAGCACCATTGGGAGGTGGAATAAAAAAGGTGTGATCAAACACCATACTAATGCCATACATCCTGCCCTAAGCCCAGAAAATCAGCTTTCAAGGCTTAAATTTAGCATTTCAGCACTATATTTTGATGAACAAACATGCACCCCAAAGTTCAAAAGCATGACACATGATATACATGTGGATGAAAAATGGTTTTACATCACAAAATGCAATCAGAAATACTATATTTATCCTGGAGAACAAGAGCCATATAGAGCCTGCCAATCAAAAAGATTTATCACAAAAGTGATGTTCATTTGTGCTGTAACAAGGCCACATTATAATGATGAGGGGGAGATGATATTTGATGGAAAGATAGGCATGTGGCCATTTTCAAAAACAGAACCAGCAAAGAGAAATAGCAGAAACAGAGTTGCTGGAACTCTAGTCACAAGGCCACTAGATTCAATTAACAAAGAAGTTACCAAAGACATGGTACTAAATCAAGTAAGATTGTGTTTAAACAATTTTCTTTCCAAATTATTTAGGCTGCCTATTTCACTTTAATCATGCATTACTTCATGTTCTTATTGTAGGTAATTCATGCTATCAAATCAAAATGGCCACAAAATTCAAGCAAAGATATCACAATCCAGTGGGATAATGCCCCACCCCACATCACCAACAATGATCCAGAGTTCAGATCAGCAATAAGTGAGGATGGCTTCAACATTCAGATTAATTTCCAGCCACCAAACTCACCTGACACTAATATCAATGACCTAGGCTGGTTTAGGTCTATAGACACATTGAAGGATAATGTGGAAGCTAGGACAGTGGAGGAATTGATCAAAGCAGTTGAAGACTCTTATGCAAAGCTATCACATAAGACACTCAACTATATATTTCTCAGTTTGCAAAAAAAAACATGGAAAATATTATGAAGGTGAAATGTGGAAATGATTTCAAACTCTCACATATTGGAAAGGAAGCATTGGACCGAAGAGGAGAACTGCCAGATAACATTGTAATCAATCCTGAATTGGTAAGAGAATGCATACTGTACTTGGAGGCATATGGACAAGCTAAAGGACTAGAAGGCATGATGGCAGCCATGGAGTTAGCCCGTTTTACTCTTTAAAATCTTTAGAATGGACTGAAAAGGTGGTTTCTTTTTGTTTTTTGTAAGAATGGACTACTCTCAGGAAAAAATCATCATAGAGTACTTCTGAAACCAAGTAAAGCCAAACCAAGTAGAGTACTTTTGTAAGAATGGACTACTCTCATATATTATGGCTACTACTCTCAGCAAAAAATCATCATAGAGCACATCTCACCATTTCTAGTCATAAAGCATGCATAGCAGACCAAAACCAAATTCAAGAGCACATTTGACCAAAAATAAAGTGTAATACAAACAATTATCAGCAAGCTCTCAAAGAAAATTCATCATAGAGCACATTAGACCAAAATCCAAGTGTAATACCAAAAGTTTCAGTTCATATAGCAAGGCATATAGTATGGGGGACACAACATTTAATCACAGAAATCATGCCAATTTTTTATCATTTCACAACCAACCATTTAATTCCAAAAACCCAAGTGGTACTCTTACTGTAGAAGGCTAAAAGAGAGAATAAAGAAGATGAAACCTGATTTTGCCAAACAATAATCTTCATAAGACACAAAATCACGGACAGATTTTGAGTTCTTCTCATTCCAACCCAGGAGAAGCTCTGTTTCCTTCAAAAATTTCTCATATACTCCCTCCGTCCCATTTCATGGTTCACACTTTTTTGGGAAACTGCAGATTATTGTGGGACGTCCAAAAGGAGTAATTTTGCAGATTATCATGGGACGGAGGGAGTATTCATTAAGACACAAAAGAAGTCATATACTCCCTCTGTCCCATTTCATGGTTCACACTTTTTTCAAATCACGCAAATTAAGAAAATAGGTGGGAAGAAAAAATGTTGTGAGTGTAAAAGTAAAATAGGAGAGAGAATGAGTGGAGGAAATAGTAAATTTAAAAAGTGTTGCGAGTATAATAGTGAAATAGAAGAGAGAATTAGTGGATGGAATAGTAAAAATTCTTTGTCATTTTAGAAAAGGTGAAGCTTTTAACGGGACATCCATTTTGACAAAAAGTGAAGCTTGAAATGGAACGGAGAGAGTAGTTAATATTATTAAGGATAATAACAAATGTTTATAAGTTTACTATCCATGTATGTTATCTACGTATGTTGGAAGTTTGACCTAAATGGTGGGGCTCACATTTACAAATGTTGCCCCATAAATTATGTCCGCTAACATGTTGGCATTCTGAATTATCAACAACAAACAAAAAGAAATAGGCATACTAAGCACGTCCTTGGAACAATTAACAAAATCTGACTTTGAAAGATGTCACCCTTTGCAATACTGGACTGCATGAACATGATGAAATATTGAGTGTCTAGCCTTTTTCACTATTCTAAGTCAGATTCAGTTTTCTCGATGATCATAAAATAAACAAAAATAATACACAAAACCCTCAACAAAGGAGGGGAATGACAAGCCCTCAAAAAATCAAACAAGGAGGGGAATCACATGCTCTCACAAATTAAGAGAAAAACAAAAACAAGAATACAATAATGAACATTATATAAAAATTAAAATTGCAAAACCTACAAAACAGATCTGAAAAATTAAATCCCTAATTTCACAATTATTAATTGACAATTAATAAGTGTGATATAAGGGATTTTACACATTATTTAAATCAAGAATAGGAAGGTAGTCAAGTACTCCCTCCGTCCCAGTAGAAGCTTTCCATTTTGTCATTTTGGGTGTCCCGTTAAAAGCTTTCACTTTCCGTTTTTGGACATCAAATATTAATATTTTAATTGTGGGGCCCACACTATTAAGACTAATACAACATCACTAACACCTAACCCAAAACTAATTAATCCTAACCCAAAACTAATTAATCCTTTCCCAAATGTTTAGTCAAATGAATTTCATTTACACAAACCTACTCTCTCTCCTCACTCCTACTCTCTCTCCTCACTTTCTCGATTGTTCTTGGTGGAGAACGAACCCTAGTTCTCTCTCTCTCTATTTCTCTCTCTCGATTTGACTGAGAAATTGATTGAAATTTTAGGATTTTCATACATAATCGTTCTCCTTTCTTCATGGATACCGATTTTTCCAACAAATCCTACTCTCTCTCCTTACTTCCTCTATCGTTCTTGGTTGAGAACGAACCCTAGTTCTTTCTCTCTATATTTCTCTCTCTCGGTTTGACTGAGAAATTGGTTGAAATCTTAGGGTTTTCATACATAATCGTTCTCCTTTCTTCATGGATACCGATTCATCAACATTCTCTCCCTTTTCTTACTAAAATGGCGAATCGGTTCTTGGGGAACCCATTTCTTCAAGTTTGTTGGAAGATTCTCAAAAGTATGAAGCTTTTTCTACAATGGAGGAAACACAAGAATTTCATAACATTTTTTGGGAAATTCTTAGTAATCCACCTCAAAGCACCGTTCCCATTTCTGTTTTCAACGAGCCATGGTGGTCTCTCTCAAAGCAGCTTGATGCCATCACAGATCGAAATAGTCCCCAAACCTACACGCGAAAGGTAGAAACCCACAGAAAGGATTTGTTGATGTTGGGTTTGCACTTTCCGGCTATACAATGTTGGCTTAAGGAGCAGGCTTATGTCTTCTTTCTCATTCTTTGTTCTTCCCTGTGTTTGAACTGGTTTTTTGGTGGCTCTTTGAGTACATTTTGGGAGTTGGGTGAAAGTTATGTGTGAAATGATGAATATGGCTTGTTGACCTAATCTGTGATTGCTACCTTTAATTGCCCACATCAATGAATTTGTTGATATTAACTTTGTTTGCCTTGGTTTTGACATAATGTGTGCTGCGATTGGTATTGTGTGCTTCAATTAAGTATGAATTGGTGAGATGCATGTTGAACTTGTTTGCACTGTCATTCTATGATGATTAAAGTCTGAGAATGAAACCACATTAGTTTCTTGCATTCATTTCATACATCATGCCTTCAAACTTTGAAGCAGCCACTGACCTAACATGTTCATTTGATCTTCAGTGAAGTTGGCCAAATACCAATTTTTCCATCAAAGATTAAATTGCCTTGGTTATCATAAATTGGCCTTGTTACGGCACAAAGAAACATCACTTTTGTGATGAATCTTTTGCTTTGGCATGTCCTATGTGTATCTTCTTCACCTTGACAAATGTAATACCTTTCGGATGTTTTGGTTATGTAAAACCATTTCTCATCTAAGTGTATTACATCATGCATGAAATTAAAAACTACTTCATCAATTGTTGGATGAAATGTGATTGCTTCAAGGCAAAATATCAGCCTTGCTATTCTGTTTTCATATGTTAACTTTGGTTTGATTACACTAAAGCTTGACTCAGATTTCTAATTGTTCCTCTCTTACGAAAGTCAATTCCTTTCATTTTTTCTTCATCTAATTTCACCCTTTTACTTCTGACTACTCCTACTTTGTTTGAATGTAAATGGACAGGTTTACCTTGGTCCCGTTGATCTACCACCTTCCTTCAATAAGTGAAGATCCTTCTCGAGAGACCAAATTTTGAAGCAGCTACATCACGTACTCCTCTTGGAAGCGTCCCATTCACCATAGATTGAAGCAAGAACTGACCCAACAAGTTCATTTGATCTTGAGTCAAGTTGGGTTTGGCCAGTAAGTTACATCCCGAAATCTTGAATTTTGGATATGGAGTTTGGAAATTTGGTGATGGCTGTTTGTATTTAATTTTTTGGTGGCTGTTTTTGGTGGCTCTTTGTCCTGATTGATCTTCAGTTAAAATCTGTTTGTGATGACCTTTTTATTTAGAGTAATTCCCTCAAAAATTATGTGGAGGGAATTTATTTGTAATTTTTCACTAGGATTGTAATCCTGGTTTATGTAGAAAACATGTTTTATTGACTGAATAGTACAGTTGACAAGGATTGTGATCTGTAAGCATGGGCTTTTGATGAATAGTACTTGTATTTGAAATTTGGGGGGAAATTATTAGTGGAGGGAAAATTCAGATTTGACCTTCTTAATCTTCATTAACATATCCCATTCTCATTATTTTATTCTATTTATATTCCCTCCTTAATTTGCGTGCAAACCAAAAAGTGGGAAGCTTATGTTGGGACGGAGGGAGTATTAAAGAGAAAGAGAAGTTGGGAGAGTTAACGGGGAGCTCGGTTGTCCCTCCAATGAACGTAAAAAAATTGTTTTTGAAGCAAAATAAAATTTAATTGCTTAGCAAACAAACATCAAGGCGACTTACAGTCCGTTTGTTTGGGAGAAAACATTTTTTGAAAAATGTTTTTTTCATTTTTCGGTGTAAAACATTTTTCGGGTCAATGAAAAATAAACTTGATTTCTAAAGAAAATGACTTCCTTACCTCTACCTAAGGAAGTTGTTTTTCGAAAAACATTTTCCTCATTTTCCTTTGTTTGTATTGATTTTACCTTTAAAAAGTTACTTTAATGAAACTACCAAACATCGAAAAATGTTTTTCGAAAATGTTTTCTTAAGATTCACCAAACATCGAAAAATATTTTTCAGAAAATATTTTCATTTTTCAAAATATATTTTCCAAATAATCATTTTCCGAGGGTTATTTTCCGTGAAACAAACGGAGTCTTACCACAAGGTTTGGAGGCTCATCTCATATATAGTATGAATGTTATACAATCGTCGAACAACAAAAATTTCACTATTTATTGAAAGAAAAATATAATAGGCATAAATATTGGTTGCGAATTCACTATTATCCCCCATTAGTTTGGTTAATGCAATACGAACCATCAACAAAATGAAACCCATTACTATCTCTTGTGCATCCTCAACTTACAATCCATTGTCTCTGTTTGCTCCGATGAACTCCGCGTCTTACTATAAATTTGTAACGCCCAAATACCCCTCCCGGTAAGTGTCTTACTATAACTTGTAACGCCCAAATACCCCTCCCGGTAAATTGGAAAGTGGCATATAAAGGCATTCAAAAGATTCCTTGTTCAATAATATTTGTCTATGATGAACCCTTACTTTTCAGATATATTTATACATATACTTATACACATATGATGCCGCAGGAAATGTGCTTATCAATCTTCGTCCATGTGGCAGGACCAATCACTTGACTCCTTGACCTGAAATCAGAACCCACGACTAGCCGAATTTGTCTCCGGCTTAGACCCTCGGGCGTGAGAGTAAGTATGTGTGTTTGGAGAGCAAATAATGTATTAAACAAAGATGATCAAATAACAAAATTGCAGTTACCTTAGAACCGTTGTGGTTGTCATGTATTTATAGCTGTTGGATGTGGTATACTCCCTCCGTCCCGGAACTTGGTTCACAAACACTGTTTGCACTGGTTTTAAGGAGGGATTATTATATTGAAAGTGTTGTGAGTGTAAAAATAAAATAGGAGAGAGAATGCGTGGAGAGAATAGTAAATTATAATGGTGTTGTGAGTATTAAAATAATGTAGGAGAGAGAATGAGTGGAGGGAATAGTAAAGATTCCTTTCCATTTTAGGTAAGTTTTAAATGTGTGAAGTAAGTTTTGGGACGCCCAAAAGGGAAAGTGTGAAGATTGTTCCGGGACGGAGGGAGTATTTGGTAGGACTACATGAGCTCCGTGATTTGTGGGACGGTTACATGTCATGGGAACGTGTCCTGAATGGCTCCTGATTTGTAGGGAACCAGTTATGAAAAGAATAGAAGCACGTGCGCCTGTAATCGTTAGGTCGACACTTGCTTGGCAGGTCGAGGTCGCCATTTGGGGTTGGGTCGACCTGACTGACGGGTAGGGCTGGACCGTACCCGAAGTAGAACCTGGATCATAAGGTCGGACTAAGTTAGGTCGAGACCTGGTAGGTCGGACAATGAACTTAATTCGACTGATCAATAAGATGGGCCTTGAGCCATGTAATAATTGTGCCTAGCCCACTGAGAGTGTGGTGGCAATAATTGCTTGAGGACTGGGCTTTACTCGCTTGGCCCAGCTCGACACTTTTGGTATGTTCAGTGGCCTTCAACTTTCTGAGTTGACTTTGTCGACTAGGAAGTTAAGGAAATTTTGATGGAGATTGTTGCTACTCGCAGGTCGCTACTCGCTCTGATGTTTAGTCGACCAAAGGTGACGTGGCTCAATCCTGGACGTTGGCAACGAACGGTCAGATCTGGAGGAGCACCGTATTCCACAATCATTACTATTCTGACGTTTGGAAAACCGCCTTGGGAACTGTTTTCCTCGTTTAATTAGGAGAATAATTTTTGAATTTTCCTTTTTCCTTCTCAATTTCGGAAAATATAAATACCAGAATCCTTTTCCATTTCGAACTTTTACCGTCTCCAAACTCTGGTGCAACTCCGGCGAAGATAGCAAAAAGGCAACTGATTTAAATTGGGCTTTCGTCTTCTGCATCAGCTTCCTCTTTCGAAACCGATTAAGGTATTTCTCTCGTTTTCTTGCTTTAGGGTTTCAATTTCTGTTTTATTTTTGATTTTGCCATGGCTAGAACCTTCAGTAGTGAGCCAGGAGCTTGGTATGGGTATTGCACTGTTAACCACCGAGTGTACAAACATGTAAATGGAGAGTGGAGAGAGATGTCCTTGAATGAGTGTGCCTCCATCTTGATAAGGTGGGGGCTGAATTTTAGTGAAATAGGACTGCCCATAGGAGAAGATGTGGGGGAATTGATAATTGACGACTCAAATGTTGTCTCCTTTCATCTCTTTCATGAATTGCTTGACCACATATCATTATTTTATGTCAGGGATGCCATTAAACCCTCCTTCCTTAGGAATAGGAAAGGTTTTCCAGGGGAGTCTAGGTCGCCTTTAGGTAGGTCGCCCCTAGGTGGGTCTCCTGAATGTGATCATAGGTCAGACTCCCCTGCTTCCTCTTCTTCTTGTACAGATATGGCAGATCAGGAAGGACCCACAGCGTCTACCTCCTCTTGTGATGAATGTGTATCCAAAAATTTTCCCATTTTTGTTTGAAAAAATCAACGAAACAGAGTCGCCACGCCATTTTAATTTTGAGGGCCAAAACTTTGAAAAAAGCCCGAGATCAGAGATTTAGGTTCGGAGGTCATGTTACACGCCGGGAAGGGCGTTAGTGTGCACCCGGAATGCCTCGTAAAACGAGTCTTCCAAGCTGAAAATCATTTGTGTGTGTGTGTGTGTGTGTGTGTGTGTGTGTTTTGGCCAAAATACTTTGAAACTTAGAAAAGTAAAAATTGGGATATCTTTTTAAGACTTTAAACTGATCCCATGATTTTTTGGAGGATTTTTGGATTGAGATTTGGTACTCAAAAGACCTTTTGAAGTTGAGAGCCATTTCTGCCAGAATGAAAAAGGCAGTGGACCTTTGATTTTGAAATGGATTCAAGGGTCTTAAAACTTCATAATCTGGATAAACTCAGAGAATGAAAGTTGTTCTAGACACCTTAAATAAGACTTGTGCGAAGGAATTTTCCATTTTGGAGAATATTTGAGGGGTCAAAACCTTCTTGAAACCTCAGATATGAGATCTGGATTCCCAGAAGCTGATGAACTAGCCTCTGAAAGAAAATTTGAAAAGAGGAGTTTTAATCACCCAAAAAATAAAGTAAAAATATGTCTGGAAATCTCTGGATGTTGGCTACAAAAAGTGTTTTGTAGTCAACACCAAATTCCAAGTTCATCTGTGTCCAAAAATTAAGACAATGGACTGAGGTCTGGGAAAATTGCTACTGGACAGCAACTTCCCAAGAAGGAGAATATGATTTTAAAGGGGGTTTTGCATCCATGCTTGTCCCCATTTTCCTAGGTTTTGGTTAGTGATCACTAGACATTTTAGTGGTGAATCAACTATACCAAACCATCCTTGGGGTACATTAGGACTAAGCATTTCATTTGCTTGGGAAGGGGATTTTTATCCTTTAAAAATGAGATTTTATGCTTGAAAATGGTTTTTTAGGGTTTTGAAAATGAGTTTTCTTTGCAAGAAAGTAAGAGAACTTGAAAATAATTTTGATCTTTGTAGAAGATCATCCATGGAGATGGTCTTCCCATGGTGATCTTCTTAGATCTAAAGCAAGAAGATGAAGGAACTACATTTTGTAGTTTGAAGATGCATGCATGGATGAGATTTGGGGTTAGGAGAAGGAGGGTTTACCAATCTTCTTTGTGTTCTTGAGATTTTTGGCTTGAGTGTATGAGTGTTTAGGGCTTTAATATGAGAGTGAGTGGATGAGTATGAATTGGGAAAGATTGGAGAGAAAATGGTGACAATTCAAGTGAATTCTCACTGTTTTCTCTCTATATTTCGCCGCAGGTTCTGGTGCAAAATGTGTTGTGGCCTTTTATTTTTGTGGACTCGGAGGGCTCAATTTATAGCCCTCTCGAAATATGCAAACCTATCCGCGCGGATCAACCCCGCAAAGATGCACCGTTCATTAATTACACTTGAGGCTTTGGACAAGAAGAATATTTCTTTTCAAAATTCAAATTAACAAATGCAGCTTTATGTTTCCACCATTGCTATTTGTGGTTTTATTCCTTTTGTTTTACTTTTTGAGATTCTTTTGAGGTTTAGCCTTAAATAACAATGCCCATTTTACCCTCACTTTGTTAGAAAAGTTAGGATTGTTAGGAATTGTTAGAAATGTTATAACTTTCGTTAATTTTCTAACGAAAATTCTAACAAGCTTAAATTGGAGCACTTACAGTAGCCCCTCGGCGACGGCGCTTTCGAAGGAAGCGGGGTCGTCGATAAGAGTAAGGCTCCATATTTGGCATGATGATCGAGTGATCGGGTGGCCGAACCTAGCGATAGGCTACCTACGTATCCCGAATGGGAATCAAGCGCCGTAGTTCTGGTCTTTGACCCCGGAGATGATGGCGTTTAGGTGCCTCGAACACGATGAGCGAGTTTTGCGTGGCTCTATGGCTGGAAAGAAACTTCTGCTGGGATAAGAGATGACCATTTTCGGTCTGATGGTTATCCGCTCGGCTGGGGATAGGAATGACCATTTTCGGTCTCTGCTGGGAATGATTGCGATTTATCGCTTTCCTAGTGATAGCGTCTTAGGTGCCTTAAACCTTGGAGATGGCGTTTTAGGTGCCTCGAACCTTGGAGATGGCGTTTTAGGTGCCTCGAACCTTGGAGATGGCGCTTTAGGTGCCTCGGACCTTGGAGATGATGGCTTTTTAGGTGCCTCGGACCTTGGAGATGGCGTTTTAGGTGCCTCGAACCTTGGAGATGGCATTTTAGGTGCCTCGAACCTTGGAGATGGCATTTTAGGTGCCTCGAACCTTGATGATGATGGCTTTTTAGGCGCCTCGGACCTTAATTTGAAATGGCCTTTCGGTGGACTTCGTACCCAGCTGTTTGCCGAAGGAGAGGGTGACCGTTTTGGTCGAGGGGCTGGACCTAATGATAGGCTACCTACGTATCCCTAGTGGGAATCAAGCCCTTTCGTAGTTCGAGTTCAACTCGAGATTCCTTTGGCTTTTGGGATTCCGTTAACTTTCTTTGAGGATTTCGTTAGCCTTCTTTGAGAAAATCGCACGTATCGTGCAGGAAATCGGTCTTACGTTTGACTGCCGTTGGATGATCGATACGGGATCTCGTTATCTTTCTCGGGGAAATCGGTCTTACGTTTGACTGCCGTTGGATGATTTTGATGAAAGATACGGGATCTCGTTATCTTTCTCGGGGAAATCGGTCTTACGTTTGACTGCCGTTGGATGATTTTGATGAAAGATACGGGATCTCGTTATCTTTCTGGGGAAATCGGTCTTACGTTTGACTCGCCGTTTGATTTTGATGAAAGATACGGGATCCGTTATCTTTCTCGGGAGATCGGACTTACGTTTGGCTAGCGGATGATTTTGATGAAAGATACGGGATCCGTTATCTTTCTCGAGGAAATCGGTCTTACGTTTGATCGCCGGGATGATTTTGATGAAAGATACGGGATCTCGTTATCTTTCTCGAGGGGAAATCGGTCTTACGTTTGAGCTATGCCGAGAATGATTTTGATGAAAGATACGGGATCCGTTATCTTTCTCGGGGAGATCGGACTTACGTTTGACTGCCGGGGATGATTTTGATGAAAGATACGGGATCCGTTATCTTTCTCGAGGAAATCGGTCTTACGTTTGACTGCCGTTGGATGATTTTGATGAAAGATACGGGATCTCGTTATCTTTCTCGGGGAAATCGGTCTTACGTTTGACTGCCGTTAGATTTTGACGAAAGATACGGGATCTCGTTATCTTTCTGGGAAATCGGTCTTACGTTTGATCGCCGTTGGATGATTTTGATGAAAGATACGGGATCTCGTTATCTTTCTCGGGGAAATCGGTCTTACGTTTGACTGCCGGGGAATGATTTTGGTGAAAGATACGGGATCCGTTATCTTTCTCGGGGAGATCGGACTTACGTTTGACTGCCGTTGGATGATTTTGATGAAAGATACGGGATCTCGTTATCTTTCTCGGGGAAATCGGTCTTACGTTTGACTGCCGGGGAATGATTTTGGTGAAAGATACGGGATCCGTTATCTTTCTCGAGAAATCGGTCTTACGTTTCGACCGTTGGATGATTTTGATGAAGATACGGGATCTCGTTATCTTTCTCAGGGAAATCGGTCTTACGTTTGACTGCCGGGGGTGATTTTGATGAAAGATACGGGATCTCGTTATCTTTCTCGGGGCACTCGGTCTTACGTTTTACTGCCGGAGGTGATTTTGATGAAAGATACGAGATTTCGTTATCTTTCTCGGGGCACTCGGTCTTACGTTTTACTGCCGTTTGATTTTGATGAAAGATACGAGATTTCGTTATCTTTCTCGGCACTCGGTCTTACGTTTTACTGCCGTTTGATTTTTGATGAAAGATACGGGATCTCGTTATCTTTCTCAGGGAGATCGGTCTTACGTTTGACTGCCGGGGAAGATTTTGATGAAAGATACGGGATCTCGTTATCTTTCTCAGGGAGGTCGGCCTTACGTTTGACTGCCGGGAATTGATTTTTGATGAGAGATACGGGATCCGTTATCTTTCTTGGGAAGATCGGTCTTACGTTTGACTGCCGGGGGAGATTTTGATGAAAGATACGGGATCTCGTTATCTTTCTCGGGGAGATCGGTCTTACGTTTTACTGCCGGAGATTTTGATGAAAGATACGGGATCTCGTTATCTTTCTCGGGGCACTCGGTCTTACGTTTTACTGCCGGGGAAGATTTTGATGAAAGATACGGGATCTCGTTATCTTTCTCGGGAGAGATCGGTCTTACGTTTGATCGTCGGGAGATTTTGATGAAAGATACGGGATCTCGTTATCTTTCTCGGGGCACTGGCCTTACGTTTACCGCCGGGAAGATTTTGATGAAAGATACGGGATCTCGTTATCTTTCTCGGGGCACTGGTCTTACGTTTCTTTAGCAGGGAAGATTTTGATGAAAGATACGGGATCTCGTTATCTTTCTCGGGGCACTCGGTCTTACATTTTACTGTCGGGGAAGATTTTGATGAAAGATACGGGATCTCGTTATCTTTCTCGGGGCACTCGGTCTTACGTTTGACTGCCGGGGAATGATTTTCTTGACAAGGGGCTAACTTTGGTTAACTTCGTTAACTTTGTCAAGTTGGGGACTGAATTGCAGAGTCCTGAAATTTTAAGAGGCAAAAGGGTCATTTTGACCCTTGCAATCCTATCCGCGCGGATAGGAGCTGAAAGTCAGGGGTATTAATTAGGGCCAACGCCCTTTTCTTCTTCCCCATTCAGTTTTTGAAACAGACGAGAGAGAGAGAGAAAAAAAACCGAGGAGAAGCCATTGTTGGCCAAGAAAAGCTTCAAAAATCTTTCGATTTCTTCGATTTTTTTGAGCAATGGAACACGGGGAAGGCGCTTTTCAAGGCCAAGGACGTGGCCCGGTGGCGGAGAGACGATTGGAGCTCGTCCGGATGAGGAGGCATTACAATCTTTCGCAATCGATTGCGGAGGAGCCCTACCCCGATGAAATAGCCCGGATCCGAGAAAGGCCTCGCGGCCCCGGCATCTGGCAGTCTTTCGCGTTGGAGGTGTCTCGCCGTTTGTTTTCGCATTTGTAGAGTCGCCACGCCGTTTTTATTAAGCCCAAAACATTGAAAAAGGGCATCAGTTTAAAGATAATTTTAAACCGTTTTTGTGTGATGAGATTTTGAGTTCTGAGGTCGAGATGACTCCCAGGAAGAGAATATTAGAATATTAGAGCTCACCCGAGTAGCCTCGTAAAAACGAGTCTTTCTGGATACCCCTAATATCCTTTAAATGTTGTGTGTGTGTGTGTGCTTTTAAAAATGCATGTCAGATCGGATGTCTACATATCAGATGCTATGTATGGAAATGTATTGAAATAGTATAGGAAGGAAGCCTTACCAATGTTGGCTCATGGTCCTGCCTTCGCCGGGGAATGGTGTTTCGAGGCCTCGGAGTAGCGTTCCGGTATAGATCGGGATTGCTTTGGGACCGGTTGTCCGCGAGCCGGAGTTTCGGCGTGAGTTGAGGTTGTAAGGCTGCGTTCGGGCAGAGGTTCGGCGTGCGCTGGGATCGTCGGGATCACTCGGGGCGAGAGGTTCGGCGTGCGTTGTAGTGGCAGTGAGTCACTCTGCGGAGTTTCGGCGTGGTTTGGGATCGCTCTGGTTTGACTCGAAAGAGCCGGACACCGCGGAAAGACGGCAAGGCCTCGGAGTACTCACGAGGGCCTCGCAGTACCTCGAGAGTGCCTCTCGGGCAGCGCGGGAGCGTCTCGGGAGCGCTGGGAGGCTTCTGAGCACCACAAGTGGAGCTCGGAAGGCCTCGGAAGGATCCGAAAGGGGCCTGAGTGCCTCGAGAGGACTTAGAGGGGAGCCGAAGGCTAAGTGGAGGAAGAGAGAAGAGGGAGGTGTGTGAAAATGAGGAGGGGGAGCCCTCTATTTATAGTAAAAATTTCGGAGCAAAGAGGTCCGTACGAACCTCTTAGGTAATTATAGATTTCCGGGATTTGAGGGAATCTCGTGGACTTGGGCGGGATTTTTTCGTAATGATTATGTTCTGGTGCAAAGAGGTCCGTACGGACCTTGGCATGCAAAGTGGTCCGTACGGACTTTCCATGCTCTTGTAGAATGTGATGGCAAGCTAGCTCGTCGAGAGCTTTCCCAACCATATATGGCACGTCTCCCAATCTGAGTTCGTACGAAGGAGTTATATGACCTCCCAAGTTTGCCTCCGGGTTTTCGCCGTATGTCGGGACGGGAGAGCGATCCAGATCGGGGTACTTACAGTAAGCCCTCGGCGACGTCACTTATGAAAGAAGTGGGGTCGTCGATAAGATAAGGGTCCCTTGGATCTGGATCGCGTGGCCGAGAGAGAAGGTGACCGTGCAGTCGGTGCGAGGACGCGCGGTGTCCTTTGTGTGACCGCAGTCAATAGCCGGACCCTGCGATAGGATTCCTACGTATCCCCGGCGGGAATCAAGCCCGGTCGTAGTTCGGCGTGGGGTGAGTGTTTTGTGAATGCGGGCGCGGTGGTGCCCTCGGAGTGTCGTGTGACCGCCGAGTCGCCGCGAGACGCGCGGTGTCCCGGGTGACCGCATAGGTCGAGGGGAGGACGTGGTGGTGTCCTAGCGCACCGTATGTGTCGATGGCCGGACCTCGCGATAGGATTCCTACGTATCCCCGGCGGGAATCAAGCCTCGGTCGTAGTTCGCAGGTCGTGAATTTGTGGAGCGTATGCGGGCGCGGCGGTGCCCCGAAGTGTCATGTGACCGCCGAGGTCCGCCGGTAAGGACGTGGTGGTGTCCCGGGATGCGTGACCGCCGAGGTCAATTGTGAGGACGTGGTGGTGTCCCGGGATGGAAATTTTACGATTTTCCTAATCGGTGGTTTAAGGCCTTCCGGCCGAGATAGAGTGAGGACTTGAATCGCCTTCCTGATTGCGGCTGGTGCCACGCCGGAGGACTTCAATCGTCACCGGGCGGCTGGTGCCACGCCGGGAGGACTTTCAATCGTCATCCGGTTGCGGCGGTGCCACGCCGGGAGGACTTTCAATCGTCATCCGGCGGCGGCCACGCCGGAGGACTTTGAATCGTCATCCGGCGGCGGCTGTGCCACGCCGGAGGACTTGAATCGTCTTCGGGCGGCGGCTGCCGACAGCCAGGCGCGAGGACTTCTGAATCGTCTTCTAGCCGCAGCTGATGTAACGCGCGAGGACTTTCAATCGTCTTCTCTAGCCGTTAGCTATGGATGTAATGCGAGGAC